>CM061280.1:116020486-116659950 GCA_030848825.1 Tadarida brasiliensis | reverse complement strand
GATATCTGAGTTCTCTTCATATGTTCAGGCATGGCTCTCACTAAAAGGCTTTGGTCCAGCAATCATGGTAAGAAATAATATGGAGTGATCACAAGAGGAGTATATTAAAGTGGCTCATCCTGTTGTCTGGATGAGAGCCATTGCCTCCTGTGAACCCACAGGGAAAAGGGTTGTGTTTAACATCCAGAACTCTCTTTAGTGACAGATCTTCTACACATTGAAGCCAAGGACAATTTAAATCACAGATAAAAGCTACCACTGAAGATTGTTAGTATGTTAAGAACTTATTTATAAATCAGCTCAATGCATTCTTGTCAGAAATGAGGAAATTCAGGCTTGGGAAAATGAAATTAAAAGGTCAAACACCCATATACTAGAAAATTCAAGCTCAAATCCTTATTCCCTGACTCCCAGTCTTGGATTCCTTCCTGTACACATCACTCTCTATTCTCTGGGAAGAATATTAATCAGCTTTCAGCCTCATTTCATCCACAGCTTCTTCAATGCTACTATTACTACTATTATTAATTCTAGCTAACATTTATAAAATATTCACTATATGTTGGGCCCTGTTCTAAACTACTTACGTATGCTAGCTATTTTAACCTTCACAAAACTCCAAGACAGATGTCATTATAATCCCAATTTTATAGGCAATCCCAAAATTCAGGAGTTAAGTAACCTTGCTCAAGGTCATAGTAAGCATTCAGGCATTTCACTTCAATTAAACTCATGGGAAGTGGAGTAGTAGGGTAGACTTTGTGATCTGTCTCTGACTTGATCTCTATTTCTCTCTCTCTCTCTCTCTCTCTCACACACACACACACACATACACACACACACTGAATGACACAATGATGTATGTTCGATATGTGATGGAAGTGATTTAATTAAGACTGTTCTCAAAGGACCTTTGCAGGAAATTTCTGTGGCCAGAAAGACTGTGATTTACACAGTGATTCCAAGAATATTCTTTTTAAAAAAATAAGTTTTTATTAATTTATTAGAGAGAGGGGGAAAGAGAGAGAGATAGAAACATCGACATGAGAGAGAAATATCGATCGACTGCCTCCTGCACATCCCCCACTGGGGATCAGGCCTGAAGCCCAGGCATGTGCTCTGACCTGGAATTGAACCAGGACCTCTCAGTCCATTGGAGGACACTCAATTCACTGAGCCACACTGGCTCAGCCCAAGAATACTCTTGAAAACCCTGCATTATTGTTTCTCTTTTCACTAATCTTCTCCTTTTCATTCTCCTCTTCTCTACCTCTGTTACACTCTGCCTTCTCCATTTTTCTCATCTTTCACTATTTCTTCTCTTCTCTTCTCCTTTCTTTCAACTTTTTTCTTCAGAGTGCTCATGACCCTCCCTTATAATCATCTGGGTCATTTGTTCCTTTTCCCCAAGAGTTAAATTCTTAGTTTTTAAATTTTTTTTTTTATTCTTACTGGAGACAACAACTGAATCAATCTCTCAAATAATTTGCTTTTTCTTTTGGATGTTGACATTAATTACATTAGTCAGTGCTCTGTCTTTACTTGTAACAAATGTAATAAAAAACCTTTAATCCTTATCTGCTCAAAACCATGCCTTGTGAAGATCAGTGAATTCTTTACAATGCTGAAAAGCAGATGTGATTTTTTTTTGCCTTTCCTCTGCTATTTTTTTTCCTGGCTTACTCTATTTCAGCATTTTAAAGTGCTGTAGCTTTCAGACATAACCGTGTTTAAGGAAACCAAAACATATGCACCGTGAAAAGGATGGAAATGAAAAATTCTTAAAATAATTCTTCCAAAGGAATGATGGCAAGAAACAAATCATTCAGAGGAAGATAACTTATTGTATTAATAACATAAATATTTTGATAGATTTGAAGTTTGGCTGGGGGAGATATTAACTCAAGACTGTGTTTGTAAGGATGTGAAACAGAAAATGAGAATGGTTTTGAATTAATTATCATGTGATAGAATTTCTCTAAGAAAAATAGTGCACAAACATTTGTAAAGAGGTAACAGAAGTGGGAAATTAATCAGCTTGTGTCCTCTTTCACATTTGCTTTCCTGAAACTGAAGTATTAAGAAACATTTAAAAGAGATGAGATTACTCTTCAAATGAATGCTATCAATTACTTTAAAAGATTCAAAAATTGGATGAAAATTACTCAAAGGATTATGATAAAGAGAGCAGAGGAAGGGATAATTTGTCTTGAAATGATGCTTACAGGGAAAGATAACATGGCAATTAGTGGAAGCTGAAATGGTGTGACCTTTTGGAATAGGGGTGACTAAGGTTGGACACCCAGAGCTATTTTGGGGAAAATCAGTCAACAGATGTTTCTAGCAGGATTTGGCAAATGCAAAGTTCAAATTGTTACTTAGAGCTGAGGTGGGCAGCATGATAACAGAGAACAGAAGCATTAGAAGTAGCTATTGGCCGCCCTCATCTGGAATAAATTTGCATAGACTTCTGCAAGTATTTTCGGGCTTTATACTAGTATTTACAAAGAGATACTAAAGAGAATGAGCAACTGCTGGGACTGCTGGTGGTGAGAGAAGGAGAAAAGAAGGTTCAGTGTTTTTTGTTGATCCAGAACAGTTTTAGGACAGTGAATGTGTTAACAGCATAGTATCTAAAGCTCTGTTTTTAGAGTTTATCCATAGCTCAGGGATATCTTGTTAGTTAAATTAAAATTTTAAAAGCCTTTGAGAGCTGTAGAGACTTTATAATAAAGAAAACATTGAATAATAAAATGTACAAGAGTTAATTTATGTATTTATTTTTGCTGGGATTTGTTTTAGAAGGAAAGAAGAGTCATAAAACATGTTTAATAATTGTTCAGAATATCTAAATCTGTACATTGGAAATAATGAGATTTTATACCGGTAAATGCCTCACGCTACTTTACCATAAGTATCAGTCAGTGAATCTGGAACTTTATGTGAGATATGTAGGGGGCAGTTATAGTATTAATTTTACCAAGGAAGAAAGTTGTTGCTTGAAAATCACCCCGTAAATCATTGGAACAATTGTGGTTATTGTAGCCCAGAACTCTGTGTCAGCTCTCATATTCCTTTCCAATTCTGCTTCTCAAGAGTGTGTTGTATCTGTCCAGTTTCAGAGGTCTTTGCCAGATTTAAAAGTTCAAAGAGGTATGACACAACTGTGTTGAATCATTTAGCATTATTGAGAATCAAGTGTTTCACCATTTCCATAGAGGAATCTTAATAAGGAAAATGTGAAATTATGAAAACTTGAGATAAGTTGATTAAACTAAATAATAAATGTGTTAGATGGTGCTTTCTAAGTCTTCGGAGTCGTGCTTTAGAAAAGATCGAGTATGTTGATATGAGAAATTATATGATAACAATGGCACTGAAAATCCATGGAGAAAATATGGATTGATGATAGAGTGGGTAGTGGATTGTGTTAATAAAACTAGCTTATTTTATGGAACTTATTCTATATAAAGTACATATATATATAGTTAAGGTGGATTAATATCTAAATATGAAGGTTTCTTCTTTGCTTAATCCCTTCACTTTTTTTTTCACCCAGCACACCTACCCCCTTCCCTCTGACAGCTGTCAGTCTATTCTATTTTGTTTGTTAAATTATATTGTTCATTAGCTTCCACATATAAGTAAGATCATATGGTAGTTTTCTTTCTCTGACTGGCTTATTTCACTTAGATTAATAATCTCCATGTCCATCTGTACTATTGGAAAGGGTAACATTTCCTTCTGTTTTATGGCTGAGTAGTATTCCACTGTGTAAATGTACCACAGCTTTTTATCCACTCATCTACTGATGGACACTTGGGCTGTTTCCAGATCTTGGATATTATAAATAATACTGCAATGAACATAAAGCTGCATATATTCTTTCCAATTATTCTTTTGGGTTTCTTTGGATATATTCCCAGAAGTGGAATCATTGGATCAAAGGGCAGTTCCATGTTTAATTTTTTGAGGAAACTCCATACTGTTTTCCACATAGACACAGACAACAGTACGGTGATAGACATAAGGAAAGGGAGTTGGGGGAGGAGGAAGAGGGCAAAGGGCGAATAAATGGGGATAGAAAGACACTTTGCTTCAGGTGACGGATGCACAATGTAGTATGCAGATTATATTTTATTGAGTTGTACACTTGAAACTTGTATGGTTTTGTTAACCAATGTCACCCAATAAACTCAATAAAAAAGCATATACAGAAAAAAATATGAGGGGTAAAACTATAAAAATAGAAGAAAAAGTAGGAGTATTTTGGGGACTTATAGATGGGAAAACAATTCTGAAATAAAACTCCTAAAGTTTATGTGCTTTAGAAAGCACAATGGTAACAGCCATTCTGAAAAAAAAAAATTGATAACATTCAGTGAAATTAAGTGTTTACATACCCCATGTCTTTGTCCAGCATATGTAGCTCAGAGAATTCTCATACAGGTCCATAAAGAAAATATTTGAGTGGAAATTTGTTACAGGGTTGTTTTTGGTAACAAAACATTGTAGACAACTACTTATTGTGGCAGTCATTTTGTGATATATATATGTATTAGATCATCATCCTGTACACCTTTAACTTACACAATATTGTATGTCAATTATATCTCAATGAAATTGGAAAAAAAGAAGTTGGAGAGAAGTAGATGAAGACCTCAGATGGAAATGAGTAAACTGTGTTTGATGCATGCTATGAAATGGTATATATAGCAGTTAGAAACAACTAGATATATTAATACCTATGTAATTATAGACAGCTCTTAAAAACAAAAAGAGAAAAACAAATTAACACACATGCATATAATACAACAGACATAAAAGCATGAATATCTAGCATATTAGAAAATTAGTTAATGGCAGGCGATGGAAATAGTGAATGGGATGAAAGAGAATAATAAATACATAGAACAAGAGATTGGCCTTCCAGGAATGAAAGATGATGATGTTCTATGTATTATGGAGTATGATTAATTCAAACTGCTTCACACAAAAAGCAAAAGGAATCAAACAACCTAATAATTAATGACTTATAAGTACAGATGAGCTAGGTATTATTTGTACAAGGAGAGATTTGTTTATTCTGATGACCTTAAGTGAAGCAGAAGACATAATGGAGAGGAGCATCCTGGTAGACTGGGGGAAAAAAAAAGGAAGATGTAGCATAAAAACCTGGGGTTGAATCTTGAGTTCTGGCAATACTACGTCAGCTTTGCAGATTATTTAAACTCTCTGAGTCTCAGATTCCTGATTTGTACATAGGACATGATAATAATGTACTGCCCACATTACAATAGTGTGTTATGCATGCATTTTTAAGGATCAGAAAATGTTATTATATTACTATTATGTTATATTATATTATTATAAATATATTCTGTCCATAAATGGGTTTTAAAATGAAATACAAAAGGAATATAAAATAGAGGCATAGCTTGTAGTGTGACTAAGTATTATGTCATGACATTTTGATTCACACATCTATACATAGACACATACATACATTTATGCATACATACACACATATATGCGCACATATTCATACATATAGATTCTATAGGTAAAACTTATTTTTTATTCTGACACCTAGAACCCTCCATTCTTTTTTAAAAATATGTTTTTATTTATTTATTTTTAAACTGATTTTTAGAGAGAGAGGAAGGATGAGAGAGATACTAACATCAATGTGAGAGAGAAACATCGATAGGCTGCCTCCTGCATGCCCCTTATTGGGGATCGAGCCTGCAGCCCAGGCATCTGCCCTGACTGGGAATCGAACTGGGACCTCTTAGTCCATAGGATGACATTCAGTCCACTGAGTCACACCGGCCGGTCCAGAATCCTCCATTTTTACTGACATTTCTGTGTACCAACCAGCCTGAGCAGACTGCAGTTTCCTCAACATACTATGGTTTTTCTTTCTTCCAGGGATTGCTAGCCCCGCTTTCTGAAAGCCCTTGCTCCATTTGACCTGCCTAATTCTTACTCTGTTGATTTAGCTTCAGAGTCATCTCTTTAGAGAAGTTATTTTTGATCCTCAGGTAGCCCCAAAAGCAAAAGATAATGTCATTTCTATGTAATCTTATAATATCACGTGCTTATAACGATTTATTTGCCCTCCATTACACTATATTGTAATTTCCTGTTTAAGGATTCTTTTCTCATGAAACTGATAGGAATGTGTGTTACTATTATTATTTTGATTTTATCTTCCACAAAATTGATGGGTCAGACAAGATAATCTCCAAAATCCCTCCCAGCTCTAAATATCTAGACTAATTTAATGCTTGAATTTGACATTTTAGGAGATATTCATGATACATTGTATAGGTATTGACTGATCTAATTTGTTCTTTAATGTGGCTGAGCTACGATTTAGGATTTGGCAGTTTAGACATGTTTGCGTTTGTTATTAATTGAATCCCATACAGTTGTCAAAATTGTCCCCAATCGTTACTAGTATCTAATATGGAAGAAAAAAATATTAAGCTTCTAAGATTGGATGGGAGCACCTAGGCTCTTCATGTAGATGTGTAAACATGCTGATAAAATGTGAAAAACTCACTCAGCCATGTATCACCAAATATACAGTTATCTGGCATAATGAAGATATCATATCTTATTGCCATTTCTGTTTTAATCCAGATGTTTTGTGTTTCATATGCCTACAATTAACAGTGCCCTTGCACCTGAGATATTTTAAATGATAAATAATAGGTTTTCCAACATCCAGTCATCTGAATACCTTATAAACTATTATTTTCTTAGTATTTTCAATAAACTAAAGTTATTATGTTTCTCTAAGGGAATTTTGCAACTATGGAATTAATGACAGTGCCCAAACCACCAATTTTGTTAAGGCCAAGAGCTAAAAAAAGCTTTAGAAAACTAACTACTTACCTAATGAAAACAAATCAATGGTTAGAGAAAGGACATTGTTATAAATGCCCTAGCTCTGCTGACTAACCATCCCATTTTTCTTTTTAGAAAGAAAAAGAAATTCCAAGAGACTCCTTCAAGGCAGACAATTTCTTCTCTGAATTTTTCTAATACATATTTTTAATTTTAAACATATTGCCAGACATTGTTTGAAACTCACTGGCTTTTGTAATTATAGTTTAAAATGCCATTGTAGTTTACTTATTGCATTAGGTTTAGATTTATTCAAAGAACTGTAGGAGCTTTGAATTAGATCTTGTCCCCTCTTGTCTTCCTGCCTTCTGCAGCTGCCATCTTCTATCCAGTCCATTCTCTTGACCATACCCTTTCTTCTTCCTTCCCCAAGAGCTGCTGCTTATTTCCAGAAGTCAAATCCATTCTCCCCGTCTCTTGAAGAAGCCAACTCAAAAATACTGGTTTCATTTCACCCCAACCTCCATCTATTCAGTCATTTAATAAATATTTATTAAGCACCTCCTATGTTGTAGGCTGTGTGCTAAGCACTTGAGATCAAGGAATAGACAAAAATACCTGCCCTTATGAAATTTACATGTGGTATATTAATAATTCTCTGTATTCTCATGACCATGATGTTAAATGTTTTAATATTATATTTCTGATAACTATTTTACATCTGAATATTTGATTAAGTAAAAAAAAAAAACTTAGGTAAGTGGAACATATTTGCAGTTAGAAGATATAAATTCCAGTTTCAATAGTCCCTGTTCATAATTTGACAGTTTCCTGAAAGCTGACTCTTTTATTATGCTTTTACAAACTGAAGTGCTCATTCCTTATTAATATAGTGATAAAATGTCTAGATTTAAAAAGTAATTTGGGAGCCATGTAGGTAGACTTTCTGCTCACTTTAGGCATTGTTCGTGCTACATTTCTGAGAGCTTGACAGGTCATTTCAGGTTCCTTTTAAACCCATCAAATGATGGGGATTTCTTGATATGAAATTTATTCTAATATTTATATTAACAGTTCTTTTCTTTACTAACTTGAGATCTACTTTTCTAAAATATTCACTTATTGGTTATAATTCTTACATTAAAATATCCCATATGCCAGCTTATCATGGTTTTTCTGAAGCTGTTCTTACTCAGGGGTTATTCCTTATCCCTTGTCTTTCCTTTCCTTGCATGATTTCTAGATCCTGCTCATTCTGGTCACCTTCCAGAGTGAGGTGAAAAGACTTTCTATGGTTTAACATTTCTTGTAAACTATCGAGTGTAGAACTGGACATATTATTATAGATGTGATCTGTCTAATATAACTCCAACCACCAAATTCTCAACACTCTTTGTGCATATATGTCCTATATGTGTGCTATATGTTCATCTTTTTTCCCAACAAGCCCTAGCATGCTGAGCTCATTGTGAGCTATACACACACTGTACAGAAATTTTAGAATATTTGATTGTAGTGTCAAAATAAAAAGTCAGCGTTGGAGTTAAACCCAGAAGGTCTACAGGTGACTTTATTTTAATTATTACCATAGGGATTTGCTGTGCCAATTACCTATTGTTCAGCATTCACCAACCATGGCAAGTGCTGACAAGGAAATTTGCACCTCCACCTCCAGTAAAAGATGAATTATGAAAAGCAAAGTCTTTCAGCTGTACTTAATGAGTGAGGAATATTTTTAAAAAATATATCTTGTAAAGATAGTCTCAAATTCAAGATAACGAAGAGACCAGCCTTACTCCTGAATGTGTTTTAGATGTTTCTGGCCATGTTAATCTCATGTTCCAAAGATAAAGCCAGATTTTGAAGACCAAATCAGAAGAATCCTGACAGAACAATAAATGGCTAAGTAGTTAATTATTTAATAAAAATTATCTTTAAAGAAGATACACTGAGTGTCTTAGTTCAGGCTACTATAACAACATACCATAGTTTAGATGGCTTATAAACAACAGAATTTATTTCTCACAGTTCTGGAGGCTGGGAAGTCCAAGATTAAGGCACAAGCAGATTTGTCATCTGGTGAAGGCCCCTTCCTGGTTCATAAATGGTGTTCCTCTTGCCATATCTTCACATGGAGACAGTGAGGTAGCTCTCTAGGGACTCTTTTATAAGGGCACTAGTCTTATTACTGAAGACTCCACTTCATGATCTAATCACTTCCCAAAGTCTGCATCTCCTGATACCATTATATTGGGGGTCAGGTTTCAACATATAAATTTGGGGGGGTGCACAGACTTACAGTTCATAATACATAGTGCAGCAAACACCACTAAAGTGTGTTTCTAATGACAAGGCCAAGAAGAAAAATGAAACTTCAAAACTATAGCTCACCATCATTAAAAAGTATCCGTGTTATCGGTTGTAGGCAACAGAATAAAAGCTATATAACTTTGTGAAATAAGTAGCTACTCATTCATGTATACACTGTATTAATCTGCAATTGAACAAACCATAACACTCTGAATTATATTTCAGAACTCATATAATTGGGTGCGGGTAAATGGTAAATGTCAGTTTTAGTCTTTTTATCTTTGTATTATACAATTCAAAATATCAAACATGTTCTATGCAGACACAGCTATATAGATCTGTTCTGTGGGTGTGAAGTTCCTATAACCTCATGGTTAGTCCTGAACTAGATCTTCATGGCTTTCTATTAGATGGCTGATATATAGAGGATAGATTTTTATTTTTCTAAAGGAGAAGACAGGCTTTTCTTCTTGACACCCAAGAGTAGCACTTGGCATGCAAGAGGAGGGTGAGGGCAATGGAAGGGTTAGGATGGTGGCATTTCTCTCACTTGATCTGAGAGATTTTTTTTTGAGATCTGACTTTGTTATAAAATGATATATGTACATTAAAAATTCAAGCAAAATAGTAAATACTGATCCAAAAAATTGAGTCAACTTAAATTGTCACCAGAATTCATCAGTATTAATATTTTGGGAATCATTACAGAAATGTGTTTTATACTTATACTGATAGAAAAATGATAGACATAATTTTATAAATATCAGATCATATTATATATACTAATTTAAATTAGTAAATTTGATTTGATTTATTTAATCAAAGACAACAAAGTGAAATTGTAACTATCATTTGTATTCTTCCATATAAGATGTACCAGTTCCTAAAATATCCATTTAAGAATTAGACAAGCGGCTATATAAAGCAAACAATTGGCCTCCATTATGCATTTTTAAAAAGCTAGGTTTCATTTTTAGGTGGTATTAGTTTAACTTTCTTCTATCAATCAAAGATAAGGTAGCAAGCATTCTTAAAATTTATTCCACCTTTTCATTTTTGTTGTGCATATATTTTTAACTTTGCCAAGATTTATAGTAAGATTATTAACTCACACATTGCTTTTACAAACTAACCTTTAATCTTCACAATGACATGCAAATTTGCTAACATTTATTGTGTTTACAGATACTTGATGTTTAAACAAATTGGAATAAATTCTATAGGCAAGAAGAAACTCTTTAGAATTCTTAACCCCTTTTCCATTAACCACAGAATTTTAGTTTTTTGAATTCCCAGAGAGCTTCATAGTGAATAAGTGCATTAAGACAGAATGGAACCAGCACTGTGGCAGAGCAGAAATAATTTTGAATTCTCTACCAATCCCCTAATCACAATAAGTATTTGATAACTAGCTTAAAGGCAAAATTGTTTGAATACCCACTTACCTGCATACAGATTTTTTTTTGTTGTTCTTGCCATTTGTCTAGGGCAGTGGTTCTCAACCTTCCTAATGCCACGACCCTTTAATACAGTTTTTCATGTTGTGGTGACCTCCAACCATAAAATTATTTTTGTTGCTACTTCATAACTGTAATTTTGATACTGTTATGAATCGCCATTGGAAATATGTGTTTTCTGATGGTCTTAGGTGACCCCTGTGAAAGGGTCATTCGACCCCCAAAGGGGTCATGACCCACAGGTTGAGAACCGCTGGTCTAGGGCGTAGTCTTTTTAAAAAATTAATTTATTTTTGTTACAGATGTTTCTCCTTTTCCCCCAATTGACACCCTCCTCCCATTCCCGCCCCCGTCACCCCCTCCCTCCCAGCATGGCTGTCTATGTCCATTGGTTATGCTTATATGCATAAGTTCTTTAGTTTATCTCTTCCCTCCACCATGCCCTCTCCTCTGAAGTTTGTCAATCTGAACCCTATTTTTATGTCTCTGGGTCTATTTCGTTCATCACCTTATTTTGTTCATTATATTCCACAAATAAGTGAGATCACGTGATACTTGTCTTTGACTGGCTTATTTCGCTTAGCATAATACTCTCCAGGTCCTTCCATGCCATCTCAAAGGATAAGAGATCTTTCTTTCTTACAGCTGCATAGTACTCCATTGTGTACATGTACCACAGCTTTTTTATCCACTCATCTACCAATGGACACTTGGGTTGTTTCCAGATTGTAGCTATTATAAATAGTGCTGCTATGAACATAGGGGGTACATGTATTCTTTCTGGTTGGTGTTTCAGGTTTCTTAGGGTATATTCCTAGAAGTGGGATCACTGGGTCAAATGGCAGTTCAATTTTTAACTTTTTGAGGTAACACCATAGTGTTTTCCACAGTGCCTGCACCAGTCTGCATTCCCACCAGCAGTGTACTAGAGTCCCCTTTTCTCCACACCCTCGCCAACACTGGTTGTTTGATGATTTGTTGATGGCAGCCATTCTGACAGGTGTGAGGTGATACCTCATGGTTGTTTTAATTTACATCTTAGTGACATTGAGCATTTTGTCATATGTCTCTTGGCCATTTGTATGTCCTGTTTGGAGAGGTGTCTATTTAGGTCTTCTGCCCATTTTTTAATTGGGTTCTTTGTCTTCCTTTTATTGACTTGTATGAGCACTCTATATGTTTTGGAAATTAACCCCTTATCTGATGCATCATTGGCAATTATGGTCTCCCATATAGTGGGATCCCTTTCTGTTTTGATGGTTGTTTCTTTTGCTGTGCAGAAGCTTTTTAGTTTGATGTAGTCCCATGTGTTCATTTTTTCCTTTGTTTCTCTTCCCTTAGGTGTTGTATCAGTGAAAATTCTGCTGCGTATGATGTCTGAAATTTTGTTGCCTGCATTTTCTTCTAGAATTTTTATGGATTCACGAGTTACATTTAAGTCTTTTATCCATTTTGAGTTTATTCTCGTGTATGGTATAAGTTGGTGTTCTAGCTTCATTTTTTTGCAAGTAGCTGTCCAATTTTCCCAACACCATTTATAGAAGAGACTGTCTTGACTCCACTGTATGCTCTTGCCACCTTTGTCAAATATTAATTGAGCATATTGTCTTGGGCCAATTTCTGGGTTCTCTATTCTGTTCCATTGACCTATCTGCCTGTTCTTGTGCCAGTACCAGGCTGTTTTGATTACAGTGGCTTTGTAGTGTAACCTGAAATCTGGTAATGTACTCCCTCCTACTTTGTTCTTTTTTTTCAAGATTGCTATAGCTATTTGGGGTCTTTTTTGGTTCCATATAAACTTTGGGAGTGTTTGTTCTAGTTCTGTGAAATATGTCATTGGTATTTTGATGGAGATTGCATTGAATCTATAGATTACTTTGGGTAGTAAGGACATTTTAATGATGTTAATTCTTCCAATCCACGAACAAGGTATATGTTCCCACTTTTTTATATCTTCCTCTATTTCTTTTTTCAATGTCCTGTAGTTTTCTGTGAAGAGGTCCTTTACTTCTTTGGTGAAGTTTATCCCTAAGTATCTTAATTTTTTTTGCTGCGATGGTAAGTGGGATTGTTTTTAGTTTCTCTTTCTGTGATTTCATCATTGGTGTATAAGAATGCCGTTGATTTCTTGATGTTAATTTTGTATCCTGCTACTTTGCCAAATTCATTTATTAAGTCTAGATTTTTGGTGGAGTCTTTAGGGTTTTCTATGTACAATATCATGTCATCTGCAAATAAAGACAGTTTCACTTCTTCCTTTCCAATTTGGATCCATTTTATTTTTTTCTTCTTGTCTGATTGCTGTGGCTAAGACTTCTAGCACTATGCTAAATAAGAGTGGTGAGAGTGGACATCCCTATCATATTCCTGTTCTTAAGGGAAATGTTTTTAGTTTTTGCCCATTGAGTATGATGTTGGCTGTAGGTTTGTCATAAATGGCCTTTATTATGTTGAGATATGATCCTTCTATTCCCACTTTGCTGAGAGTTTTTATCAAAAATGGATGCTGGATTTTGTCAAATTCTTTTTCAGTGTCTATTGATATGATCACATGTTTTTTATCTTTCATTTTGTTTATGTGGTGTATCACATTTATGGATTTATGAATATTTTACCAGCCTTGCATCCCTGGGATAAATTCCACTTGGTCGTGGTGTATACTTTTTAAAAAATATATTGCTGGATTCAATTTACTAAGATTTTGTTGAGGATTTTGGCATCTATGTTCATCAGAGATATTGGCCTGTAATTTTCTTTCTTTGTAGTGTCTTTATCTGGTTTGGAGATTAGGATTATGCTCACCTCATGAAAACAGCTTGGAAGTCTTCCTTCCTCTTGAATTTTTTTGAATAGTTTGAGGAGAATAGGTGATAGTTCTTGAATGTTTGGTAAAACTCCCCTGTGTAGCTGTCTGGACCACAGCTTTTGTTTGCTGGGATTTTATGGATTACTTCTTCTACTTCCTTAATTGTTATTGGTCTGTTTAGGTTTTCTGATTGTTCCCAGATGAGTTTTGGAATAGTATATGATTCTAAGAATTTGTCCATTTCATCTAGGTTGTTAAATTTGTTGATATGTAATTGTTCATAGTATTTTCTTACAATCCTTTGTATTTCTGTGGTGTCCATTGTTACTTCACCTCTTTCAGATCTGATTTTATTAATTTGGGATCTGTCTCTTTGTTTCTTGGTAAGTCTGGCTAAAGGTTGATCAATCTTTTTTATCTTTTCAAAGAACCAGCTCTTAGTTTCATTGATCTTTTGTATTGATTTTTTAGTCTCTATGTCATTTATTTCTGCTCTGATTTTTATCATTTCCTCCCTTCTACTAACTGGGTTTTTCTTTTTGTTCTCTTTCTAAATCTTTAAGTTGTTGGGTTAGATAGTTTATGAGAAATTTTTCTTCTTTCTTGAGGTAGGCCTGTATTGCTATGAACTTCCCTCTCAGGACTGCTTTTGCTGTGTCCCATAGATTTTTTTATTGTCGTGTGCTCATCTTCATTAGTTTGCAGGAAGTTTTTTATTTCTTCCTTGATCTTATTGGTAACCCATTCATTGTTTAATATCATGCTTTTTAGCCTGCATGTGTTTGAATGTTTTTGAGTGTTTTTATTGCAACTGATGTCTAGTTTCATGCCCTTGTGATGTGAGAAGATGCTTGATGTAATTTCAATCTACTTGAATTTGTAGAGACTTCCTTTGTGTCCTAACATGTGGTCTATCTTTGATAATGCTCCGTGTGCACTTGAGAAGAATACGTATTTTGTAGCTTTGGGGTGAAATGTTCTGTAAATATCAATTAAGTCCAATTGATCTAGTTAGTCAATTAAGGACTCTGTTTCCATGTTGATATTTTTCTTCTAGAAGATTTATCCAGTGATGTTAATGGGGTATTAATGTCACCCACTATGATTGTATTGCTATTGATCTGTTCCTTGAAGTCCTCCAGAAGTTTTAAAATATATTTTGGTGCTCCTATATTTGGTGCATATATGTTTATCAGGGTTATATCCTCTTGTTGGATTGATGCCTTTATTATTATGTACTGACCTTCTTTATCTCTTATTATAGCCCTCATATTGAAGTCTATCTTATCAGATATGAATATTGCTATATCAGCTTTTTTTTCATTTCCATTTGCCTGGAAAAATTTTTTCCATCCCTTCCCTTTCATCCTGTGTGAGTCTTTTGTTGTGAGGTGGGTCTCTTGATTGGAGCATTTATGGCATTTACATGTAAGGTTATTATTGATAGATACTTATTAGTTGCCATTTTTATTTTATGCCTGTGTTCCTCTCTCTCTAGTTCTTCTTCTTACAATAGTCCCTTTAGCATTTCTTACAGTGCTGGTTTCGTGGTGGTAAATTCCTTCAGCTTTTTTTTTTTTTTTTCTATGTGAAGCTCTTTATTTCATCTTCAATTTTGAATGATAGCCTTGCTGGATAGCATAGTCTTGGATTCAGACCCTTGCCTTTCATTACTTTGTATACTTCATGCCACTCTCTCTGGCCTGCAGTGTTTCTATTGAGAAATCAGCTGACAGTCTAATGGGAGCTCCTTTGTAGGCAACTTTCTATCTCTCTTTTGCTTCCTTTAAGATTCTTTCTTTATGACATGGAGGGACCTGGAGAGTATTATCTTAAGCAAAACAAGCCAAGCAGAGAAAGACAAATATTACATTATGTCACTTGTGGAATATAATGAACATAACAGTCTGAGGAACAGGGTAGACCCAGAGACGTGGAAGTTGGGTACAGACTGACAACCCTCAGAAGAGGGGGTGGGGGGAGAGGAAAGAGCTAAACCACAGAACTTATACACATGTATGTATAACTGATGGACATGGACAACAAAGCTGGGGACAGGGTGGGGGGATGGGGAGGAGGGTGTCAATGGGGAAAAAAGGAGAAACATCTGTAACAAAAATAAATTAAAGAATAAAATCCTCAGGGAGGGACAAAAAGATTCCTTGTATTTAATGTTTGCCATTTTGTTTTTTGTTTTTTTGTTTTTGTTTTTGTTTTAATCCTCACCCAAGGACACTTTTCCATTTTTTGTTCAGACAGAGTAGGAAGGAGAGAGAGGAAGAGAGAGATAGAGAGAGAACCATCGATGTGAAAGGGACACATCGAGTGGCTGCCTCCCGCGTGACCCAACCAGGGGCCGGGGACAAACTGCAACCGAGGTACGTGCCCTTAGCGGGAACCGAACCCGGGTCTCTCTGGACCACAGGCCGATGCTCTAACCGCTGAGCCAAACCGGCCAGGTCATGTTTGCCATTTTGATTATGATGTGTCTACCTGTGGGTTTTTTTGGGTTCATCTTGCTTGGGACTCTATTTCTTGGACTGTGTAACTTTTCTTTCACCAAATTAGTGATGTTTTCTGTCATTATTTCTTCAGACAGGTTCTCTATTCCTTTCTCCACTTCTTCTCTTTCTGGTACCCTTATGATGTGAATGTTGTTATGTTTTGTATTGTCCCAAAGCTTCCTTAAACTCTCCTCTTGCTTTTTTATTATTTTCCCATTTGCTGCTCTATTTGGGTGTTTTTTTCTACCTCGTTTTCTAACTCGCTTATTTGGTCTTCAGCTTCTTGTAATCTTCTATTAAGACCTTCTAAGGTATTTTTTCATATCAGTTATGTCATTCTTTATTTCCACTTGATTTTTATTCATAGCTTCTACCTCTTTTTTTAAGCTGATATAGTTCCCACTGAGCTCTCTATAATGATCATTAAGTTGCTTGTAGTTCTCTTGCTTGTTTGAGCACCCTTAAAATTATTGCTTTGAATTCTTTATCTGACAAGTTGCTTGCTTCCATTTTATGTAGTTCTTTTTCTGGTGATTCCTCCTTTTCTTTTATTTGGGTGTTGTTTCTTTGTCTCACCATTTTTGCAGTCTGGTAGTTCTAGGCCCGGTGAAGGATGTTGGGATGTGTTGGTAGGTCAGTGTGTATCAAATAAGGCTACTGTGCCTCTGAGACTGTTTTGGTGCATGGAGCCTCTTTCCTGCTGTGAATCCTGGAGGATTGACAACTGGCGCCTGGTATTGGTCTGTTGTGGTAGGCACTTCTAGGGTGCACTAGCTGGTGCACTGCTGGGGTGCATGGGTCCCTCTGGTGCACTGCTGGGTTGCATGGGTCCTGCTGGTGTGCTTCTGGGGTACATGGGTCCAGCTGGTGCAGTGCTTGGGTACACTGCTGCTTGGTGGGGCTCAGCTCCTGATCAGTCACTGCCAATGCTGCTGGAGTGAGTGTCAGCTTCTGGTTTGTGCTGCTACTGCTGCTGCTGTTGCCAGGGGGTGCTCTCAGCTCCCAATCCTCTGCTATTTTTGGGGGCTGAGGATGCTCAGCTCCTGGGACTTTGCTGCTGCTGGGGGAGGGGCTCCACTCCAAATCTGCTGCTTCAGTTGTCAGGGGCTAGGCTCCACTGCCCATGCCTTGCTGCTGCTTGAGCTGGGGCACCACTCCTGATCAGCCTCTGCTGATGCTGCTGGGGTTGGGTCTCAGCTGCCGATCTGCACTGCTGTTGCCTGGGGATGGATGTCTGCTCCCGAGCCTCTGCTGCTAGGGGTGTGTCTAGGCTCCAGAGCCTCAGCTGCTGTTGGGGGTGGAACTCCCCTCCCACCAAGTCACTGCTGCTGTTGGGGAAGGTGCTGGGCTCCCAAGCTGGCACTACTGCTCCAGGGGTGGTGCTTGGCTCCGATCAAGCTGCTGCTGTGGAGGATGGTGTTCGGCTTCTGGCTGGTTGCTGCTTCCCTGAGCAGGTACCTTGACAGCACCACTTCTGTTTGCTGGTCCGCATTGACACAGTGGGGTCCACTGGTCTGATGGTGAAAGGTGCACTGGTAGACTCAGATCCCTCGGCCCTAGCTGCTCCCCGCTGCCTCCTCCCAGAGATGACCAGTGGATCTTCCAAAATGGCAGGGCCTTCTGGCCGCAAAGGGAGAAGTGCCTTGACAAGCCGCTTACCAAGGTATCTGGCTGCTCCTGGTCCACAGCACCGGAACCCTTTGCCCCATGTTTCTGCAATATTTGAGGTTGCTTGTCCACACTCATGTCCACTCACACTCTCTCTCACACTCCATCACACTCTCACAGACTCACCCTCCCTTCGGTCCTGCCCGCCACCATCTTTTTTCTCCCAATCTAGGGAGTAGTTTTTAAGTAAGTGTTACAATTTATAATATTTAGCATATTAGGTTGTAGGCACAAAAACATGTATGCTGAACTCTGTTAAAGGTTTAAAGAAATGTTAAGGGTAAATTTTACCTTAATATGACTCTTGTCTTTCACATGTATTAATCTCCAAGTTAAGATGTCACGGTTCTATAGAACAGTTAATATGTATATATGTATAAGAACACATATGTGTGTATAGCATGTATGTATGTGTTATATATGTTTGTATGCATATATATGTATTTGTATGTGTTTACGTATATGTGTGTATATGTATAGTAATTGCCCTGGTCGTTTAAGCTTGGTTCTACATTTACTTTTAATGTTCCCCATCAGTCAATCTCTTAGTTTCTTGAAATTTCTTGTAGTTTTTTAAAATGTGTCTTGAGGAGTGAACTTCTTTAATGTTTAAACACATCTTTCTTTTGCTGATCTTCTTAAACATGTCCAGATTGATTTTCAGAACTTGTAGACCGTGTTCATTTACCTTCTGGCATTAACTACTCATGTGGAGAATCTGAGGCGGCCAGTATACATTTCCCCCTTGATAGGTGATTTTTCTGCCCAGATACCTGAAGAATTTATTTATTTGTATTTGAAAGATTATTAAACCTTTGCATTAGAACTTCTTCAGAATTTTGGTAGTGTGACCTTTGACTTTGAGATTCTATTCTTCACTTCTATATAATATTTCCAGTAGTCATCACTAAATACAGTTTTATGTTTCAATTACTGGATTCCTTACTTTTGGAATTTCCGTTATCCATATAATTTGCTTTTCAGACCAGGAATCTGTGGCAGTTACTTCTCTGTATCTTTGAATATCAGATATTGAAATTATCTTTTTACTTTTTTAACATAGGAATGGCAACTTGGTTAGATTTTAAATTTAAAATCTCTTCTCACATTTTTTATATTGCTTTTTTGCTACATGTAAATGATCAGACATATACAACAGTAGAGATAATAGTATGATGGACCTCATGTATCTATTACTTGGCTTAGAAATATATACAACTGATGCTGCAGGCTCAGAGAGGAAAAGTGCTCTAATAGTCATCCTCTTTCCCCCTGTAATCATTCCTCATTTGGAGGTATTGATGATGTTTTCCATTACTCATTTTCTACCACACAGCACTCTTTTTTTCTGGCCAGAATGGCATTGCCCTGAAGTGACTTTTCTTCAGTCTGAAATTCATGTCATCCATTTGCAACTTTCTCAATTCAACTTCTAAGGAAGAATGTTCCTTATTTTTATTCCCCATTTGGTCATAAAGGTCCCCTTTTCTCACCTTATTTTTATATTTTTATGCTGGCTCATCTAGCTGGGATATCCTCTATTCCTAAGTAATCTATGATGACTATACATTTTTCTTCAATGGAAATAAATTTACACACACACACACACACACACACACACACACACACGCATACTGTATGGGAAAAGGTTTATGTACTTCAGGAAACCAACTATAAAAAAAACTTAAGAGCCAAAGATAAACTGGGAAAACATTTCCTGCAGATATGATAGATTTAGGACAGGCCCCAACCTAAGCACTATTGATATTTTAGATTGGATCAATTTTTGTTGTGGGTCCAGTCTTATACATTATAGGATGCTTAGTAACTTCCTTTGTCTCTACTAACCAGATGCCAGGAATATACACCAAGTTGTAATAAATAAAAATGTCTCCAGATAATGTCAATATCCCCTTTGGGGTGCAAAATCCACTCCCAATTTATAGCTACTTGTTTTAGGCCTAATCCTCTTTATTAGTTAGGCTGTTCTGTGTTATATTAGGTTATGTAGGGTCTCAACATAAAATGTTTATTTTCACTCACATCACAGTTGTTTACAAGTCAGTAGCTTTTTATCAAGTAAGGACATCTAGGACAGCTTCCATATTGGTTATTGAGGCCTCTACATTGAGACTTCAGGCTTTCTTATTGCAATTTTGCCATCTCAAGAATTCTTCACTTCTTGTTATATGGTTGAGAGAGAGAGAGAGAAGAGTTCACAACACCCTTAACTGCCTTGGACTAGCAGTCATATCACCCCAGTCTAAGTGCAAAGACTGGGAAACAGACTTCCTGTGTATGGAGGAAAATAATGGTGTAGTAAACCAATCTCATTGTCATTGCAAAGCAAATCTTTTCTGAAAATGGTCCCTTGAAAATAATTTTAAAATATTTAATTTTCAACATCCAATGTGAACATTATAAAATCTATAGAGCAGTAATTCACCAAGGAAATCTAAATAACTAATAAACATATTAAATTGTTCAAATTAGCTAATCAAAGGAAACATTAAAATGATTTCTCCTATAATACTGACAAATATTTAAAAATGGTAATACTCAGCTGATACAGCCATGAGGATAAAATAAGACAGCATTTTCATATACTGTTGGTGAGATGGTGAATTATTAAAAACTTTGTGGAAAAACATTGTCAGTATATATCAGAGACTTTATAATGCTCATGCATTTTTATTGAGATATAATTGACATATAACATTAAATTACTTTCAGGTGTACAACGTAATGTTTTGATATTTGTATATATTGCAAAACGATCACCATAATAAGTCTAGTTCACTTCCATCACCATGCATAGTTACAGTTTATTTTCCTTGTGATGAGAACTTCTAAGATTTACTCTCTTAACTTTCAAATATACAATACAGTGTTATGAACTATGGCCACCATGCTGTACATTACATTCCCAGGACTTAGTTATTTTATGTACCTTTTAATACACTTTTGATTCAATTATACCACTTGTAGATACCTATACTATGATAAAGAGGAAATCAGATATCTAAAATTTATGCAGAATGATTTTTTTTATTAAACCAATATTATAGGAATAAATACAAGGAGCAACAAATATATGCAAGACTCAAGGAATGAGTACAAACTCTCAGATTCCCTCCTTCCCCCTCCTAAGTTCTAATCAACTGAAAATAGTTACAGGGAATCAGAAAGGGTTCACATTTACAGCTTTATTGTAAGAAAAGCTGGAATAGAGAACAGGCCATTGCCTCTGGCCTCTGATCTCCATCTCCTAACCTAGATCTTGGGACCGTCTTGACTGTCAGTAATTCAATGAGTAAGTCAAAGAGGATGGAACAGATGTCAGACACCTGGGATGGGCCTGCCAGAAGCTTGGGAGTAGCTGGTTTAATAGACAGAGAGAGACAGAGTATGCCTTGTCTTGCTTTAAGCATGTAATATGGACCAGTGGGCTTCAGGGTCCAAGCAGGCTGCATTCAGATAATCCATTTCTTTTCCTAAAAGTGATTAGTGGGTAACTGGGTGAAAGGTCAAAAGTTCCATGGTGATACTGTCCCCTCCTGTATGATGAGGCAGAAATATTCTTATAGAGTGTTATTGAATTTAGGGGATGTGCATTTGATCACTGGCATAGGTAGACCATGCATCTAATTCCTACATGCACAGAGTAGTTGAAGATGGACTAATGCTGGTTAAAGGTGGTGTCAGATTAAGGGTTCAAAGAAGGAACAAGGGCTGGGGAAATGGACACATTACATATAGGATCTGTTCAGTTGTGGGTCTGTTAGATAAGAATAATTACCAAAAAAAAAAAAAGATAATTAATATGTGTGTGTTGGTTGGGGGGAGCTGGGAGGGCAGGATGTGTGTGCAGAAATGAGTTCCAGGGTCTAGGCAGTCAGCACTTGGCAGATGTATAATGGAAGCTAGAACACTAACATTTATCGAGCAGCTCCTGTTTTAGGATTTCAGCAAGTATTTATTTATTTATTTATTTATTTATTTATTTATTATCATTTACGCAGGTAGAAGTAGAAATGCAAGTCACTAGCAAAAGGGATGACTCCGTGTGCCCCACATGCCTCTAAACCTTACTGAGAGTCACTTTTGAATAAGGCTGATGGAGGTGTCTACAGGTTGCTCATAAGTGAGAACAATTGGCTACATAGTGAGTGAGGCCAAGGAACCGATATTTTTTTGGCAGAGAGAGTTCACTGACACCTGTTGTGCTTTATAAGTTCCACGACTGCTTTCTAGTATTTCTGCTCCTCCCTCACTGCTGATCTGACAACTATAACAGTATGTTTCCAGCAGGGTAGTAACTTTGCTTCAAATGGAAGTTTTCATTTTATGTGTATAGGAAGTCTGATAACCTTTTCAAAATATATGCTGAGTGAGTTAATGCATTTCAGAGGGCTCCTGCTTTAATATCTATACTTCGTGAGAGCTAGTTTTGTGTCTTAATAAGTATTATTTTTGTGTATGGTAGGGTTTAGATGTAGCCTAAAGCAGTGATTCTCAAAATGTGTGCTCCATGACCAGCTTCATCAGCACCACCAGGGAAAGCACATTCTTAGGCTCCATCCCAGATCCAATGATTCACGAATTCTGGGGGTAGGGCCCAGCGCTCTGTTTAACAAGCCCTGTAGGGAATCTGAGGCACGTTCATGTCTCAGAACCACTGGACTACAAGTAGCCTTGCTACTCAAAGCATGGTTGGTGGAATGCCATAGGAATTATGGGAATGCTTATTAGAAATCCAGAATCTTGTGTCATGCTCCAGAATTATGGAATCAGACTCTGCACTTTAAGATCGTCTGGTGATTCGCATGCACTTTACAGTTTGACAAGCCCTGATACCCATCCCCAGTGATCCAGTTATTAGGTTCCATTTGATTTAGGATGGGACCCATGCCTTAGTTATGTTTTTAATGCTTTATACACACCATCTGAAGTGCTGGTATTTTTCAAAGTTTCCCCAGGTGATTGTAATGTGTCATATAGGAAGGGAGGGGGGTCAACCATAAAAACTTTATGTTCTTAATAGCCTTCTTTCTTTACCCATTGACTTACATTTTACATCCTCTGTTCTTGTTAAGAGGCTATCTGCAATTGATGTTAAAGTAATTATGCTTGTCTTTCCTTGACAATGTGGACATTAAACACATACACAATTAGGATACTCTAAATGTCTTAACTTTTCATAATATTCTTTGAGTGTTCCTTTCTTGAAGGTGCCAAGGATTTGAAAGTTTTTGCCTGTTGAACTCCATTAATATTTAGGGAAGAGCCTAGATTAAATTAGACTGATCACCAAACAGGTGCAAAGGGACCTGCTTAATAAACGGAGTATTTCCATGGCATCAACATAGTTATATTCTTTGTAGACAAATGAATGTGATTTAGTTTGTATGCATGAAGCACAATTTCTCTGTTGGCCCAGATGTTGATTAGCAACACTACAAGTGAGGGCGCCAATCTGAAAATCTGGATAGAAAACTAAAGTATTTGTTCAGAATCAAAAATATTTGTGGCTCAACTGGCTGAAAGGGTACAAAATATGATGCTGTTTAGCCTCTTTTCCACAGATAATAAACACCAGAAAAGCAGTCCAGATTATGCTGCCTAGGCAGAATGAACAAAGAACAGCAGTAATCCAATTTATGTGGTTAACACTGTTCGACGAGGAGCATTTGAGATCTTGCTCCCCACCACTGTCCTCAGTGCTCAAATACACTCTTATAAAAAATTCTCCACAGGTTTGCACATTTCTTGCATTGAAATTTACTTTGCATAGTATGGCAGGGTTCCGAAG
Source organism: Tadarida brasiliensis (assembly GCA_030848825.1). NCBI lineage: Eukaryota > Metazoa > Chordata > Mammalia > Chiroptera > Molossidae > Tadarida > Tadarida brasiliensis. The sequence continues at coordinate 116,636,538 of CM061280.1, read as the reverse complement.
AAGCCCACCCAGGACCACCCTGTGTACTCGAACCCAGTGCTAGGTACAAGCTACAAGCAAGGGCCCATTGTGCCCCACCAGCTCCCCAGTCTTCATTGGGTGAAGTTGGATGAGTTTCTCTTGGAAGTGTGGGCCTCCTTGCTTTAAGTAGCAGGGCCATGACTTTATTTGAGCTGTTCTTAGAAAATCCTTGATGTGGATAATGTTTGAGATAACCCAGGGAAAGGGGGAAAAATGAGTTGCTGCTTTTCCTTTCAGTTTTTATTTCAATTGCTTACGAGGGTCTGAACAAACTCGTTGCTGGTTAAATGAGAGATTGAACTCTCGTTAGCTCTGGAAGAGAAAGGACACTTGCTTCCCCAACTCGAATAGCCAATGGGATGATGATAATTGTTGAGAGCCCCAAATCCCAGGTGGCAGAGGTGGGTGCTGTGAGGCATCCATTGCAGTAGCACAGCTGATCCCAAAAAAGCCAGCAGAAGCCCTGGTGAGAAGGGCAGTGCCCTGGAATGGGTTCACTCTGAGAGAGGGACCCAAGAAAGGGGCCATGCCTTGGGAAGTGTTATGGTTCCAGTGACATCCTGTATGCTCTCAGTGGCCCTTGCTCAAGTATTCTTAGGTGACTAAGAATCTTCATGGGGTTACCTGAAGAAAAAATTCCTGAAAGGTGTAAAGCAGTCATATAAGGATATTCACTGCATTGGCTCATCTGGAGATGTGCATATAAAGGCTGGTTTTTCCTAGAAATTTGTTCAGACTCTACAGATCTCAAAAATAATGTGGGATATTGTGCCATTAATACCGACAAACCCTATGACAATCAGCCACCTGGCCAAAATGATGATCCCTTAATATTTCTAAATTAATCTTTTGTGTGTATAATTAGAAAAAGCTGGCTATAAAATTAAGCAGAAAGAATGGAAAGCATATTTAATTGGTCTCTCAAAGCTTCAAAAAATATTTTAGATAAATTGGTCAACCTATGATGTCATTTCTGTGTCAACTCAATTCTTTGAGGTATTAAAAGATGGCTGTCCTTATTTTAAAAAGGTGAAGGTGATTTGGAACTTGACTTGTCAAGGACAAATATAAATTATAAAATGCATCCAAAACAAAATTTGGATCCAACTGTTCTCTGTGTCTCTCTGTGTATGTCTATATGTGAATGTTATAAATGTGAGATAATTTTCTACCTCCAGATGGTATTGTCAAAATTAATTTAAAGGCAAGTACTTGTAAGGATTGAATATTCTAAAATTCTCAGAAATATAGAAACTAAGATTAATCCTTGGTAAATAAAAGCTAGCTTAACTTTGTTGGTTTAAGTAAAACAGACATGTTTTTATTTTGTTTGGGTTCTAAAAAAAGAACCCCATGTTAATAATTGACTTTTATGTCTATGAAAAAAAGTATTTATAGAGGTTATAAAATGTCATAAGTTTGACTGCTTAGTTTTCATGAGAAATTGTAATTTTAAGGGTTAAAATCTTAATTTATATATAGGAATAACTTTGTGGTTTTCCAGAAGAGCCCATTGAACATCTCAAATGATTTATTTTTGATGTTAAATTGCATGGAAAGCATTGTTAAATAAGTGATAAAAAAAAACTTCTAGGGTATATCATGGGTAAACAATTATTGTAAATTAAACAAATAGTCTAGGCTATAGGAAACCCCAGATGATCATGTGGTTCTTCTCGGCTCCTTGGCACCCCATTTTTTGGTTTTGGCTTTCCTTCATGTATCATAGTGCATTTAAGCTAAATTTAGATGAAATAATTTATGAGCTAAACATTACAAAGGAGGCATCTTACTCTATTGCCAAGCTTTGATAGAGTCACTTCAAGAAAAAACCACTTACTTTTATAGCAAGCTCCCAGGAGACAAAGATTTTAGATATTGTTTTCTTTTCTTTTTTTTTTTTTTTTTTTTTTTTGGAAAGGACATCAAATTAAAGACACTCTCCAACCTTATTGAAAGGGATGTTATCAGGTTCCTAACCATGAGTGGACATCTACCCTTGTCTACAGACATCAAAGACTCCTCAAGGACTAAAAGCCACTGACACCAGAGGTAGACAGCTATCTCAAGACATTGAGAAGGCTTGTATACCTATGGATTGATATTAAACCCAGATCCATTTTGTTTGATTGTTTTTACCTACTTGCTAATGATATTAGTCACAATAATAGTTAAACTTGTTCTTTTAGTTTTTCTGTATAGTCCAACTGTTTGTGATTACAGACAACATGTATGTATAACTGTTAATACTTTTTTTCATGGTTTATGTAAATGTTATATTAGATGCCAAATATAGAAAAATGAGACAGAAAAATAAACAAACAAACCCGTGCCACTGATATCTTTGCTCTGTAGGCGATTTGGCTAAAAGGGAATAGGAATGTACAACTATAAAATGAATCTCAGCCTTTGAGCATTCCCACCTTTAGTATTAGAAGGGAAACAAAGGAAACCCAACAAGCAGCAGTTATTTCTTTGAGTAGCATTATTTTTATAATAGTAAGAAATAAGCTGCTTACAACAATGCTGGGGATGGGGCGGGGGGATGGGGAGGAGGATGTCAATGGGGGGAAAAGAAGAAACATCTGTAACAAGAAAAAAATTTAAAAAAAAAAGAAAGAAGCTGCTTTAGACAACAGAATAATTGTTACTGAGATCTGTGTTCTGAGACCTCATATTAAATGTGAACATAAGCATCTATAAATAAGACATATTGACAGAATATAATTTAAATTATGGTTCCCTGTTCATGGTCCCAGTGATTTGAAATTCATCACTTACTGAAACATTCAATGTTTTCTGTCTCATAATTTATGCAAGTTCGAAAATTCTGACATTGCTAAAGAATCATGAACCTCATGGTTCTTTATTACTTTAAGGGAGCAATAGTAATGAGATGGAAAAGGAGGGTTGAAAGCTTGCTGGGGCTGAGGATGGATTGTGGGAGCGAGAAACACCAAGTCTGGATGGGCACATTAAGTTTTAAGCATTAAAATTAGGGCTCATTTTCATGCTATAAAAACCTGAAGACAAGATGGGGGAAATAAAAGCCCAAGACAAAGTAAAAACTAAGTAATATTTTTATTTTAATGAAATCAACATTTATTAGTGAGAAAATAATAAGTTTTAATATGGTAATTAAAGATTAACTAAGGATTGGAACCCTCATTCACTGCTGGTGGGAATGTGTGTAGCAATGAGTAGCAAATGGTGTAGCAATGAGCTTTCCTTTAGATATACCCTTTTCAGTGCTCAGTATTTATTTTACAGAGACTAAAACACTGTAGACATTGGCCACTGGAATTGGGAGCTGTCATGGAATTCTAACTGAAATGTACTATAGTCATTTGTGCTTTTGTATTTTATGACCTTAAGCTTGTGGGCCACCATATAGTTATTATAAGAGTGTTTTTGGCCCTGGCTGGTTTGGCTCAGCGGTTAGAGTGTCAGCCCGCAGACCAATGAGTCATGGGTTCGATTCTGGTCAAGGGCACATAACTCAGTTGCGGTTTGTCCCTGGCCCTGGTCGAGGTTGTGTGGGAGGCAACCAGTGGATGTGTCTCTCTCACATCGATGTTTCTCTCTCTCTCCCTCTGTGCCTCTCTCTTCCTTCCTCCCACTCTATCTGAACAAAAATGAAAAAATATCCTTGGGTGAGGATTAAAAAAAAAATAAATGTTTTGACTGGCTAATTTGTCAATTTTCTCATGAGGATAATGGGCTTTTTACAAATTATAATATTTAGCATATTTGTCTGATAAGTTTTAATATTAGTTTGTTTGGGTTTTTTTTTCAGATATCTTTTGTCTGGGTTGGGCAGACTTGGGTTGATAAGTATGTACTTAAGGACTTCTGTAAAAATCAGAGTTCACTAGAATTCTTGTGCCCTAAATGAACATTGATAAAGACAAAGGATATTAGAAAGTAAATTAAATAGTAGACTTCAAATATGGGTTTCAAGCACATATGTTGGTGCATGGAAATGAAAACAAAGATTTTATGCAAAAACTTTGAAACTCAGTTACTTATTGTTATTTTTCACTGAGTGCATAGGATTAATTTGTTGATCTAAGTGCTATATGTCTTTAATATTTTGGTGTTCCTCTGGGATTGGTTTGGATTTCTTTTTCTTTCTAGAGAGGCTGGGCTTAGGTGAAGTTGGCACAATAGATTATATAGACTTATACAGTTTCAAATCAATTTCAGGGTAGTTTGGCCTTAGGTCCAAATGAACAAAAGACAAAGACTTAAGAAAGGAGATGTAAAGTCTTTCTGGGTAGGGGGGATTACTCTAATTTAATCATATATACAATGTATGGCATGGCATTTTTAAAAGTGGATAAATCTAAGGATGTAACTCAAAAGAGAAAATACATAGTCATGTAATGCCTTGAGTTTAGTGTGTGATATAAGCAAGCAGGAGGGTTGGGTCCTATCACTCAAGATAGGGTGGAGTAGAACAGAGAAAGAATAATCACAATGTCTTTTAGTAAATCCTCGCTATCAAAAACCAAAAAGCTAAGCCTAAATAGATGCATAGGCTCCTTAAATATTGGCAGGTACTAGTTTCATCTTTCATATTACATATGTGATCACTGAGGTTTGACGTGGTAAAGTGATTCACCCAAGATCACCGAGATGATTAATGACAGAGGGTGCCCTCTGCCTTTTCAGTGCAGTGTTCCATCTCCTGTAATGAACTGCTGTGGTGTTAACAAAGAACAAGATACTACTATGTGATCTGAAGATGGCATTTTAAATGGTAAGTTCATAGCTTCCCACACATAAATGATGCACCCACAACAACAATCAGAGATTTACAAAAGAGAGTATGTCAGGAGAAAAGAGGAGAAATGTTAATATGACTTTTATGTCAGAAATGCATAGACAGACTAATTTGTCTGAATTTCACCAAAGTTGGTTGCATTCACCATGTTAATGATGTGTAGAAATACCCAAATGCATCAAAATTTAATCCTGGCAAATAAGAGAAGCCAGCTTGATTTAATGGAAAATCTGATTTCTAAACTATAATTAAAATTAATGGAGCTTTCTTATTTTCAGGTAAACATAGTAACTCGTCATCAAATAAAGTGTTTTTATTTTTTGTTGTGCCAAATTTACTTACATCAGAATAGTTAATAATTAGTATTTTATTCCATATAGGGACTATGAAAAATTTAAAAGATAGGTTACCTTTGATCTGTTAAATACCTCTCTTGCTTTTTTAATACTACTGATTTGCCTTGAAAATTGTTTTTACTAATAATGGCAAAGGTAAGCATCTAAAAATCCTGTATTTTTATTTTTATGAATTATATTTTTACTAAGATTTTACTAAACTGTAATGTGTAAAAAGAAAGTAGGTGTCCAGCTCAATGAATAATCACAAAGTGAACACACATGTAAAGACTACCCTAGTCGAGAAATAATAATTTACTAGCACCTCTGAAAACTCACATTTTGTCCTTTTTTATTCACTAGTCCTTTCCTCCCTCCGTCCCTCCCCACCAATTTATGAGCACTGTCCTTACGCCACAGATTTGTTTTAGCTATTTTTAAACTTTTATAAAGGGGCTCATGATAGATTTTTTTCCATTTTGTTTTGCTCAACTTTGTGAGATTCATACATGATGTTGCATATGGAAGTACTTCATTTATTTTCTTTGTTGTATAGTTTTCCATTAAATGATTACAGTATGATTGAGTGGCAGTTTTACTGTTGAGGGCATTTGGATTGTCTCCTATCTTTGGCTACTATGAACACTACTTTTTGAATGCTCTTGATCATGTCTTTTGATACTCTTATATACCAATGTCTGCTGGATATATCAATAGGAGTGTAATTGCTGGATCACAGTGTATGAGTATGTTCACCTTTAGTGGATATCCAAAGTTGTACCAATTTATATTCCCACCTGGAGTAAATTAGAGTCCAGTTAGCGCACGTGGATCCCTTAGAGTTGTCAAGTGTAATTTTAGCAGTTCTAGTGGATGTGTGATAGTATGCCATTGTGTCTGAACTTGCACATCCCTCATTACTAATGAAGCTGAGAAACATGTTTATTTACTACTCAGGCATCCTCATTTTTTTTTCTTTTTCTTTTTTTAAAATTAATTTATTTTTGTTACAGATGTTTCTCCATTTTCCCCCATTGGCACCCTCCTCCTGATCCCCCCCTGTCCCCAGCATTGTTGTCTATGTCCATGCTTACGCATACATGCATATAAGTTCTGTGGTTTATCTCTCTCCTCCCCTTATCCCCCTCTTCTGAGGTTTGTCAGTCTCCTGTGTCTCTGGGTCTATTTTGTTCATCAATTTGTTTTGTTCATTATATTCCACAAATAAGTGAGATCATGTGATATTTGCCTTTCTCTGATTGGCTTGTTTCGCTTAGGATAATACTCTCCAGGTCCTTCCATGTCTTCTCGAAGGTTAAGAGATCTTTCTTTCTTATAGCTGCATAGTATTCCATTGTGTATATGTACCACAGTTTTTTTTATCCACTCATCTATTGATGGACACGGGCTGTTTCCAGATCTTAGATACTGTAAACAGTGCTGCTATGAACATAAGGGTACATCTATTTTTTCTGATTGGTGGTTCAGGCTTCTTAGGGTATAATCCTAGAAGTGGTATCACTGGGTCAAATGGCAGTTCAATTTTTAATTTTTTGAGGTAACACCATATTGTTTTCCATAGTGACTGCACCAGTCTGCATTCCCACCAGCAGTGTACTAGAGTCCCCTTTTCTCCACACCCTCGCCAGCACTTGTTGTTTGATGATTTGTTGATGGCAGCCATTCTGACAGGTGAGGTGATATCTCATAGTTGTTTTAATTTGCATTATTAGTGACGTCAAGCATTTTTTCATATGTCTCTTGGCCCTTTGTATGTCCTGTTTGGAGAGGTGTCTATTCAGGTCCTCTGCCCATTTTTTAATTAGGTTCTTTGTCTTACTTTTGTTGAGTTGTATGAGTACTCTATATGTTTTGGAAATTAACCCTTTATCTGATGTATCATTGGCAATTATGCTCTCCCATATAATAGGTTCCCTTTCCATTTTGATGGTTGTTTTTTTTTTTTTTTTTTGCTGTGCAGAAGCTTTTCAGTTTGATGTAGTCCCATGTGTTCAGTTTTTTCCTTTGTTTCTCTTGCCTTAGGCATTGTATCAGTGAAAATTCTGCTGCATGTGATGTCTGAAATTTTGTTGCCTACATTTTTTTTTCTAGGATTTTTATGGATTCACGAGTCACATTTAAGTCTTTTATCCATTTTGAGTTTATTCTTGTGTATGGTGTAAGTTGGTGGTCTAGCTTCATTTTTTTTTGCATGTAGCTGTCCAATTTTCGCAACACCACTTATTGAAGAGGCTGTCTTTACTCCACTGTATGCTTTTGCCACCTTTGTCAAATATTAATTGAGCATAATGTCTTGGGTCAATTTCTGGGTTCTCTGTTCTGTTCCATTGATCTATATGCCTGTTCTTGTGCCAGTACCAGGCTGTTTTGATTATAATGGCTTTGTAGTATAACCTGATATCCAGTATTGTGATCCCTCCTACTTTGTCCTTCTTTTTCAAGATTGCTGTGGCTATTCGGGGTCTTTTTTTGGTTCCATATAAACTTTTGGAGTATTTGGTCTAGTTCTGTGAAATATGTCGTTGGTATTTTGATGGGGATTGCATTGAATCTATAGACTGCTTTGGGTAGTATGGACATTTTAATGATGTTAATTCTTCCAATCCATGAACAAGGTATATGCTTCCACTTTTTTATATCTTCCTCTATTTTTTTTTTCAATAACCTGTAGTTTTCTGTGAAGACGTCTTTTGGCATCTTCATTTTTAAAGGGCCTATGCATGTCTCTTTCCTATTTTAACATCAGGACTTCTAGGACTATATCTTTTTGATATGTAGGAATTCTTTTTTATAACAAAGGTTGTTTATATACTGTATATTTTTATATATTATATGTTATGGTTATGAGATCTTTGTTAGTTATGTGCCTTGAAAACATTTTCTCCCAGTCTATGCCTTAACTTTTTGCTTTCTTAATGTCTTTTCATTGATGGAATATCTTAATTTTAAACTAGTCCAATTTATTAATGTGCTACTTTATGGTTAGGGTTTTATGTATCCACTTAAGTCACCTTTGCAAGATACTGAGGATGCATTCTAAAATTTACTTTACCTTTCACATTTAGATATACAACCCATGTCTTATTTGACTCAGTGTCTATTATTATTATAAGATGATCCCTTCCCTACTGCTCTTCAGTTTTACCTCATGTGTCTATATATGCGTATGTCTCTTATATACTTTCTGTTATGTTCTATTGTTTAATAGGCTATCATTGGGAGAATACCACACTCTCTTAATTACTAAAACTTTATAACAAGTCTTGATAACAAATGGAATAATTCCTTTAACTTGTTTGTCTCCCCAAGGATTTTCTGGGCCTTTTGCATTTCCATTTAAAGTGTAGAATAAGTTTATTAATTTCCACAAATAAATTTTCACAGATACTAGTTTTATAATGGAAATTTTGTTGAATATAGATTATTTTGGAGGAGAATTGACATCCTTTAATATTTAGTGTTCCAATTGATGAACATGGTGTAGTCCTTCATTTATTTAAATCATCTTTATCTTGGTAATATAGTATTTTTTCTGTAGAGGTCTAACATATATTTTATTTATTTCTATTTTATTATTCTATTGTAAACAGTGTTGGTTTAAAACAATTTTTAAACTGTTTGTTCATGTAAAACATACATGCATAAAAGTGAACATATCTTATATGTACAGGTTGGGGAACTTTCTCAAACTGTACATACCTGTGTAGCCAGCCCCCATGCCAAGAAATAAAATATTAGCAGCCCAAAAATATCATTGTTTTCCTTTTGAAAAACTATAGCCCTGAGTATATCCCTATCCTGATTTTTACCAGCAGAAATTAGTTTTGCTATAAAAATAGAATAATGAAATATGTACTCTTCTTGGTAGTTATTCTTTTGGTCAATATAGTGTTAATAAGCCATGCATGTCAATACATGTAATTGTAGATCACTTGTGCTAATATTCATTTCTTTGGAAAAACATACTGATGGTAGATAGTAATTAGACTATCAGATGAGAAATCAGGACTTAAACTGTCATTCCTTCTCTATTGCTGACATTCATTTTAAAAAAAGTTTATTGTTGACAGTATTACAGATATTCCCCATTTTCCCCTCATTTTCCCCCCTCTACCCAGCCCCTGCCCCAACCCAGGCCTTCCCCACACTATTGTCTGGCACAGACAATAGTGCCTATATGCATATATGTTCTTTAGTTAATCTCTTCCCATCCCCTCCACACTCCTCTCCTCTGAAATCTGTCATTCTGCCCATACATCTCTGGACCTATTTTGTTCATTAGATTCCACATATAAGTGAGATCATGTGATACTTCTCTGACTGGCTTATTTCGCTTAGCATAATAATCTCTAGGTCCATCCATCCTGTTGCAAAGGCTAAGAGCTCCTTCTTTTTACAGCTGCATAGTATTCCATTGTGTAAATGTACCATAGCCTTTTTATCCACTCATCTGCTGATGGGCACTTAGGCTGTTTCCAGATTTCAGCTATTGTAAATAGTGCTGCTATGAAAATCAAGGTGCATATATTCTTTCTGACTGGTGTTTTGGGATTCTTAGGATATATTCCCAGAAATAGGATCATTGAGTCAAATGGCAGTTCCATGTTTAATTTTATTGAGGAAACTCCATACTGTTGTCCATAGTGGCTGCATCAGTCTGCATTCTCACCAGCAGTGTACTAGGATTCCTTTTCTCTACATCCTGGATAGCACATGTTGTTTGTTGATTTATTGATGGTAGCCATTCTGGCAGGTGTGAGGTGGTACCTCATTGTAGTTTTAATTTTCATCTTTCTGATGATTAGTGACACTGAGCATTTTCTCATATGTCTGTTGGCCATCTGTATGTCCTTTTTGGAGAAGTGTCTATTCAGGTCCTTTGCCCATTTTTAACTGGATCATTTGTCTTCCTGATGTTGAGTTTTATTAGTTCTTGTATATTTTGGAAATTAATCCCTTATCAGATGTATCATTGGTAAATATGTTCTTCCATGCAGTGGGTTCCCTTTTCATTATATTGGTGGTTTCTTTTGCTGTACAGAAGCTTTTTAGTTTGATGTAGTCCCATTTGTTTATTTTTTCTTTGTTTCTCTTGCCCTAGGAGATGTATTGGTGAAAATACTGCTATACAAGATGTCCGAGATTTTTCTGCTTATGTTTTCTTCTAGGATTTTTATGGTTTCACAACTTACATTTAAGTCTTTTATCCATTTTGAGTTTATTCTTTTGTATGGTGTAAGTTGGTGGTCTAGTTTCATTTTTTTTTTCTTTGCATGTACCTGTTCAATTTTCCTAATACCATTTATTGAATAGACTCTTTTTACTCCATTGAATGCTCTTGCCTCCTTTGTCATATATTAATTGAGCATAATGTTTTGGATTGATTTCTGCAGTCTTTGTTCTGTTCCCATACCAGGCAGTTTTGATTACAATGGCTTTGTAGTATAGTTTAATATCCAGTATTGTGATCCCTCCAACTTTGTTCTTCTTTCTCAAGATTGCTGAGGCTATTCAGGGTCTTTTTTGGTTCCTTTGGGTAGCTGATACTCTTTAGTTAAGCCTTCTGTGGCATAATAATAATAATAATAATAATAATAATAATAATAATAATAATTCATGCTGCCAATGAGTTAACTAACCAGCTGCTTCAAATCCTGGCAGTTGAGAACTCTCATGGGGGTTTCCACATCACACAAGGAATAATTATTAATACTACTTTCCTATCCTGGGTAATAATAATAGTTGGAGGCTAAATTCCTTCTTTTATTTATTATTCACTACTAATTCACTTGATACTCAACTTTTGGTCGTCCAGAGACTGTAGTTCCCAGAACTTCCATTTACTTGGATCTCCCGTCTTGGGTCAAAAAAGCCCTCACTGCCTTGGTGGTTCTCTAATGCTTTCAATCAGATAATTATTTTTATTTATCTGTTTGTTTTAGTCCATAATTTGTAGTTATTAGCAGGAAATTAATTCTGAACCATAATAAACTACAGGAAGTATTCACTTTGCAGGGTACTGCAGGACCATAAAAACCACCATGTAGTTTCAAATCATTTAAAATGACCTTAATAATCAATGGGGAAATTTTTGATTATTCTATGACCTTTGAAAATTCTTATTAAAATATTAAAACTTTTATTTTTTAAACTTTATTTTTATTGTTGACACTATTACAGCTGTCCCTATTTGCCCCACCCTTTGCCCACCTCCACCTAGCCTCTGCCCTCCCTTCCCTCTGGCTATCACCACTTTGTTATCTGTGTCTATGGGTTATGCATATATGTTCTTTGGCTAAGCCTTTCACCTTCTTTCATCCAGTTTCCTCTCCCCTCCCTCTGACAGCTGTTAATCTGTTCCATGTATCCATGCATCTGTTTCTATTTTGTTTGTCAGTTTATTTTGTTCATTAGATTCATATAACTGAGAGCATGTGGTATTTTTCTTTCTCTGGGCAGCTTATTTCACTTAGCTTTATAATCTTCAGGTCCATAAAAATAGTAAAACTAATGTTTGTATAGTACCCTGTAATTTAAAACAGAGATGTTGAGAATTAAAGTGTTTTATTTCTTTTAAACAACTTATCAAGGATAGTTTGCATAGTGTTTGTTTTCTTATCATATAAGTTACAATACAGTGCAAGAATCTTTTCTATGTTTTGGTGAATTCTCATATTCCTTTCTAAGATTGGGTAAACTTCCAATATTTCATTCAATGACATGAACTATTTCCAAGAGTTCCTTGGAACTCTTGTGAAGATTTTTTTGTTGGCATCACTTCCTGTAGAATAGCTTCATCCTTTTTGTCACAGCCATTTCTCTTAATTATATGACTAACTTCCCCAGATTACTCTGGCTTCATATCTAGAGTCTCTTGAATGGTAGTGGTGTTCAGCTATTTCTTCCATAAACCCATTTATGTTTTATTTGAATTTCACTTTCTGTTTCTTTGTTGCACTTACATTTTGTTGCCTAATTTTCTATTTGGATTATCCATTTTTAAAAAACATTGCATGTGGCCCGGCCAGTGTGGCCCAATAGTTGAGCATCGACCCATGCACCAAGAGGTCACTGGTTTGATTCCCAGTCGGGACACATGCCCAGGTTGTGGGCCAGATCCCCAGTGGGGGGCATGCAGGAGGTGGCCAATCGATGTTCTCTCTCATCGATGTTTCTATCTCCCTCTCCCTCTCCCTTCCTCTCTCTCTAAAATCAATAAAGAAAAAGAAAAACATTGCATGTGTTTATCATGGGGAAACAGGGAGGCAACACAATTATATATACACTTTGCTGTCTGTGAGCTGAATAACAGATGCTCTGTGACTAATCACTGACAGACTTTGAAAGAAGGAACTTGAGTCTGGCCAGTGTGGCTCAGTGGATTGAGCATCATCCCATGGACTGAGAGGTCCTGGTTTGGTTCCCGGTCAGGGCACATGCTTGGGTTGTGGACTTGATCCCAAGTGGGGGGCGTGCAGGAGACAGCCAATTGCTGTTTCTCTCTCACATTAGAAAAAAAAAGAAGGGACTTGATTTGTCATAGATTATGATATAAAACAGAATTACCTGCGAATTGAAGAGGTAGCATCTTGGTTTGTACTTTAAGCAATTTCTCACAGTTAATATACTGTGGTAATTGAAATTTGAATCCTGTTGTTCAGGACTGGTATTGTTTAACTAAATTGGGGCAACTGCAATTTGTGCATATCAGGAGCATTTTCTACTTAGTAAAAACCTCTTACCATCAGTGAAACTTATGCTGGTAAAGTCACCATGAAGAGATACTTTTCTCAGGATCTTAATCAGGCATTTCACCAGATAACAAATTCATTTCCCTAACTCTTGTGTTCTGCTAGCATCTGAGTATTTCCAGGTCCTCTTTGCATAATTAGGGATTCTTTTATTCAACTAAAATTTAATGAGGCACTGAGTTTAGAGTGCAGTATTGGTCAAATAGAATATGAAACACTTCAGGGAGTTTACAGTTCACAAATGTGAAATGACTTGTGAGTGTTAATGGAACCAAGAGATTTCACTTGAGACTGTGGACCAAGTCTGAAATGGAAGCGTGCCAGATGAAAGATTGTAAATGAAATGAACCGGGGCTATTGCATGCAGGTGGCAGTAATTTTGCAGTGAGAGAGAGAATGGTGTTGCTGGATACCAGCTGTGGTGCCACTATGAAGATGAGCCAAACTGAACCGCCAGTGTTTTATCATTTTCATCTGGTTCACTCATTACTTATAATAACTGAATTATTTTTAATATTTTTGCCTCAATAGAATAGTATTGGAGGATCATTTATTATATGGAAGCCAAACAAACGATGTCCCCTGATGTGACATTGTGAAGTTGACTCTATGGCAAAGAATGAATAATGTCCTGTAACTCAAGTTGTTACTGTCACTGCTGACTCATTGAATGACAGCAGAAAGCCACTTAAATGTTTTATGTTTTAGGTTCTAAGCTGTTCGAAAGTGATTGCAAGAGCTTACCCACATCACAGAGATCTGGGATTTATGAAGTACAGTCGGCCCTCGTTTATCGCTGTTAATCAGTTTCAGACTCTACTGCGATAAATGAATTTCCGCGAAGTAGGATTCTTTATTTATATACAGTTGTCTCTCGCCACTTCCTGCTTCGACTTTCGCAGCTTCACTCTATCGCAGTTTTTTCAAATATAGTATGGTATTTCATGAGAGTGAAGCCGCGAAAGTCGAAGCGCGAAGTGGCAAGGGATGACGGTATTGGTTTGGGAATATTATGAAAATTTAGAATAAAAAGTGTTAATGTTATTTTAAACATTGTTACTAAGTTACTACTTGAATAAACAACTGTAGTAATTGATACTTTCTAAATTTAAAATAGTTTTTAATATTATGTGCATGTGCAAATGAATCATTTAGATGTCAATATCAAATTAGGAATTTCATAGGGAGTCATAATATGGGCAATAGGACTTCTAATATAGAGGCAATATTATTGTGATTTTAAGTGCTCTGTAGAAGGATATATTAGATTGAATCATGTGGGAGTATCATTTTTGTAGTTCAAAATGTTAAAGTACTAGGAATTTCATATAGTTCAACCTAAATTAAAGGCCAAGGATGAATCCTATTTCAATTATTTACCCTCACTAACTTTTTAAAAATCTTAAGTCCTAGTCTCTCAATTATAAATTGGGTGTGATGCAGTTTGCCATTTCAAAACTGTAGGGGTGAGCAGGAATACTTATTTTTCTCTATCACTTTATTCTTCTATGTGTATCTCCTATGTCTATCTATATATTAAGACTGATAGGTCCTTTATTTATTGGTTGTGTGAACTTGACCAAGTTATTCAACACCTCTAAACTGTAATTTTCAACTGTAAAATAATAATAGTAAATATTAAACCAGACTGCTTGTTCAGATTAAAGGAGGCAATACATATTAAGTATTAACCTGACACTTAGTACCTGACACTTAATACATGTTTAACAAAGGTAAGTACTCATTTTATAAATTTAGAGGAGATATAAAGTATTATGCCTCATGTTTGGTGCTATCTTTACATTTTTCTCTAATCAGAAAACTTTCTGTTTTCTGGCATGATCTTGGTGTGATTAATAAAATATTCTGATTAAGAAAACTACTGTATTTATCATTGAATTGTACATAATAAGTAGGCAGTTAAAATGTTTAAGTTAATTTCTCATCTAAGAATAAAATAGATTAGAGTTGATTTCCAAGCCATTCACAATATGTATAATTTGTTCATCAGTTACTAAGAAAATACTTCAGGATGCTGTAAAGCCTGAGAGTCTTTCTTATAACCCTCCATTATAATTGCATTATGGATGTGTAGATGAGCCAATCAATAGGGAATGTTAGTCAATAGAGTCTGGGTAAAGTAGATTGTATTGTGTTGTCTAGTTGATTTGTCTTTAATTCTTAAAAAAAAATTCTCACTTCCATTATTGGAAATCATAAGATTTTTTTTTTCTGTTAGTAATCCATTCTCCTTAAGTGGTGATCTAAATGGACTGTCTCATATTTGAAGATACTGCTATAATAATCTCTCTCTCTCTCTCTCTCTCTCTTTTTTTTTTTTTTTTTTTTTTTTTAACAAATATCAGTGGTACCGTTTGGAAGAACTCTAGTATCCATGTTGATCTTGCCCTCTTGTAAGGCAGTTGTGCCAAAGCTGTCTTGTTTGCATCCATTTGACAATGCTCAGCTCCAGTATCCATCTGGCTTCTGACTCTTGGCTCCATCTCTGCATCAGTGACTCTGCTTCTCTCTTTGGACTTGATGCTTCTTTCTGGTCTACCTGGCTTTGACTCTTGGCTTTCCCTGAAGGACTTTGGCCTGACTTTGGACAGGAAGCTCTTCAGAGCATGCTGAATGTTATGATTTCCTCAGAATCTGTCTCCCTGACTCTAATATGCCGGACCAACAACAGGCTACCTTGACTGGCCAGAGGATTCAGCTAATCGCAAAAGAGTATTGAGAGATGGGGGTGTTCATCAAGGCTCTATTTGAAGTTTTAAACACACGCAGAATCATTTCCTTTAACAGCCATCAGTTACTCTTGGGGGAAAGTAGAATTTGTCAGTCAAAATAAGTGCTTGGCCCTTTAGGAAAAACATCATTTGAAGTATAGAGTTTTACTTAAAATACTATGGGTATATGGCTGTGGTCCGTCTGTTTCTCTGTTGTGCGGTGCTACTGACTACCACCTAAGCTCATAACAAAATGCAGCTACATGCTGCTCCCTCTGCTATAAAAAGCCTGGCACTAACGATATCTTCTATCAACCTTGATAATTATTAGAGACTTCCCATTTCTGCCACTCAGAAGAAAATGCAAGCAACACAGACCTCAAAGAGTCAGATTAGAGTACTTTCATAATATTTGAGGCCAATTTTCCAACAAGCATTCTTGCAGGCATCATTAAATTTTATGTAATTTTCAAGTATCACCTTAGAAAAGAAAAGTTTCTCATTGTTTTATTTATGTCTGACATAAAACACTAATTGTTTCAAATAATAAAATACAATGGAAAGTGTTGACATTTTCAGTTTTCAATTAGCAGTATTGTTTCAAGCACTTACTTTGAAGTAAAAATTTGCACATTTATGACGTTTATAAATGAAAGCACTTGGTTGATTGAATCATGAGAGACGTAAATTCTGGGAAAGTGAAAACTGCTGTTTTTTTCCTGTTATCTGGTAGCAATTTGTTGTAAACATGTCAGCTGTCTTTAATTATTCATTTTTAGTAATCACTAATAGCTATATGTTATTGAATTGATCTGGGAACATCTGTAGGCTAAGGCCAAAGTCAGTGTTTTGAATATAAACCAAAGAACTTGTATGCATATATGCACAACCAAGCGACACAGACATTAGGTTGGGGAAAGCAGGAGGGGGGTGGGAGCAGGAAGGAGGGTGTCAATGGGGAAAAAAGGGGAACATTTGTAATACTTCAACAATAAAAAAATAAAATTAAAATAAAAAAAGAATATGGGAATAAGATTGGGATATTTTTTCTAAGGTCAAACAAAGGCGGACCTGAAACTGGGGGAGGTCATGTTAGAGAAAACTCCAAACCAATTACAAAATCAAGCAGATGGGTACTGGTGCTTGATGGAGGCTGAAGAGCTTCAGAGATGGCAGAAGCCTGGGCAATTATATTCAATGGGGTGGTGTGTTTTGAGGAACCAGATTCTAGGCTGCTGGCAAACTCAATGAAGTTAGAAGAGAGGCTACAGGAAAAGAGGTAGAATGTAATCAAATATGATTAGGGAACAGTAAAGGGAATCCAGTTACCAAGGACTAAGAGAAAAGAAGTCAAGCCAAGTTTGATGCTGTTTTACTGGGCTGAATATTAACATTTTCCCGGGACAAAATTTAGTCTCAGAGAATGGCATAGGGATAAACCTATGTGTGGGGAATAAATGTTTACTTTTCTGCTTTAGTGTTATAATTAAGGAAGCCAAACAGACTATTGTAACATGAATCTTGTCTAGAATGCTGGCAATGAAAGAGGAAATTGAAAGGTAGATTTGAAATGCATCACAAAGAAAGAATTGATTAAATTTGTGGATTAGTTGGAGGTTGAGATGTCTGCCTTTTTAAAATTTATTGTGCCTGTGACCAGTTGATAGAAAAAGGATAGGCCACTAGGAGTCACTGTTTGTCAAAATGTATGGAATTTTTCTTTTTGGTTCAGCATGATTCAAAGGTATTGATTCAGGTGAAAATAGTGGAACAAATTTCAGAATTTAACTAACACCACCCACAACTATTATACTGTGTCTGTCATAGGCATTGAGTGCTTCATCTTAAGCTCCTAATGGTCACCCATGCAGTTCACTAAACAAGTTGAACACTTTCTAACCTGTGATCTCAGTGCTGCCTGATGGGAATCAGGATTGATATTCACATGGTTCTCATTGTTTTCACTGAAGGTGATAATGGTTTATTTCTCCCAAGTTTCCTAACAGCCATAAAGGGACACTGGGTTTGGACTAATGGACTTGCTACTGCCTTGCTGAGTAAAGTTGAAAAAAAAATCTGTCATTTATCTTGTCGCACACTCATCAATCCATATCTGTATCCTTGCTAACAGTACTGACTTCCACATGTACTGTAAACTACCTAAATAGAAATGGAAACAAATAATCTGTTAGTTGAACACAATTGTTACTTTCAATGTGATTTTGTACTAATGTTATTTTTAAAATTCTGGTGTGTTTTGATTGAATTAATAAGTTATAAATATTGTAAAGCTAATTCCTAACAGAGAGGAAAATCAATAGGGTGGATAATGAATATTCTTCCCAAATATATTGAGAAAAAAAGGATCTATAGGATAATTTTTCTCAATGAGGTATTTCTACTTCAATGTGTTGTGTTTTAAGTTGTGTTGCATTTTGGGTTGAGTTCTTTCAATTGTCGAAGTTGTAACCTTTGTCTTCCAAGTTATCAGATAGTATATGATTGGCGAATATAAAATGATTATAAAGAAACTGAAGAATTGAAACAGAGAGTGGGGCCCTGGCCAGGTAGCTCAGTTAATTAGAGTGTCATCCAGATACACCAAGGTTGCAGGTTTGATCCCTAGTCAGGGCACATATAAGAATCAACCAGTGAGTGTATATATAAGTGGAACAACAAATCGATGTCTCTTTCTCTCTCTCCCTTCCTCTGTCTCTCTAAAATCAATAAATGAAAATTAAATAAAAAGAAATGAAGAGGAGTATTTCTAAGAGCATACAAAAATTTTGACAGAGTGGGTGTAGAAGTTTGGTATGCCATCTTCATGTGCACAAATTTAGTTCCTGGTTTCCCGTTTCTCTTAGTTAAACACTGTAGTTTTATCTCCTTCCTTGTATTTTTCTGCTTCTCCCAGGAACACATTTGATTTTTAAAATATTCTATTTAAATTAATATTTGTGATTTTTTTACAAATAAAAATGTCTCACAATTAAGATTTTTCCTATGTACAGATTCAATGATAGTCTACACAGTTGTTCATAAATTGCATTGAGTTTGAGGATAAATATACTTATGGAATCCAGCTGGATTTGTTTAACAGATTATTTACTTTTGTTGAATTTTTGAAAATTTAGAGGACCATGTTAAAAGTCCTTCAAAGCTTTCCAAAGCATTTTTGAAAGAATATATTTATATGCAATTATAAATAACTTCTATGTGAAGACCAGCTAGATAGCAGAATGAATGAACTTTATTAGTTTGCTTTGCTTTCTTTATTACATCCTTTGTAAGTGAGCAAAGTCTTGGGACTGTTCTTCAATTTAAATTTTCATAGCAAGAATCATTTTTGCCCTGGTCCGAGTTAGTGTGTTTTTCTGCATTTCTGTCTCGCAACTAGAGTGTCACGTGGTACCTCCTTTTCTCCTCATTGTTCTTCTGCATTTCTGTCTCGAAATTACAATGTTACACTGTGCCTCCTTTTCTCCTCATTGTGTGTCTTGGCAAGGGATAAGTGAATGTGCAAATTAAACATTCTATCTAAAAGAGTTGTTATTTTCTATTCATAGTCTAAGATCTTTTTCACTAATGATTTATAAGTGGGGAAATTTGATGGTGTTAATTCTGTGCTTATATTAAGATCTTCTAACTTGTCAAAATAAATTTTTGTAATTACATCTCTGCTTTATTAAGATAGAATTTAGTGATGTTGTCAAAGATCTGATTGATTCATTTTATAAACTCAAATGGTTTTTGTCTTTGCAAGATTTAGGTTTGCTGCCAGCCATGCCTATTTTCCCCTTAGAAGTTTGAAATGGCAGCTGAAGACTTTACTGGGTTTCTTACGGGCTTTTTATTTCTGGGATGGCTGCTGGGCCATCATACTGGAAAGCAAACTACCATTTGGCAAGATGGTCATTGCATGAGGTTAGGAACTCTGAAATGACCTAGTCTTACTTTACTCCAGGCAATATTACAACCTAAATAGATTTTTACGTTTTTAAGATGTGTTCATCTTCAAAAAACATACTGGTAATGTCTTAATAGCTTCATTTGACCCAGGAAGGGCTATTTTGTTGTCGGACAATATAGTCCCAGGGCAGGTGTTCTTTGTTGGATCACAGGAGCGGTAGACTTTTGCACTGTCATACCCCTCTATAGTTTAGAAACTGGAGATTTTCTCCTGCCAAACTCAGTTTAGATTTGGGTTTAGTTGTTAGACTGAAGCTCACAGAGCTACTTACAAGTCAGCAGAAGTGGAATTTCCTTCTACTTTTTATTTTTTTATCCTCACCCGAGGACATTTTTGCATCCATCTTCAGATAGAGCGGGAGGGAGAGAGGGAGGAAGAGAGAGAGAGAAACATCGATGTGAAAGAGACACATCGAGTGGTTGCCACCCACACGACCCCAACCGGTCTGGGGACAAACTGCAACCGAGGTACGTGCCCCTAGCGGGAACCAAACCCGGGTCTCTCTGGTCCACGGGCTGACGCTCTAACCGCTGAGCCAAACCGGCCAGGGCTACTTTAATTTTTTATAAAATCCACACACTTGCCCTGGCCGGTGGATTTTATTTATGTATTTATTTATTTATTTATTTATTTATTTATTTATTTATTTATTTATACTCTCTCTGGTCTTTTTAATTTAACAGCATGGATAAAATTGGAAAGACATCTATTTTACTTTATTTCTCTTGCACATATCACTTTGAGATGTCAAAGTGTTTCATCTTGTCTTAACTTCAGGATTTTCCACTTTCTTTTGATTTTATGTTTTATGTTTTAATAATACAATTGTCTCCTCTTATCTGCAGTTTTGTTTTCTACGGTTTTGGTTACCTGCAGCCTACCATGGTCCACAAATATAAAATGTTAAATTCCAGAAATAAATAATTCATAAGTTTAAAGTTGCATACTGTTCTGAGTAGTGTGATTAAATCTTATATTGTCAGGCTCTATCCTGCAGGGGATGTGAATCATCCCTTTGTCCCATGTCTCTGCTGTATAGACACTTCCAGCCTGCTAGTCACTTAGTAGCAGGCATCTCAGTGATCAGATCGACTGTCATGGTATCACAGTGCTTATGTTCAAGTCACCTTTATTTTACTTACTAATGCCATATTAATTTAACTTTTATTATATTGATTTGTTATAATTGTTCTACTTTATTATTGGTTTTATTGTTAATGTCTTACTCTGCCTAATTTAGAAATTAAAGTTTATTATAAGTGTACATGTATAGAAAAAGCATAGTTATAGCTAGAGTTTGATACTATCTGTGGTTTCAGGCATCCACTCGGATCTTGGAATGTATCTCCCGTGGATAAACGGGGACACCTGTAAATCTATAGCCTGTGAGTGTTCTAGGAAATGTTAAGATATTTCCTTCACAAGTTGTAAGTATCCTAAAGAAATAAAATATTGTAGGTCCAATGACCAATAACTTAGATTATTTTTTGAAAATAAATTAATAGATACAAAAACATTATATAATTACAGGATAAAATAAAGGTTATATTTAGAAATGATTTTTAGGCACCGTTAATATCCTCCTCAACTTTGAGAATGAAAATCCTACATGTGCTATATGTAACATTTTGCATCTCTCTTTTAAGTAATGACAGCTTTATTTAAAAATTAATGATAGGCAATAAAAAGTAAATGTGTAAAAAAGCAGCAATTTAGAAAGTAAAACTCACTTAAAATATATAGAAGAGTAAAAAGAAGTTAAAACCTCATTCAAATCCATTTTCACCATGAAAATACTTGTTTAAAATAAAATTTTAACTCTTTGTCTTTTAATGACATTAATTTTCAAATAATTATACAAGCTCAAAATTAAAGTAAAAGTACAAAGAAAAATGAAATTTCATCCAAAATACAAAGAAAAATTAAAATTTAAAATTTTCTTAATCTGCAGAATAAAACTATAATTAACCTTTTTTTTTAGTCCAAGTATCTCCTTATTAACCAATATAGAGAGAATACTTGGAAGAATAGAAAAAAATGCTTAAAAATAAGATTATACTGTGAATACAAATTCAAATAAAATTATTAAATTAAATTAAATTAAATTAAATTTTATTTGAATTCAGTAGGAAGACAAAAAGAGGTAAAGATAAACAGTACTTTCTAATCTTCACTCCTCAGAGGTAATGACTTTTCCCCCAACTTTATTGTGATATAATTGACATATAGTATTGAATAAGTTTAAGGTGTACAACATGTTAATTTGATAAACTTATATATTGCAAAATGATTACTACCATAACATTAACTAACATCTCCACCACATCATATAATTACCATTTTACTTTCTTGGTGAGCACATTTAAGATTTTCTCTCTTAGAAACTTTCAAGTACATAATACAGTATTTTAACTATAGTCACCATGCTGTACATTAGCTTCACAGAACTTATTCATCTCATAACTGTAAGTTTGTACCCTTTGACTAACATTTCCCCTACCCTCAGCACCTGGCAACCAATCATCATTCTACTTACTGTTTCTATGAGTTTGGCTTTTTAAAATTTGAGGTATAAATGAGAGAGCATTATATTACTTTCAGGTGTACAACGTGATGATTGAGTTTGGATTTTTTAGATTCCATATGTAAGTGAGATCATACAATATTCATCTTTCTCTGTCTGACTTATTTCACATAGCATAATGCCCTCAAAGTCCATCTGTGTGGTCTCAAACCAGAGATAATGACTTATTTTTTTTTGCACTTTAGGATATTCCTACTAACTCTAAGGATACATTTGCTTATCTCTTTTTTGTGACGTATAATTGTTAAGCAATTTATGAAAATTCCAAGTTATGAAAGAGGAAGATAAGCTGCTTTATACCATATATTTCTCTCCCTCCTTTTCTATATTTGGGTTGGTTAAAAATAATTTTTAATTGCCCATATCACTTTTAATAATCTACAAAAGCATGTGTTTCTTTTTCAACTTTAGAAAGTATTATTTTTATTCCCTATCATGTAAAACAAGGAACTTAGACCCTCTAGTTCCCTCCAGCTTAAGTTCCCTCTTGCACCTTTCACTTTCTTTTAGTTATAATATCAATTTTACATTGTCAAGGTATATAACACATACATTCTGATTGTTTCGTGCAATGGGTTGATTCTGATAAAAAATAAACACCTAAAAACTCATTAGATACATTTTATAGAATAAAGGAGTGTGGCTTCTAAGGCCACTCTGGTAATGGCCATTCCAGTCAAGAAGGGAGGTGAAAGAATAGAGCAAAATGATTGATTCTTTGGTACAGCCACCATGACTTCTGACCATGTTTCACTGGGAAGAAGTTAGTGGTGTGGTCATGCCTAACTGTAAAAGGAGTTGGGATGAATGATGATCTGAAACACCAGGTTTGTATCTCATTTTGCATGTGCACATGTACATGTGTAGAATCAATTCCCAGAGGTGTATTGCTTAGTAAAGTGGCATACGTACTTCAAAATTAGATAGGTATTACCAGATTGCCCTCCATAGAGGTTCTGCCACCTGACATTCTCACTCATAGCATATGAGCATGCTTACAGCAGAAACTAATATTGTATGACAACTAGCCTTAAATTTTAAAAAATGGTAAAAAGTGATATGTGTCATTGTAATTCACATTTTTTTTTTTCTATCTTGAGTGAGGCTCAGCATTTTATATGTTCAGTAGCCATTTGAATTTCCTTTTTTGTGAACTGCCTGTTCACATCTTCTGTCTACTTTTCCTAATAGACTTTTTTTTTTTTTACTTAGTTGTAGGATCACTTTATGTATGGGAAAGATGGAAGTGAATGAACATTATGGAGCATTTATCAGTAGTGAACAAGAACTAACATAATTATTGCCATCAATGAAGGTCAGCCCATTTTAAGTGCACAACCATTTTTTAAATTGAAAATATCATTTTCCTGTTGTAGTGGGAGTATTAACTTTTATCTTCAATCAGACACAAATTTGGGGAGCAGAGGTTCTACATTTATACACAGAATTTGTCCAATATAGGAGGAACAGACCTCACCTTTAATTGTATTTCACCTTAAATTATGTTTCACAAAAGGAAGACTTTGGTGCTCCCTCTTCATGTTTGGAATAAAAAGAAACCCAAGTACATACAAAAAATAATTTTCACTTTTTGTTAAAAAGAATCTAAAGCTATTGTGGAAATGGAAGCAAATGACTTTAAATACTAAAAAGGTGGATATTTTCTCAAAATTTAGAAAATAACATCCATTAGGGTCTAACAGAAGTTAGAGGTGCTAAATAATCTTGAGTAGAATAGAACTGGTAAATTGCAGTGTTTTGAAAAGCTCCAACAGTTGTAATTTTAGGTATGACATTTTCCAAATCATTTATTTTACAATTATAAATTAATGTTATTTGAAAAAACCCTAAAATTTATAAAGAATTAATACTTTTTTTTATTGATTTTAGAGAGAGAGGAAGGGAGAGGGAGAAAGAG
Organism: Tadarida brasiliensis; assembly: GCA_030848825.1. Classification (NCBI taxonomy): domain Eukaryota; kingdom Metazoa; phylum Chordata; class Mammalia; order Chiroptera; family Molossidae; genus Tadarida; species Tadarida brasiliensis. The sequence continues at coordinate 116,612,420 of CM061280.1, read as the reverse complement.
AGAAACATCAATCTGTTGCCTCTTGTAAATTCCCCAACTGGGGATCAAACCGGCAACCTGGGCATGTGCCCTGACCTAGGATCGAACTGCAACCTTTCAGTGTATGGGTGGTGCTCCAGCAGCTGAGCCACTCAGGCCAGAGATAAATAATTTTTTAATGACACAAAATGAATCAAGGGGGAAAGTGACACTAAAGAGTAGAGTAATTTAAAAATCAATATATCTGCAGAAGTATGTAATTCTTTTATCTTCAATCTGGTTAATTATCTTAATTTATTGTAGACAACATTCAGTTTTATTAGGTAAATTATTTCTTTATGATGTATATTTTACAAAAAAAATGGGCAATTTCATTTAATTTGCAACAGTTATATTCTTCATCAATAATATAGGACTTTTGAGTACTATGTGCACTAATAAAAGGGTAAGAAAAATGGTGAGTGGAGTTCTGAATACAGTGTATTGCTACTATCTATTGACAGAATGGATATATTGACACCAGTAAATGCATCCAGCTTATATAAAATAATCGTGAGTTTCTAGAAATAAGGAAATATTATTGATAGATATAAGTATAATTAATATTATGAAAATAAAACAATCTATTTTCTGACCAAAAGACTGCATTAAAAGGTTACATTGCAAATTAATAGATGTGGAAGAATGAAGACACTGAAGTTAATCTAAAAGTAATTGTCATTGGAGCTATAAGTATTATTATAAGTCTGGGCCTGAGAATAACTAGGTCATGGAAGGAATAAGATTTTAAAATTTTACTCTAAAATTTCTATCTTAGGTTTTTATGTATTATTATTTTTTAAATCATGGTTTAGATTGATTTATTTTATTGTTGAAAGTATACAGATGTCCCCTTTTTTTTCCCCATTGACGCCCTCCTCCCTGCTCTCACCCCCCTCCTACTTTCCCCAACCTAATGTCTGTGTCCATTGATTATGCATATATGCATATAAGTTCTTTGGTTTATCTCTTCCTACCCCTCCCACCCCCCCATCCCTCTGAGGTTTGTTAGTCTGTTCCCTTCTTCCATGACTTGGATCTCTTTTGGTCTACAGCTTCTTTTGTTCATGATGTTCCATAAATAAGTGAGATCATGTGGTACTTGTCTTTCTCTGATTGGCTGATTTCACTCAGCATAATACTCTCCAGGTTCCTCCATGTCATCTCAAAGGGTAAGAGGTCTTTCTTTCTTACAGCTACATAGTATTCCATTGTATAAATGTACCACAGCTTTTTTTCCCACTCATATACTGTTGGCCAACAGACATATGAGAAAATGCTCAACATCTCTAATCATCAGAGAGATGCACATTAAAAGGACTATGAGATATCACCTCACACCTGCCAGAATTGTGGCCTTCAACAAATCCTCAAACAACAAGTGCTGACGAGCGTGTGGAGAAAAGGGGACTCTAGTACACTGCTGGTGGGAATGCAGACTGGTGCAGCCACTATGAAAAACACTATGGTGTTTCCTCAAAAAATTAAAAATTGAATTGCCATTTGACCCAGTGATCCCACTTCTAGGAATATACCCTAAGAAGCCTGAAACACCAGTCAGGAAGAATATATGAATACCCAAGGTTCATAGCAGCACTATTTACAATAGCTAAGATCTGGAGACAATCCAAGTGCCCATCAGTAGATGAGTGGATATCTTAGGTATTTAAATGTTTTCTGATGTATTAAAATTTAACATGGAGAAAATTCAAGGCAGGAGAGATCTAACAATTGAATTGTGAAATTAGTGATAAAGTTGACTATATCATTGCAATCCTTATCATCAATTTAATTTATCATCATTCAATGTCTTCATATGCTATTTACTTTGACAAAACTCTTATTTCTTATTGCTTCATTAAGAGAAACAAATTGACCATTGATTTGCTTCTAATTCCATATGTAATAAGGTAAGCAATAACAAGTCTATGGAGTATAAAAATCTCAAATGTAATTTCTCAGGTTACAGACATTATGGCTCTTTTCTGTGTATGTAAGAGTTAAAACATCCCTGGCCAGTTTGGCTCAACAGTTAGAGTGTCAGCCTGTGGCTCAAAGAGTCATGGGTTTGATTGCAGTTAAGGGCACGTACCTCAGTTGCAGTTTGATCTCCAGCCCTGGTCTGGGTCTTGTGGGAGGCAACCAATCGATGTGTTTCCCTCTCTCTCTACCCCCCTCCCTCCCTCCTACTCTATCTGAAAAAAAATCAATGGCAAAATATCCTCGGGTGAGGATTAAAAAATAAGAGTTAGCCTGGCCGGTGTGGCTCAGTGGTTGAGCGTCGACCCATGCACCAAGAGGTTGCCAGTTCGATTCTCGGTCAGGGCACATGCCCAGGTTGTGGGCAAAATCCCCAGTGGGGGGCATGCAGGAGGCGGTCCATCAGTGTTCTCTCTCATTGATGTTTCTATCTCTTTCCCTCTCCCTTCCTCTCTCTCTAAAATCAATAAAGAAAAAGTTAAAACAGATATGGAAGGAAGTCACTGTTACATTTTATTAAAACCACTTTCATACAGTCACTTTAAAAAGTCACAAAATTTGGTGAAGAAAAGATGGATTTCAAACATGCAGTAAAAACCATGAACCTATTTTGTGGTTTCTGATCCTGTGATTGCATTCTACTCTGTGTTGTATATTTCCAAGGATAGTGTCAAATTCCCAAGACATGCATTACTCCCCTACTCCCTGGTTTGTTACCTTGTCTATGCTTGAATTAGAAATGATGCCACCATATTTTAAGAAAGCAAATTGCTGACTTGGGAAAGGCTTCTGATGGTGCTGTGTTTCAACATGTCTCATAACTTGTTTCACACTCTGCCATACAGCTTAGTTATTTGCAACTTTCTCATCCTCATTACTATATTGTAAATTCATTTAAGGAAGATATCATGCTTTCAATCATTTTTTACCACCTGCTAAGGATGGCACACTGGTTTGCCTATAATAGATGCTCAAGTAGGATTTTCTTGACTTGCATTGCTCTACACACATTAAGCTGGCTGATGGTATTGTGAAGGTATTTCCTTGCTGGCTCATAATTTTTTTTTAGAGTTCTAATCATCAATACATTTGTAATGGTGTGGTATACAAACCACAGGCATTCATTACTGTTTGTGAAAGAGACTGTTTCACAATTTTGTGTTTTATCAACTTTCTCTTCCTTCCCTGCCTTATTCTGAGATGCAAAGAAGTGAAATATGCAAAAACTGAAAGCAATGTGGATTTTGCAAATGTATGTACAGGCATACCTCATTTTGTTGTACTTCACAGATACTGCATTTTTTAAAACAAATTAAAGGTTTGTGACAAACCTGCATTGGACAAGTCTCTTGGCATTATTTTTCCAACATGCTCAGATGATGGTTAGCATTTTTTAACAATAAAGTATTTTTAAATTAAGGTATGTACATTGTTTTTGTTCAGATAAAATACTGTTGCACACTTCGTAGACTACAGTATAGTGTAAATATAACTAGAAAACAAAAAAATTCATGTGACTCACTTATTCACTTTATTGGAGTGGTATGGAACCAAACCTGTAACATCTCTGAGGTAGGCCTGTAACATGAGTAGGCTAAGGAATTTTTATATCTACAATTGGGTAGTTAATTTCAAAGTTAAACAGAGTCTACCGATTTCATTCATTTATTCATTTGTTCATTTATTCAATGTGGACCTTAGAATGGAATCTAATGGGAAAGACAAATAAACTAATAAGCAAATAAAATAATGAGAGTTATTTATTTGAAAATTGATCATTTTTTAATGCAGATCATTAATAGGAAGGTGTGATATGTACTAAGTTGGGAGGGGGTCTATTTCTTACCATGGCTATAGAAGACCTGACTTAGGAGATATTCAAAACAACACTGGAAGGATGAAAAGAGCCAGATGGATTGGGCAAGCAGGATCCCTTATGGAGGGAAGAGCATGTTCAAAATTTATAGGAAAGAACCTGTTATTAAACTGAAAGGAGACCAAATGTTGCTTAAAAGTTTTAATTACACGTATTCAGTACCTTAATGACAAATTTTCTTGGTGCAAAAAGAATGTGAACTACAATTTCTTGACCGTCTATTTGCGCCAGACTCTTTTCCAGATGTTTTATGTTTTGAAATGAATGTCTCATGAATACTTCATTTTCTAGAGGCTTATCATCATCTTCCTATTCTATATACTTCTTTTGAAATTTCTTATATTGGTGAGTAACAACTACCATCCATTCAGTTGTCCAAGTCCCAAACCCGGAAGTCCTTCTAGATCTCCCCATCTCCCATATTCAGTTTGTCCACATATTTATTCACTCTGCTCCATAGGTAAATTCTTGATCTTTTAACTTTGTCTCCATCCCTACTGCCACAACTCTCACTAGATCCTACCCATTGTAGGGTCTCTCTTTGCTGTTCTCTCTTCTTTAATTTTACCCTTCTTCAGTCCATCCTCCAAACTCTCTGGAGAATGATCTTTCTAGAAAAAACACAACATCCACTCTTTGCTCAAAATATGTCATTGGCTTCTCATCATCTTTGTGGGGGGAGACAACATTTCTTGATATGACAAACCAGTCTCTTCATTCTCTGGCCCTTGCCTACTGGGTCAACTTAATTTTCTATAGTTGCTTGTTAGTATCCTCTTGCTACAAACCTTTTGCCTAAGAATACTCTTATCTCTTTATGTCATTTACACCATTATTCTTTCTGTCATCCTCATGTTACTATTTCTAATAAGTGCATATTTGAATCCTTAAAGTCTCAGCCCGAAGTTATAGTCCTTGCAAGGAGTTCCTTGATTCTAGGCATTTCCAGGCTTCTTCCCCTTTCCCCCCACTACACATGGTAATTATATTGATTACCATCTTCTATAATAATGATTTATAAGTCTGTACCTCTACCACCCCTAAATCTTCTTGAGTGCTGGATCTGCCTTTTTAACATCTTCTTAGCCCTTGTGTCATACCTGAAATATAGTAAATGTCCTGTATCTATTTGTTGAATTACAGTCTAACCTGACTAAATACCTCTCAGTCTCCTCAGCAGCTCCCCTCTATTTTGCTAAGGATAATCTGAGGCTCAAAGGAATTAAACTATTAGTAAGTGCTAGAATTAGCATTCGATGTTAGAATTGTTTAATTATTGAGTAATTGCTTCCTCCTTATAGGGGACTATTCTATTGGTTGACTACACTTTTACTCAACTAAGATATCCCTGTAGACATTATTGAGCTTAGCTTCAGGAGTTTCTGCACTTTGCCTGACCAAATTTGTCAGGCAAATCAGAATGGAAGCTATGGAATCAATAGGCTCATTCTCTCTAACCTCTTCAACCCTTTCAACATAGTCTTATTAGCTCTGCCAGATTCTAGGAACATGTTACCCCTCCTGAATCCTAGAAGGACTCTGGGTGAACAAAAAACATCTTTTTTTTAGCTAGCCATATCTGTGTCCTAGCCCTTATTTATGAACAATCAGAAGTATGGTGAGGTGGATGCAGAAAATAGAGACTTTAAATAAATAATTATTAACAAATGCTATGGTGATATTTGTACCAAGCAATTTACAATGTAGTGTTTTCTCACCCTTATGTTTAAGTTTTTCTAGAGTATTGTGTTATCACTTCAGTAGAATCATAATAATTTTGTGAGATGCAATTTTAGGAGTTTCTTAATAGGAATAATAATACACATATCTCAACTGAAGTAGATACTGGGATATTTTATTGGTCTTCAACCAGTGTCATTAAACAATGTGTGCAGTCTTTTCAGATATCAACTAGCTAAGAAAGTACTTAGTTCCTTCACTGAGAGATGAGAATTAATTAATGATAGCATAAATCAACTGTTCCTTCAAATAAAAAATAAGACTCACAAACCCTGTGTTCTCTGAGAATTGAGAGCCTAGCAATGAGATATCTGTAATATTGCAAGCTGAAGGACCATTAAAGAACTAGTATTGCTACTGGCTATGAAAAATTATAACTATACAAAATCTGTCTAATAAAGCTGCTACATGACAATTTATATATATATATACATATACACATATATATATATCTTTGTGTATATAATTATATATATACATGCATGTCATAGCTTTCTTGTTAATATGCTGCTGCTCTGTTTGCCCTTAACCTTATTACCATACATCGTCCCTCAGAATAAAGTTTTCAAGTTGTTTGATATAAAAGAAACAAATCAAATTGACTGGTATTAAGTAGAAAAGAGGCAAAAAGGCTTTAGGTAAAAAGTCTGGCCCTGGCCAGTGTTGGAGCGTTGGCTCGCAGACCAAACAGTCGCAGGTTCGATTCCAGTCAAGGGCATGTAACTCTGTTGCGGTTTGTCCCCAGCCCTGGTTGGGGTCATGCAGGGGGCAACCAGTCAATGTGTCCCTCTTGCATAGATGTTTATCTCTCCCTCTCTCTCCACCCCTCCTCTCTCCCTCCCACTATATCTGAAGATAAATAGAAAACTATCCTTGGGTGATGGCTTAAAAAAAAAAAGTCGTGCCAAAATGAGAAAGATGACAGTAAAATACACATGCACAGGCATACAGACACACGCTTGAGGGGGTGCACAGTAAGTTGTAGAAGGCTTGAAGGGAAATGGACTTAACTCATTTTACTAGAACCACTCAGGTAGTAGGGATTTCTAGCAATCTCAAATTCTTTCCCCAGTTCTGACCTGTAACTGTTATTTTGTGATCCCCATCAGAAAAAAATACCCCTTACTTCTCTGTAATGCAACACCCACAAATTTAATAGGTAAGATCTATTTTGGAAATGGAACTTCCCAGAAAATAAATATTTACTTCAAAAACACTGTGTTTCAACTTTAATAAAAGTTCATAAACATGATCAAATTATAGCCAATCTAGACGTTTGTAAACCTATAGTATTATGATTCAAGAAACAGCAGAATTAGCTATGGTTTTGGAATCCCTATGGGAAAAGACTCCATAAAGACATCTGACTATACCTAGCAAGTCCTTAAGGAGTATCAGCTGAGGGATAGTTAAACCCCTATTTCAATAGTTTAAATATAATTCAACATTAATATTTCACTATACTTAACAATTTGAAGCATCATGTTATTGATTTAATTCAATAAATATTTATTGAGCATTTATAGTGTTTAATTATCTGGAAAGTGTGACCCCTTAATGTTCTCCAAATCATTACCATTAGCTAAAATAGCAGTTCTGAACATCAGAATCTCTTAGGTAGCTTTAAAAAAACTCAATTCCCAGGCCACACTCTAGTTGAATGTAGTAAGAATTCCTGGGGATGGAACCCAGGCGTCAGTAGTTTTCGAGTTCCTCATATGATTCCAAGATTTGAAAAGTACTTCTCTTTCACTTATCATTACTGCATGATACCTCACTTTGGAATTTGACATTTATTGTGCATTGGTGTCTTGGTTTAATATGTTGTTATATAAAGGATCTAAATTAAGTTTTATTTTTTTATCTAATCTCTCTGAGGTAAGGAGAATAAAAAGCAGAAATTCCCAAAGTTTACAGGCTGTATCTAAAATATGTGTTAGATTGAGTTTAACTGTTGTTTGAAGTCTGAACTTTCTGCTCCAGTTTCTGAAAAAATATAAAGAATAAAAATAGTGTTAGAGGCAGAATTGGAATTAGAACCCATAGTTTATACAGTATGACATTATATTACACAAAAATAAACTAACAGATTTATTTACTTCATGCATTTATTAATATTTGATAGTTGGGTGAATCAGAAAAAACAACAACAACAACGATGAGAACAAAGAAGTGGGAATATAGTTAGACTTAATGGAATTGAAATGGGAAGCTTAAAAACCTCAGAAAGAAATATTTACACTTAAGGTGCATTGTTTTCCTCATCAATTTATGGCTGCATGTTTCTAGCTTGCACTTCATGTAAGGAATGGGTGTAAATTCGTGTCATAGCAGTTAAGGTTTCAGGACTTGCTAGAAAATAGAATGATCTAGAAGCCCCTGCTCTCTGATGGAGCACTGCTTTGTTTCTTATGCCAGTGCTCATTAATGAATCAGATTTGCTAGTATCCTGTCTGAAAGCTTTAAACCTTGGAATATCTCAGTAAATTTTAGGGTTAATCCTACAAATAGTTTGTTTATATAAAGGGTATATATATTCATGATACCGTGTCAGAGAGAATAATTTATTTCCCTTATGCCTCTGAATAATTTATTATTATTCAAGATGACTCATAAGAAATAAATTGAATTCCTTATTGTGTTTAGTTGGCCTGATTAAGCCTCTGCATGAGGAAAAATAAAACGTGTGAGTCAGAATCTGGACTAAGAAACTTAGATTTGATTTCTTTGCTCTTTAGCATATGAACTCTGTAAATGTAATGTTTGGAATTGCCCTAGAACATTGAAGTACTGTTGTTCTCACAATCCATGTGATTTCCCTATCAGTATCATACTAACCAGGTAATATTCAAAAATAATGTTTTATCAAGAAAATATTACTTTGAATAAAGATGAAATCTGTATGCCAGTCTACCCTTCATTTACTTTCCAGCAAACTTACTTTGAGTTCTTTGGTATTTCCAGTGTTCTACAATCCATTCTGCCTCAGGCTTTTGTACCTGTTCCCCACCTGAAAAATTCTCCCCCCACCTCACTCTCTTTTCTCACATTTAAGAAACAAATTTTTCTCTTTCATCTCATAGGATAAAATCACTTCTTCAGAAAAGCTTCCTTCTGGGATGTAAAGTACAGCATAGGGGATATAGTCAATAATATTGTTTAACCATGTATGGTGCCAGGTGGGTACTGGACTTATCAGGGGAATCACTTTGTAAGTTACATAAATGTGTAACCACTGTGTTGTATACCTGAAACTAATATAATATTGAATGCCAACTGTAATTTTGAAACAAAAAATAAAGTAAAAAACAAAACAAATAAAGAAAAGCACTCTTTGATCCCCAGAGTGGGTTTATTTCCATGGTATTATTTTCTCCTTGCTACTTGCACTTTTCCTTTGTAACACTTGTCATGAGTGAAAGTAGTTATGTAATTATTTGTTTAACATCTTCTAGCTAGACTTAAGGTTTCATAAAGAAAGGGACTATTGTACAAAGACATTTATAAGTGACAGTATTAATGTTCTCTACCTGATTTCAATTTCCCCCCAAAAGTGGGGGCTATGAAGATAAGGCCCATGCCATTCTTATTCACTGCTCTATCTTTAGCCGTTTCCTACAACATCTGGCTCATGCTATTTGTTCAATAAATGTCTGTTGAATGAATGGATGAATTTATGAATGACATATTTTAGTGAACATGAGTTATCTCTTTAGGTTTATCTGTTCTGTCAAGTTTCATAATTTTTATATATTAGGTTTATTTTTTAAATTTCTAGTTCTTTCAATATTTGCATATTAGTTATGTTGCAGAGAAACACTTGCAATTCATATCAAATTTCAGTCTTGAAATGTCTTTTGTAAAATTGAGACTGCATAACAATTTATAAGGATGGATACTTAATTAATTATGAATTGTGATTATAACACAACAGCTAAATTGAAAGATGTGGTTGTAAATGTATCTGCAAAATAACTAGTAGAATTAGAAAGTCAGAATTTAAGAGCTAGAACCATTGTTGGTTTGATTTTGCACAACCAAGACATGTTATAAATAAACATTTACAAACATTAAGTATTTTACCCAAGGTCATAAAGATAATTAGTGGTAAAAGAAAATGTTTACTTCAATTTCTTGACTTCTTTTTATATTGGACAGCACTCCACTGTTTCCTACATTTTAAGTGTCATATTTTGAATGGATGTGAGGCCAAGCCAGATTTTTTTATTTCTCTTCAGTGCAATCAGGAGAGTGGAATAAAGGTTTTCAGCAAGCAAACACACCTACTAGAAACATGACCAAAGAGCCTTACATCGCTTTTACCATAATATGGCATTAATACCTGCCAAACTTCTTTTTCGTGGTTCTCAAAATGGATAACTTGCCTGTCTCTTATTGCTGACTTGCCACACACACCTGTATGAGTGATTTCCTGGCAGCCCTGAAAATGACCAGCTGGCTCTCTGGTTGGAGCTGTCTTCTGTGGCAGACCTGGAACTCTATCTTTCCAGTCCAGGCCCACAAAATGTAGTTGAACCATGTGAATTTTCATACCCCACTATACTGGGACTCTGGCACTAGAGTTGGCTGGGATCCATTTTGAACCATGTGCTAGTCTACTCAACTCTTGAGATTCAGGGTGTCCTCTGGTACATGACAGTAGGCATTCAAAAGAAATTAGAAGCCCTGGCCAGTTTGGCTCAGCGGTTAGAGCGTTGGCCCGCAAACCAGAGAGTCCTGGGTTCAGTTCCCACTAAAGGCACATACCTCGGTTGTAGTTTGTCCCCGGCCCTGGTTGGGGTCGTGTAGGTGGCAACCACTCGGTGTGTCTCTCTCACATCAATGTTTTTCTCTCTCTCTTCCTCCCTCGCTCCCTCCCGCCCTATCTGAAGATAAATGCAAAAATGTCCTCGGGTGAGGATAAAAAAGAAAAAGAAAAAGGAATTAGAAGCTGCATAAGTCTAGTTGATAACAACTCATATTTACAATTTAATACTTACTGCACTTTGCCTATTAGAAGCAATCATAGTAGCCATTAATAACCAGGCTTGATAGGTGCCAAGGTGTTTTAGAATCAAATATCTAATAACCCTTTGACGTGGATTATCACAATACATTCTAATACATTTGTTCCTGATTTTCTTCCCACTAGAAATGGGAAATTATGCAGACAGAAAGCACATAAACTGCATTGTACAGGAAGACAAAGAATAAAAGCTTTAACAAGATTTGGTTTGGCACTGGGTCACAGGATCAAAAGATGCCCCAAATCACTGTCATTAAGGGAAATCTAAGTTATTGGGAGAATGCCATAATTGGGAGGAAAATGCAAACATTGTTCTGAGAGAACTATTGATTCTCTGCTTTCGGGTCATTCATTTATTAAGACTAAATGTGCAAGCTATACCACAGAACACCAAATCACCTTGGAGCTGCTGTCTCGGCAGTGGCACGACAGCTAATAGAGACAGGCTTGCATTTTCTCCTGAAGTCTTCTATCTTCCTTTAGTGTCATGGAACAGGGCTGCTGAATTGTCAGAAAAAATATTTATTACTCTTCCATATGTCACTGCCCTCCTGCCAGTGACATGTGTACTCATCAGTCAAAGGGAAACTACCCACCATGTTTGATTTACTGCAGTTGGAGGAAATCTGTTTGTGGGTTCCTATAACATAAACCATTTTGCTAGAGATTAATGTTCTGATTTGCATGCAGCTCATGGGAGTTGTATCATTAGTTTTCATGATATATCAGGACTAAATGTAAGAAATGCAACTCTTTTTTCTCTGTGGGGTCCTGCTCTTTGTCCTTCCCCTCCCTAACCTTTTCATTAACTTTCCTCTTGTTGTTGAGTAAAGCATTATTTACTTTGTGTCTTCTCAGAATCTGGTAGAAGATTAAGTAATTACCTTTTAGCAATACTGAAATCATGAGTAAAGTTCCTTTTTAGAACTCCTGGAAAATGAGTCGAATGGCAACAAACCTCTCGTCTTGGCAATGGACTTTTAACAAACATACAGTGGTGAACCTGTAGTAAAATAAAATGAACTTTTCTTGCTGACATTTATGATCCATTTATATTCTGTGAGAGGTGTGGAGTAGGGAAGTTTTCAGAGCTTTTAGAGTCACTCAACTGTAAGAAAGTTTTCTAACACACTATGTAATTCTACTGTATAGAATTCAAAATTTACCTGTATTAAGTGATATTTTTGTGCTATGAGTGAAAACGTTCTATAGGTGCATAATTGAATCTACTTTGACAAGGAACATTTGATTGCTACATTGGTATCTGGGATGATGGCAAGATTAATGACTAAGAATAGCTTCATTTGTTCAGGTGCAGTTTCAGAGATGGGAAAAAATTTATTGAGCTATTTCTTCCATATCCCAGCATCTTCAAGAAAGCTCCCAAAGCATATCAAATTCTCTTTTAGTAGTGCTCCAATAAGGGATATATTTTTCTAAGTAAAATAAGAAGGGATTTTCTTATAATATACAAAAACTGAATCTTTTGTATTTCTCTGAAATTAGCCAAGATATTATAAAGATTTCACAAAGATTAAAGTTAGGCAAGTGAGTGATGAGAATCTTGAACTTGAATCAATAATAGATATTCTGAATACTTAGACATAAGAGGGATATCAGTGATCTGAATGTCTAGATGGACCTAAGAATGACTTGCTGCCTGACTTTACACAGACATATATTATACTCATGACTGAGACTGGAACTAAGTGCCATCATCACATAACCGATGAGTCACATGTTGGACATGTTGTTTGTTATGGCTCCTTAAGTGTCTTCACACTGGCCAAATATAGGTCCTTACCTGAATTTTTTACTTCTTACTCATGCCACCTTATGGAAGCTTAGTTTAAGACCCCCCCTTACTTGAAGTCTCTAATGACTAATTAGGTCCTAGGATATTCTGTGATTCTAGAGCTTTCTGAGTTATCCCTAGTATATTCTATTTAGCCTTACTTGGGCCATCGGAAATTCACTCACAACCAGTATATCTGTAGTTACATTTGGACAACAGTGTGAGCGATTAAGTGCTTGTTCTCTTGAGTAGGACACACAGTGATTCGAATTCCAGCTCCACCTTTATTATCTGTGTGATTTTGAATAAAGTACAGAAAGTCTTCAGATAATGTCATTTAACTTATCATTTTGTTATAACACTGATAAAGAAAAAAATTGATTCCTGGCCGGGGCCGTTGTCTGTGGGGTGTTTGCATATTCTTCCCATGTCTGTATGTGTTTTCTCCAGGTATTCCAGTTTCCTCCCACACCCCAAAGATGTGCATGTTCAGAGAACTGGCATGTCTACATTGTCTCAGTGTGAGTGAGTCTGGTGGTGTGTGCGAATGCACTCTGCTCCTGTACAGGGTGGGTTCTTGACTTGTGCCCTGAGCTGCAGCAAGAGGCTCCAGCCACCCACAACCCTGAACTGGAATAAGTGGGTTGGAAAATAATTTTCTTATTTGTTTTTATTCATCTTTCTTAAATGTATGTATATCTCACAATTATTTCAGTGTTTTTTAAAATTAAATTTATTGGGGTGATATTGGTTAATAAAATTATATAAGTTTCAAATGTACAGTTCTATGGTTCTTAACTTTTTCTGTCTGACTTATTTCGCTTAGCATGATATTCTTAAAATCCATTCATGTTGTCGCAAATTGCAGTGTTTCATCTTTTCTTATGGCTAAGTAGTATTCCATAGTATATATTAAGACTGTTTGGAGTCTTTATTTAGAAGTTTGGTGATAATTTTGTGACCAGAAATATGCCTTAGGAACTTACCACTTTTTAAAAATTTTTAGTCACTTAAAAAATTAGTTTATATTCAATGTTATTTTGTATTAGTTTCAGGTGTACAGCTTAGTGGTTAGACAATAATATACTTTACAAAGTGGTCCCCCAATATTTCAGGTACTCATCTGGCCCCATACATAGTTACTACTCTTATTTATATCAATTAGCCTATGGTAAAATTTATTTTATTATATGTTTTTTTCGCTTAAAATCGCAGTTTCCAAGAAACTGTCAACATTGTTGAGTACTTAATGTATTCAATCTTCCTAATCCTCTCTTTCTTTTTAAAATATGGTTAATAATATGTGTGAAACACTTAGCAAAGTGTTTGGCAGATAGAAATTACTAGTCAACATTAGCTATTATTATTGTTATAAACAGCATTTAGTCCTCTAGAAGTTATCTGATGACACACCATAACTGCTATTCAAGTCACTTCTGAACCATGGAATGCAAGTAGGATGTGAGAGATTTGAGAGCAAGGTGCAGGGAATACCTACTTGGTGAATTAATGTAGATACTTTTTCAGAGTGGGAGAACTCCACCTATGCCAGAAAGAAAGCCTAGGGAACATCTATTCTAAAGACTGTGGGTTAGAATAGAATATTGGGTATGTGGAACTAACTCTACTGCTGTGTGATAGAAATGGAAGTATGTTCATTACAGTGATTTGAGACAGCTACCATTGTGCTGGGAGACCGACTACTACTGTTGCTAGCTGTTTTAGTAGAATGTACTATGGCATGTAGGTGTGTGTGTTTCTTGAGGGTAGACACTGTATCATTCTGCTTTTCATAATTATTGGTATTGCGTTTTTCTGATATTAATCCTACCAGTAGTTCATTAAAAATGAAGTAGCTAATGACACTTTAACAGTGTTCCTTTTAAGTGGGAAATGTACTCTTTCAAATTTGAAATTTAGGACAATGTATATGTATACCAACAAAGAATAAGAAGACATTGATTTAAAAAATTTTTTCCCTGAATTTTCTATTGAAAAAGTGAGTAATTTTATCTTAGCTAAGTTATTTATTCTGGAGTGTATCAATAGGTTTTTCAAGCTTTCCATGTAAAAGACAATTATCAGAGCCTGAACTCTAAGAAAACTCAGATATTGGAAGTATCAGACAAGGATTTTAAAGCAACTACTGTAACTATGCTCAAGGATGTAAAGAAAAATATGCTCACAACAAATGGAAAGATAAATCTCAGCAGGGAAATAGAAACTATAAAAATAGTAATTCTAGAATGAAAAAATAATAATATTTGAATTAAAATATTCACTTAATGATATTAGCATAGAATAACAAAGATAGAAGAATTTATAAACTGAAAGATAGATTAATAGAGATTCTACAACTTGAAGAACAAAGAAAAAATATTTTAAAAATTAAGAGTCTCAAGGACCTGAGGAACAATATCAAAATGTCAAACTGTAATGGGAATATTAAAATGTAATGGGAATCTCAGATGGAGAGAAGAGAAAAAATCGAGCAGAACAAGATATTTGAAGAAATAATGGCTGATATTTTCTCAACTTGGTAAAGGAAACAAATTTTTAGCATCAAGAGTCTCAGAAAGCCCCAAGGATAATAAGTCTAAGAAAAGTCACACTTAGTTAAATCGTAGCTGAACTGCGGAAAACCAAAGGTGAAGAAAAAATATTGAAAGGGCTGATAACAAATGGAAGTTCAGCTCTTTAGGAAAGAATGAAGAATTTTTCAAATGGTAAAATATGTGGGTAGATAATTATTTTCAAGCAAGTGACATGAAAATAATTGTTTCTCTATGTAGCATTACTTTACAATAATGTGTATAAATATATGTGAAAGAGTATTAGATCAGAAGTTTCAACTGAAACACCAGATACAAGGTTTTTTTGGATAGAGAACACATTCCAATGGCTGTGATAATCCAGATACAAGATTTCAAAGGAAATAGCCAAGAATATGTTAGATGATTTACCCATATTAAGAGTAAAAAAATGTTTGGATTTTGGGGAGGTTTAATTGATTTTTGAGAGTGATTAATTTGGAGAGGGCTATGCTGTGATGTGATTACCAACCTTTGCCATCCATAGGGATTGGGGTAGGGGTCCTGACACTCAAATCCAATGAAAGGGAGTTCAATGGGACCAACCAACAAAAGGGGAGGAGTAAAGCTTTCTATATGTATTACCTTTTCAGTCACGGTAATTATGAAGTCGCTGAATACATATTTCATTTATGGTGGCAACATATATCAGAGTTTCATGCGATCTTATTTATTCTGTGTATTTTCTTTTCCTCCTCATTGTGCTTTTTTCACAGTCATGAAACAAATATTTGTACAATGGTGACAGTTTGTCACCCTCTTATAGACATTTTACCAGGAAAGAAATAAAAAGTGCCCCTGGAAAACTCATAGAGAAGCATAATAAGCATTTTAATATAAACAGCAGGAATTCCTTTTGATTACACAATCCTTTTTATAAGAACTCCCATTAAATAATTTAAATATATATGGAAAATAACTTTCAGCTGAAAATTTGTGATTAAGATTACAATCTTAAACTTTGTCTCATGTCCATTTTGTAAGGTACACATACTTAAACACACAATCATACACATAGCTGGGTATTATATTCTGTTTTACCGTTCTTTGTATGCTGTTTTGAGGCATTAAATTATTAGGGTTAAATAGGCATCTTAGAAATAGACCACCTCATTGATCAAGACTAAAATCTTTAGCCATTCCAATTTTTTTTTTTATCCTCACCTGAGGACATTTTTCCATTTTTTGTTCAGATAGAGTGGGAGGGAGAGAGAGAAACATCTACGTGAAAGGGACACATCGAGTGGCTGCCTCCCGCTCTACCAACCAGGGCCGGGGACAAATTGCAACTGAGGTACGTGCTCCTAGTGGGAACCGAACCCGGGTCTCTCTGGACCGCAGGCCGACGCTCTAACCGCTGAGCCAAACTGACCAGGGCAAGCCATTCCAATTTTAAAGGCTTTAATTTGATCTCCTTCTTGATGTTTTACTAGCTTTCATTTTAAGAGTTTCTTATGATTCTAGGGGTATGTTTAATGCCCTTGTGAACAAATTAATCCAACTCTCTCATTGCTTCTGGCTGCATTTGGGTATTGCCTTTAGAATAGAGCGCTATGGCTATTAGGGGGGTTGTGTACAAGAGGATAGAGATTAACTGGGTCATGCCTTTCCTTACCACTTCAAGAACAACTAAGAGGGAAGCCTACCAGGTTGCTAGGGGTTTTGGTGGTATGTACAGTAGAGTATAGGTGTGGGTGTCTTGAAATGTATGTGATGTATGTCTAATAGATTTGTGTGCCTAGAGCTGGTGTGCAAGTAATGCCATCTTTGGAATAGAAAGGGTATAGGATTAGCTCATTTTACATAACCTAAACCTAAACCAATATTAACTCATCTAGAGCTACATTTATGAAAAGGAAATTCCTTACTTCAAGAGCCATTTCCCTTTTATTTTATTTTATTCTTTTTTTTTTCTTTTTTTACAGAGGGAGGAAGGGGAGAGAGAGAGGCAGACAGACAGACAGAAAAAGAGAGAGAGAAAGACAGAGAGAAACATTGATGTAGAGAGATACATCGATCAGTTGCCTCCCACACACGCCCCAACCGGGGATTGAATCCACAGCCTAGGTATGTGCCTTGACTGGGAATCGAACCCATAACCTTCCAGTGCATGGGACAAAGCTTCAACAGATTGAGTCACACCAGCCAGGGCAGCCATCTCTCTTTTAGATTCTCTTCTGAACACACTGGCTCTGTAACCATGAGGAAGTTCTTGTTGAAAAAAGAAAATAAAATGAATTTTCCATCTCTGAATTGTGATTTAAAATAGTCTAACAAACTTACAGTTATAAAATAAATAGGTTAAGGGGATGTGATGTGCAACATAGTGACCATAGTTAATACTGTATTGTATTTTTGAAAGTTGCTAAGAGGGTAGATCTTGAAAGTCCTTATCAGAAGAAAAAAAATTGTAACTGACAGTTGTTAACTAGACCTATTGTGGTGATCACAATGTATACAAATATCAAATCATTATGTTGTGCACCTGAAACTAATATAATGTTATATGTCAAGTATACCCCAATAAGAAAAATAAAGGCAAAATAAGCACATAAAAATGAAATATTGTAAATGTTTACCAGTAAATCTTGCTTGGCTCTGGGTAGAATTTCTTTCAAACCAATTCAAGTAAATGGATATTTCTGATTTCAATATCTTCATGAAAGGATTTGTCCTCTTTCCCAGGGACCCAGCATGATTCTGTAGGGGATTGAACCTTACACATCTTCCTTGAGTCTCCTCCTCGTCATTCTTCATTCCTTCTATTACAGAACTACAGCATTTGATTTTAGGGTCTCCTTTGATTTCTCATTTCCCTAATTTCAAACTTACTTTGACTTAGTTCTCTAATTTCAAACTTAATTTGACGGGTCTTAAAGGATTCTTTCTTTAATTATTTCTAGAATCTGTGCTTTTTACCCATAATTGTTAAATAGAGTCACTATTTACTAGGCCCGATTCCTGGCAACTTATCTGCCTTATTCTGATGTCACAAAAATGAGACTTTACCACTTTAGTCAGTAGTAAAGAATGTGGTAAAAACTAAATCTGCTGCATGTCTGCCTTCATGTAAATCTATATAAACTTTTACTGTACTGCCTTCTGTACTAAGGTGATTTGATTTATGCTCTTTTCCAGTGCCATTAATCTATTGATCCATCTATCCACCAAAAAGGAAAGGATTTTATAATCATTGTGTTTCCCTTGTAAATAATATCCAAAATGCGCACACACACACTCTTACATCGTCTAAAAACTTATATAACATGAATCTGGGATGAATAACTTCCTGTTTGAGCTGTTGACTCTGACATTAAGTGAGCTTTAAATTGATATTTATTGATAATACTCTTAAAAATCCAAAAGTGAAAAATAATTTTCTCATGAAAGATGGTGCTTTATCTTTCTAAATTGAAAGAATTGACTTCTCAGTTGGAAGCCAATGACATTTGGACCAGTTTCTTATCGGATTCTAGAATTAAATCTTATAAGTAGATTTATTTCTCTATGGATAAAACAAATAAGAATGTGCTATTCAGTCTTTCAATTTTCAGTTTTATGGGCCTACTAGGCAATTATTAATGGATTAGGAAAAAAGAAAGCTAAATAAAATAAACCCTTCAATTGTTACCAGTACTTTTCTATAAAGACACTGAGTGCATTCAAAGGCACTCCAGAGATGGATAAATAAGCTGAAGGGCTAAAGAGGATAGGATAATACAAGTGAAGTAAATCTTTTTCAAATGCAAAATAAAGTTAAAAGGCTAAAAGATAAAAAGGAACCAAAACTAAGGAGGAAGGGACAAACAGGAGGAGATAAAATTTCCAATTACATTATTAAAGGTAAATTGATATGTTTCACATGAGAAACTTTAAATGTGTTGTACATTTTAGAGAGCAATAAAATAGTATCTATGTATTGTGATCATAGACACATTTAAAACTTTTGGCAGTTACAATCTCCTTTTCACATAGGAAAAACTCATTTTACATTATTCATCAAGAAAATATTCCACATGTGGGAAATATCCTCTTACATAAAAGAACTAAGGATATTTAAAATATGCATATTATTACTGTACTCTAAATATAGTGAGGAATCCAGGTATGGAAAGGAGGGGTGGAGCAAGATGTTTAATCTGAAAATGCAGTCTATAAACCAATTATTTGATAATGAGTCTAGGAAAGTCTTGAGCAAAGAGAGTGGGAGAAAGCTTTCCCATCTCTGTAGGAAAGTTCCCTAGGATGTTTTGGGAGATAAGAGTCCTGGCATTTTTGTGTGATGCTTAGTGGTACCACATAATTTTCCTCCAGTACATCCTAGAAATGCATGTTCCAAACTCTAAGCTAGACCCAGGTTCTCCTCTTGGGAGCAGCATAAACAACTATCAAGTTCACAAAGAGAAAAGGACATAAAAGTTGATCCCTGAACAGGAGGTGATTGTAGCAGCTGATTTAAGCAACTTTAGTGGCCTCATTGAAAAGCTCTAACAATCTTTGAGATGAAAACAAAGCCCCACATGGGATTCAGATTTAAAATACATCACACACACACACACACACACACACACACACACACAGATGTAAGTGTGGATTGATAGATATAGATTTTCTTTTTTTTTTTCTTAATGTTTTTTATTGAGAGGAAGGGAGAGGGAGAGAGAGAGAAACAACAATGGGAGAGAGAAGCATCAATATCGATCGGCTGCCTCCTACATGCCCCCCACCTGGGATCAAGCCTGCAACCAGGGCATGTGTCCTGACTGGGAATTGAACCGGCAACCTCTTGGTACATAATTTGATGCTCAACTACTGAGCCACACCAGCTGGGCGATTTTCTTTTCTTTTAAATGAAATACAGAGTACTCAGAATCTATCTAAGAAGGAATAACAGAGACCTGATTTACCTTTGTGCCTGAAATAACAACGATAATAAGGGGAAACATTAATGAAACATTGGACATCAGGCAACCAGAGACAGATTTCTAAGAGATAAGAAACAAATGATAAGAGCCATGCAGCTTACTATCTTTAGAGGGTTTCCAGGCCTTGGTGTCATTGTAGGAGTGAGGGGTGTGGAAGCTCATGCAGAATCCAGTGAACTTTGTCCTTTGATGAGAAAGCTGAGTGTCCAGGTAGACCAAGGTGACCAGTATTTGCAGGACAGAGCACCCAAGAGGAGAGAGCTTTATGGTACAAGAACTCCGAAGATCTACAAAGGATCCCACCAAGTACTGATCAGCACATGCATGTGAAGAAACTACTCAAGCCCTGACCAGTTTGGCTCAGTGGTTAGAGCGTCAGCCTGTGGACCAGAGAGCCCTGGGTTCGGTTCCCGCTAAAGGCACATACCTCGGTTGCAGTTTGTCCCTGGCCCCTGTTGGGGTCGTGTGGGTGGCAGCCACTCAATGTGTCTCTCTCACATCGATGTTTCTCTCTCTCTTCCTCCCTCTCTCCCTCCCACTCTATCTGAAGATAAATGCAAAAATGTCCTCAGGTGAGGATAAAAAATTAAAAAAAAAAAGAAACTACTCAAGGCAGAGGAAAGAAAATCTAAAAGAATTAGAGGTAAAAGTGCCAGAACTTATACACACAGGACTGGAAATAGTGCCTGTTCCCACCAGTCAGACAGACTGGAAAACCTTATGATCCATGGGGCACTAGGTAGAATATACGGAAATGTCTTGTCTTACTAAGGAGGAATAATAAGCTTTAGACTGAGCACTGCTCCGGTCCTTCCAAAGAAGTCTCAAAAGGAAGATCTGAAAGGATCAAACTATTCCAAAAACTTAATGGCTCCCAGAACAAACCTGATGAATATTTGAGTAATATCCAGCACTAAAAAAGGTAAAAATCACATATCTACAATACAATAAAAATTCACCAGGCATTGCAAAGAAGTAGGAAAATAAGACCCATAATGAGGAAATAAAAAACTGACCCAAAACTGAAACAGATATTTACCCATTAGTATCCATGAATGTGTAGACATCCTTCTAGTGGTTATCTTATGCCTTTACCAATATATAAATGTGCCAACAGTAACTAAGATGCTAGGTCTGAATGTTCATCATCAGAGTCCCCTCTTTGGTGATTTTATAGGAAAATAAAAGTCATTGTTACATTAAAATGTCTGCTAATGAATAAAGAGTTATGTATATATGGCCTTTACTGTGTTGAAGTATATTCCTTCTATATGGAATTGTTGAAAAATTTTATCATGAATAGATGTTGAATTTTGTCAGATGCTTTTTCTATATCCATGAAATGATCATATCTTTCATTCTATTAACTTGGTGTGTTACATTTATTGATTTGCATATATCGAACCATCCTTGCATACCAGGGATAAATCCCACTTAATCATGTATGATATATTTTTTAAAAGTTATTTTTGAATTACAGTTGACACAATATTATGTTAGATTCAGGTATACAATATAATGATTAGACTTTTTATATACCTAATGAAATGATCATCCTGTTAAGTCTAGTATACATGTAACACTGTATGTAGTTATTACAATATCATCAACTATATTCCCTATGCTGGGTGTATGATCTTTTAAATGTGCTATTGTGTTTCATTTGCTAGTATTTTGTTAAGAATCTTTGCATCTACATTCATCAGGGATATTGACCTGCTTATTTTCTGTTGTGTCCTTATGTAGCTTTGGTATTATGGTAATACTGGCCTTGTAAAATTGGGAGTCTTCTCTTCAGTTTTTTTGGAAGAGTTTGAGAAGGATTGGTGATACTAATCATTTAGCAATATATTCATCTATCAAGTCATTATATTGTATACCTTAAAATTATACAATATTATATGCCAATTATATCTCAATAAAGCTGGGAAAAAAGAATTCAAAAAGAGTTATACAATTAGTACCCCCCCGTTCTTCTTTGCTTAACACTAGTATCTCTTCTGTTGGTCTTACCCTGATTGTCACAAGCTAAAAAATAAATTGAAATAATAACTCAAAATAATTGCAAAACCTCATATCCTATGTTTACCACATCTGTTAATGGCATTATTTGCTCTTGTTCTTGATTTAATCTCATGTTGCTTTGTGCAGTAACATGCTATACAGGCTTGTAGCCTAAGAGCAATAGGGTACACCATATAGCATAGGTGTGTAGTAGGCTGTACCATCTAGATTATGTAAATGCACTCTATGATGTTCACACAATGACAAAATCGCCTAACAATGCACTTGTCAGAATGGTTCTGTCATTAAGTGGCGCATGACTGTATTGCTCAGGGCAGGCCCAATGTAAAACTTTTTTTTAAATCTTCACACGAGGATATTTTTCTTCAGATAGAGTGGGGTGGGGAGAGAGAGAAACATCGATGTGAGAGAGACACATTAATTGGCTGCCTCCTGCAGGACCCTGGCCAGGGCCGGGACTTAATGCAACCAAGGTACGTGCCCTTGACCAGAATTGAACCGGAAACTCTTTGGTCTGCAGGCCAATGCTCCAACCGCCGAACCAAACCAGCCAGGGCCCAATGTAAAACTTTCAAGTAGGGGGATTTTATCTGCAGTGGCACTGACACCTGAATTTTCACCTTTCCCTGACTTACAGTGTATTATAATGTTTGATTTGTCCCCACCTGTTTTCAAGGGTTCCCATGCTTGCCTGACATTAGGAAAACTTCCTAAATGGGGTTGGCTTCTTGCCCACACATACCACAAGTGTGTGATTACTTCCCAACATGGTTAAGGCAGACTTATTCAGCATTAATTCTTGGGGGTTGAGTAGGAAGTGTAGGCGTCTCGTAGTAGGTTAGCAAACATCCTTTCTGAGCTGTAAGTACTGATATTTTGCTCTTATTTGCTTCCCCTGCTTCATTTGCTATCTTTCTCGTACCTGCTTTCCCTAAATCTGGGACAATTTTGTTCTTACCCTTTAACTACTACACATCTACAAGTTGCTGATCTTTTTCTTGGACTTTGAGTGCCTAAATTGTTCCATCTTCTTTTTAATCCACCTGTCAGGGGCTATCTGTCATAAAATGATCAGCTGGCGTCAATGGGCCATCTTAGTTTTTTGACAAATCAGTCTCTGGGGACATTGGAGCTTCCTAAAAGTAATTAATATAGGTCTTGGGTGTTGAAGATATTTCTTACTGTTCTTCAGAATCCTGTGTGGGAGAAGTGAGTAAATTAGAAATATTTTGGATATATATACACAAATCTTGGAGACAACAGGGCATGATGGTTAAGCAGGTAAACGTTTCCACTCTGTGTGGGTTCAGATTCTGGCCTCTGCATTTGATAGTACATGGTCTTAGGAAAGTTACTTAACCTCAGTATACCTTTTTTTCTTTATTTATTAAACAAGAATATCAACCACAATAATAATATTATTTATTTTATAGTTTTCCTTCCTTTTGAGGGTCGAGGATTAAATAAGATTATACATAGAAAGCACTTGGGTCAGGATGTGGCGTATGTAAGCACTCAGTAAATTTGAATATAAAGGAAAATGTACTTTTTAATGTAAGATTTGCATGTGTAGATAACTTCAGAAGAAAGAGACACAGGGGCTCTTAGACACTGAGACACTTCTAAGGGTATGCTGGAGGAATTAACCATTTGTACATTTCTCTAAAACACAAAGGTGCTTCAAAATATCTGCAGTTTGGTCTAAAATTAAAAACTAAGATATAGTCAATGTTATTTTATTTTATTTATTTTTAAAATATGTTTTTATTGATTTTTAGAGAGAGAGGAAGGGAGAGGGAGAGAGAGATAGAAACATCGATTGGCAGCCTCCAGCGTACCCCTCACTGGGGATCGGGCACACAACCTGGGCATGTGCCCTGACTGGTAATCGAACTGGCAACCTCTTGGTGCATGGGTCTATGCTCAACCACTGAGCCACACCAGCTGGGCTTTTCTAGGTTCTTTTAATATTTCAAAAACTTCAGGAAATTTCAGAGTAGAAGAAAAGAGGAGTAGAGGGGAGTAAGAGAACTAAGTGATGTGCAAAGAAGAGCTACTGATTTACTATTAAATCTTAAATTTAAGATTTAAATAGTAGGAAGATAATGCGGCCCTTCCACATTTAAAGTGGTAGAAATATTTTAAAATATTTTATTGCCTATCAGAGAAGAAAGTGCATTTGTTTTTTAAGGCTTTCATTGTTAAAATGGATATATTTCTTTATATGAAGAGATAGTGCCAAATATTTTGATTTAAATATTTTTTTAAAAACTTTGAAAATGGATACAAACTGAGAAAATTAAAGATGGTGAGTTCATGTTTATTTTTTTCTGGTAATGTGCATTACTAGAATTTGAATCAGACATGCTTTCATTCAGATGCTTGTATGATAAAGACCTGTAAAACTGTAAAACTTTGCTATAGCTGTCAGCTATCACAGTTGAGTGCAATTCAAATTATGATATCATTGAAAGCACCTTAAAATGTCAGTAAACTCATTTCTTGAGCTGTTGGCTATCTACTGGTAAAGAGATCAATAGCCTTCCAATCTTGCGGTGTATGCTTCTCAGTTCAATTACTATGATGTGGTCAGACATATTGCCTGCACATTGGTCAGGAGGTGTTTTTGAAATGCAAATTAACTTTCTCACTCAACACGTGGTACAGTTTCACTCCTGACTTTCACTTCTTTTTTTTTTTTTTTTTTTTTTTATTAATTTATTTTTGTTACAGATGTTTCTCCTTTTTTCCCCATTGACACCCTCCTCCCCATCCCCCCACCCCATCCCCAGCTTTGTTGTCCAGGTCCATCAGTTATGCATACCTGCGTATAAGTTCTGTGGTTTATCTCTTCCCTCCCCCCCCACCCCCTCTTCTGAGGGTTGTCAGTCTGTACCCTACTTTCACATCTCTGGGTCTACCCTGTTCCCCATACTGTTATGTTTATTATTATATTCCACAAATGAGTGAGATCATGTGATATTTTTCTTTCTCTGCTTGGTTTGTTTCACTTAGGATAATACTCTCGAGGTCCCTCCATGTCGTCTCAAAGGATAAGAGATCTTTCTTTCTTACAGCTGCATAGTACTCCATTGTGTATATGTACCACAGCTTTTTTATCCATTCATCCACTGATGGGCACTTGGGCTGTTTCCAGATCTTAGCTATTGTGAATAGTGCTGCTATGAACATGGGAGTACATATATTCTTTCTGATTGGTGTTTCAGGTTTCTTAGGGTATATTCCTAGAAGTGGGATCACTGGGTCAAATGGCAGTTCAATTTTTAATTTTTTGAGGTAACACCATAGTGTTTTCCACAGTGGCTGCACCAGTCTGCATTCCCACCAGCAGTGGACTAGAGTCCCCTTTTCTCCACACCCTCGCCAACACTTGTTGTTTGACAATTTGTTGATGGCGGCCATTCTGACAGGTGTGAGGTGATACCTCATTGTTGTTTTAATTTGCATCTCTCTGATGATTAGTGATGTTGAGCATTTCTTCATATGTCTCTTAGCCATTTGTATGTCCTGTTTGGAGAGGTGTCTATTTAGTTCCTCTGCCCATTTTTTAATTGGGTTCTTTGTCTTCCTTTTGTTGAGTTGTATGAGCACTCTATATATTTTGGAGATTAACCCCTTATCTGATGTATCATTGGCAATTATGGTCTCCCATACAGTGGGTTCTCTTTCCGATTTGATGGTTGTTTCTTTTGCTGTGCAGAAGCTTTTGAGTTTGATGTAGTCCCATGTGTTCATTTTTTCCTTTATTTCTGTTGCCTTAGGTGATGTATCAGTGAAGATTCTGCTGCGTATGATGTCCGAAATTTTGTTGCCTACATTTTCTTCTAGGATTTTTATGGATTCACGAGTCACATTTAAGTCTTTTACCCATTTTGAGTTTATTCTTGTGTATGGTGTAAGTTGATCGTCTAGTTTCATTTTTTTGCATGTAGCTGTCCAATTTTCCCAACACCATTTATTAAAGAGGCTGTCTTTGCTCCACTGTATGCTCTTGCCACCTTTGTCAAATATTAATTGAGCATAATATCTTGGGTCAATTTCTGGATTCTCTGTTCTGTTCCACTGGTCTATATGCCTGTTCTTATGCCAATACCAGGCTGTTTTGATTATAGTAGCTCTGTAGTATAATCTGATATCTGGTATTGTGATCCCACCTACTTTGTCCTTCTTTTTCAAGATTGCTGTGGCTATTCGGGGTCTTTTTTGGTTCCATATGAACTTTTGGAGTATTTGTTCTAGTTCTGTGAAATATGTCGCTGGTATTTTGATTGGGATTACATTGAATCTATAGATTGCTTTGGGTAATATGGACATTTTAATGATGTTAATTCTTCCAATCCATGAACAAGGTATGTGCTTCCACTTTTTTATATCTTCCTCTATTTCTTTTTTCAATGTCCTGTAGTTTTCTGCAAATAGATCCTTTACTTCTTTGGTTAAATTTATTCCTAGGTATCTTAATTTTTTTGCCGCGATGGTAAATGGGATTGTTTTTTTAGTTTCTCTTTCTGTGAGTTCATCATTGGTGTATAAGAATGCCGTCGATTTCTTGACGTTTATTTTGTATCCTGCTACTTTGCCAAATTCATTTATTAGGTCTAGTAGATTTTTGATGGAGTCTTTAGGGTTTTCTATGTATAATATCATGTCATCTGCGAATAATGACAGTTTCACTTCCTCCTTTCCAATTTGGATACCTTTATTTTTTCTTCACGTCTGATTGCTGTGGCTAAGACTTCCAGTACTATGTTAAATAAGAGTGGTGAAAGTGGGCATCCCTGTCTTGTTCCTGTTCTTAAGGGAAATGTTTTTAGTTTTTGCCCATTGATTATGATGTTGGCTGTAGGTCTTTCATATATGGCCTTTATAATGTTGAGATATGATCCCTCTATTCCCAAATTGCTGAGTGTTTTTATCAGAAATGGGTGTTGAATTTTGTCGAATGCTTTTTCAGCATCTATTGATATGATCATGTGGTTTTTATCTTTCATTTTGTTTATGTGGTGTATCACATTTATTGATTTGCGAATATTGAACCAGCCTTGCATCCCTGGGATGAATCCCACTTGGTCATGGTGAATAATTTTTTTGATGTATTGCTGGATCCGATTTGCTAGTATTTTGTTCAGGATTTTGGCATCTATGTTCATCAGGGATATTGGCCTGTAGTTTTCTTTCTTTGTAGTGTCTTTTTCTGGTTTTGGCTGACTTTCACTTTTAATGGCTGTTCTGCCTTTATGAATTCCACATGGCACAGAAAAATTTTAGATAAATACATAGCAGATTGCTAAATGTGGTAAGAAATAGGTTAGAGTTAGGTCCCTCTAAATTCTGACTTTGTTTATTATTTTTAAAGGTGGCTTTTTAAGTTATTTTTTTTTACTATTTTGGTTTTATTTTCCCAATTTTCAATTTTGAAAATGTATTTACAAATCAGTAAAGATATATGACCTAGCAATTCCATTCCTAGCTATATACTTATATAGTCACCAAAAGATATGTATGACTATGTTCCTAGCATCACTACTTATAATATCCTCAAATTGAAAGCACTCACATTTCAAAAAAAAAACAAACACAAAACAAAATACATATGTATTTTTCATGATGAAATATACTATACAGCAACGAAAATGAATGATCTACAACTACATGCAGCCATGTGGATGAATTCCACAAACAATATCGGAAGAAGCCCGTAACAAAAGAGCCCATACTGTACGATTCTATTACATAAAGTGCAGCATCAGGGAAAGCTTATCTATTCTGTTAGAGAAAGGATAATAGTTACTTGGAGAGGTGAAGTGACTGGCAGGAGGAATAAGGAGCTTCTGGGATGGATGTATGTAATGTTCTGTTTCTTTTTTTTTTAAATTTTTTTTTCTTTATTGATTTTTTTAAAAAAGAGAAGAAGGGAGAGGGAGAGAGAGATAGAAACATCAATGAGAGAGAACATTGATTGGCTGTCTCCTGCATGCCCCCCACTGAGGATCTGGCCCACAACCTGGGCATGTGCCCTGGCCGGGAATTGAACTGGTGACCTCTTGGTGCATAGGTCGACGCTCCACCACTGAGCCACACTGGCTGGGCTCTGTTTCTTAATCTGGGTGTTGGTCCCATAGTTTGAATTTGGTGAAAATTTATTGCAATGCAAACTTATGAAATACATCCTTTTGTGTATTATAATAGTCTTCAATAACACATTTTAAAAGTGAGAAAGTCTCTTGATTAACTTAGGAGTTTGTAATATTCTAAAACATTATGAAGAACTTGTTTGGAGGAAAACAGAACAAACTTCAGACTTGAGATCTAGAATAGGCTTTGACAGGGCCTCACACATTGTAGTTCCTGAATAAATGTGTGTTGATAGACCAATATGCTTTATTTTATTACTTTAAAGCATAATGTTAACACTTCATGATAAATATTCACAATAAAACTACATATGACAAATCATATTTTATAAAACTCCTTAAAGGTTTTTCCTTGGAGTATTGAGTGGTGCCTAATGTGTCTTTCTTAAGAACATGGAAGGCTGATATGCCTATTAAAGGCACATATTCAGTTTCAAAGGACATTGCTAACTCCCTGCTTTGTCTCTATTAGTAATTTCTATTTGGCTTCAGTCCTCCTTTTAGATTTTGTTCATTGAATTTTCCAAGGACAGTAATTTATTTATCGTTATGATGATGCATTGCCCTAACAGATTGGTAGCTTGATGTTATCTTTTGTTATAACAAAGAAGATATCTTTTATAGTGATTGAATAATTTATTTTGTTCAGAAAAATATTTATTTTAGCAAATGGATGGCTATTGTTATATTAAGATGGAGACACTTATTTTATGTGTTACAGAAGATATTTTTAAACAAATGGATCATTTTTTGAATGAGGTGTGGGAGTAAAAATAATATGCCATACATATTGAAATATAAAAAAACCATTAAAGTTTATGTATAAACAAGATATTCAATCACTAGAATACAATTTGATCAACTTTCAATTTAAGAATTAATTTAAGGATTTTTTGAAATCTAGCAGACCATAGGCTCATCCTTGGATTAGATTACATAAAAGTCTCATAATTGTGAAATGGTTTTATTTTGGTGTTTTTTGTGGCTAATGACACTCATCTGTTTTATATTAAGAATATAACTCCTACCCCCTGGCAATGGGAAAAGCACCTGATTAGTGGTGTTGCTCTTACATTAGTCTGAGGCAAAGCAGATGCACAGTCCTTAGTTCATCGTAGCTTCACACCTGTGTTGATAGCCAGCTGTTTTATGCCTGGGGCACATTTTAAAAAGAATATAACTCATGTGGAAATATTTTACGCATCATTAAACCTTACCTATGTATAAGGTTTAACATATATATATCTATATACATAGATACATATAGATATATGTATAGATATACACACACACATAAATATACACACACACACACACACACACACACACACACACACACACATATGTAGTTTTTCTCATCTGGGCCAAGTAAATGTTTTTACTGAATGTTGTGTTTTCAATCCTTATTTCAGCATTTCATAGAAACTTTTAAAGAAATATTTTCTGCCATCTTTTTTTATGTTCAAATCTAATTCATGTATTTTGTTTAAATCTAATTTATATGTTACCTTTTCAAATATTTTTTATTTCCTTGGGGGCTCAATTTCCCCCCCTTTGCACAGAACTCTAAATCTACTTTCCCCACAATGACATCTCCACTAAGGGTTTACATGCCCTCTTCAGATGCAGCCCTAGTGAAAAGTCTTGAGCCTGTTCTATTAGAATATCTTCTATACCGATCCCAGGTGGCTCTATGAGTCTTTGTTGAGGGAAGCTCTGGAGGGATGAGCT
Organism: Tadarida brasiliensis; assembly: GCA_030848825.1. Taxonomy (NCBI): domain Eukaryota; kingdom Metazoa; phylum Chordata; class Mammalia; order Chiroptera; family Molossidae; genus Tadarida; species Tadarida brasiliensis. Next base: position 116,582,558 of record CM061280.1, on the reverse strand, counting down.
AGGTTTAAAAATCTAGTTCCATTTTAAAGACATGAAGCACTAGCATCTGAAAAAGACACCAAGGAAAGCAGAATAAATGAGGGATGCTAAGAAATAAAAGTTATAGAGGTTGAGGCTTGGGCTATTGAGGTTTTCAAATGCAAACCTAGAGGTATTGACTCTCAGAGGATTTGGGAGATGCTTCAAAAAGGAATGAAGAAAAATGAATTTGAAACAACTCATGACTGATTATTTTTTTTCTTGAAAGCATGTTCTAAGTTTATAAGGATATAAGAAGAGAGAATGGCTTTCAGTTGTGTACAACTTATATTTTGAAAAACAAAAACCCTACTGTTTTTAGCTATACAAATTAAGTTAATTAGGTTTTATAGAGAAGCTGGAGTGTTTTTCAATACACCAAGGATCAGAAACAATGAAAACATATGTTAAAAGCCTCATATAGTCTTTGTCACCTTCACCTAATATAGCATCATGTGATTTTTAAGTATTAGAGAATATCTAAATATAAACTAGCTCCTCATATGAACTTTTATAATGATGATTAGTTAAAATGCCTACATATTTTGAAACATCACTTTAGAATTTAACTGGTTCTAACCTGTCTTCCATCTTGTCCATCACATCATTCAGGACAAGACTCACTCAATTCTTGGTCTTTTCTTCCCATAACAATATGGGATTTTTAGTTACAATGGATGATCAATTCTTCCAATGATCTGCATCTTAATGTTCTCTATTAATGTACAGGAAATCAAGGTAATTTCTTTATCCAGACCCAACACTTTTTTTTTTAAATCCTCACCAGAGGATATTTTTCTATTTATCTTCAGATGGAGTGGGAGGGAGAGAAAGGGAGAGAGAGAGAAACATCGACATGAGAGGGACACATCGACGGGTCGCCTCCCACACAAGCCCCACCAGGGCCTGGGATCGAACCCATGACTCATTGGTCCATGAGCCAATGCTCTACCACTGAGCCAAACCGGCCAGGGCAGACCCAACACTTTTGTATGTTTCCAAGGAAAACAACACATTCTCAAGATCTCCTCTCGGTAAGAGTACTCTTAGTGCTGTAGTCATGTGGAAATTATGGTCATGATGCTTGGTAAAAATCAAGTAATAATAATAATACCCACTATGGAATTTAAATTGTTTATATTTTATTTTAAACTTAGGTTTTTCCTAAGCTTTTATTGAAAAATTATATACTGACATTTCCAGGGATTCTGATATGATAGTAACTCACCATTCCTTCGAGTATTATGAAGAATAGACATTCAAAACCAAAGGGCTGACTTTGACTTTTTGACATTTTAAATCTTTTGGAATATTACATTTTTAATTTAATTTTAATCTAACAGATTTTGACATGTAATAAAATACTTAAGCAAGTTCTTTTGTTAAAGTTGGAAAGTACAGTACACTGTTTAAGCATAATCTTCATGAAATTTTGCAAATATGCATATTCTTATATCAACTGAATACCAAATTTTTCAATCATCTCTGCTGCTGGATATATTAATAGAGCAGAGACTCTTTTATGTAAGATGATTACAGCTAAAAGTTTTTGGTTAATTGAGTAAGTTGTTAAAATAAGACTAATAAAATATGATATATACAAGCATAACCTTTAAATTATTTTTCTTAAACAATGAGATGTACATCTATTTCCCAAACTTTCTTTGCATTTAATCCCACTACATGAAATTTACTTTTTAAAAAATAAACTACAACCATGACAAATTGTGTATGAGTTCCAGTTTTGTGTATGTGAAAATAAAGCAAGATTCTTAAGATACTCATGAAACAAGCCAAAGACAGGACATTCTTAACAGGTTGCTTTATTATATTTTCATTCTTCCTCCACAATCTTCTTGCTTTTGTTTACTTTTCAGAATCCTCAGGTAGTTGTTTTTTATATTTGTCCAGAAATCTCATTGTAACCAGTTGAAAGACAGGCTGCGGTGGAACCAGAACCTTGTTGTCATTTTATTTTTAAACTTTTAATATGAATTCAAAGATAAAAGATACAAGAATAGTAGAGATTGTCCCATACATCCTTTATCAAGTTCAACAATTGTTTACATACTATTTTGCCCTTTTTACTTTATTATTCCCTCTCTATATAAGTGTGTGTATGCATATATTTTCTGAATTTGTTTAAAGTGCTGGTCTGTCAGAATTCACAAATGTGAAGTAACTATATTTTTCTTTGTAATTCACAAATACCCTCTGTCTCATCTCATCTTCCTTCACCCATTAATTTTATCTTCCACTGATGACATTCTAACTACATCATCTTTTTATATCTATTAGTTGGTATTCTGCTATAAAGAAGAACTTTTCCTTCTTCTCCATTTATTTATTCATGTCAATTTGGAAATATAGATTCTTATTTTATTGAATGGGTCATAATATCTTATTTATTTTGATGCTCAAGGTTTCCCAGATTTGGCCTGTGTGAGTTCCTTCTAGAGGGCTTTTGTGTTCTCATAATTCAGCATTTAATTATTTTCTGGCACAGTCTCAATGCTGGTGTCAGCCATTTTTCTAAGGAGTCATTGTTTCTTTTAGTGGAGAATGGTAAAGGAAACCAAGATCTAGGTGCTAGGTATGTCATGTTGCTGGGGAGCTATTTTCTTTAAGTGTACTGAAGTAGGAACAACACACACACTCATTTATTTACCTGATAACTCCAATCCCCACACTAAATGGTTTAGTATACCTTCTCTTTCTATTTTTGTAACTCTCTTCTCCAACAGTGAAAAAACTTCTGCATATTATTTTTAATATATTTATTTGTTCACACCTATGACACAAAATTTATTTTCAAAATCTCTAACCTATGCCACTACAAAAATAAAACTGACTAACTAGAGTTCAATATTTGTTTACAGTTTTTCTCCGGCAATATTTATATACAGTGACATGCTCAGTTATGAAGGATACAGCTTGATACATTTTGATGAATATATACAATTCTGTAATGATTACTCTATTCAGTAAATAGGACATTTCCATGGTCCCAGAAAATTTCCTCATGCTCACTTAGAGCCAAACCACACCCTTCATTAGCAACCTCTTTTTGAATTCTATTGCCATAAATTAATTTTACTTTTTCTTTGAACATCATAGAAATAGAATCATTTGAAATATACTGTTGTGTTTGACTTAACTCAACATACTGTTCTTCACATTCATTGTTGTTATTGTATCACTAGTTCATTATTTTTTAAAGTGTGTAGCAGTTCTAGTGCATGGATATACCATACTTTTACTTTTCTTATTGGTGTTCATTTGGGTTGTATCTGATTTTTAGCTATTATGTATAAGGTGCTGTAGAATTCTTGTACCAATGTTTTGCTCAATATATGTTTTCTTTTCTCTTAAATAACTATCTAGTAGACATGCTGAGACATAGAATAGGAGTATGCTTAACTTTATAAGAAATTGCTAAATTATTCTACATTGTGGTTGTACCATTTTATGCTATCACCAGCAGTGAATGAGAGTTCAAGTTGCTCCATGTACTTTTCGAATATTTGATATTGTCAAGTTTTTGTTTTTAGCCATTTTAGTGTTTGTGAAATAATATCACATTATGTTTTGTTTTTTTGTTTTTTTATCCTCACCCGAGGACATTTTTTCATTTTTTGTTCAGATAGAGTGGGAGGGAGAGAGAGAGGAAGAGAGAGAGAGAGAAACATCGACGTGAAAGGGACACATTGAGTGGCTGCCACCCGCACGACCAACCAGGGCTGGGGACAAACTGCAACCGAGGTACATGCCCTTAGCGGGAACCGAACCTGTCTCTCTCTGGACCGCAGGCCGACGCTCTAACCGCTGAGCCAAACCGGCCACGGCACATTATGTTTTTAATATGAATTTCCAAGAAAAAAAGTGATGTTGAGTTCTTTGACCCATGAATATTTAGAAGTAGGTTGTTAATCCCAAATATTTGGGACTTTTATAAATAAATTATTTTTATTGATTTCTAATTTTATTCTGTTGTGGTCAGAGCAAATACTTCCTAGGATTTCAGTCTTTTGAAAGGTTGATCTGTGTTGATCGATGTTCTGTTCCATGTACTCTTAAATTAATATTCTTCAATTTGTCAGTATAATGTTCTATGTATCCACTTACTTCAAGTTGATTGATTTTATTTTACAATTATTCCATGTATTTTTCAATTCTTTTGGTCTACTTGTTCCATCAATTACTGAGTAATGGGTGTTAAAATCTCCAACTATGATTATATATTTGTCTATCTTTGAGTTTTAGTTCTGTGAATTTTTGTTTCATGTATTTTGAAACTCTGTTGCTAGGTGTATGCACATATGAGATTATATCTTCTTGATGATCTATCACTTTATGATTATGAAATATTTACCTCTATCTCTAGTAATACTCTTATTATTGAAGTCTACATTGTTTTACAGTAAAATAGCCATACCAGGTTTCTTAAGCCCAATGTCTATTGGTATATTATGTTTTCATTATTTTTCCCATTTCTTGCCTTCATAGGGTAGATGGCCTATTTTTAAAGATTCCATTTTCTTTCCAGTATTGTCATTCTAATTATATCTCTTTTGCTATTTTGGTAGTTGATCTTCAGATTACTGTATCTATCTTTCAGTTATCATAGTCAAAATTCAAATAATATTTTACTCTTTCACAAAAAAATATGAGAACCTTACACTTTCATAATGCCATTTATACCTACTGCTGTTTTTGGTTTGGTTATCTTATAGGTTTCTATGATACTTCAATGAAACCCACAGTTACTTTTACATTTTCTTTCTCTTTTTTTTTTAAAAGGACATTTCTTTATTGGTTTTAGAGAGTGAGGAAGGGAGAGAGAGAGAGACATAGAAACATCCATGAGAGAGAACATCGATTGACCACCTCCTGCATGCCCCCACTGGGGACTGGACCACAACCTAAGCATGTGCCCTGACCGGGAATCAAACCGGTGACCTATTGGTGCATGGGTGGACACTCAACCACTGAGCCACACCGGCCGGGCTACTTTTACATTTTGATTTAAATAGTCATAGCTCTATTAAATAAATTTACTAAAATAAAATATATGGTACTAAAAAGTAATCCTTTATATTTACCCAGAGCACCTTCTTAGATGCTCTTCATTTTATCTTTAGCATCTGGGTTTTTATGGTATAATTTCCCTTTAAGTTGAAGAAATACTTTGTTTGTTTGTTTGTTTGTTTTTTTCTGATGCAGGTCTATGTTTTAAGAATGCCTTTATTTCAGCTTCATATTTTTACTTTTTTTACTTTTACTCAGGTTAAAAAAAATAAACAATACACATTTGATCTAACTCTGGTTGCTTGAAGGAAAAAAATCTAGAAAGAGGTCCTGTGAGATTTAGTTATGTGCTAAATAAGAGAATTATGAAAACATTCTACTTTGTTAGCTTATAACATTCAGTTTTTTCCCTAAATATAAGGCCAATGAGCTATTACTCACATTGATCTACTTCATGTCAAGTGACTTCAAAAATTAAAAAACACAGACACAATTTCATTTCATTTTTTAAAATATATATTTTTATTGATTTTTTTTTTTTTTTTAGAGAGAGGAGAGGGAGAGAGAGATAGAAACATCAATGAGAGAACATCGATTGGCTGTCTCCTACAGGCTCCCTCTTGGGGGTCGAGCCTGCAACTGGGACATGTGCCCTGACCAAGAATCGAATCCAAGACCTCCTGGTGCATGGGATTGAGCCATACTGGCTGGGCAACGGAACTTCATTTTTGAAGGGTATTTTCACTGGATATAGAATTCTGGCTTAAAAGATTATTTTTTCTTTCAGCAATTTCAATATGACATCTAGCTTCCATTGATGAGAACTTAGTCATTATTCATAGTTATTGCGGTCCTGTATGTAATGTGCTGACTTTTGTTTTTTGTCCCCTTTCAGATTTTCTCTTTGTGTTTGGCATTCAGCAGTTTGACTATGATGTGTCTAGGTTTGTTTTTCTTTGCATTATTCTACTTTGGATTTTCTTGGCTTTGTGAGTCTATAACTGAATATTTCTTACCAACTTCGTAAAATAATTGGCCATTTTGTCAGATTTTTTTCTGCCCCATTCTCTCACTCTATTCTTTTCTAAGATACCAATTACATATATTTTTGACCACTTAATATTGTCCTGGTAACTCTTTTGTTTTTTCAACATGTTTTCTTCCTGTTCTGACTCAGTAATTGCTATTGATCTAACTTCAAGTACACTGAAAACTTTCTGTCCTTTTCCAATCTCCTATTAAGCCCATCCACTGAATTTTTCATTTCTGGTATTGTTTTTTTTCTTGTTTAGATTTCTACTTGGTCTTTTAAAAAAGCAAACAAACAAACATACTTCTATTTATCTCCTGACACTTCCAATCAGTGTACTCATTATGACCACAGTTTTTGTTTAAGTATTTGAACATATTTCTTTTTTTTTCTTTTTCCCCCCACCCCCTCTTCTGAGGGTTGTCAGTCTGTACCCTACTTTCACATCTCTGGGTCTACCCTGTTCCTCAGACTGTTATGTTCATTATATTCCACAAATAAGTGAGATCATGTGATATTTGTCTTTCTCTGCTTGGCTTGTTTCGTTTAGGATAATACTCTCGAGGTCCCTCCATGTCGTCTCAAAGGATAAGAGATCTTTCTTTCTTACAGCTGCATAGTACTCCATTGTGTACATGTACCACAGCTTTTTTATCTATTCATCCACTGATGGACACTTGGGCTGTTTCCAGATCTTAGCTATTGTAAATAGTGCTGCTATGAACATGAGGGTACATGTATTCTTTCTGATTGGTGTTCCAGGCTTCTTAGGGTATATTCCTAGAAGTGGGATCACTGGGTCAAATGGCAACTCAATTTTTAATTTGAACATATTTCTAATAGCTGATCTTTGCTTGCTAATTTCATTATATGGGTCATTTCAGGGTTGCTTTCTATTAAATGCTTGTCTTCTTGAACATGAGTCACACTTCACTGTTTCATGTCTGATATATTTTGATTCTTTAGTAGACATTTTGGGTTATATGTGTTAGAGACTCTAGATTCTGTTTTTTTCCTCTGAACAGTATGGATTTTGTTACCTTTGCAGACTCAATGGAGTTTGAATAGAGTTTATATGTAGATTTCTTTTCTTTTTTAAAATTGATTGTACAGCAGGAGGAAGGGAGAGGGAGAGAGAGAAAGAAACATGGATGTGAGAGAGAAACATTGATCGGTTGCCTCCCGCATGTGCCCCAACTAGGGATTGAACCCGCAACCTGGGTATGAGCCCTGACCAGGAATCAAACCCACAACCCTTCAGTGTACAGGAGAACATTCAAACCAACAGAGCCACACCAGCCAGGGCTTTTCCTTTTTTAAAAATTGAATTTATTGCAGTGACATTAAGACATGTATATATGCAGATTTTGGAGCTCCCTTCTCTTTGGCTCTCACTTTCCGGAAAATTCCCTCTATAATTTCCAGCCACTCAGGCAACCTAAACTTTGTCTTCTGACTCCTCAAGCCAGTAAGACTATTCTGCTTTGTGAAGACTGAAAAGCGCCCTCAGTGAAAAGGTGTTTAATTTTTCACAAAGTGAGATTTCCTTATTTCAAGACTCAAGTTGCCTTCATTTTTATCTGCTTTATACTTGCTTCTCCCATGTATCTTAAAAAGGGAATATTTACAATGTCAATGAAAAAAATACCTAAACAAAGGTGGTTGTATTAGAATCTATTAACATATGTAGTGATCAAATGAAGTTGGTGATTGAGGTTCCATGACACTGAAAATTATATTTGAACTTAGAAAATCATAGTGTGAAGTATCTGAGACAGTAAATTAGAAGCTATCACTACAGGTGAAATTTTAGGTTAGAAAAAATAAAATTAATATTCCGTTATTCTATTTATCTATAATGATAGAAATGATTAAGTCCACGAAATTACTACCTGCAAATGTGATTTGCACTGCTAAATGGATTACATTTTAACACATTCTAGTTGTAATAGTTTATTATTATTACAATTATTATTTTTCACTTATTTATTTTTTATTGTTGAAAGTATTACATATGTCCCCCATTTTCCCCATTGATCCACTCCTTCCTGCTCCCATCTCCCCTCCTGCTTTCCTCAACCTAATGTCTGTGTCCATTGGTTGTGCATATATGCATATAAGTTCTTTGGTTTATCTCTTCCCACCCCTCCCACCCCCCATCCCTCTGAGGTTTGTCAGTCTGTTCCCTGCTTCCATGACTCTAGATATCTTTTGGGCGACAGTTTATTTTGTTCATTATGTTACATAAATAAGTGAGATCCTATGGTACTTGTCTTTCTCTGACTGGCCTATTTCGCTTAGCATAATACTCTCCAGGTAATAGTTTATTAAATCAACAAAACAGAGATATGTAATCTTGATCATTCTTTTGAATTGTTTCTCCTGAATATAAATTATATACAATATCTAAAAATCATCTGTGTTACTGTAACTAAATAAAGACATAACAAATTACATTTCTTCAATTATGTTGTTTACATCTCATTCAAACTGATTTTTAAAGTATCCCAAAACAGACACCAGAAATGGAAAGATCAGAGATTAATGGTTCTCACTAGGGGGTTTTGAGAAATATATTTTATTCATTTAATTGACATGGATGAAGGGAGAAGCTTTCAGATTTATTCATTACTTATTTATTGCATGTCTAAGAGGCATTTGAAAACTTACCATGGTATTTAACCTCAGAGCAGTTATGTTTTATTTTTTTTTAATTAGATTGGATGCTAAATCATGGCTAGTAAAGTTAAAAAATATGTCAAGATCCAATTTGTGGTTTAAATATAGTTGTAATAAGTCAGATAATCATTTAGCAAACACAGTTATTGAAAGTATTTACCCTTGTAAATACTCTGTATTAGTCAGCAGATGGCATGCATTGTACATTGACTACTCTACCCTGTTATCTAATATATTTTTTAACAGAAAGCATTTGGTTTTCTCAAAAAGACACATTATCTCCTCATTTGCAGTTTAGTGTTAATTTGTGAACTATTTAGTAATAATCAAAGAAGGTGATATTTCATCTTCATTTAGTTTATATAGCAGATTCAATCAAGTATAGGATAGGGTAAAAACTACATTTAGCAATTCCTTAGCAAGCTTCAGCATCTAGGAAAAAACAGTCCTGAGCAATTGTTTTCTTGCTTTGCTAGAGGCTTGCACAGGAGGACAGGAGGCTTTTGGATGCAGTTTCTGAATGCCTTCCATGAATTTCAGGAATATAAAAACCATTTCTTATTATGTATAGATAGCTGCATCAATTCAAAAATCTAAGAAACAAGTAAATCAACAAACAAAGGCAACTGAATTTGCTTCTAAATCATTTATTTAAGATAACACTGGAATAGACTAATTGGAAAATCTCTTTATGTCTAAAACCATGCACGTGTTCACAGGCTTCCCTTTGAGTGGTTTCAAAGGAGAATTTGGCTGGTAAATACTCTAACCTAATGCGGCCTAGCATATTTTTTGTCAAACTGATATCCATCTGTCAGCCTGGCCTGATGCCTATTCCCAAGGTATTGGGTCACTTCTTGCAGGACCAAGCTGTGTCTGTTAAAGTTATCTCCAGGGAGCTAAGTTATACAATATATGAGAGTGAACACACAGAGAAACAGATACACAAACTGCATACACCTCACCTGTCCAAATGGAGAGAATAGACATTTGCCTCCCTTCATACCAGAAATTTTCTTTTATGTGTTAAACATAGAATGACTCTCTTAGACTAGACTGATACCCTTTTCGAAATGAATTTGCTTTCATCTTATTGTATTTGGAGGAAGCAGACTAATTATGTAGATTCTGTTATGATATTGAAGTCCCTTATTCCTAAACATAGAGATTAATTAAATAGCCATTGAAAACAAAAAACAACATTTTTGTCTTAGATTTGGATAAATAAATTGAAATATATTCCCCTGCAAAAATAGCAAATATATAAAGATCTTAGTTACTGTATCCCTTACCAGTTCAGATCTATGTTTCATCTGAAGGAATGTTTTCATTTTCAGAGAAGAGCATAATACTCAAATAAACTACATTACTCTGGTGCTAAAGGACTTTGGAGTTTGATTTTTTTCAGTGTCTGTGTTTAGAGTTGTAGGAGATAAAGGACATTGATGAAATGTTACTTATTCAACTTGTTTGATAGTCTTCAAAAGACTTTCAAGATGTTAAGTGATCAGCCAAGAAAAAAAGCCTTCTTGATCTTACTGTGTGGGTAGGACCTGGGTATTCATGTGGGAGTTCTGAGTGGGACTGCCATTCTAGCTGCTGGCTTCCAAAGATGCTAAAAGTAGCACAGTGTTAGTTGTTAGTGACAGATGACTGCACTTTGCTGTCCATTTCTTCCATACTATGGACTGCTAGAAGCATTTCATTGAAATGGGTATTTATTTCCCTTTTATTTATTTAAATTAAATTTATTGAGGTAACATTGGTTAATAACATATATAAAGAAAACTGGGGAATATATAAGGGGTGAGGAGATACGTATGAACCAGTTAAAACTGTAGCTGTTCTGTGGACCTAAGAGACTTGAGAAATCTAGTTTGTAAAATGAGCCCTCTGTACCTGAAAATCCTTCCCTGAGTCTTCCCATGTCAAGTGGCTTGCATTCCAAGTTTCCTCTTGCCTAAGGCAGCATTGATTCAACAGCTTGAGAAGAAATTATGTCCTTATTTTGAAGGAATTTGTCTCATACAGGTGCCTTGAGTTTATTGGCTGCTTCAGGAAAACCTGTTTTCATTGGCAAATAAACTGACATGGTAAGAAAAGGTCACCAATTCCCTATCCAAGTGACAGGAAATGGATGCCACAAGTGCTGTGTGTCAGCTTCACTGTAATGACAAGAGATATAAAAATCAAATTGTCACTCCTGCCTAGTGGGTGTAGGTGACCTGCGGCCATGGGCAGGTCATTATACCTGTAGGTGCCAGATACTCCAGGATTTGGCATTAGGCCTCTTGTGTTTTGCTCAGAAGCCAGTTGGCTAGGTATTAGGGAAAACCAGGAAGACTTCAGCTAATTGGGGATTAAAATATGGCCATATGAAAGATGCATAAGGAAACAATGTATTTTTTATAAGTACATATAATCATTTTGGTTAAGAGGATAAACACATATCAAATGCAAGAATTCACTCTTTGTTTCTCACATTCTCCCCTATCTCAACTTGCCTTGGTACACTCCTGCTTAGCAAAGGCACTAAGCAGCATGTAATCATGTCACTCTGTCACCAAGTCTCCTTCTCAATGAAATTCAGGTGTCTAAATAGAAAGGAGTGATGGCAGATTTTTTCCCCTCTTTCAGCAGAAAGCCAAGGAAATGCTTTCAGAAAGATGAAAGCTACACTTTTATGTCATCACAAATCATCTATATAACACTTGGTGCACAAATATTGAACCTCTTTGTGTCAGCTGTTTATTGCTTGGGTTAGGACAGAAATACATTTTCTATGTCAATGCTTGATTAGGTGAACAATTCCCTGCAAGTGGAAGCTGAGTTACTGGTGAAGAAATGAGTTGTGGTGAAGATAGAACAGAAGCCCTTGTGAGATAATGAATATTATTTGAGAAAAATCAAAATTTCATAACAAAATGGTATTAAGAAACTTGAAGTTTACATGTAGTGTTTTCCAAAAACTTCAAATATTTTAAATCGTCATTTAGACAAATGTCTGTGACAAATGCGGTTCAAAAAATATCCTTGCTAATAGATAAAAATACAAATGTTGCAATACATTAGAGTTTTTACTTACTGCACACCTACTATGCACCATGCATTTTTCTATTCTATGAAAATCCTTTCTGATACTATCACAATCATGCAAGTTATTCCCAGTTTACAGATTATTAACTCAAAGGCAGCATCTGATACACACCTGAGGATCCCTAGTTCAAAACCATATACTATCTTTAATATCAAAACTAGATACCATTAATCCAAGTTTAAGTCAATATTTAACATGCATCCTTTACTACTATCCTAAATTATATATATGTGTGTTTTAAAATTTGAGGTGAGTGTGCAGTTTTGACTGAGTTTTCCATCTCTATGATCAAAGTCATTGTTTAATTTGCTGCCAGAGCTGGTAAGATATCTGCCAGTACATCTGTTGGAATATTGCCATTGGAATGTACTAGTGTTTTTTTTCAACTTCCCGGGAAAAAAAAACCATATTATTTGATTTACTATGAAACCGTAAGGCAATGGAATGAGTTTATTCACACATAAATAAAAGTGCCATACTGCATTCTGCATTTGGTCTTAAGAAGCTTGATGGGTGACAGCATCTGAACAATAAAGGAATTAGTGTTGATGGGTGACAGTCTGGAATATTGAGGTTTAACTAAATGCTTTATTTAAAAACAATCAAAACCACACCATCAAAAATTCATAATTAAGTCATAAGAATTTCAAATATCATAGATTCCCATCATATTTTTCATAACTCTCACCTGCCAGGCTGACATCTTTTATTTATTTATTTATTTATTTATTTATTTATTTATTTATTTAATCCTCACCTGAGGACACTTTTTGCGTTCATAGAGCAAGAGAGAGAGAGGGAGGAAGAGAGCGAGCAAAGAAACATCGATTTGAGAGAGACACATCGACTGGCTGCCACCCACACAACCCCAACCGGGGCCGGGGACAAACTGCAACCGAGGTATGTGCCCTTAGTGGGAACCGAACCCGGGTCTCTCCAGACCGTGGGCTGACGCTCTAACCATTGAGCCAAACTGGCCAGGGCAAGGCTGACATCTTTTAAAATAGAGCAAACCCATATCAGAACAGGTACACAGTGAAGGGATGTATCACAGAAAACCTGGAGCGTATTAAGAAATGAATACTGAAAACCTTTAAGGAGTGCAAGAAGTGTTTGAATGCTAACCTGGAGGGCTGGAGTAAAGTGAGGAGGTGTGAGGCTTCCTTTAAATTAAAGTATCTATAAAGTGTTAGAACTTGCAAAAATGTCTTGGTAGTAGCTTAGCTTCTTTCCCCTTTGGATTGGTTGTGAATTTAAAGTAGATAGAGACAGGTTTTTAAAAATTACCAATACTATCTTTATTTTTTAATATTCCTTTTTTATTTAATTTATTGGGGTGACATTGATTCATAAAATTATATAAGTTAAAGTAATCTATAGATTCAACACAATTCCTATCAAGATACTGATAGCATATTTCACAGAACTAAGACAAATATTCTAAAAATTTATATGGAATCACAAAAGACCCTGAATAACCACAACCATCTTGAGAAGAAAAAAGTTAGAGGTATCACACTACCTGATATCAAACTATACTACAAAGCATAGTAATCAAAACAGCATAGTACTGGCATAAAATTAGACATATAGATCCATGTAACAGAATAGAGAGCCCAGAAATAAACCCATGCCTTTATAATCAATTAATATTTGACAAAGTAGGCAAGACCATACAATGGGTTAAAAAAAGTCTAATCAATAAATGGTGTTGGGAAAATTGGACAGGTACATGCAAAAAATGAAATTAGACAACATTCTCACACCATACACAAGAATAAACTCAAAATGGGTTAAAAACTTAAAAAATATTGGACTCAAAACCATAAAAATCCTAGAAGAAAATATAGACAGTAAAATCTCAGACATCTTTCATAACATTTCTTTTTTTCTGATAGATCACCTTGGGCAAGGGAAACAAAAGAAAAAAATAAACAAATGGGACTACATCAAACTAAAAAGTTTTTGCACAGCAAAGGAAATCATCAATAAAATGAAAAAACAAGCCACTGAATGGGAGAACATATTCTCCACTATACATGATAAGGGGTTAATATCCAAAACGTATAAAGAACTTATACAACTCAACACCAAAAAACAAACAAACAATCAAATTAAAAATTGGGCAAAGGACCTGAATAGACCCTTCTCCAAAGAGGACATAATAAGCCCAGCCAGTGTGGCTCAATGGTTGAGCATCGACCCATGCACCAAGAGGTCGCTGGTTTGATTCCCAGTCAAGGCACATGCCCAGATTGTGGGCCCAATTCCAAGTGGGGGGCATGCAGGAGGCGGCCCATCGATGTTCTCTCTCATAGATGTTTCTCTCTCTCTCTCCCTCTCCCTTCTTCTCTCTCTAAAATCAATAAAGAAAAAATATTTTTTAAAAAGACGACATAAACTAACCAACAAAATAGAAACAGACTCGGGATACAGATAACACACTGACAGCTGTCAGAGGGGAGGAGCATTGTGGGGCTGGATGAAAAGGTGAAGGGATTCTGCAAAAAAGAAAAGGAAACAAATAAACAAACAAAAACCTCATAGACACAGACAACAGTATGGTGATTGCTAAAAGGGAAGGGGGATGGGGGAGATAGAAGAGGGTATAGGGGGATAAATGATGTTGGAAGGAGACTTGACTTGGGGTGGTGAACATACAATATAGTCTTTAAAAACAAAGGTCAATATGAAATATTTTTTGCTTGGCATTCAAGCTAACCTATCATTTACTAACATTATGGTTAGTATCAAAAGCATAATATACCCACTTACTACTTTTTAGCTCCATATTTACTTTTTATTATACTATATTTATATCATGTATTTTTTCCAAAAACAACTACAGTCTGGCTTTTTTTCCCCCTCCAGTACTACTGCTGTTGTGAGACATGCCCTACCCTTTGCCCCTGCCCCATTCCTTCCTCTTCCATATGTTAAAATGTCCCTAATCTTCAAAAGTTGTCTCTTCCAAAGAACCTTTGTGGATATCCCCACAAGCTGTGTATGATCGATTTTTCTTTCTTTGATCTCTCATATTTACAAATTATCTAAACTATGATGTGATCTAGCATTTTGCCTTTGGCATTATGGTTCCTAGTCTGCCATTATGATTCCTAGATTCTATGATCTCTCTTTTTTTCTGAAAATTAAGGGATTTTTTGGTCATGTTTTCTGGCACCTTTCTCATTTTTCTATATTTAAAAAAGTCTCAAAAGTTGCATTTGCTGGGATTGCTAGTTCTTCTGCACTCTGGGAACTGTTTATATATCCCTTGAGAATTGAACTTGTTCTCTCTTATCTTGTCACCTTTCATAAACTTCAAATATCTCTCGACCATGTTTGATTTATTCTTTTCAGTTTGAAGATCATGGTCCTTGATACAAAAGATGCAATCAAAATAAAGTTGAGAGATTCTGCATTCTTAGATAAAATCACTTACTTCCAGATACCATGTTCTGTTCTGGATTCATTGACTCCTCTTTCTTGCCCCTAGTACTTATAAATTGAACAAATTTTGAGCTTTTACTTTCCCAGAGACCTTTTATCCTTTGGTATGCACGTCATGCTTGTAATCTCCAGCTATTGCATCTCAGTGGCTTTTACTCTGTATTTTCTATAAATTGTCTTCTTGTGGTCTATAGTCCATTTCAGGCTCAATAGCTCCCCTTACTTTCAATTGGAAATTCTCATCCAATCCAGTCACTTTCTCCCACAGTTTTATCACTTTTACTTCATCCTCAATTTTCCAGTGGATGAAATTTAGAGCTTTTGCATGCTGTCTCTCCAATTGGCAGAATAATGGAATTATCAGCACTGAAGTTATGAATTTATTGTATAATCTACACTTAACAGAATGTGACTTCTAACAGATGGCCAGATGCCGCTATGTTGTGTCTCTGACAGTTTTTAAATCTGCATTAATGAGAGATTTTCTTTGTTCTTCCTTGGAGGTCAAGGGAAACCACACTAAGTGTTAGATTTCAGTACATTCCTTCTCTCCAGGAATTATCCCCATTGCCTTCTCATATCTGCTATCCTCTCGCGTGTATCTCTAATTTCTCTTTATCCTGAAATTTTCCCCTGCTTAAATATATTCAAAAATATCAAAACTTGAGCCTGTGTCCTGTAATAATGAGTGCCAAACTCCTCTCCTTCTTTCTCAATCAAGCTTCCTAAAGAAATAGGTTGTACTTGTTGCCTTTCCTTGTCTCTTGTAACCTCATGATAGGTTTAAATCATTTTGGTGATGTTAGAGTCAAAACTGGCAGTTAGTTTTAGTTACTGTGTACCAAATATGTGACAAAAAATTATTTAATTTTTTCAATAGCTATGAGCTAGAAGTTCAGGTCACTGTTTTAAAGATTATAAAAAGAAAGCAAGAAAAATAAAAAAAGAAAGAAAAGAAAAGAAAAAGAAAGGAAGGGAAGGAAGGAGGAAGGAAACAGACCCAGAGAGGTTGGTTCGATTTCCTAAAGACAAACAGGATTTGAACTCAGGTATCTGGATTCCAGTGTCCATCCTCTTTCCACTAGAGCACATAGCTTATTTATAGGTTTTTGACAACAAAAATCTTGTAAGTGACTCTGTTAATGGATTCAACTGGTTACACAATTATGAGAGAGACACAATCAACCTAAAAAAATCTTGAATACTCTATATCCTCAGACAAATGTCAACATTTCTAAATACTATGCTCAGGATCACCTAGCAGTATAAACCATGGAGGAACTGTACTATGAGTTCTGTGATGCTGTAATCTTTAAGGAGTCAGTGCCCAAGTAAAGCTTTTGTTTGGGGATATATTTGATTCACTCTGGGAAGGTTAACTATTTTTTTTACTATAACTGTACAAGAGTGAGTATTAGCTATGATTGCCTATAATTAAATGCTGAGAGAAATGGAACTTTGAAATCCCTTTCAGATGATCAAGTATCTCAAATATTTTTTTTGAAATCAGCAGATTTCCTAACGAGGGACAAGACAACCATTTGCAGAAAAGACAGACATTAAAACAGCATTTTATTTTATTTATTTATTTTTATTTATTTTTTTTAAAGTGTAGTTAAAAAATTCAGTAAAAAAAAACAACAACCTGTAAACATATTTGCAAACAGAATCATTAAACGTGTACTAAATGTTTCCCTGAAACAAAATAACCAAGTAAATATTACAATTTGAAAACAAACGAAGAAAGGTGTTTTTTTTTTTAAATTATTTTTGTGGCAGATGAATAGTATGTGTGTATCCTCCTAACAGTTACAGCAAATTAATGATTAACATCGTCAAACATTGTAGTGAATTGTTCAGTTTATGTCTAAAATCAAATTGTTATTGAGAAATAAATTGCAACTTGGTGAAGAGAGAGTATTTCATAGTGCTTTGGGGAGCTGGTATGGCTATTTTTCTGACAAAGATTTAGCATTTCACAAATTGAATTAGAGATGCATTTGACCTGCTATGAAGGAAAGATACTCTTGATGGCAGTAGAATTCTTGTCATAGATTTTTCTGAGTCCATGGCGTTATTGTTATTTCAGTTTCAGCTTTTTATAGTATATACCTCTGCCATGTGGGCAGCTGAACAACACCTGTGAGTCCCCGTTAGGAGAGCATCTAGATTGAAGCTGCACCATAGAACAGTGACAATTGATAAAGTTCAGTTGTGCAAGGCAGTGTCAGCATGTTCTTGTTTTAATAATATAGAAAGGGTAGCATTCACATTTCCGTTTCTGGTGTACTCACTCCAAGCCCACCCTCACACATGGAATTCCTCTAAATAAACTCAATGCTGGTAATCATCTGACTCATTAGCAAGTGTTTCTTCCTGCCTGAAACTAAGTGGGTGCAATGGAGGATAGATTAATCTTTAAATCCCATGGAATACACATCTGCTCTCTTTGCTTTCTGTTTTATTGGTTATTTTTTATGTCAGCAGCATAATTAAAAATAAAAATGTATTGCTGTATCAGTAGAGATGAGATTATTAATACACTTGAAAAGGAATATAATCATCTAATAATTAATAATCATACTAATGAAATATTCCAGTATTTTCATAAAATGTATGCTTTAGATAGAAAGAAGAAAATCTACCTAGAAATTCAGAAAAGTTTCTTAAATTTTTACCTTTCTCTCTGCCTGGAATTCTTTCTCCCTCTTCCCACCGCTTATTCCTCATTATTTTCCAGATATCTCCTCAGGCAAACATAGACCACAGCTATATCTCTCTTCTGAATTGTAGCTTTTAAAATATACCACATATTTGGTATGTAAAATATAGCCTTATAATAATCTTATTATTTTTTATTTTTATAAAATAGTGGATTTACATAAATTTTCATGTATTTGGCTTAAATCCCCAATTATATAATGATTTCCTTGAAGGGGAGGGTCTGTGGTTTGGTAGTCTAATCCCTAGGATTGGACTTCTTCACATGGTTCATCCTCAATAGTTCTTTGGAAATATATATATATATATATATATATATATATATATATATATACACACACACACACACACACATACATACACACACACACACACACATATATATATATTTAAAATGATGTAATATTTTAATCAAATGACATTATCATAATACCAATTACCAAAACATTCAGTCATTAGGAATTACTATGATGTCCTTCATTTTCATTATATCAGTGACCCAAGAAGCAAGGTTATATCCCTCATTACCCTGACTCTCATCCCCACAAGACTCTGTACATCCAGTGATCTATCCCCATATCCTAATGCCCACCTCCCTCGATCCTTTCCACTGGTCTCTGGAGCTCATGTTATTTCTGCATCAGCAAACTTCCATATATCCTAAATCTCTTTTTAAAATTTTCCCTTCATCTTCTTACTCTGTCCCAACTTAACTTTTCACTGAAAACACTGCTTCCTCTACAGCATCCTTCTTTACTGGCTCTGTGATTTCCCAAACTCCTTGCTCAGACCATGGTCCTAGAAATGGGCACACTCCTTGTTCCCCACTGGCACTTCCAAACCACAGTTCCTCCATCCCTTCTGACAACTTTCCTCCATACCCCCAAAACGTGCTCTTCTCAATCTCAACTTTAGATGCTTTGGCCCAAACTTTAGAGCTATTTTTTATTTCCCCTCTTCCAGCTTCACAGTAAATACTGTTGGTTCTAACTTCAAAATATATCAAGAATTCAACCATTTCCTACCACTCCCACTGCTGCCACCCTAGTCGCACTCAGGATCATCTCTTGTAGATTATTACATGTTCTGAAATGTTCACCCTGCTAAACCCCTGTCCACATATAACTTATTTATGACTCAAGACAGAATAATACCTTTAAAACATGTCAGTCCTACCCTGGCTGGTGTTGTTCAGTGGTTAGCATGTTGGCCTGCACACCAAAGGATTGTGGGTTTGATTCCCAGTTAAGGGCACCTACCTGAGTTTCAGGATCGAATCCTGGCCCCAGTGGGGGCGCATGCCAGAGGCAACCAATTGATGTGTCTCTCTCACATTGATGTTTCTCTCTCTCCCCCTTTTCCTCTCCCTTCCACACTCTCTAAAAATCAATGGAAAAAATATCTTTGGGTGAGGATTAATAAAAATAAATTAAAAACATGTCAGTCATTTTGAATTATGTCACTCACTTTTTAAACTGTTGTTTTCAATTGCACCTTACTTTTAACATTATTTAGTATTAGTTTCAGGTGAACAGCATAAGGGTTAGACAATCATATGCTTTACAAAGTGTTCCCCCTGAAATTTCCAGTACCTACCTGGCCCCATATATAGTTATTACAATGTTATTAACGATATTTCATATGCTGTACTGTCACTCATTTTATTTTTATCCTCCAATAGCTTTCCATCTCACTCTGTGCTAAATACAAATCTCCTACGGTGGCCTAATGGGTGCTCATGATCTAATCTTCTGCTATACTCCTACCAACCTTGATCCTTTCACCCCTTCTCCCTCCCCCTCTGACATGCTTATTCTCATTGGAACACACTTAACAGAGGTTTTGTACCTGCTGTTCACTATGCGTTGAACACGCAGATATCCACTTGATGTTCTGCCATACTTGCTTCAGGTCACCACTCAACTCTCATCTTATCATTGAGGGGTTTTTTGATCATCTTCTATGAAGTAATAGTCTCTTTCACTAGCATTATCTAGTCACCTCACCCTAATTTCTATTTCTCCCTAGCGTTTATCACATTTGACACATTACGTATTTATTTTTCTGTTATTTTCACTAGAACATAAACTCCAGGAGGACAAGGATGATATTATTCCTATTCACCCTTCTCTGTGGAGTCCAAATATTCCCTGACATATAATGAACATTCAGGAAAACTTGTTGAGTAAATGAAAACTCAATTCAACTATATTATTTATTTTTATGTAAGCAACATTGAGTCCTACATCTATTTAATAAGCTAGTTATATTTGTATAGAATTTGCTTCTTTAGTGACCTTGGAACTTCAGAAACCTACTAATCAGTACTGCCTATCTCCACTTTGTCAAAATTAATGTGATTTAAAAAAAGAAGAGAAATCCCAGTTTGAAATTCATTTTATCTTTATATATCTACTCCCAAATGCAAATAAAACATATGTAGATTAGGTCTCCCAACTTTTTTATCAGACCCTAATGCTAGCAAAATATTTCAGAGCAGCTCAGTATATTGAAACCTATTTATTTATATTTTATATACACATAGAAATGTAATAATATATGTATTTTTGAAAAACACCAAACAAGAAATGGAAAAGATGATCATTATCAACTTAACATTATTTTACATAAGTTTTTTTATTTATGTATATACAGCTTTTTCTTTCTAATTATAGAGGTTTTTTTTCATGTTCTAGATTTTTTGTAATTTTATGTGGCTTCTAACATTTATTAGTTAATATATCAAGGCAATTTATGTATTCAAGTCAAAGTTCACTATAAACAATAATGAATGAAAATTCATTATTGTAATCATCTTCTCCATGATTTATATGTTCTTAAATGTTGTTCAGAAATAATTAGGTTGATGTTTTCACTTCCTATCTTAGCTGAGAAACCCTTGCTAGAGGGGCCAACTATGCCATCTTCTTGCTTTTCTCTTGTGCTTGAATTATTTGTAATATCTTCACTCTAATGCTTCTTTTCAGCATTCTTATTAGGTCACATCCATTTTCAAAGGATTAGATTGTTTGAAACTAGATGAAATAATCAACAAATCTTAACCAGGCATACAAAATCTACAGATTGCTTTGAGAAGCTTCGGATGAACAGAGGTTAGGGTGGGTGTGCTAACTACTATAACCCCTTTCATTATGGAACTCTTACATTGTCCTCAAAATCCTTTATTTACTAAAGGTTACATATAATCAATGTGAAGTGACAAAATTACTCATATTAATCTCTAAATTAGTAACAAAAATAAACAGAAATATAAACTGCGTTTTCCTCTTCCATACATACTCTTGGGTTACACAAAACCCACTGAGGAGAACAAAATTATAATTTAATGTGGTATTATTAAAGTATTATTTAAAACTTCTAAGTGGAATAATAGATATTTGAAGAGTTATTTAACCTAAATAAAAATTTAAAAAATATCAGTGTATATTGAAATATACACTGACATTGAAAATATCAATGTCAAATTATTATGTCATTAAAATGCCCCAAACAGCTTAGTTGGAGTGGCTCAGTTAGTTGAGCATCATCCTGTGCACCAAAAGGTTGCCAGTTTGATTTCCAGTCAGGGCACATGCCTGGGTTGTGGGTTTAATCCCTGGTCAGGGCACATAGGGAAGGCAGCTGATCGATGTTTCTCTCTCATCTCTCTCTCTCTCTCTCTCTCTCTCTCTCTCTCTCTCACTCACTAAGTATGTCCTCAGGTGAGGATTTTTAAAAATGGGGAAAGCGGGAGTGGGGTGGGAGTGGGAAGGAGAGGGTCAATGTGGAAAAAAGAGGACATCTGTAATACTTAAAAAATTTTAAATTAAAAAATACCACAAACAGTAGGATGTTTGAAACCAATTGTAGAAATCCAGTCAACATTTTTGAGGTGAGTATGAGGGGTGTTTTGGTCATGGGGAAGGAAGCAGTGAGTATCTTTTCTTTAAACAATTGAACTAATTCATATATGTTGTCCTTTGGAAACGATATTAACTGACATCTCACTAGCACTTTAGTTCTGCCAGGGGTACTGCACTGATTCTGTACAAAGTTTTGAAATCTTTCCTATGTCTGGAGTCCAGAATTGTACATAAATAAATGGTCCTTAACCTGAATCATTGCTCATGATGGCAGATTCTGTTACCACCCAAGTAAAACAGGAATTATGTATCTCTACTAACATTTTTATATTTCTACTAACATTTGCTATAGGCTTGATTAGCATTCCAAGTACATTTTATTTTCAAACCACTATATTAATTATAAACAGTTTGTTATAGATTGACTTGTGCCTTCCTCCCCAATTCATAAAGTCTTAACCTCCAGTGCTTCATGAGTGGCCCTATTTGGACATATGTTCTTTATAAAGATAAGCCGGTTAAAATGAGAATGTTAGGATGGGCCCTCGTCAAATATGACTGATGTTCTTACAAGAAGAAGAAATTTGGACACAGATATACGTAGAGGGAAGATGATATAAAGAGAAACAGGGAGGAAATGGCCATCTATGTGACAAAGAGAGGGACCTGGAACAGATTCTTCCCTCATAGCCCTCAGAAGGAACCCACCCTGCTGACACCTTGATTTCAACTTGAAGCCTCCAGAGTTGTGAGACAATAGATTTCTATTGTTTTGGCCACCCAGTGTGTGTTACTTTATCATGTCAGTTTGTGCTAACTAATATATGATCTTAGAGTGGATTAAAGATTCCATATCTACTTTATGTTTTTACCTCTCTCCAACCAGCCATGTAAATCTTCATTTGCCTAAATGATTTGTTTTCTGCTTTATGTCTCAGAATTTTCTCTTCCATGATATTTTCTGACATTGTGGTATTCACTATTTTTTTTCTTAAACCACCATAGTTGCTCCTCACTTCCAAACTTGTTCTACTACAACACAATTCACATTCAACCTCTGTAGTTAATGTCATTACTGATATATTTGGGTTTGAATCAACTATGAAACCATGAGCTTTCTAATTTCCCCTACCGTTTCCTTATTTCTTTCTTCTTCTTTATTGTCTTCTTTTGCTTTAGTTTTCTAATATAGCCTGTTTCCCCTTCATCAGTTTATATATTATTTTAAACTTCCTTGAGTATTAACCTTAGCAATTACAATATTAGTCTTCACTCATTAGAGTCTACTATAAATGAGGACATTAATTACTTCCAGAATGACACAAAGATCTTAGAATTCTTTAACTCCTGTCACTACCCTCCCATATTTTTAAATGATTATATATATATATGCACACCACAACATTTTTATTTTATTTTACTTTTTAAAATATTTTTCTTTATTGATTTTAGAGAGAGAGGAAGGGAAAGGAAGAGAGATAGAAACATTGATAAGAGAGAACATCGATTGGCTGCCTCCTGCATGCCCCCCACTAGGGATTGGGCCCACAACCTGGGCATGTGCCCTGACCAGGAACTGAACGGCCTCTTGGTGCATGGGTCGATGTGCAACCACTGAGCCACACCGGCTGGGCACTTTATTTTATTTTTTAAACAGCTGATATTTATGTACAGTAGTTCCCCCTTATCCGTGGTTTTGCTTTCCACAGTTTCAGTTGCCCATGGTTAACCCTAGTCCAAAAATATTAAATGGAAAATTCCAGAAATAAACAATTCATAAGTCTTAAATCTCATGCCATTCTGGGTAGTGTGATGAAATCTCACACTGTCCCTCTTCGTCCTCATCAGGACGTGAATCATCCCTTTGTCCAGCGTTTCCCTGCTATATATGCTCCCTGCCTGTTAGAAAACAAACAAACAAACAAACAAACAAACAAACAAACAAACAAGCAAAACAAAAATCCTTTAACTATCCAAGATCTCCAACCAATACATCATCTGTTCCTGATATCCAACCATCAACATCTTCATGGCTCAGTGACCCAGGATCACCTGAAACAGATGATCCTCCTTCTGATGTATGGTCAGAAGGCTAATAGTAGCCTAACACTACATCACAATGCCTATGTCACTCCCCTCAGTTCATCCCATCACAGGCATTTTATCATCTCACATCATAAGAAAAAGAAAGATGAGTATAGTACGATAACATTTTGAGAGAGAAACCACATTCACATAATTTTTATTACACTACATTAACTGTTCTATTTTATTATTAGTTATTGTTAATCTCTTACTATGCCTAATTTATATGGTTTGGTACTATCCATGGTTTCAGGCAGCCACAGGAAGTCTTAGAACATATCTCCTGTGGATAAGGGGGGTCAACTGTATATCAAGAGTAGTACTTGCATATCAGAAAAGGAACTCCTGCCCTGGATAGTGTTGCTAAGTGGTTAGAGCTTCAGCCCTGGCACCGAAGGGTCGTGGGTTCGATTCCCAGTCAAGGACACCTACCTGGGTTGCAAGTTTGATCCCCAGCCCCAGTTAGGATGCGTGCGGGAGGCAACCAATCAATGTGTCTCTTTCACATCGATGTTTCTCTCTCTCTTTCTTCCCCTCCCTCCCTTCCACTTTCTGTAAAATCAATGGAAATAATCCTTGGGTGAAGATTAACAAAAAAATAAACAATAAAAAAAAAACTCAAAATGCCCAGCCAGAGCAACAGTTCTCCCAACAGATCCCGATAATATCTGCTCACCCCAAAACAGTGAAGTTTTACTTTATACTATATATATATTTGGTACTATCCTTAGTTAGGCATCCACTGGGGGTCTTGGAACATATTTCCCATGGATAAGGGGAATCATTGTATATTCACTTAATTTTTTGGTTACTCTTTATTTCTTCCTGATACCATATGGGTTCATTTTTATCTAAGTACTTCCCTTAATATGTTCATTGTTGCATGTCTGCTAGAGATGATTCCTGTAACTTTTTGTTTCTCTGAAAATGTCTTTATTTTATCTTCAAATGTGAAGGGCATTTTTTTTCTGGGTGGCAAATTCTATGCTTGCAATTTTTTTTGTTCATATTTTGAAGACTCATTCCATTGTCTTTGACTGTTAATGTTGAGATGTTAGCTGTTAGTCCTAAATTTACTCCTTTAAAGATAGAGTGCTTTTGTCTCTAGTTGCTTTTATGATTTTATATTTTGGCAGCCTTATGATGATATGCCTAGGAGTGATTTTCTTTTCTTTTTTTTTTTTTTTTTTTTGGCTTGGTGTTTTTTGAACCAGTAGCTTGATGTCTGTCATAAAATTGGGGAAATTATGTTTTTTGAAATTTTAAAGTATTTTCAATTGTAGTTTACATTCAATATTATTCTCTATTAGTTTCAGATGTACAGCATAGTGGTTAGACAATAATGTACTTTACAGAATGGTCCCCCAATATTTCAAGTACCCATCTGGCCCCATATATAGTTATAACGATGTTATTGACTATATTCTCTATGCTTTACATCTCTGACTTTTCTGTAACTACCAATTTGTACTTCTTAATCCCTTTACCAGTTTTACACATTCCTCAACCCCCACTCCTGCTCTGTCAGCCATAAGTCTGTTTTCTGTATCTATGAGTCTGTTTCTATTTTGTTTATTTGTTTTGTTCTTTAGAGTCCACATGTAAAACAAGTCATATGGTATATTTCTTTCTCTGTCTGACTTATACCACTTAGCAAAATACCCTTTAGGTCCATCCATGGTGTTACAAAATGTAAGATTTAATTATTTTTTATGGCTGAATAGTATTCCATTGTGTATATGTATCACCACTTAAAATTTTTTTTTCTTTATTGATTTTAGAGAGGAAAGGGGAGAGAGATAGAAACATCGATGAGAGAGAACATCGATTGGCATGCCCCCCATTGGGAATTTGGCCCACAACCTGGGCATGTGCTCTGACTGGTAATTGAACTGGTGACCCCTTGGTGCATGAGTCAATGCTCAACCACTGAGCCACACCAGCCAGGCGTACCACTGCTTTTTTATCCACTGGTCTATTGATGGGCACTTGGGTTGCTTCCCTTACTTGGCTTTTGTAAATAACGCTGCAATGAACATGGGAGTGCATATAGTCTTTCAAATCAGTGTTTTGCATTTCTTTGGTTATATTCCCAGAAGTGGAATTGCTGGATCATAAGGCCATTTTTTACTTTTGAGGAACCTTCACACCATTTTACATAGTGGTTGCACCAACAAAGTACTAGGGTTCCTTTTTCTCCATACCCTCGCCAACATTTGTTTGTTGGTTTATTGATGGTAGTCATTCTGACAGGTGTGAGGTGGTATCTCATTGTCATTTTTATTTGCATTTCTCTGATTATTAGTAATGTTGACCCACTTTTCATATGTCTGTTGGCCATCTATATATATTCCTTGAAGAAGTGTCTATTCCGGTCTTCTGCCCACTTTTTAATTGGGTTGTTTGTTTTTCTGGTATTAAGTTGTCTGAGTTCTTTACAAATGTTGGATATTAACTCCTTATCAGATATATCACTGGTGAATATGTTCTCCCATTCAGTAGGTTGCCTCCTTGTTTTGTTGAAGGTTTCCTTTGCTGTGCAAAACCTTTTTAGTTTGTTGCAGTCCAATTTGTTTATTTTTTCTTTTGTTTCTCTTGTCCAAGGAGATATATCAGAAAAAAAATATTAAGAGAAATGTCAGAGACTTTACTGCTTATATTTTCTTCTAGGATTTTTATGTTTTTGGGTCTTACATTTAAGTATTTAATCCATTTTGAGTTTATTCTTGTTTATGGTGTAAGAAGGTGGCCTAGTTTCATTTTTTGCATGTGTCCAATTTTCCCAGCACCATTTATTGAATATACTGTCTTTATCCCATGGTATGTTCTTGCTTCCTTTGTCAAATATTAATTGATTTTAAAGACATGGGTTTATTTCTGGGTTCTCTGTTCTGTTTCATTGATCAATATGTCTATCTTTATCCCAGAACCATGTTGTTGTGATTAAGATGGTCTTGATATCTGGTAGTGTGATACCTCCAACTCTGTTCTTCTTTCATAAGATTGCTGAGGCTATTTGGGGTCTTTTGAGGTTCCATATAAGTTTTTGGATTATTTGTGCTAGTTCTGGGAAATATGCCATTGGTATTGCTTGGAATCTATAGATTGCTTCGTGTAGTATAGACATTTTAATGATGTTAATTCTTCCTATTTATGAACACAGTATATACTTTCATTTATTTGTATCTTCTTCAGTTTCTTTCTTCAGTGTCTTATAATTTTCCAAGTACGGTTTTTTTTTTACCTCCTTGGTTTAATTTATTCCTAGGTATTTTAATTTTGTTGTTGATATAATTATAAATGGGATTGTTTTCTTAATTTACCTTTCTGATAGTTTGTTATTGGTGTATAAAAATGCAATGGATTTCTGACTTATTTTGTATGTTGCTACTTGATGAATTTATCAGTTCTAGTAGTTTTCTTGGTGGAATATTTAGGGTTCACTTTATACAGTATTATGTTGTCTGCAAATAATGACAGTTTTACTTCTTCCTTTCCACTTTGGATGCCTTTCATTTCTTCTTATCTGATTGCTATGGCCTGGACTTCCAGTACTATGTTGAATAAGAGTGGTAAAAATAAACATCCCTGTCTTGTTCCTAACTTAAGGAAAACACTTTTAGTTTTTCCCCATTAAGTATAATGTTGACTATGGGTTTGTCATATATGGCCTTTATTATGTTGAAGTATGATCCCTCTAATCCTACTTTGCTGAGAGTTTTTATCATAGATGGGTACTGGATTTTGTCAAGTGCTTTTCCTTCCATCAATTGACATGATAATATGTTTTTTACCCTTCCTTTTGTTTATGTAGTGTATCATGTTTATTGATTTGCAGATATTGTACCAAACTTGCACAAATTTGGGGAAATTGTTAGTATAATTTCTTTAAATATTGCTTTTCTCTCTTTTTTCCTGAGATTTTAATTACTTGAATGTTAGACATTTTCACCATGAACTATATGTTTTTTATGATTCATCTGTACTTTATACCCCCTTTCTCTCGGCATACATTTTTTCCCATTGATATATCATCCAGTTTGCTAAACCCTTTTTTATCAACTGTATTTAATGTATTTAAACACATCAATTGATTTTTTTATTTCAGCTATTGCTTTTTCTAGTTCTAGAGAGTTTTTCATTGTATTTTTTTTTAAGTTTACTATTTTCTACTAAATTCTCTATACTGTCAACTATAGTCTTGAACATACTGATTTTAGTCATTTTAAAGTCTTCCTCTCAAATTTCTTTATCTGGATATCCTGGGTTCTGCTTCTGTTTTAATTTGTCCTCTTGCTTTTTGTTCATTTGGTCTTATCTTCATATTCTTGCTTATTTTTTATTGGCTGCTGGACCTTATATAGAAAACATTGTAGAAATTATTTTAATCACTGGATGATGTCCTGAGGGAACTTGCTTTAGGTTCTGGCAGACGTGATATTTAAAGCACATAAACTTAACTCAATCTTGAATGCAAATGATTAATAACAGGGCTCCAGTATCTTTAAATGCTAATTTATTTCTATTTCACTCTTAGTCCTTTGGCCATCATTACTGAACATCTGGAGTGCTTACCAGGGCCTGTCATCCTTTGTGGACCACATCCTCAGTTTTTGCCCCTTTAGCTATGTAAAACCACTAGACGCTTTGTTCATCTTATCCTCTCAGTCACTGTTTTCTGCTTAGCTTCTTAGGAAAAGCAGCGTGGGATGTGAGGTTTGCTACTGTGGGTTTTCTTCTCTCTGATGTCTTAACCCTTGAGGTCTTCATTGCCTCGGTATTTCACCAATGTCTTCAAGCAGAGACCTAGAGATGTGTTTTAGCTTTCCCTATGTTCATTATAGTTGTTCTAAAATAATAAAATTGATTACCTTCAGGGATAAACACAATTCCTATTTTTCAAGGAAGATTAAACCTCACACAGAGATAAAGAAATGGTATTTATATCTCATATTTACTTTAATCAAAGTTCTAAACCAGAATATGGCAAATAGAGGAGCAATATCAGATCTTGAGTGACTTTTCAGACAAAATATTCATCCTTATGTCTGTAGAAATTCAAATTACTATTGTTGAAAAAAAAAAACCCACCATTTAAAACTAACTTACATCAATGTTAAATTAGAGCCATTTTAGTATGGTAATTGAAGTTGCATAGAATGGATGATTTTAGGGGACTTAATTTTTATTCTGTTATCAGCCATTTTTTACAAGCTTGTTAGTACATAGAAAAATGTTAGTATTTTTCTAAATATTTTTTACCACTAAATGATAAAACATTTTGTATTGTCTTAAAACATGATTTTTTGTTAATGCCTTATAAACATGCTTGATTTGAAATAATACTGAGTTCATGATTTTGTAAAAGGCAAAGGAAACCAAACACAAAATGAAATGAGAATGAAATGTTTATTAATATAAGGCTTGATAAAGACAAATAATCTTAATGAAAAAAATAAATTTCAAAGCCATCTCAAAACAATAATTATTATAGGTATATTTTATTTTAAGATACTTATGTGATCTTGTTAACATTAAGTCCCCTTATTCAAGTTCATCTTCTAAATTTCTATCAGATTAAACATCTGAAAACTTTCCATTTTGACTTCAAATGGCTCTGTTTCCTGGTAAATAAATACACTCCTCAGTTCCATGTAGAAACAAATTTTGTCATAGTATAACTCCCTGCTATCTATATCTGTAACCCTCTTTGTTACCAATCCCCTAAGAAGTCAGACCCTATGTTCTGACTTCTCCCTAACTGTCTACATTTCTACATTTCATAATGCTGTTGCTTCTATTTGGATCACTTTTACCTCACTCTTTACTTGGGAATTTCCTATTCATTTATATGCCCTAACAACGATATGAAATTACCTAATTTTCCCAGGAAGTTAGTTATCTCCCTCTCTTTTATATCTATGGCCTTGGTATAAATTAGAGTGATATAATTAGAATTGCTAATATTTTATAGCATTTCCCATATGGAAAAGTATTTATATAGCAATTACAGGTCTTGCAAAATTGTTGTGATCAATTTTATATCTGTCCACATTACTAGATTTTCATGCACTTTTGTGTTATATTTTGTGAATGCTTAGTGAAGAGAGAGACAAATTCAAAGAGAGAAAAGCTGACATATTAATTCCAAAAGTCTGTATATCAAGATTTAAAATTTTAAATCCAGTGATAAGATTAGAAAGCATTTTCTTTCCTTTTTTGTAAACTGTCTTCAGTGGACATATATCGTGGTGTGTCTTTTTGTAATAAAATTTAAGGAGGAGCCCAACAGATTTTTAAAAGAAATCTGTTCACAAGAAAGATTATAACATCAGTTATTTAATCTTAGTGTGAATTTATATCAACTTGTAACAATCTTTTGGAGCAGAGAGCTTCACATGTTAATATGGAATTAAAGGTTTTGGTCCTTTTAGAGGAATTTGGGGTGGCAGTAAGCAAGTGGGTTTTTGTTGTGTGTGTAATAGACTCCTTGAAACTGTCTGGTTCTGTTTTTACTCTTCTATAGATCAAACTCCCTGTGAACATATGTGGTGTCTTTTATTTCATTTTGATTTTTCCACTAGCAACTAGAACCCATCCTAAGAACAGTGCTGATCAACTTGCCCAATCATTACCTGTTGTGTATCTGGATGTTTTATGACTTGAAAGATCCTCCATGTTCTTATACCTTTAACTCTTGGGAGAGCTATGCATAACTTTTAAGCTAAGACCCTTGTAATTCTAATTATTTCACTAAACCCAAAATACTCTCTAGTGCATCATCAAGAGCTATTCTGAAGCCTGACCCCTGCATATCCTTTTCTGTGTTAAGCTAGTTTTCAGAGATAATTTGTGAATGCCATTTGAAGTTATTCATTTCAGTGGTCATAATTGGACACTCTCAAAACTTAAAGAGGGAAGATTTTTAAACACATAATTGATCTAGTTAGGATGTTTTTATATGGATAATTTAACAGAATATGGGAAGTCCAGACCATTGCAAGCAGTTTGTTCTAATTTAAGAGGGGGATGAATTGCTAGGTTGAGCAGTTACAGGTAACTGGCTTAGACAATTTATTGCCATATGTTTATATTCTTACTCTGAGAAAAACTATGCAACTAAACATGAGTAGATAGGAACTGGGGGTGTGAGAGCTTTTTTTCATTATAGTTAGAAAGCAGTGTTGCATCAGTATGAATGGAAAAATTTAAAGTTAGAGCAAGTTTGTTTATTTATATATGCTGCAGATACTAGGAATATAACCTCAAAGACACAGACCTTACCCTCTGTTCCTCAGTGGGTATCAGAATCTAGAGGGTGAGACCACCAGATTAGGAAAAAAATTTGTAAACTATCCAAGAAGAACTATCATAGAGGCATGGAAGGAAAACAAAAGGAGCAGAGAGTATGGCCTCTAAAACCACACTGGGTGAGGTAGCAAGGGCTTCTAAGAAGAGGCCAGGCCCAAGGCTGGAACTCTTTTATCATAAATTTGATTTTGATTTTGTTTTATTCTAAAATTATGAAAGCATAGTAATAATAGAGATATGGAAGATACAGATAGCATAAATAAGAAAATACAAATAACCCATGATTTTTACCACCCAAAGACACATATTAGTATTAGTTTTCAGTATTTCCTTGCATATAATTTTTGTATATATTTTATATTTTGAATATATTTTTATATGCATATATTTTAAATGGTTGTGTTCTTATTGTGTGTGCAATTTTTAAAATTTTAACTTTCACCCTGGCTGGTTTGGCTCAGCAGTTAGAGCATTGGCCTGCGGACCAAAAACGTCTCTTATTCTATTCCGGTCAAGGGCATGTACCTTGGTTGCAGTTCGAACCCGGCCCTGGTTGGGGTCGTGCGGGAGGCAACCAGTTGATGTGTCTCTCTCGCATTGATGTTTCTCTCTCTCTCTCCCCTCTCCCTTCCACTGTATCTAAAAATCAATGAAAAAAAATCCTTGGGTGAGGATTAACCAAAAAATAATTTAACTTTCAAATATAAAGTAAACAAGTATAAACAAGAAAGTATCAGATAGTATTACTTGTTATGTAGATAATTAAATCGTGGTGATGTGATTGAAAGCCACTGAATGGAATTGTAGATTGGGTGGTCAAAGAAAGCTCTTTGTGGAGGTGACATGTAACCTTAGACTATATGACAAGCACTATAGTCACCTGCAGCAAAAGCAGGGAAAAATCACTGCAAGCAGTGGAAGGAGTGGTGCACAGACCTCCTGACAGGCCTGAGCTTAGCATGTTCTAGGAATCTTAGTGGTAGGTTCATGAATAGTAGGAGATGAAACTGGAGAAAGATGTGGAAATAAGATCATGCATGGCCTTGTATTCAAAGCTAGGACATTTTGTAAATGAGCAGTATTGGAAAGAGAACACTTCAGTAGCCATTGCAGTATCCTGGGTGAGGGGTGATGCTGGCTTGGCCTATTATGGCTACAAGTGAGAGCTAAGAAGTGGTCCAGAAGATGTTTTTCATAAAAGTTCAAGATTTACTACTAGTTTATTTGTGTGTGTGTGTGTGTGTGTGTATAATATAATATAATATAATATAATATATATATTATATATATATAATATATATATTATATATATATATTATATATATAAACAGTATATATATATACTGTTTATATATATACTTTATATATATACAGTATATATAATTATATATATATATATTATATATATATATATAAACAGTATATATATATATACTGTTTTGTTGAGATAGCGGAAGGGAGAGAGAGAGATACATCGATATGAGGAACTTGGATTGGCTGCCTCCTGCACGCACCCCTACCGGAGATAGAACCTGCAAGCTGGGATGTGCCCTGACCAGAAATTGAACTGGTGACATTTCGTTGCAGGGGATGGTGCTCAACCAACTGTGCCACACTGATCAGGGCTAGATTTACTACTGGTTTAGATCTGGAGAATTAAGGTAAAGGAGGAATCAAGGCTGACTCCTAGGTTAATTTCTACAATTATATGGATGATGGCTTAGAGTGACCTACATGTGCTGGCATGCCTGGGACTTTTTTGGTTTTAGCACTGAAAGTTTTGTGTCCCAGGAAACTCCTCAGTTCTAGACACATCAGGAAAGGTGGTCAAACTAAGTATGATTAATGTGGAACAGGTTTTATTGTTGTAGGCGGGAGCAGTAAGGTTCAACATTTATATTTTGGTCTTTTAAAGTCTGTGATGCCTTTACACATCAAAGTTGAAGGGGGAACATTAATGGGTTTAGAATAAGTATAATGAAGCAGCATTTAAATAATATCAGAAAACAATAATAGAGGGAAGAATCTAGTTCAAGTATTTTGTATTTCAGTTCTTCTATATTGCCAGAGTCATCATATAATCATAAAATTCAGATGTGTATTGTATAACTGTTGGTATATTATACCAACTCCTCTGCTTTTTGCACAACATATTCAAGTAGCTGAACTGTTGTTGAATTACTCAAAATATTTCTGTTTAAACCAAGTGCTATTGGTACCAGATTCAGATGACCAAAGTTACCCTGAAATGAAAAAAATGTGTCTTCATTTGCATAAAATATTTCATATTCATTAAATGTTAAGATGTTCAAGTATCTCTCCTAGTGATAGCTACTTTTCCTTGAAATCTCATATGGTTTGTCTTCAATATTTCCTGATCTTTTCTTCACAAATTCTTCAAGTACAGTAATTTGGATATCAGGTGAAATAACTTATTCCAAGGTAGAAAACTGAAACAAAGCCTACTTTATGTTTAGTTTCAAGTACTGCTTAAGTACTCTAAATGTGAAAGAGGTTCCAGAAAGGGATGAGGGAAGAAATTAACTAGTGATTTTGTGATGACAAAATTTCTCAAAGAGCAAATGTTGCATTATAGTACCTTGTTACACTGGCATTTATTTTATTTACTGAAGAACAGAAAAACAAAATTGTGGGAACTAGGTGGAAGCTTTTAGTCATAGGATTCAGATGAATATTTTGTCTGAATTGATACGTCCACATGCATTCATATTTAAGAAATTCTATACACATCATCACTCAGTCTTTTGTATCTATATCCTTAGTAGACATATTTTTAATATTGTTTGAAGAAAACACTTGAATTTAAACTTAGTCATAAGCATACTCCTCAGTGGTGTGAATGGAAGGATTCTGAAAACTTCCTTATGACCCAAATATTTCCCCCCAAGTCATTCAGCAGAACCTATGATTTTTAGACGGTTATATATTCAGATTCTTTTAATATAGTCATTGAAGACTTTTTTAATACTAAATACTAGTATGGACAGGACATTAATGAGAAATCATTAGCATATTATCTAAAAAATATTCATCAGTTTATTAGAGGGACCTGCATAGTCAAGGCAAAAATGGATAGGGATCCTTTTCATTAGGGGTGGAAATTAGGAAGGGACATTTTCTAAAGCACTTGATCTCCCAATAAATAATAGTTTAAAATCCTACTGTAGTAAAGTCTACTAATCACTGAGAACAACAAAAAAGACCTGAAATACAACTTTCTTCAGGACATGCCAGGTAACACTGCTTATGAATTCAACTGGAAAGACAATGGAGTCTGTCACAGGATCCTATGTGGTAGGGCATGTTATTTACTGCCTAACTTCTTTCCTAGAATGGGATATTAACATATATTTCTGTAGCCCTTCTTTTCTTTTATGACAGTGATATAACAGTTTTGTTTTTATTTTTAATTTAAATACATTTTATTTTTAAATTACAGTTGACATACAATATTATATTAGTTTAAGGTGTACAACTCAGTGATTAGACATTATATAACCTACTAAGTGATCGCCCTGATACATCTAGTAGCCATGTGACACCATACATAGTTATTAGAATATTATTGACTATATTCCCTGTGCTGTACTTTATATCCCATGATTATTCTTTAACCACTAATTTGTACTTCTTAATCCCTTCACCTCTTTTACCCATCCCCCTAACCCCTTCTTATGTGGCAACCATCAAAATGTTCTCTGCATTTATGAGTCTGTTTCTGTTCTTTCATTTGGCACATGTTTCTTTGTCTCCTCATTTTGGCAGCCTCCCTGTGATTGTTTCTATGTGTTAGGTAGAGCTTCTACATCTCCCAGGCTTGGTAGAGTGGCCTTATGTAGTAGGTGTCCTGTAGAGTCCAGTGGCATATAGCCTTGCTGATCACCTGAGCTAGGCAGTCCAGGTGTGTTCCACCCACCCCCCTGCCATGGGCTATGTACACCTGCCTGTTGTAGTTGAGCCTTGATTGTTGCTGGCACATCAATGGAAGAGATGAACTCCCAGGCCAATTGGCGGCAAGGAATGGCTGTGATCACTGTGGAGTATCAGCTGTGCAGGGATCAACCCCACAGAGCAGGGTTCTGGTGCCTGCTGAGTTCACCCCTTGAGTGTGTCACTTATGGAGGTGGTTGGTTGGTGCTTTAATGTGGTCTGAAGCTGTCCACTGGGTGCACTGACTTTGGGGCCTCCCAGGAGTTGCAGGCCAATGTTAGCCACCATCTGAACCCTTCTTGAGACCACTTGACATGAGCTACAAAGTGATCTACAGATGGCTGCTATTTGTGCTGGGCTTGGAGGTGCCTAGGAGAGGCCAACCTGTGAACCAAGGCCAGCTGTCACTAGTGCTGGGCCTGGGGCCCACTAAGGCCAGATGCTACTTATTTGAGAACTTTTAGGAAAGTCTGAAGCATGAGTCAAGACAGGTCATTGGAATAGAAAAGCCACTGGAAAGGGCTTGGGTGGGCCCACAAATTGGGCGGGGCAGGGTCTCAGAGAATCTCCAGGGTGGGATGAACAGTGTGAGCCAGGTTGATGGAAACTCAGATATGTAACCTGCCTGCCGGCTCTTTGTGGGGAGGGCCCAGAAAAGAAACAATGGCTTCTGCCAGCACTTCCATCTAGGAGAAAGCTACCCCTCCAGCTCTCGTCCTGATGCCAGACAATTCACTTCCTCCCCATATGTCTCTGGTGCATTTTGAGCTGCTATCCCAGTGCTGGAGCTCAGGAGTGAATCCAAGTAAATCTGTGTATAGGTCCTTTAAGGGGCACTGCCTGGGACTCCAGAGTCCTTCATCTCACTCAGCCACAGTCCCTGTTGGGGTACCTTCACAGCCAAGATATCCCTCCCAATTTTCATCCACTACGTGTGAGTGTGGGATCACTTCCGTATCTTCACCTCTCCTACTAGTCTCGTTGTGGCTTCTTTAGTTCCCTAGCTGTAGGGCTTCTCTTCAGCTATATTTCAGGAGGTTCTGAATGATAGTTGGTCTGTAGTTTACTTGTAATTTTCATGTGGTTGTGGGAGGATTTGAGCACTGTGTTTACCTTTGATAAGGACCTAAGATGGCCATCTTGACCGCCCATCTTAGGTCCTTATCAAAACAAAGATTGGACAATAGTAAGATGGTAAGATGGGGAAAAGAGAAAGCTGCTGTTAGTATAATATATTGGTGTTAAATTATTAAATTGTCAGTTTTACCAATAAGATATTTATGATTTTATTCATTATACCATTTCAGTTCATCCTTGCCTCCTGTACTCAGAATCTGAAGCCCTTTACCCCAGTGTGGGCAATAACATTGAACCAAAAGATTGACAAGGAAAGGAAGCTGAATTTGTGAGGATGGAGGGACCTGAGAAGATCCAAGGAATTATGATGGAGTAAAGTAGAGAGAATAAGACCACTGAGCAGTCTGCTCTAATGGGGATTCATATGGATGATAGGAAGAGACTACAGGAATAAAGTAAATAATGGTTCTGGGTTACATATGAGCTTAATCATCAATGAAAAAAAATGTTTACTTTCAAGTAATAGCAGCTCTTCCCATAAAGTTACACACACACACACACACACACACACACACATATACACACACATTGTTAAACTTTTTCATTTTCATTTTAAAAATGAGTAAATTGAGGTTCATGAAATTTAAGAAACCTGCTAATAATTACTAGTTAATTATATTTGCCTTCCTCAAGAACGGTTATTTTTTCCATCTCTGCTACAGGGTTTTAGTTACTTATTATTTAGGAAGCTAACTACAAGAGAAGGGAGCAGCTTTCTGCGAATGGGACATATCTTTAAACACTAACCAAATCTTTTATAATTCTATCTTTCAATATGCTTGGGCATATTATTTGGGACTAGGTGGCCCCCAAATCAACATTACCATCATTATAATAATCATTTTCATTGTCTACGAATGAAGGTTTAAGAAAATAGCTTAGGCTATTTCATAGGATGGCTTGATTCAGACAAAGATACCTAAGACATTTTCTTCTAAAGGAGAAAAAATGTAAAACAATACAAAATAATTTTACATAACAGGAAATGGGACAATGAGACCCATTCTGTCCTTATGAGGATTATTCCAATTACATGATTTTGTAGGCACTAAGAGTAAGGTTGATACTCTGTATCCACTATTTAGATGGATATTCCATTTTAAAGGGATAACCAATTTGAATTCCTATAGTGAATAAAAGCCAACTCAGTGACAGAGCCTCAGAAGTGAAAACGTTGTAAGTAAGGGTCATATCCATTTAATGATATTTTTCTCTGATAAAAAACAAACACTGTCTTTTATTAGGGAGAGTTGCCTGTATTTTGTCTACTAAGATCAAGACAGGTCAAAACATATGATAAAGTTAAATAAGGTTATTGTGAAAGGGGAAAACTTGGAAAATATATACTAAGATATTTAATTGACCAAGACTGGAAATAAAAAGTGAGCATAGGGCGATTATGTGATATGAAATGAAAAGAAGGCATGCAAAATGATAGCAGATTGTGTTTAGTTTAAGAATATTTAAATGACATAAAAATCAAGAAGGGTACACATACACTTAATAGCATCTTTGCACTTTAAGACAGGAAAGTAAATGCTGTAAGTAAATGCAAAAACAAATAAAAGAAGGAAGGAAGGAAGGAAGGAAGGAAGGAAGGAAGGAAGGAAGGAAGGAAGGAAGGAAGGAAAGAAGGAAAGAGAAAGAAAGAAAGAGAACGAGAGAAAAAAAGAAAGAAAGAAGGAAGGAAGGAAGGAAGGAAGGAAGGAAGGAAAGAAAGAAAGAAAGAAAGAAAGAAAGAAAGAAAGAAAGAAAGAAAGAAAGAAAGAAAGAAAGAAAGAAAGAAAGAAAGAAAGAAAGAAAGAAAAGAAAGAGAAAAAGAAAGAAGGAAAGAAAGAAAGGAAAGAAAGAAAGAAAAGAAAGAAACACCTTGGTTCCCCAGGAGCAAATTGGTCTAGGTGAATTTACATTTGCACTAAAAGGATTATGCTATCTATACTTTAACCATGTTTAGACACAAATACTAAATACACCATAATCAGTGGCTTCCTTTAGTTAGTCAATTTGGCAACTTTATGGTTTTGGGATCGGGCAAGCTTGCTTTCACTCATGAAAATGGGTTGTGTAATGGCCATGCTATGTGTTTATGCTGAATGAGAACTAAGTCACTTGGAGTTATTTGAGGGTTGAATTGAGCAATTATTGGTATATATAGTTTCTTCTTCTTCTGTCCTACCTTTGACCAAAGAGGCAGAAAAGAGAATGGCTAGTAAAGAATGGTTATTGTGGGACAAATACCCATCTTAGTCATCTATTCCTTCCTCTGAATCACTTCATCAATTGTCTGTATTTCAAATTTGGTATTTTATACATAACACTGTGTGTTTTCTATCTAAATGTTTCCTTCATAAGATGGAAACTACTTGAGGGCAAGGACTTTGTGTTAGATTTTGTAACCCTCCCATACTCATCACATAGCCAGAGATCCCACCAGCTGGTCCGTTTTTCACTGTCAGTGAAATTAAAACTTTTGACACAGAGCTAATAATATATATCTTTTATTTACACAGCATAATCTGGAAAATAAGTCTCTTGTGCTATCTTGCTTCAGGTACAATAGTAACAATCTAGGAATATTTCACATTATGTGAATTTAAATAAAATTAAGAATTTGATGGTAGTAGTCCTAATCCAGAAGCAGAAAACAAAGTCTTGAATTGTCTTGATTCTGGTACCCACAGAAAATGTTGCTAAATTCCCTCCAAAAAACCAATAATCTTTAGGTCACAAGAGATAATTTTAAAAAGTGGTAACTTAATGGTTGTTGAAAGGGGCTTCCAGATGATGTCCTGGCCTGCTTTTTTTCATGGCAAAATGTGAAGACAAGATTTCAATTCCCTTTTGGACCACCAGCATGGAACCAAACAATCAAA
Source organism: Tadarida brasiliensis (assembly GCA_030848825.1). Classification (NCBI taxonomy): domain Eukaryota; kingdom Metazoa; phylum Chordata; class Mammalia; order Chiroptera; family Molossidae; genus Tadarida; species Tadarida brasiliensis. The sequence goes on along the minus strand of CM061280.1, from coordinate 116,543,315 downwards.
TGTGTCAGAAAAAGATCTGCTGTATTTTAAGGTACAGTTTTATACATTGTCTTCTTACCTCCTATCTGCCTACTTATAGGGGTTAAAAAAAAGTCTGGGAAATGTGTATCCTTGGAACCAACTCAAACTGCAAACTCAGCTTCCAGTTTCCTCAATGAGCTTGGGGTTTAGCTTGAGTGACAGTGGAATCCCCAGCCAGCCAATTAGAGTGTGGCTGAATTGGAGAAAGGCTGAGAGATGCAAGAAACAGTCTTGCTAGAATGTACGAGTGGATGAGGAATGTTGGGAAGTGCAGTGCAGCTGGCAGAAGTTATTAGGTTTGATTTAAATTGAGTTTTCTAACACTGGTACCGGAGCAGGGAGTAGCCAGATTTACATGGAATGGATGGACTTTTTCTCAACAGTAGCTGCCGTAATGGCAGAGTCAGAAATGAACATGATTCAAAAACCGTTGTGAAGGGCTCATTAGCTACATTTTACTTCATGACACTCTATAAATGGCATCCCATATAGCTTTTGCCTGGGTTTCTTGCTACCTGAAATCAGGATTTCCATGAGTGGTAAATGTGTCTTTTTATAATCAATCTGAAAGAAAGAGTATTTTTAAGGCAGTTAATATTTCGGAGAGTTTGTGCAGTTTGTAATAACTAAATATCAGTACTAAAACCTAGGCTGTTGTATATATATATATATTTTTTTTTTTTTACCAAATTGGCTATTGTTTTCATGATTTTTCTGTAGTGTGGTTTATAACATCAGAGATGGCCAACATGAGGAAATTCTGTCCTTGGATAAATATAAAGTGGAAGTATGTAATTATTTTGTATTCTAAGTACTGAGTCTCTAAGATTTGATTTTTGTTGGTTGATTAAGTTATTCATATTTCTGTCTTACTATCTTACAAAGAATATCCCCTCCCCTCTTCTTTCTATAAGCAGCCCTTTTCAGGTGTCATCTAAGAAGTGGGAAGTTTCTACTCTCATAGTCTGATAGGTCTCTCAGTAGTAAATCCAGCTGGTTTGGACTTTTCTAGTAAAGATACCATTTTCCCCTGGAAATTATTATTTAATTATCTCAGTGGCAGACTTCTATATCAATAGGAATTGTGATAGTTAACCTGAAAAGCTTTATGCTCAAGTAACATACTTTTTGTTTTCATAGGGATTGTAATGTAGTTGCTATAGTTTAGAAGATAAAATATTATAATTATGTTTATAAGCTTCTTCTAGGTATCATATTAGCAAGTTTGTAAATAATTTCCTTAAAAAGACAAGAGATTTGTGTAGTCACAATATTTATGTTAACTGACTGTTACTTTTTCTCTGGAAAACATAATTGAACTTTTTCTCTCATCATGATTAATATAATAACATTATAGATTTAGCATTCATTCCTTGGTGCCAACAGCTGAGAAGTACAGTGAAGATGTTACAGCTGTTTAGACATTTATTCTGTACAACCATGCAACATTTATATAGAAGCTCAGATAAACCACAACTGCAAACAGTGGGAGAAAACCCAACAATGTGGAGTGTATCTTTTTTGTTTAATCAGATAGGTGCTTCTAGTGTTTACTAAGGATGTTCTAATTAATACCAACATAAGACATGAATGAATAAGCAATATTTGGTGTATACAGAGGGAGAGAGAATCAGTTTACAGTTGTGTGTACATGAAACAGAGTTTATTCTTGTGTTATTATTTATTATTATATTATATATGTTTCCATACGAACAATTATAAACCTACTTTTGCCTACCCCTGTGTATATTTAGGTAGGTAGGTAGATCATTTGAGTTCTGAGTTATGGGATCAAAAGCCTTATGAGGTTTGGGATCTATTAGTTATAATAAGATATACAAATTAATCATAGTTTTAAAATATACCTAACCTTGTTTTATACCTTTTATTTTGTATATTTAATCCATAATTTGGATATACTGGCCAAAATTAGACCTTGGAAATCTACTTTATTTAAATGGATACTGCTGTTTATGCTGCAATACATGCATCTTTTCTCTTCCTTGTCTCAACTATTAAGTATATTTATTCTTTTATTCTCTATTTAAGGCCGTAGAGTTCAGAACATAGACTTGGGAAATGTACTGATTCGGTTCAAATCTGAGCTCGGCAACTTACTAGTTTTGTGTCTTTGGGTAAATTCATTAAAATAATTTTGTCTAAGTTCACACTTCATCTGAAAAATAAGAATAATACACAGACTCTTTTAGGTTATCATGAAAGTTAAATGAAATACTCTAAAGTAATTTTAAGATTCCTTCCACTATATTTGCATTTAATAGATGTTAACGATCATGAATTTAGGAATGGAATTTTAATGCAGTATCTCTGAACAATTCACAACCCTACCTATGAAATCAGAGTAAAAATAAAAAAAAAAAAGAGCTAAGCACTAATCTATTAACAGAATATAGAGCAGTTACCACTAATTAAACATTATTAAGAATTGCATTTAAAATCTCAATAAAATTTCCATGTGACTCAGAAATTCCACATATAGTTATTTACCTGAGAATAAAGAAAATATGTCTACACAAAGACTGCTATTTATAGAATCTTTATCTCTCATAGTCAAAACCCACAAATAACCCAAATGTCTATCAGTAGGTGAATAAATAAACAAATTTTGTTAGATCTATATAATGAAATATTACTTAGCAAGAAGAAAGAACTACTGATAGTTCACATAATAACATGAATTAATCTGAAAAACATTTCACTGAATGAAAAAGGCCAGGCAGCCCTGGCCGGTTTGTCTCAGTGGTTAGAGCGTCCACCCTCAGATCGAAGGGTTGTGGGTTGGATTCCCAGTCAAGGGCACATACCTGGGTTCAATCCCTGGCTCTGGTCCAGGTCCTGCGGGAGGCAACCAGTCAGTGTGTCTTTTCCACATCTCTCTCTCTCTTTCTCCCTCCCTCCCTCCCTTCTACTCTATCTAAAAATCAATGGAAAAATATCCCCAGGTGAGGATTAAGAAAAAAAGAAAAAGGTCAGGCAGAAATGAGTATGCATTAGATGATTCCATTTGTGTGAAATTCTAGAAATGACAAGTCTAAATTGTAGTGTTGGAAAGCATCAATGGTTTTCTGAGGCTGAGGATGGGAAGTAAACAATTCTTTGTGTTAAATTCCATCTGTTTTCAATGATTGAAATGGTTGCTATTTTCCCGACTGAATTGTGCCTGAGAAAAAACTATGTCAAGACATTAGAAAAAGAATAGCATATTTATTATACACAAATATAGTAAAAAAGAAATTGTAAAGGTAATAGCAAAAATTAATAAAAATGAAAATTATGGGGACTATCAAGCCAACAGATTGTCTTTTTTTTTTTTTTTTCGGTTTGTTGTATAACTTTTTTTTTTTTATTAACTTATTTTTGTTACAGATGTTTCTCCTTTTTTCCCCATTGACACCCTCCTCCCCATCCCCCCCACCCCATCCCCAGCTTTGTGCTCCATGTCCATCGGTTATGCGTACATGCATATAAGTTCTGTGGTTTATCTCTTCCCTCCCCCCCACCCCCTCTTCTGAGGCTTGTCAGTCTGTACCCTACTTCCACATTTCTGGGTCTACCCTGTTCCTCAGACTGTTATGTTCATTATATTCCACAAGTGAGATCATGTGATATTTGTCTTTCTCTGCTTGGCTTCTTTCGCTTAGGACAATATTCTCCAGGTCCCTCCATATCGTCTCAAAGGATAAGAGATCTTTCTTTCTTACAGCTGCATAGTACTCCATTGTGTATATGTACCACAGCTTTTTTATCCATTCATCTACTGATGGACACTTGGGCTGTTTCCAGATCTTAGCTATTGTAAAGAGTGCTGCTATGAACGTGGGGGTACATGTATTATTTCTGATTGGTGTTTCAGGCTTCTTAGGGTATATTCCTAGAAGTGGGATCACTGGGTCAAGTGACAATTCAATTTTTAATTTTTTGAGGTAACACCATAGTGTTTTCCACAGTGGCTGCACCAGTCTGCATTCCCACCAGCAGTGTACTAGAGTCCCCCTTCCTCCACACCCTCACCAACACTTGTTGTTTGATGATTTGTTGATGGTGGCCATTCTGGCTGGTGTGAGGTGATACCTCATTGTTGTTTTAATTTGCATCTCTCTGATAATTAGTGATGTTGAGCATTTCTTCATATGTCTCTTGGCCATTTGTATGTCCTGTTTGGAGAGATGTCTATTTAGCTTCTCTGCCCATTTTTTAATTGGGTTCTTTGTCTTCCTTTTGTTGACTTGTATGAGCACTCTATATATTTTGGAAATTAACCCCTTATCTGATGTATCATTGGCAATTATGCTCTCCCGTACAGTGGGTTCCCTTTCCATTTTGATGGTTGTTTCTTTTGCTGTGCAGAAGCTTTTGAGTTTGATGTAGTCCCATGTGTTCATTTTTCCCTTTGTTTCTGTTGCCGTAGGTGATGTATCAGTGAAAATTCTACTGCATATGATGTCCAAAATTTTGTTGCCTACATTTTCTTCTAAGATTTTTATGGATTCACGAGTCACATTTAAGTATTTTATCCATTTTGAGTTTATTCTTGTGTATGGTGTAAGTTGATGGTCTACTTTCATTTTTTTTGCATGTAGCTGTCCAATTTTCCCAGCACCATTTATTAAAGAGGCTGTCTTTACTCCATTGTATGCTCTTGCCATCTTTGTCAAATATTAATTGAGCATAATGTCTTGGGTCAATTTCCGGGTTCTCTGTTCTGTTCCACTGGTCTATATGCCTGTTCTTGTGACAGTACCAGGCTGTTTTGATTACAGAAGCTTTGTAGTATAACCTGATATCTGGTATTGTGATCCCACCTACTTTGCCCTTCTTTTTTAAGATTGCTGTGGCTATTCGGGGTCTTTTTTGGTTCCATATGAATTTTTGAAGTATTTGTTCTAGTTCTGTGAAATATGTCATTGGTATTTTGATAGGGATTGCATTAAATCTATAGATTGCTTTGGGTAATATGAACATTTTAATAATGTTAATTCTTCCAATCCGTGAACAAGGTATGTACTTCCACTTTTTTATATCTTCCTCTATTTCTTTTTTCAGTGTCCTGTAGTTTTCTGCAAATAGGTCCTTTACTTCTTTGGTTAAGTTTATTCCTAGGTATCTTAATTTTTTTTGCTGCAATGGTAAATGAGATTGTTTTTTAGTTTCTCTTTCTGTGATTTCATCATTGGTGTATAAGAATGCCATCGATTTCTTGACATTAATTTTGTATCCTGCTACTTTGCCAAATTCATTTATTAAGTCTAGTAGATTTTTGATGGAGTCCTTAGGGTTTTTTATGTATAATATCATGTCATCTGTGAATAATGACAGTTTCACATCCTCCTTTCCAATTTGAATCCCTTTTATTTTTTTTTCATGTCTGATTGCTGTGACTAAGACTTCCAGTACTATGTTGCAAAAGAATGGCAAAACTGGGCATCCCTGTCTTGTTCCCGTTCTTAATGGAAATGCTTTTAGTTTTTGCCCATTGAGTATGATGTTGGCTGTAGGTCTTTCATATATGGCCTTTATTATGTCGAGATATGATCCCCCTATTCCCACATTGCTGAGCGTTTTTATCAGAAATGGGTGCTAGATTTTGTCGAATGCTTTTTCAATGTCTATTGATATGATCATGTGGTTTTTATCTTTCATTTTGTTTATGTGGTGTATCACATTAATTGATTTGCGAATATTGTACCATCCTTGTATCCCTGGGATGAATCCCATTTGGTCATGGTGGATAATTTTTTTGATGTGTTGCTGGATTTGAGTTGCTAGTATTTTGTTAAGGATTTTGGCATCTATGTTCATCAAGGATACTGGCCTATAGTTTTCTTTCTTTGTAGTGTTTTTTTTTTTTCTGGTTTTGGAATTAGAATTATGCTGGCCTCATAAAACGAGTTTGGAAGGCTTCCTTCTTCTTGAATTTTTTGAAATAGTTTGAGGAGAATGGGTGTTAGTTCTTTCTTGAGTGTTCAGTAAAACTCCCCCGTGAAGCCGTCCAGGCCTGGGCTTTTGTTTGCTGGGAGAGTCTTGATAACATCCTGAATTTCCTTCGTTGTTATTTGTCTGTTCAAGTTTTCTATCTCTTCCTAGTCCAGTTTTGGGAGACTGTGTTTCTAGAAATGTGTCCATTTTGCTTAGATTGTCCAATTTGTTGCTGTATAATTGTTTGTAGTATTTGTTAATGATCCTTTGTATTTCTGTGGTGTCAGTTATTACTTCTCCTCTTTCATTTCTGATTTTGTGTATTTGGGTTCTCTCTCTTTATTTCTCGGTGAGTCTAGCTAAGGGTCCATCAGTCTTGTTTATCTTTTTGAAAAACCAGCTCTTTGTTTCATTGATCCTTTGAATTGTTTTTTTGGTCTCTATGTCATTTATTTCTGCTCTGATCTTTACTATTTCCTTTCTTCTACTTGCTCTGGGTTTTTCTTTTTGTTTGCTTTCTAGTTCTTTAAGTTGTGAGGTTAGATTGTCTATTAGAAATTTTTCTTGTTTCTTGAGGTAGGCCTGGAGTGCTATGAACTTCCCTCTCAGAACTGCTATCACTGCATCCCATAGATTTTGTGTTGTTGTGTGTTCATTTTCATTGGTTTCCAGGAAGTTTTTAACTTCTTCCTTGATCTCCTCAGTAACCCATTCATTGTTTAATAACATGCTATTTAGCCTCCATGTGTTCAAATGTCTTTGCATGTTCTTGTTGCAATTGATTTCTAGTTTCATGCCACTGTGATCTGAGAAGATGCTTGATATGATTTCAATCTTCTTGAACTTGTAGAGACTTAGTTTGTGTCCTAACATGTGGTCTATCTTTGAGAATGTCCCATGTGCACTTGAGAAGAATGTGAATTCTGTAGTTTTGGGGTGTAATTCTCTGTAGATATTTATTAAATCCATTTGATCTAGTGCTTCTTTTAGAGTCTCTGTTTTCTTGTTAATTTTTTGTCTGGAGGATCTATCCAGTGATGTCAGCGGGGTGTTGAAGTCCCCTGCTATGATTGTATTGCTGTCGATTTCCCCTTTGAAGTCCTCCAGAAGATTTTTAATATATTTTGCTGCTCTTATATTGTGTGCATATGTGTTTACCAAGGTTATATCTTCCTTTTGGATAGATCCTTTCAATATTATGTAGTGACCTTCTTTGTCTCTAGTTATGGCCTTCATTTTGAAATCTATCTTATCAGATATGAGTATTGCTACCCCAGCTTTTTTTTCCCTTTCTGTTTGCTTGGGAGATTTTTTTCCATCCCTTCACTTTCAACCTATGTGAGTCTTTTGTTGTGAGGTGGGTCTCTTGTAAACAACACATATATGAGTCATGCTTTCTTATCCAATCAGCTACTCTGTGTTTTTTTATCAGAGCATTCAATCCATTTACATTTACGGTGATTATTGATATGTACTTATTTATTGCCATTTTTTGTTTAGTGTGGTTCTATTTTCCTTCCTATTTCTTCTACTAATTACAGCAATCCTTTTAACATTTCTTGCAGTGCTGGTTTGGTGCTAATGTATTCCCTTAGCCTTTTTTTGGTCTGGGAAGCTCTTTATTTGACCTTCTATTTTGAATGATAGCCTTGTTGGGTAGAGTAGTCTTGGATTCAGATCCTTGTTTTTCATGACCTTGATTACTTCATGCCATTCTCTTCTGACCTGTAGTGTTTCTGTTGAGAATTCAGATGATAGCCTTATGGGGGTTCCTTTGTAGGTAACCTGTTGCTTAGCTCTTGCTGCCTTTAAGATTCTTTCTTTGTCTTTAATTTTTGACATTTCAATTACTATGTGTCTTGGTGTGGGCCTGCTTGTGTTCTTCTTACTTGAGGTTCTCTGTGCTTCTTGAACTTGAATGCCTTCTTCCTTCACGAAATTAGGGAAGTTTTCTGTCACTATTTCTTCAAATATATTCTCTAACCCTTGCTCATTTTCTTCTTCTTTGGGGACTCCTATGATGCAAATATTATTACATTTCCAGTTGTCCCACAGTTCTCTTAAGCTGTCTTCCTGTTTTTTAATTGTTTTTTCCTTTTGGTTTTCTGATTGGTTGATTTTTTTTCTACTCTGTCTTCTAATTCACTGCTCTAGTCCTCAGCTTCCTCACTCTGCTGTTTAGTCCTTCCAATGTGTTCTTTATTTCTGCTATGTCATTCTTCATTTCTTCTTGGTGCTTCTTCATTTCCAATTGGTTGATTTTCAATGCTTCTATATCTTTACTCATGGTGTTGATGTCCTTACTCATGCTGTTGAGCTTCCTCAAGATCATGGCTCTGAACTGTACCTCTTATAACTTGCTTAACTGCATTTCATTTATCTCATCTTTGGTAGAGGTCTCTTGTTCTTTCATTTGGGATTTGTTTCTTTGTTTCACCATTTTGGCTATCTCAGTGGGTTTTGGAGCCTGCCAAATTTTCTCTGTGGGTATTGGTGTTCTGCTGTTTGTGGCTCCCTCTACTGGGTTTGGATGATCGTGGGAGGGCCCACGTTAAACACCACTGTCAAGTCTTACTTTCCTGGGTGGATTTGCAAGCCCAGGAATTGTTCAGTTATCCTCTAGCTTTTTGCCTGGAGGCTATTAGTCTCGGTTACTTGAAGAGCCTTGGGTTCTCAGTTGAATGAAAACCTCCCTCAGGTGTTTAGTGTAAGAGAATTTCCTGAGGGTGGGGCAGATGCTGGTTTTTAATGAGCCTCAATTTGCATTTCAATGGCTCACCTGGGTGGGGTTGAATCTCTGAGGGAGGGGCTGCCACCTCTCCCCAGATCCCTGGGAAGTAGTATGATGGCCATCGTCCTATGTGGCTGCAACTCAGCAAAAGCTCTGAGTGCCCTCCAAATCCCGAGTGTCCCCACACAGTTCCATTCCAGTCCGCCCTCCCTCTGCTGGAGTTCAAGGTGAGTGGCTGTGGCTAATTTAGTGCTCTGTCCCGGCCCTCTGCACTGTGGAGCCAGCAGGGATTTTAACCACAAGGGTGCTGCTCACAGCTAAGACTGCTGCTGTCCGTGGGCTCCCAGCCACTCTCTCACACCTCCGCAATCCTACCAGGATTGGTTCAGTGTCCCTGGTTATTTGGTCTTCACAAGTTGCTTTTCTGTTGCTTTTTCCCGATGATTTGTCTTTATTTTAGTTGTAATTCCAGTTTGGTTCTGGGAGATGGTCTGTGTAGCTTCCATTCACTCTGCTGCCATTTTGGAATTCCAAAAGATTGTCTTTTGAAAAGATTAAAAATTAGATAATTGCCTGGCTGGTGTGGCTCAGTGGTTTGAGTGTTGTCACATGGACTGAGTGGTCCTGGTTTGAATCCTGGTCAGGGCACATGCCCGGGTTGCGGCTCGGTCCCCAGGGGGGCATGCTGGAGGCAGCTGATTCATGTTTCTCTCTCATTGATGTTTCTATCTCTCCCTTCCTCTCTCTCTAAAAAATCAATAAAAACATAAAAATAATAAAAATATTGATAATCCACTGACAAGACTAAGTCAAAAGTGAAATTATATATATATATATAATGAATAAGGAGAAATTATTAAAGATTAAACAGACATTTAAAAGTGAGTAAGAGGATTATGACTAATTTTGGAATGATAAATTAAAAGCTTAGATGAAATGAAAAGTTTCTGTGAAAAAAGACCATCACCAAAATCGAAGGAGTAAAAAATAGAATTTCTGAATATCCTTATTTTAGTAAATAAATTAAATATATTACTAAAGGCTTTTGAGAAAGACAACTCTAGGCACAGATTACTTCACAGACAAATTCATCTAAACATTTAAGGAAAAAAAATGACATCAAGTTTATATAAATTTTTTCATAGAACAAAAAATGAGAAAAGACTTTCCAACTTGTTTTAGAACTTTAATGTAAACTGAGTTGAAAAATCTAATGAAGATCTTATGATAAAAAAAAAATTACAGACAAATCTCATAAAGATACATACAAAAATCCTAAATGAAAATTAACATATCAAATCCAGCCATATATATACAGTAAAATGTATCATGGTCACATAGCTTTATAAGGATACCAGATTGGATTTACATTTGAAAATTGATCAGTGCCATTCTGCACACTAACAAAATAAAAGAAAATTACATGATCATCTCAATAGATATAGGAAAAGGATTTGATAAAATATAATGTTGAGATATGACTTACAAAAATCCTCTTGGGAACTAAGAATTTGAAATAACTTTCTTAATCTGATAAATGTTTTCTACAAAAGCAAAAAAAAAAATCAATCAGGAACAATTGTACTTAATAGCAAAATGCTGAAAGCTTTTTTTCTGTGATAAAGAATAAAAGGATGTATTTTATAATCACCACTATTCATCAGTGAATGTGAGGCCCCAACAGTACAAAAATGTAAGAAAAATGAATAAAAGTATATGGATTTTTAAGGAAGAAATAAAACTGTCATTCTCATATGATATCATTATCTATGTAGAAAATTAAAATAATCAATAGAAATGATAAGTAAGGGTATTGGCAAGATCACTGTATGCAAGGTCAATACATAATAATCAATTGTAGTACTATATATCAGTAAAACTGGAAAATGAAATGTTAAAAAATGATGCCACTTGTAATAGAATAAGCCCCACATACATATCTTTTCAAAATAAAACTGCATCAAAAAGCATATACTAGAATATTTGTTGCAACTTTATTCAAAATTTCCAAAATGAAAAACAACCCAATGTCCATCAGTAAATGGATAAATAAATTGTCGAATAAAGGATACAATGAAATATTATATAGTGGTAGTTCTTATACTTTTTGACCTTAGGACACCTTTACATTCTAAGAAAAAAAAGAAGACCTTAAAAAGCCTTTATTTATGTGAATTATATCTATCAATAAGTACAGTGTTAGAAACTGAAACAGACTTTTTTTCAATAAGCTGTTAAGAACTGATCTGTATCTGAGATTTTACCCAACAGGTTAGCCTACCACAGTTTCCTGGATGCTGGCAAAAGATATGTGATGCCTAGGACAGAGACAAAAGACATTATTAACTCATAGCAATAGCGGTGTCCAGAGTACTAGCAGTTTCTTCAACCAGTTCTTTGAGCCCCAGTTCCTACAGGGCAATGTGATGAGGTACAGGTGACACCAACACATGCAGTGAATCAAGTTACAGGAGAGGAACCCTGACCCTTGGAGCCTGATTCTTTCATAATGGCCAGTAAACATACCTGCCCCTTGCTCTGGAGGAAGACACTACCTCTGTCCCTCAGGCAGTTCACTATATAAACATCCTTGAAAAAGTAGTCCAGAACAAAGGCAGTGAGTATAAGGAAGTACAGAAACATGAGCGATCCATAAATAATTGTCTTCCAACCCATTCATGTTAACATAAATAAAATAATTTATGAAAAATAACTTTTTAAAAACAAAATCAAATTAGTAGAGTGTTTTCCAATTTTATTTATGATTTTTCAAATTTGTTTAATGTCTGCTTTAATAAAAAATGCAACCTACATGTGTAATAATAGTTGGCGAGTTAAAGGAATTAAAATACAGTGCTGCAAGGAAATAAACTCTAAGAACTTACGTAGATCTATGTGTTCTGAAATGAAAAAGTACTCAAAACATATTGTTTGTCCCTCTTTCTCTCACATACACACAATATATATTATATGATTACTGCTTGTTTAAAGGAAATAAACATGCACATGTTTCTGTGTTTCTGACTGAAAGGAAACAAAAGAAATGTCAACAGTGGTATTTTTGTGATTGAACAACCAGAGTAGGGAGAAATCATTTTTTTAGTTTAACCTTCTTTGATTTAATTTTTTTTACAATGATATGTAAAGTTTTTTGTAATTTAAAAATGCAAATCTGTTCCTTTATTGACAAAATCCCTTCAATTTTTTTTTTCCCATAACAGAAAAGCCTAAAAGCCTAAATCCTTATTTAAGGTCCACCATGATGTCCTTTCCCAATTTCTGCATCCTTGGCTGTACCACTTTTTGTCCCTGCTCTCTATTCTTCTAGCAGAACTTTTTAGCCCCTTACACTAACATGCAAGCTCCAAATGGGAGCTCTATCTATCATTAATTGTTATATCTCCAGACCCTAAATTTGTGCCGAGAACATGGAAGGTACTCAAATGTTAATTGTATGAACACATACATTAATTAACTGCTCCAATTCTCCATTTAGTTTAATAGTCAGAACCTTTAATAGTCAGGGTCTTCCTTCTAAATATAACACTTTCCACTTTCCTCCACCTAACTATCTATAGGACTTTAATGGAATATCCCTTTCTCTAGGAAGACTTCTTGACGTTGCAAACTTGACTAGGTCTGTCTGGCTTTATGCTCCTGTAGTACCCACTCTTTCTCCCTCTTAACACTCAGCATAGTGGTAATCTTGTAACTACAACCTTGACTACCACCACCACCAATCCCTCCAGCTCACTCTGTACCCTTATCATAATTTCTTCACTACAACTAAACCTCTACTCTATTTACATCATAATATTTCTGTCCCCATCACACCCCTCAGTTATTTCTATAACTGCTTATTTAACATTTATTACTTTTAAGGTTTTCTTTTTTTGATTTTCAACCACTCTTAACTTTATCATACTCTTGAATACTAGAGCATACCCCAAGATCAATCTTCTGTTTTCAGTCTCCTCTTATCATTCAGCCAGAGGCTCAGACATCCACCCACTTGCTTAAGACAACAGCTAGAAATTTTTCAGGCTTCTAATTCACTCAGAAAATTCTATTAATTCCACCTCCAAAATATATACCAAGTTTGTTTAATTCTCTCCATATTTTTTTTGTTGCAATACACTATTCTCTCTAACCTGGAATATTGCAATACTATCCTGATTGTTTCACTCTTGCCTATGGTAACATCCATGAACTACATAGCACCCAAATCATTCTTTTCCAAATACAAATAAGATTGTTACAATGAAGAATCAAAAAATTTAAAAGATTTCCTATATTGGATATATTATATCATCAGAAATAATACATTGTTAGCATATATTCCAAAACTTTTACCCTGTTATATAAGACTGTATGGTCTAGTCCTTGTCTGTTTCTCCAAAATTATTTCCTAATACTCTCCCCCTTGTTTCCCACATTCCAGCCACACTGACCTAATTTTCATTTCTCTAATGTGCCGCACTTCTGATATCTCATCAGGACCTCTGCATTTACCATTTCTTTATCTACACATGGTTAATTCATTCTCATCATGAATTTTTGTCTTAGCCCATCATGGTTCATGAAACAAGCCTTCCTAGTCAACACATTTATTTCTATTACAATACTTTTTACTTCATAGCACCTGTACATACTTGAAATTTAAATTAAATTTTTTTCTCTCTGCCTCCCACCATGAGTAAAGACTTTTTATATTTTGTTCACTGTATTTTTAGCATATACAACAATGACTGGTGCAGAGTAAGTACCAAATGAATGAATAAATATGTCAATTCATTGTTTGTTTTCCTGCTAGACTCTAAAGTTCATTTTCGCACAATTATGCCTCATTTCCTCATAGCAGTATCCTCAAAAACTAACAGTCTTGTGCACCTAGTATGTGCTTAGTAATATTTATTGAATGGATAGATGAATAAATGAAACATTTAAATAGGTGACTGTTAACAAGATCGCACCCTTGGAATGCTTCAGTTTTATTTTATCATCCAGGTACCATTGAGCATGTCATTGTCCGGCTTTAAAAAAAAACAAAAACAAACATTAATAGAAGCTTTTTACTCTTTCTAGGAGAGGTCTGACTTTGAACATAGATATGAGGCCCTCCATGATTCTTACCTTTGAGTATGCTTATAATTTTATTTCATTTTTGCATATTTTAATTTATTTTATTATTTTTTATTGTTGAAAGTATTACAGATGTCCTCCTTTTTTCTCCATTGACCCCTCCTTCCCGCTCCCACCCCCCTCCTGCTTTCTCCAACCTAATGTTTGTGTGCATTGGTTGTGCATATATGCATATAAGTTCTTTGGTTTATCTCTTTCCACCTCCCCATCCCCCATCCCTCTGAGGTTTGTTTGTCTGTTCCCTACTTCCATGACTCTGGATCTCTTACAAAGTTCCAGGAAATAATCTCTACCAGTAAAGCTTTTCTTCCTTCTTTCTTTTATTTTATAATTCTACTTGCTGATCTCTTAATCCTTTTTTCAAAATTTGTTATAATATATTATACATATTTTATGCCTAGGTCCTTTATTAAAATATAAATTCCTGTCGAGGCAGGGACAATTTTGCATGGGTTTTTAAAAGGCATCTTTAAGAGAGGTTATATCAAAGCAGATTTTAAGATACTTCACCAGTAAACTTGTATTATGTATGCTTACTACCCAAAGACTAATTTGTACATCAAAATTAAATACCTGCTTTTGTTTATTGAATTAAAAAGTTGCCACAGATACACTCTTTATCTATTCAGAACTTAGTTTAAGGGTCAGCACAAAATCAACCTGTCAATAATCATGGAAAAAAGGGAGAGAGGAAAAGAGAAGAAAGACATATTTTACTGTCATCTAAAACATTTTCACAATTCCTTTTTACATCCTCTTAGTACTCTCAACATGTTCTGCTTTTTAATGTTTTTTCCTCCATTTATTTCTTGATTTGAGCAGATGCCCTCTTCTATCCTGTAATTGTATCACTTCTCATTTGAAGAACTCATTCATAGTTTAACCTAAACACCCAGTTCAATCTCTCTCTCTGTATTTGACAAAATAAAAAAATGGATTCACACTTTTTTGGGACTAGTATTCACAACTTCTTTCATTACTACTATTTATTTTATTCATAGGGAAAACCACGTGTACCATCTTTGGATTTTGGCATACCCTCAGATCTATGCATTATTATAAGTTTGACTCTGCTGTTTATTTGTTGTAAATATATCTAATCCTGACACAGCTTTAGTGTGCAACCCATTAACATTATTTGTCAATGATGATTAAATTATATATATATGCAAAGATAACACAGGACTAATTCTAAAATTTCCAATACAACTAATGGTATATGTCCCCCTTATTTTAAATATTCACATAATGTTTCTAAGATGCTGAGCTTCTGAGCTCTGTTTTTTTTCTTTTTGAAAATATGTTTTTATTGTTTTTCAGAGAGAAAGAAAGGAAGAGGGAGGGAGATATAGAAACATCAATGAGAAAGAAACATCGATTGGCTGCTTCCTGTACACCCCCCACTGGGGATCAAGCCCACAACCTGGGCATATGCCCTGACCAAGAATCAAACCAGCAACCTCTTGGTCCATGGGACGACACTCAACCACTGAGCCACACCAACTTGGCTGAGCTCTGTTTTTTACACTTCATTTGTTGAATTCAACTATTTTTAAAATAGCAGAGGACTATCCATTTCAGCAATTAGCAAAACAGAAATGCTGTACTATTTTTAAAATTCTATCATATAATAAGATATTGGAGGGAGGGTCAGCTCATATGAAATATACAGGAAAGCTTTTTTCTTTGTTGTTTTAGAAACCTCACAACCCACTTAATGAATCCCTTTATGATCATGTAGGAATTTGCCTTGAGGCAATAATAAAAATATGAGGAAAAAAGGGAACAGGGATTTTAGTCTTATCTACATGGCAGAAAATAATCTGTCATATCTACATGGAAGGTCCACATAATATGATAAATTTTGCTCATAAAACCAGGCTTTTGAAAGTGTAGTTCATAGAGTAGATGACTCTCATATAAACTAGATCATGGGTAATATTTCAGTTAGCTCTAAATCAATGAATTATATGTCAAGTTAATTCATGAAATAAAGAATATAAGCAAGACAATGTTAAGGCTTGATCCAGTGCTAAAATAAAGGGTTTAGATAGTAGGTATTAAGGAAATCTGAGAAGAAATCATTGAACTCTAGAAACTAAGAAAAGTAATGGAATGAATTATTCCTTAGGTCAATCAATGACTCAGCAAATGTCTCTTGAGCCTCTACTATATGTAAGGCATTGCTCTAAGCACAGGATTTGAATCTGTGGGAAGGAGTGAGGTGGACTATTTCTCTGATCTTTGAATTTGGAAACATCAGTTTACCCTCTACTCTTTTATACTCTACAAATAGCAGTAAGACAACATTTTCTCCAGGCCAGTTAAATCCTTAGCCTTGAGTTGTTAAAATAACCTTTATTAACTGGTCTCCCCACCATCAACCTGTCTCCAAAAGCAAACACTTTTTGGTAAGTGCAGTAATGTCCCTTCCCCCAAAGATGTTCACTTCCTCATTGAAAGACCTGCGAATATATTATACTACATGGCAAGGGGTAATTAGGGCTGCAGATGGAATTAAAGTTGATAATCAGCCTTAAAATAAAGAAATTATTTAGGATTATGTGAGTAGTGCAATGTATATCACATCTTTATAAATGGGGAAAAAAGAGGCAGAAGAATCAGAACCAGAAAGATGGTATTGTGAGCAACACGTGATTGCCAGATTGCCATGACTGACTTTGAAGATGGAGGGAGTCACAAACCAAGGAATGTGGCTAAACTCTACAAGCCACAAAAGGCAAGAAAATGGATTCTCCCTTAGAACCTCTAGAAAGGAACCCAGCTCTGCTTACACTTTGTTTTAGTTTAGTGAGACCCATTTCAGACTTTTGACCACTGAAAATGTTAAGACAACAAATTTGTGTTGTTTCAAGCAACAGAGTTTGTGATATGTTGTTATAGCAGCACTGGGAAACTAATATACTTTTCTATGCTGGGAGGACAAACTCCTTTTCAAAGCACATGTCTTAGAATTACCTCTTATATAACCTGTGACTTAGCCACATGGAAGTACTTGGAGATCGCAGAACATCTCAAACTCTTCCATTCCAGTGATTTTACACGTGGGCCTCCTGTCTGAAATGACTTTTCCTGCCTTCTTTATCTATTTTACTTTTTCTTTGTTTTGTACTGTTGATATTATTGTTACTTTATTTTTTGCTTTTTTTTCTATTAGCATGAATTATACTTTCTTCTGGTTTTCTTCACATTTTGGAAATTTTCAAAAAATATAAAGAATAAAACAAAAATATCATCATCCTACTGTATCCAGAACTGCTTGTTTTGGTCTATATAATTTTAGACATTTATTTAAACAACTTAATAATTTAAACTATTATAGGTTATCATGAATGTTATTTTATAATTTACCATTTTAATAATATTGCAAGCTTTTCCTCATATTATAATTCTTTAAAAATCAATTAATCTAATTGATGTTCAGTGTTCATTTCAATGATATTCAATAATTTAATTGATCAATTCTCCACTGTTATTGTATATTTTAACAATTTTAGGTTGGAAAAATTTCTGCAATGTCTATCCTTATAGCTATATCTCTGCGAATATTTCTGATGATTTCCATAGGACAACTTCCCAATGTTAAATAGCTGAGTTAGGCTCTGATACATTTTTGATACGTTTTGGAAAGCAGGGAGGAATAGATCTTCTTCCCACTTATGCATCTCTTCTAGTATATTGTTTAGTAGTTACTTCTATCTAGATATAAAATTCCATATTATTTATAATATTTTATCATTATCAGGGATTTTATATTTTTGGTTATTAGCAAGACTCAGAAATGAATTGTTAGCAAATGACTTGGGATTCCCAATTCCTTCTTCACCTTGTTTGTCACTCCATGTTTGTCTGCTTGTTTGGTTTTCTTCTGAGATAGGCTTCCCCTATTTTTTCCTGGAGGAAAAAAAATGTGGTGGGTGATTTCCTGTCAACAACTCATAGCTCCTGACTTTATGTTTAGTGAGTTAAGCCATTCCTTCTCTCAACAGTGATTTCCAAATTCCCATGGGAGAAATTCTGATTGAGCCAAGTTGGGTCAGGGTCTGACCCAGCACTGATCATCTTCCCCTTCCAAGGTACACTAGAAACAAAGTTGGTGTGAAAATTTTACTTTTTGATTTCCTATACCGACCTCCATGTAGCAGTGATCTGGAAAAAGAAGAGGTGAATGTGTTAGTCTAGAGATTTGAAATGATACTTGACTTTGTTGTGATAGACCTGATTTTTACTTATATATATATTTATTGTTTCCAAAGACAAAATTTTGCACCTTGAGGTTAATATTTTCTAGAGAAGTATAATTTTTTATGGAGGCTGTCTGTTCAGCTTTGAAAAGAGAGTGAAGAAGAATTATGTCTGTCTTAGTAATTTAAAGATAACTGAATAACTTACTCGTACAAGATAGCTGACTTTCAACTTAAAAACACAGTATGGATTCTTTGGCGTCAGTAAAGAACTGCAGCTTTAAATATATACACTTGTTTTATTTTTTATTTACTTAAAAAAATTTTTTATTAATTCATTTTTGTTGCAGATGTTTCTCCTTTTCCCCCTATTGATACCCTCCTCCCGATCCTGCCCCCCCACCCCCAGTATTGTTGTCTATGTCCATGGTTATGCATACATGCATATAAATTCTGTAAAATAATAAAATCAATAAAGAAAAAATTAAAAAAATAAAAACAAACAAAAAATATGTACATCTGTCCTGAAATCATATTTCTCAGAATTACTACTTTTATTTATTTATTTATTTTTTAAAGACCATGCATTCAAGAGCTCTACTAGTCCCAATGCATATTCCAACGGGAGATGGAGGGGTACATTTCTCAATAAACAGTGAGCCAATTAGCAATTCTGAGCTCTCACTGGAAGCCACCCTGATCTGAGGGATGTGATGTCCTCTGTAGTCCCAGATTCATGGTGAGTGTTCCTGCTAATCAAAGCTGTTTCAGAGCTGGCTTTCTTTTTCATGGTGATAATGATCTTGGGTATCTCACAAACTTAATCACTAGGTGACCAAGCCTTTGAAACTTAGAAGCAGTATAATATATTTTGCCTTCTTATCTTCACTTGGCAGAGAGATGTGAATCTACCTAATTGCCAACTGAATCTTTGTTTTTGACTATTTGGCTCCTAAGTCACTTCAGGCTTGATTCTGAGTGCAAGCCACTTCAGGAAGAAGAAAGCATGTAAGGGTACAAGTTTTCTATCTTGAGCCAAAGAAGATTTAAGACAATAATTTCCAAGCAAAGTCATATTCCTTCAACTCTGATTACCTAGTGCTAGGTTTTAATGCTTCCTTTATCTCAGTAATATCTTTCAACCAGGGAGATCAAAATGACCAGAGAGAAATAAAATCTTCACTTTAGTTTCTGCTTTCAAAACTAAACTGTTTACTGCACATGAACAAATTAAGCCTTGGGTTTACTCTCACTTTTAGAGAGATGATGGAAGCCTTCCTGTGGTTGTTTGTAATGGGTTTTCTGGACCAATATGAAAGAATCACTGCTACCAAAATTTCCTCATCTAAAATAATACACCTGAGAGGTGAGAAGTGAATCAGTTATCCATTTTTGAATGATAGAAAAGTGCCAAAATTACTTTCTTTAGATGTTTCAGAGATTTTTTATATTAGGAAGTTATTTTGAATAGTGGATCTAAATATCTAATGGTCCATAGGTTATAAATAAAATCTTCTGTGTATCAAAGTAACCTATATCCCTTCCTGGGATAGCAGTGGTTCCTAACCATCCATAATTTTGGAATGTAATACAGAGATCTTTTGACTCATATTGGATAATTCTTGAAAGTAGGTAGACCAGAAAAGAAAAAAATGCTCTTCTGTTTCTGAAAGGTTAACCTTCTTCATAGCACTTTGCCCAGAGGCATGTTTTAATTGGACCAGTAGCTCCTTCCACTTGCTACCGTTCACCACCACTGCTGGCTGCCCCACTCCCCTTTCTAGTTCAGCCCCATTCTGATTCTGAGGACTGTAGCTCTTATCCTGGTGGTAAATATTAACCACCCGTGCAGTTTTAAAAGCCAGAGATATCCAGGCCAAAACACAGGACATTCTGATTAGGTAGTTATTAGATCTACATATAAACAACCAAATAACAACAACAAAGATGCTCCAAGGATAAATCTGATAGGCAGCCTCAGTGAGGCCTAACCTAACTGGAAGCAAGAGGGATTTAGAAGCTCTAGCCCATCAAGTCATCCTTTCTTCCAGTAGGTTCTAAGATATGTTCCCATATTATACGTTATGGTGAGGTTCCCTGTTTGCGAGTTCCTGACTTGGCAACCTCACCAAAAACAAAACAAAACAAAACAAAAACAAAAACAAAAACAAAACAGCAAAAAAACAAGTAAAAAAAAAATCTTTACTCCAATTGGATGGAATTTTGCCCTTACTGAAGACCAATACTTGGAGCTCTGTTATCTACTTATAAGATTTAATGATCCCCAGATCTGCCAATCCTGATTTCCCAATGTTGACTATTGTTTCCTCCATGGCCATTGCCACCAATTAGTAAATCAGTACATGTTCACTCACATGGATCCTTTGTGTGGCTTGTTTGCAGGTTAAGTAGTCAACTGAACCGAAGACAACTTAAACTAACTGTAAGTCTTCATTCTTACCAATCTTTAACCATAACAATTTTGGTCTGGCCTAGCTCTACGGGCAATGCAAACTTAGACTAGAAAATATTAGATCATTTAATGATCCCATATGCAGTTTCCTTATTGTGAATATAGTTTCTTCATCATTGTAGCTAAAAAATGCCTGTTTGGGAGAAACAAGGAAATAATGTTCCCTGGAGATATTTCTTTCAGAAGATACACTGGATTGACCACCTTGCTCTGCTATTAGTGATGTTTTCTTTTCAAGCATGGTTTTCATCATGCTGCTGCCATTTGCAGATATGTATGGTGGCTCTCAGTTGACTCTCAAATTGAATTCAATTTCATGATCCTGGGTGGTAAGGTTCTCCACTTCTTCATTATCTTTTACCTAAATGTTTCCCTTTTCTACTCTGCCATGTTCACAGTCCTCTGTATTCTGACCCTAATTATTTTTGAGAGTTGATGTCTTAGGCTTGCCTCTGAGTTTTCATATTTGCTATGATTTCTCCTAGAAAAACCTTCCCAATTGCTTTTGCTGTACTGATTAGCACTTTCTTCACATTTCTCGTGAGAGGAGAAATGGCCTTAAAAACACCTTTGTAGGCATTTTCACTAATCATATAATAGTTCTCTGATTGCAGTGGTTTTCAACCTCTGCTGCACATTAGAAACAACTGGAGAGCATCGGAACCACACCCCAGACCAATTACATCAGAATCTCCAGTATTGGGATCTAGGCAACACTGCTTGTTAATCCCCCCCAGGTGATCCCAATATACTGCAAAGGTTGATACAACTACCTCAAAGTGTTTCTCAAATCTTAAGGTGCATAAATATTAAGGATGTAGATCCTTGGGCAAGCACTCCTTTGTGGATGCATGACTGTTTCTCATTTTGCCCTTGCCAGCTTTCCTATACTAAAAAAAGCATAGGCATTTAAAAATATCATTTAAGGCTTTAAATTTCTTAAGAAGAGACATAACCCCCCCTTTTTTTTTTTTTTTTTTTAGCATTTAACTTTATATTCAGTCACAATGGTGGTAGGGAGCTCCTCAATATGGGGACTTTTAGAGGTGGCCAGGGCAGAGCTGATGACATACTGTTTCTGTGTCATATTAACTTTGTGGTAAAAAAGGTCCATGTTTGGTTTCATACAAATATATGTCAGTATCTCTGACATATATTTCTGAAAATACCCTGGCTAGAATGTTGTGTCAAATATGAGGAATTTGAGCCATAACATTGGCAGTACCCCAAAACTTAGCATTGCACTGATGGCTTGCTAAATCATTGATCATACGTGGCTCTCTGTTACTTCTGTGCACGTTGGTATAAGCAAAGATGCAAATATCTGGTTGAGTGGAAACTTTCATCACAGCAGGGAAGGCAATGTTTTATTATATGGTCAATCCTTTTGGACTACATCAGTAATGGTAGACAATCACCAGCCATAGCAAGCAGAGAGGAAACCTAAAGATTCTGATTTAAGGGTTCAGTAGTGATCCCAAATTCAGAAATAATGATAAGCTCCCCAGGTCATTCTGAAACAGGTGGTATGGAACATACTTTGAGGGACTCTACTTTAGCCTTTCTGACTTCTCCAAAGTTATTTTCTCTTAGTGTGCCTGCACAATTATAGTTAGGAATGCTCTTTTAAAATGTAAAAACACATTATAATTAGGAAAGCAGGGAATATATTCAAATGAACATAGGAATTGCAGCAATGAGAGCCAATTTTGAATCCTGGCTCTTTGCACATGAGCTAAGGGAAGAATTTAAATCATGCCATTCCCACTGCTGAGGTTCCAATATATCTGGGCATGCTTTGTGATCAGATTGGCCCTGCAGGTATCTGTTGAGAGTAGGGCTCTAGTGGACAATTGCTACTGCTCAGCTTATTTTCTTTTTGGTAAACTGTACTCCCCTAACTACTAGGGATGTTACTTACATGACTTTCCCTGCTTAGTAACAAGGGTTGGCAATCAGAATATTCCAGTGGCTGGCTGAGGTATGGGCCCAGTTACTCAATTTGGAACAATTAAATCCATCCCAGTGACTTTTTCTGGACCCAAGAAGAAGGATGGACTACTCTGCTATATATTTTTGGCTTGCCTGAGACAAAAGCCAACATGAAGAATAGCAGAGATGAAGAAAAAGAGAGATAAACTTGAAAATATGATTGAAGTCCTTCAACAAAGCTCTATCGAAAGACAAAACCACAGCTGGAATTTGACATTTTGATTTGTTGAACTAATAACATTTCTCCTACACCCTACAAGCTCAACATTGAATTAGATTTCCTAAAACCAAGTGACTTCTTTTTTAATATAGAAAATATGTTTTAAATAATTTTTATTTTTCAATTATAGTTGATACACAATATTTTATTAGTTTCACGTGTACAACCTAGTGACTAGACATTTATATACCGTACTAAGTGATCACCTTGATAAATCTCATACCCATCTGACACCATTCATAGTTATTAGAATATTGTTAACTGTATTCCCTATGTTATACTTAATATCCCCATGACTATTCTGTAACAACCAATTTGTACTTCTTAACCCCTTCACCTTTTTCACCCCTCTCTCCAACACACCTCCCAACTGACAACAATCAAAATGTTCTCTGTATCTATGAGCCTGCTTGTTTATTTATTTTGTTTTTTAGATTCTACATATAAGTGAAATCATATAGCATTTGTCTTTCTCTGTCTGACCTATTTCACTTAGCATAATACCCTCTAGGTCCATCCATGTTGTTGCAAATGACAAGATTTCATTATTTTTATGGCTGAGTCATATTCCATTGTATGTATGTACCACTTCTTCTTTATCCACTCATCTATCGATGGACACTTAGATTGCTTCCATATCTTGGCTATTGTAAGTAATGCTTCAGTAAACATATGGATGTATATGTCTTTTCAATGTAGTATTTTGGGTTTCTTTATATCCAGAAGTGGAATTGCTGGGTCCTTTTTGTCTCTTGTTTTATCCTTTGTTTGTTTGTTTGTTTATTTATTTATTTATTCATTCATTCATTTATTTATTGCTTTTATCTTCAGATAGAGCGGGAGGGAGAGAGGGAGGAAGAGAGAGAGAGAGAGAGAGAGAGAGAGAGAGAGAGAGAGAGAGACATTGATGTGAGAGAGACACATCAACTGGCCGCCACCCACACAACCCCAGCTGGGGCTGGGGACAAACTGCAACCAAGGTACGTGCCCTTAGCGGGAACCGAACCCAGGCCTCTCTGGTCCGCGGGCTGACGCTCTAACCGCTGAGCCAAACCGGCCAGGGCTATTCTTTGTTTTAAAGTCTTTCTTGTCTGGCATAAGTATTGTTATCCCAGACTTTTTTTTCCTGACTTAGGGGATGAGAGGGATTTTAGGAGAGCTAATTCTGAGGGTAGTAGCAGCTAAGTAAAATGAACTTAACACAGTAAGAAAACATTATCTATTAGAAAAAATAGTCAGTCCTAAATTAAACATGACATCCCTTTTGGAGATTTGTCATCTGGTGTAATTTCCCCACCTCACCTTCTACTCTTGTGTAAGTTCTATGGAATATCGGGATAAAAATATTGGGGGAAGAGGAGTTAGAGTTAAAAACCAAAATCAGAACACTTCTGTTAGAAATTTTGTAAAGTATTGGGACACACTAAGATGTTCTGGGATATGAGGAGAGGGAAGCACTTGGCACACCACTTCACCACACCTGCACAACTTTGCCAACAGGAGTGGGCCAGTGCTTCCTTTGCAATGCTCAGTGACAACTCTAGATGTCTGACCTAGCAGAAGAGAAGCATGGTGGCACTTAGACGATGACTAGTAGAGACAGATGTCTGACAGAGTAACAGGGTGTCCAGCAGTGACTGGAAATAAATAGCAGTTTCCAATATATATATTCATTGCCTGTGTATACAGTGGTACTTAGCAAGTATATGCACATATGTGAACACACCCATTAATTAACACCTGCAGATTTTCAGATAGAACTGAGGGAGATTTTTGTAGGCAAGTAGAGGTCTTTTATCAGTAAAAGGGTAAAAGTCACTGATATCTAGGTTTTTAATAAGATGCCACTTAAACTCATAGTGTGTTGGGGTCTGAGGAAATTCTGATAAATATAAAAGGATATGTAAAACTACTCAACATATTCATAGTAAGCCCTTATTAAGTATTATATGCTTATTATAAATATCATGTAGCAAGTTATATGAAGAAACTATAATAGATCATTAAAGAACATGGCTTAAGAATGCAAATAATTATAATATTCAAGTTTAATGCAGTTCTTAAGGATGATGTTCACTATACTGATACTTTTGAATATATATTTTTCATCTTACCTAATTTATGCAAAAGTTCAGCCTAGAATATATCACATGGCCCTGTAATGTTTGCTTGTATTAGTTCAAGTTTGATTTCCAGTCCCTAGTGTATTTGTATCTCATTAACATTTTTTTATTAACCCATAAGAGGAGAAATATTTTGTTGTTGTATATGATGCTGCTTTTTGGAATTTCTATTTTTTTCTTTATGTGAATATCTAAGGCCACATCATAAATGCCAACTAATAGGATTTACATAGAATAATAAGAGAAATTTTCCCGTTGTGTACCATTTTTAGAAAGTATTTATCTCATTTGAAAAATTTCTTTCAGTTGTACTAATCTTGTATTTTTCTTAGACAGTAGTTTTGGGAAAACAATTTATTTTGTATCTTTCTTTTCTTTTCTTTTTTTATCCTTACCTGAGGACACTGTTGCATTTATCTTCAGATAGAGCAGGAGGGAGAGAGGGAGGAAGAGAGAGAGAAACATCGATGTGAGAGAGACACATCAACTGGCTGCCACCCACACGACCCCAACCGGGGCCAGGAACAAACCACAATGGAGGTACGTGCCCTTAGTGGGAACTGAACCTGGGTCTCTCTGGTCTGTGGGCCGACGCTCTAATCGCTGAGCCAAACTGGCCAGGGCTATTTTGTATTTTTCTAATAATTAAATGACAAACCTACTCCATACTAGTCTAATCTTAGATATTGGCCATGATCCTCCTTCATCTCCAGGCTGCTCAGACTAGATCCAAGGAGAATTTTCAGCACAACCAGGAAGTCATTTTCTTAAATATCAATTTCATCTTCCACATGATCTGGCTGATTTGCTTCTGCCTCTCTTTCTTGGATAACCTAGGGTTTCTCTATTCTCACTGGGTTACTAGTACTTAGAGAAGCCAAGCCCCATGTGTCAGCCAGTAGTCTGGAATGTGTCTTGTGCTCAAAAGTTCTGCCAATCTTTTCCAGTAATGGAGCCTGTAGCAGTTCATCTCTGCTTCACAATAAACTGTTCATATGTTCTAGGGGACATGATAAGTGTTTAATTCTGAAGAAAGGGTTAGCCTGTGCCCCTTCCCCAGTCTTAGTTCTGATTCGTGAGACTGGCTCTCTCAGCCATTGATGCACTAGTGGAATTGGTCTACATTGGCACATGCTTCCTAGGACCGCATGTTGTGGATTTTTGCCCTTTCTGGTTAAGCATCCTGTCTTTACATTGGCATGTCCCCTCCCGATTCATATTCTGCTTTAGTCAGGAATCTTAGACACCGCTTAACACCAAATTCATACTGATGAATTAAAATAAAAAGGGAATTTACTGACATATTTTTGAACATTCCAGAGATCTCAGTTTTTACTCCGTTTTCATCTTTTGTCATCGCTTTTCTCTGTGTTTCCTTTGTTCTCAGACAAGCTTTATCCATTTGGTACCTGGCCATTGACACTCAGCTCAGAAGTACTACCAGATAAACTAGTGGCTGAGCAAACATTTCTGTTTTGTAATAACTCTGGTAAAAATTCAAGGTGAATTTCATTGGCCTAACTTGAGTCACATGTCAATCTTGAAGTAATCACAGACAAGCCTGCAATGCAAGTCCTGCCCTTAGATACAAGAGTGGGTCACCCCCATTAGAACTACATGAGATTGTGGTAAGAATGGACCTCCCAAAGAAAAATTGTAATATTTATACTAGAATAAGGTGGAAACAGATAAGGTATCAGGCATAAACAATATTATTAGTACTTTCAATATATATGTAATTACCGTGTCAGTACTCAATGGATAATTTAAATTCTTCTGGCAGTCTTCACTTTCATGTATTATTGACAGTATCTTCATTGATAGTGAGATTATGCACTAACTCACATAGAATATTACCTGTTTCCTAGTTGGAAAAATAGCAGGTAACATTTTTAGAGCACTTTCTACATGACAGACTGTGAGTAAAGGGTTACCATCAGGCCTGGACTGATGCAGACTTGACTGAGAATGACCTTGGGCTCTGTAGCATTGTTTCCTTGGAAACAGTAAAGATAAATGGGGAATGTTGTGTCTGCCTCCTTTGTTGTGCAGAACTGCACTTGTGTTGAGGGAGCTTTACTTTACACAGACTCTGACCTATGTGACTAGGACAGTGTAAAATATTAATAGGTGGATGGGCTTGTGGTTTCTGTATGTTCAAGTGACTCACATGCACCTTGGTGCTTATGCTTCGGATGGGTGATGGGGCAAAAGAATCTGTGTACTTGGGCACATGCTGGGACAGCCAGTGTCATGCTGATAATGTACCTGTTGTAACTCCTGCCTTAAATTGTTCTATAAAGTTAAGTAAATGTAGCATCAGATTGATGTGAGGGTTTTTTGTCTATTTTTTTTTTTTGGCCTATTTTTGTCTTGTGAGTCTTGCTTCCCATAAACAACTCCAGCTGTCCTGCAGCATAGACACTGTCCCAAGAGCTTTACATACAACTTCTTTATTCCTTTTGGAGAATTCTCTTAATTTGGTATGATTTAGAGGTGGGAAAGCTGAGACCTGAAAGGCTGTACTATTTATTCATGGTTATGGGGGCAAAATGTAGAAAAACCAAGGTCACATCCAGACAGTCCAATCCAAGATTCTGTACTCTTAGCCAATATGCTATGCTGGCATATTTGCCCCAGCTTATCTTATGGTAATGACCTCAGTGTTGTTGCAAAAATTTTCCCACTTATGTCTGAAAAAACTGTCATGTTGTCTTTAGGTCTAAATTTTACTAACTTAGGTCATATCAATGGGAGGTGCTAAAAAGGGATTTCTTGTTGACTTTTTGATAGGGACAAACATACTATTTGCCCTATAATCTCGTGACACACATTTGTTTACGTCAAGTTTTGGAAAGTTACTGTGCTGCTACTTCCTGCAGCATTAAAAAAAGTTCGTTCTTTTCTCTTTAATATCTTTCTTACGAGATTTTTTCCCCTCCTTTCTGAAATTTCCACCCACATAGGATTAGCTAAATCCTTTGTCAAGCTCTTTTCTTACAACCTATGAAAGCATTGTGTACTCCCTTTTCCTAATTGGAAACCATCCATCTGGAAGTTTTGAAACTTGAATATTTTAGTGGTGGAAGCTCTTTTTTAGAGTGTAATTGTGTCTTTGTTGATGTAAGTGGTTATTTCAGGCAGAGAGATCTGAAAAACAAGCAATAGAAGTAACATTCAACCTATTAAAATGGTACTGTAACCTAATATTCAAATTGTATTTAATGAATTCTAACTCTATATTTTAATTAAGATGAAAGATATTTTTTTCTATTTTTAAACTTTTAAAAATATTTTTAAAGTTTAAAGATTATAAAGATGAAGGTTCTAATGTTAGGAGTCTAAATGGGAGGGCTAGGAGTAAAATAAAACAATTACATGATTTATTCAACTTAAGCTTATGGGGAATAAATCACACCCTCTTTATTAACCTCAGAATTTTATTGGATGAGGTCATCTTAATCAGAGTCCAGCTACATCTGTCAGTCTTCAAGCTAGAAGTAGTAAAGGGATTGTGTAGCACTCTAAAAGTTCTAGGTTGCATTAAAATCACTTCAAATAAGACCAGAAGAAGATTAACTAGATTGAAATTGTCCTTTTGAATATCAATTTGATCTATTAGGAAAATAGTCATGGATGATTTTTGAAGGCTAAAAAATCAGCATGTAAAGTGGTTTAGGATTTGGAGATTTTTATGTGATACTACTGATTATTTAACAAATATTTATTGAGTAACTTCAGGTGGTCACATAGGAAAAACATGACAACAAAGAAAAAGAAAAGGCAAATTAGAGACAGGAAGGAAATGGGGAATAGCCAGGTCCATTTTTGCATTAAAACAAGTACTGGAAAATGTGAATTTATTAAAACATATTGAAAAATGTAGAAGCACATCTATCTCTAGATGTAAGGAAAATGCAATGACTGGACCTTTTCGAAGTAATTGGCAAGATACAGTCTGTATTTAGTCTTAAGGGTGCCTGTCTTTGCCAGTCTAAAGGATGCTAAACCATAATAGATAATGATTCTTCCAGATAATTGTAGTTAGAACATGGGCTCAAGAAGCAATTGCATGCTTGAAATATTCATGATTAGAAAGATTTTTAGTATATTTAGATTTTTATTTGTATTTCCATAAAAACAGTCACAATACTATAAAGGTGCTTTTGTTTTTACTCATGAAACTTTTATTGATGAATGGTTAGTACCAAGGAATTATTTCTTTTCTTTGCAAGTTGCTTCTACAGCCTAGAATTGATCCAAGGGACATATTTTGCTGATTGGTACATTTTCTCATGTACTGTTAGATTAAAAAAATGCTTCCAAAGGTTTTTCTTTTCTTCCCATTATTATTTCATGTTCAATTATATTGCTTTGGGAATATGTTTCTTAAAAGGGTAGTTGATATTCAGAATCTCATTTGTGCATGTGAAAATTCTCACTCCCAGCAGAGCAAAAAGGGAAATTATTTGTGTAGATATAGGTTGTTAGTGTCATATATATCTGGCACTAGATAGTATCATGGAAGGATTACATATAAAGTTCTGGACCCAGCTATGTGACCTTAGAAATATTACTCAACTTCTCATGACATTTTTATCACCTGCAAAATAAGTATAAGAATAGTAGGATTGTTTTAAGTAATCAATAGATGTTAGCATTTATAGAGTATTGTAGTATTTTCTTTTCATGCATATTGTTTCAAGTCAATCCTTTCAATTCAATGCGTTAAATAAGAAAAGGTTTATTTTATATCAGATTAGATCTCCTATGTGTCATGGTTGTTATACTATACTGATTTTCCTGTTTTGTTTTTAATGTAAGATAATTTGTCTGTCTCTATTTTGATTTAGAATAATATAAAAGTGTAGTATTCATATGTCAAATGTTCAGGTATCTGTTTATATTTGATGTCCTTTTGGATGTCAATATAATCCAATAGGATAGTGTTTTAATTAATTTATTCATTCATTCACAAGACTGTGCAGTGAAATGTGTCAATATTCTGAGTAAAATGTCCAGAATCTTACTCTCTAGTAGAAGAGAAAAGAAAATTAGGCAAATAACTACTGAAAATTATTTTATAGATGGTAAATAGTAAAGTTATGATTTATATAATAGTGACAGCACTTGGTAAATACTAATTCATCCTAAAATTTAGTAAACCTTACTTCTTTATGACAGTTTGGAGATTCCACAATTCATTTGGGAGGTAGAGGTTTTATTCTCATCTCAGGGGACTGAAATCAATTTAACATGAGGGTTAGATTTTGAAGTTAGTGCACATGGTATCATTTGAAGTCAAAATAACTTCTGATCATTCTTAAGATTGCAGGGTTTGGTTTTGTCTGAACGCTACATCCCACTGAAAGCTTTTCCTCCAGCTTTGGAAAAGCCCTTTTTCTTCAGTTAAGAAACAGACTAAGCAGTTGGATTATATTTAAAAGTCATACCATATGAAAAAAAATGTATATTTTTAAACACTGAAATCATTCTCATAACATCAAGAAGCTTACACAGATAGAGGGATTCTGTGATGGGGTAAATTGAAAGCTCAGATGTATAACTGTACCTTTATTTTGTGGTACATTTGGCTGAATGAAATAGCTAACAAAATCACTGGCATTATTTTATTTTATTTTTTAGCTTTATTTTTATTGTTATGCTATTGCAGATGTCTCCATTTCCCCCGCTTTACCTGTTCCCACCCAGCCTCTGCTTCTCTTTCCCTCTAGCCATCATCATACAGTTGTCTGTGTCATATGGGTTATGCATATATGTTCTTTGGCTAAGCCCTTCACCTCATTTTATCTAGTCTCCTCCTCCTCCCCCGACAGCTGTAAGTCTGTTCCATGTATTTATGTCTCTGTTTCTATTTTGTTTGTCAGTTTATTTTTTTTCATTAGATTCCACGTATAAATGAGATCATACGGTACTTGTCTTTCTCTGAATAGCTTATTCACTTAGCATAATAGTCTCCAGGTCCATCCATGCTGTAGCAAAAGGTAAGAGTTCCTTCTTTTTATGGCCATGTAATATTTCATTGTATAAATGTACCAGAGCTTTTTTAATCCACTCATCTACTGATAGGCACTGGGGCTGTTTCTAGATCTTGGCTATTTTAAATAATGCTGCTATGAACATAGGGGTGCAACACTGGCACTGTTTTCATTTTTTTCTCTTTCATCACTCAATTCTTCTCAATTGTCCTAAGTGTATATACTTGAATAAGTATGAGTTATTTATTTTTTATTTTTATTTTAAATGACAATTGTTAGCTTTATTATTGTTGCTTAAAAAAAGAAAAAAAAAGGAAAATGGGAAATACAATGTGGGATTTCATTTATCACAAACAGCAATATTTTTAAACATTTTTTCTCATTTCTCTTTCTTATTTCCTGGCTACATGATACCTATACTACCCCACAATTCAGTTATTCCACCATTCTCAGTGTGAGTTAAATGCATGTTTGTTTTGCTCCAACAGTATAAGGACCAATGCATATAACATGAAAGAGATGCACAGCATTTCTGGATGAGGGATTCATACAGCCCAGTTGTAATGCCTCAACTTCACAATCTATCTACTTTGCTTGTACACATGAAATTCTTTATTTATTGCTAGACATAAGTGTTGGATGGAGTGGTAACCTCTGAAATGTAAATCACTTCTTCCCCTTCATCATTCTGGTCCAGGTCTAGAAGAGACCATGAGTCTAATGGGAAGCCCTGGAGACCCAGAAATGGCTGGACTAGCCTAGTTCCACTCCATGGAAGAAGATTCCCTCTCCCATAAATGAAAATTATTAATTTGGGAATTTCTTAGGATAATTATACCAGGGACATATAATAAATGACAGAAGCCATCTTTACCAAACTGTATACTTCATTATATTATGTATATGAGATTTAGTTTTATAATTTGTCAGTTATTTCAATTAACCTTTCTAAAATCCCATTAGAGAATATACGGAGCAGTTATCCTTCAGCATACTAGCATTGATCTGTTTCTTTTCTGAGTTATTTAGGAAATATAAGAAAAGAAATTATGATACAATGTGATAACCACAATTTATGGGGGGAAAGTACATGAATATTCTAGATCTGTTTGTTTTAGCTAGATTCTTTCATTTAGCTAATTTTGTTTAGTTATTATAAATGGCATCTGAAAGTTGATGTTAAGTTTGTAAATTCATGTCATAGGTATATAGATGTTCCCTATACAATTCTTTCAACTTTTCTCAATAAAATACTGAGGTGAAAAGTCCTCAAAGCTTATGTTTTTGAAAATAGGTCTTTTCATATATTTCATTCCATAATTATTTATTTTTTACTATGTGTACTTGGATAAGTGTTATGAACAAACTTGAATTCAACATGGTGTCTGCCTTTGAGAATTATATCAGTTATCTGTTGCTACCACAATGTTGAATAACCAACTTGGTGGCATGCAAACATGATCATTTCTCTTTATTTATTTATTTTAAATGTGTCCAATTTTCTCTTATGGGTTTTTTTTCTCTATTGATTTTAGAGAGAGAGGAAGGGAGAGGGAGAGAGAGATAGAAACATCGATGAGAGAGAACATTGATTGGCTGCCTCCTGCATGCCTCCCACTGGGGATTGGGCCCATGACCTGGGCATGTTCCCTGGCTAGGAATCAAACTGGCGACCTCTTGGTGCATGGGTTGACACTCAACCACTGAGCCACACAGGCCTGGAAGCCATAATCATTTATTTTTACACTCATAGGTATGCAGGTTGATTATGAATTGGGTGATCTCCCTAAATTCTGCTGGATATGGTTCCTTGCTTCATTTTACTGAACATAATGTTCATTCTGAGACCCAGTCTCTCCTCATGATGATGGCAGACTTGATGGAGGATAAGCCCTAACAAGAAGTAGATTTCATTCCTTGGTTATATCACATCTGCTAAAACATATAAAACAAGTCACATGGTTGAACCCAAAGTCAAGGGGAGGGAAAGGAAACTCTGTTTCTAGTGGAAGGAAGTACAAAGTCACATGGGAAAGGGCATAATAACAGGGAAGAAAACACTGGGATCAAACCAAAGTCTACCCCAAGAGGTTTGATAGTTAGTTCTTGACAAAGCAGACAAAATATTGCACTACTGACAATCAGATAGTCATCTTGAATACAGTGATAATAGATTGCTCTATTTGTTCAAAGGATAAATGAATATTATTAAGTTCTAATCTGTGGGTCCATTTTCCATACTCAGTGATTCTAACCTTAGATCATTTTAGGGCTGCATAGATTAATCCACCGTAATTATCAGACTGTGTTATAACAAAGAATAAAAGTGATTCAAGAAATATTTATTAATCCCTTGCTATTATTTTTAAGATTCTTCTCTGAACCTATGCAAACAGTGATAATTTCCAGTTCTTTTCTCTCAAGGAGGTCTCAACATAGTAAAATATAAGAACATTTTGTTTTTCTATCAACTATTTATTTAGTGGTAAATTTCACTGTTAAATTATAGACTTTAATTTCTGAACAATTTTTAGGAATAGAGTGAATTTTCCTTGTGCTTTAATGAAAGGTTTATATTTATTTAAAATTATACCCTTGTTGTATAGATCAATGTTGAAGGAAACCAACGATAATATTTTTATAACAATAAAATAATATGAAGAAAAATAATGTGGGGGAGGGTGTAAGATTTTTATTGCTTGGAAAAATTTTAAAAATCTATTAATTTTCCATCAGTTGCAACATAATGACCCAACTCTTTAAGTGGAAAGGAAAATAAACTTTTTGAACCAAACTTTGTGCCAGAGATACAGCATGTGCTATTAATTTAAACTGTTTCTTTCAATGATTTGATTATATTTTATGATATAACCTACTTAGTGGATTGAAATCTAGAAAATGCTTAATTTGGTTCCTAAATGAGGGATAATGAAGGTCATAGAATGTGTACCATACTGAATAAATTGCTATTAAGATAAAATATATAAATAAGTCACCAACTAAAATCAATCTCTTTCCATGTATATTGAGAAAGAAGGAGAATGTGTGTGTGTATGTATGTATGAGAAAGAGAAAATGAATATATGGAGAGTATGTATATATATAAAATTACAGAAAGCTTGAAATTTGCAATGATTAATTATGTTTATTTATATAATTAATTTACTGCCCCTAAATTACATATATCAACCTATTCTTATATGCTTAAATGTTAAATTATATGATAATTTGAAAGCAAAAGGATTTATAACCACTTGCCAATCAGAAAATATAAAACTAAAATGCCTGACTATTTTAAGGATTGTTGAGGATGTAGACTAACTGGAACCTTCATATCCTGCTGATGGGATTTTATAGTATTGGTACAACTGCTTTGGAAATCTTTTTGGCAATATCTTCTAGATCTGAACATATGCATGTTCTAGACACAGGAATTCAACTCCTAAGTGTATAACCCAAAGTAATGTATGTATGTACATGCATCAAAATATATATACAAAGGTGTTAATAGCAGCAGTTTTCATATGATCTCTAAACTGGAAGCAATCTAATGCATATCATCCCTAGATAAAATAACCAACTTGAAGAATATTCATAATTGAACACTATATAGCAATGAGAAAGATTAAATCACTGCTATACACCATAACATTGATGATGAACATCAACATAATATTTAGCAAAAGAAGCCAGGCAAAAACTATACACTGTATAATTCCATTTATATAAAGTTCAAGATAAAGCAATACTAATCTAAGGTGTTAGAAGTCAGGATGGTGGTTACTTTTATGGTGGTGCTTGGTGAGTGGAAATGGGCATGAGGGGGCCCTCAAAGGTGTTAATAATGTACTTTTGGGTCTTGGTCGTGATTATATGGGTGTGTTTATTTAGGTAAAATGTATCAAGCTGTACAATTAAATTTTGTGCACCTTTCTGCATGTTATATATATTTGTTTCCTTTATTGATTTTAGAGAGGAAGTGAAAGGGAGAGAGAAAGAGAAACATCGATGAGAGAGAACATCGATTGGCCGCCTCCTGCATGCCCCCCACTGGGTTTTAGGCCCACAACCTGGGCATGTGTCCTGACCGGCGACCTCTTGGTGCATGGGTTGACGCTCAACCACTGAGCCACACCGGCCGGACTGCATGTTATATTCTTAACAGCTTTATTGAAGTATAATTGATATACAAAGAATTGCACATATTTAATGTGTACAGTTTGATGAGTTTGAACATAGGCAAACATCTGTGATACAAAGTAATAGACATATGCATTACCTCTCAGAGTTTTCTTATGTCCTTTTGTTTTATTTTTTGAATATGTTATATTTTTATAAAACATTTACTTCAATAAAAATACATCTTGTTTCTCAATGACTTCCTGCCATCCTTATTTTTCACCATTTCTGCAAGAGCTGCTTAATAACTCTAACACATTCTAATAACTTCCCATTATTTTTCATTCTTCAAATCATGGAGGAATTATTGTAATCTTTTCAAGTCCCTCATCCTATTCACTTACTATTAATTCCTATTGTGGGGAATAGACAGCAAACCTTAGAGAATTTATAGAGCCTCAGTTCATTCTTATATCTGCCAAAAGAAACTTTACATTACAAACCTTGATTATTGATTCTCTCCATGACATTTAAAATGATATCTTGCATAGCAACTTTGTCTGCTACCACCTTTCTGCCCAAAGTAATTTGCAGCAACCATGGAAATTTTGAAATTAGATTGGAGACTTTCTGTCCCAAACCACATGCTTCCTGAAACAGAGGGAGTTTTGAATAGTGTGAGGTTATTCCTGATCCTGGCAATAATACCTAAGAATAATGAAAGACTTAATGGGTTGATCTGTTAAGTCCATTTTCCAAATCAAAGGTGAGGACTTTTTTTCCCCTTGAGAAATCAAGGTTAGGTCTGTCTCCAGGCATGCATTTTAAGCAAAGAACATGAGTTCCTAAGAAAAGAAGTCCTCCTAAGGTAAGCACAGGACATATTCATTCAATTGGAAAGCCCTTTAACAAAGGAATTGCTTCCTCATGAGCAGTATTAAAGCAACCTCCCATTACTAAGGCATGTTAAACTACCTCTTGGGCATTTTGCCAAAACTTTAAGCTGCATTACAGGCATTTTGTAAAAGGTATTTTTCCTGTGAAATAGTTCAAATACTCTCTCTTTTCTCTCTCTCTCTCTCTTTTTTTTCCCCTATCCCTTACAGACTCCATCAAAGTTAGCCAATTTCAAACATTATTTCTTCTATAGCTCTCACAAAGTTTCACACAGGGAGCTATTGAGAAGCAAGAAATCTGATGATGGGGCACAGTTCTTTTGTGACTAGAAGAGATAAAACCCCTGTAGATGTGTCAAAACCAATATTTTTGTTTCACACTAAAATATAGCTTGTATAATAAAGAAAATTCACAAATTGTAAAAGATAAACAGGATGACTTAAGCACAAAACAAATGTAATCATGAATTCCATGCAGTTCCTTCAATTATTATTACTGGATTCAGTGGTTGTAAGTGGCCAGATGTGCTGTGTGGGGTGATGTGTTTGATTGTTAGCTGTCCCCTCTAAATCTGTTGTATCTTTCTCCCTAGTCATATGGGGCAACCCAACTGGACCATAGTCTCCAGCCTCCTTTGCAGCCATGTATGGCCACTCAATTAAATTCTTGCTAATAAAATAGGAGTACAAGCAATTTTTGCTTGAGCTGGATTTCCTCTATTTCCTCTTCACGCAAGTTTAAGGCCAAAGAAGCAGTGGACAGCTATCACTCTACAGAACAGGGCTGTGTGCTAAGGGATGGCATAGTACCAATATGGAAGATACTTTTACCAGTGACTATCCTGATGATATTGAGCCACACCTCCAGTCTAGATGTTGAACTTGCATGAGAAAGTAATGTACTTCTGTTCACTTTTAGCCATTGTAGATTTTTATCTTTGTTATGCAAGCTAATCTTTATCCTAACTAATTCATTTCTTCCTACTCTCATCTCTTCAGCCATAGGAGGTGGTAACATTGTGTCTGTTAGTATTTGTGTTTTCTTTACACACTTTCCCACACCTTTGGAAATTGTCCTTTCATTAAACATCCTCCGATTACCCAGTTTGAGTGTTACATCTATTTCATACTTGATATATTTACTAGTCAAGGTATTGTGACTGAGTTAATAAAAACCAGGCCTCATCTTTTAGTGGACTGGCCAAAAGAGAAGTAACTCACTGTTTTTAATGTGCAATCTTGCAAAAGGTGAAACATTGAAGAGCAGATCCAAAATTATTATTGTAGAAATGAGAGGGAGCAAACAGTGTAAGAGAAACCAGTACATTTATTTATTCATAAATTGCCTGGAGATCCAACTTTGAGATATAGTAACAACTGGAACAAACTTAGAGTCCAGAAACCTGGCCATAGTATTAGAGGAGTCATTTCTATTCCAGCCATTGCTGGCCAGATCCATATGAAGATAGGTTTATTTGACCATGAGCACATCTTCTTGGAACAAAAGGTATGCTATAAGGGAGGAGGAATTTATATTCATGTCCTATGGCCCACTCTATCCCAAGGCTTTTATTTCTATGTATATGCAGTGTTTCTCAAATTTTTATCCTTCTAATGAACTTGAAACTAAATCCAAATGCCTATTCATCTTTCCCTTTGGGTATTTAATAGTGATCTCATGTATCATATGTCCAAGTTGAATTATTGACTCTTCCCAAGACCCTCATCTTTACCTGCCTCAGATGAAGGCAAATTGAAGTCTTCTAATTTTCCAGGCCAACATTGCTGAAGTCATCATTAATCTTTTCTTTCTTTCATTTTCCACATCCATTTCATCACCACATCTTATTGGTTCTACCTTCAAATTATATCTAAAAGCTGAGCACTGCACATCATCTCCAGAGTTAATGTCCTATATCTTATGATCTCTTCAATTGTAATAGCTGATCTTTGGTTTTCTGCCCATGTCCCTATAGAGTTGACTTTTAATACAACAACCAGAGAGATCCTTTTTTTTTTTATCCTCACCCGAGGAAATTTTTTCACTTTTTGTTCAGATAGAGTGGGAGGGAGGGAGGGAGGGAGGGAGAGGAAGAGAGAGAGAGAGAGAAACATCGACGTGAAAGGGACACATCGAGTGGTTGCCACCCGCATGGGACAAACTGCAACCGAGGTACATGCCCTTAGCGGGAACCGAACCCGGGTCTCTCTGGACCTCAGGCCAACGCTCTAACCACTGAGCCAAACCGACTAGGGCCAGAGAGATCCTTTTAAAGCATAAGCTGCATCTTCTTATTTAACATTTGATTTAATATCTCTTGATAACTTCTCTATGTTAAAAAAGACAGAGGGGACTAAATGAATAGTTTATAAGCTCTAAAATTAATGTGAACAAAAGTTATAACTTGAGAGAATGGCTTTACCATTCAATGAATATCAGTGACTAGAAATTTTGCAAAATGACCCAAACAGAAACTCATTCAGCAAAAAAAAAAAAATTGAAATCTATTAATGAAAAGGATTGAAAATAATCTTGAGTATATATATATATATATATATATATATATATATATATATATATATATAGTGGTGAGAATGCAAAAGTATACAGACACATTAGAAGACAATTTGGCAGTTTCTTATTAAGCTCAACATACTCTTACCACACAAAGCAGCAACTGCACTTTTTCATGTTTACCTAAGTGAGTTGAAAACTTATGCCCACACAAAAACCTATACACTAAGGTTTATAGCAGCTTTTATTCATAAAAGCCAAAACTTGAAAGGAACCAAGATGTCCTTTAATAGGTGAATGGATAAACAAGCTGTGGTACATCTACACAATGGAATATATATGATTTAATAATAAAAAAATGAAGCCATGAGAAGACATGGAGGAATCTTGAATTCATGTTACTTAGTGAAGGATGGACCAGTCTGAAAAGGCTACAATTTCCAACTCTGATATTTGGAAAAGGCAAAAAATCCGTGGTTACCAGGAGTTCTGGGAAGTGTGTGTATGGGAAGAAGAAGGCAGAGAGGGAGGGAGAGACAGATGAATAGACAGAACACAGAGTATTTTTAGGACAGTAAATATATTCTGTATGATATAGTAATGAGGGATACATTTCATTATACATTTGTCAAAACTCATAGAACTATACAACACAAAGAGTAAACTTTAGTGTATACTATGGACTTTAGTTAATAATGTGTCTGTATTTGTTCATCAGCTGTAATATATATACCACCCTAATGCCAGATGTTAATAATAGAAGAAAATATAATTTATTTTAGCGAATGATCTATTGTGTCCTTAAGAGAAGTTAACATTAAACTGAAATATTTGCTTCATGGGGAGTAGTCAAGGGGCATGGGAGGAATTAACAATTTTTTATACTTTAATTCAGGCCCTCACCAACTTATAAGTGATATAGTCTAATAGTCTCTTAAATTGTTTTTCTGCCATAGGCTTTACCATTTCCTGGCCATTACAAATATGAATAATTAAGTGTACTAAATCATTGCTTTTCCTTGTCACACAATACTCAAAAAGCCTGAATGTCATTCTATTGTTTACAGAATGAATTTCATAAATTTTGTTTTTGTTTTTATTTTTTTTAATTTTTAATTTTTTCAATTACAATTTGCATTCAATAGTATTTTGTATTAGTTTCAGGTGTACAAAATAATGGTTAGACAATCACATACTTTACAAAATGTTCTCCCCAATATTTCCAATTCCCAACTGGCACCATATGTAGTCATTACAATATCATTGACTATATTTCCTATGCTGTAGTTTACATCCCCATGACTATTTTGTGACAGCACTGGATGGACCTGGAAGGTGTTATGCTGAGTGAAATAAGTCAGTCAGAGAAAGACAAATACCATATGATTTCACTTATATGTGGAATCTAAAGAACAATATAGATGAACAAACAAAATAGAAACAGATTCATAGATACAGAGAAAAGACTCATGGTTGCCAGTGGTGAGAAGTTTTGGGGGACTGAGTGAAAAAGGTGAAGGGATTGAGAAGTACAGATTGTTTAATAATAGGTTGGTAGTTATAAAATAGAATAAAGTTTAAAAAAAGAATTTTAGCATTCTACTCATTCCTTCCTTTGACTTTTTCTTACCTAAGCTCTACAATAAACTGTTTTTTGCTGCCCCTTTAAGAACTACGTTCCAGGGAAACTGGTCTATTCATTCTCACTTCTATAATTACTTCCATTGGGATAAACCTGAAGGAAGAAAATATTGAGAGCAAAATCTCTAGCAATTATAAGCTGTGATATTGACCAAGTTTTTAAAAAAGCTTTTTGAGCATCAATTTCCTCCTCTGAAAAATGTAAATGATAATAAAGCATGGTGACAAGTGATCTGGAAATGAATATACAGAAAAGAATAGAATATGGCTGCTGTCCTGAAGGTATTTACCATCTAGCTGCAAAAGACTAAAGTAATTCTAGGGTAAACTCCTGGATGGAAGGGTACATATCTGGTTGCTATACATTAGTAGTTCTAACACTTTCCACAATGCTTTATGCATACCAGACACTAAATATATATTTGTTTATAATGATAAACAGAAAAATGTGAAATGGGGAGTTTTTAAAAGTCATCATCACATTTAATGAAATAAATCATTTCAACTGAAATTTCAAGAAAAGACTAAAACATTTTTTTTTTGTAATTATTGATTTGTCTTTACCTCACAATACACTCTAGGTTTCTTTTCTTTTATTTTTTTCATTTGTAAAGCAACAAAACAAAACCTACAATACCTACAACAGCAAACAACAGACTGAAATTGAAAGAAAAATCTGTTCTTCTGTCATGTTTGCTAGCTGTTTCTTGTCACTATATTAATCTCATAAATTTATTTAGTATTTTATGGTTTATAAAATACTTTCAGTGCTGTAAACATATAGTTGATCCTTAAATAACTGTGGGCAATTTTTCCTGACACAGAGATGTGTTGGCTTACACATATTTTCTTCTCAAAACCAATAATATACAGGGTAGGGCAAAAGTAGGTTTATTGTGACATTCTCCTGAGTTACTAAAGCTATTGTAATAATCATAACTTGCATGTCTTTTTCCATATTCATAACTGTAAACCTACTTTTGGCCCACCCTGTACACACCTAAGATTATTGACTATGTCCCACAATTGACCCCAGCAAGTACTAAACCTATAAGCTCAATCTCATGAACACCATGGTTGACCAGCAACCAATGTTACCCCATTTGCTTAATGCTGTTCTTCCAAATATGGTATAAAAACACCACTGAGATGAATGAATATGTAACAATCAAAATCACACAAAATTCAATTCACACAATTAAAATACTTTCAACAATAAAGGTAAATTAAAAAAATAAAATGCTGTAAAGAAAAGGAAAGAGATTTTGCTATATTTATGCTACAATCCTCAACAGAAAAATAGATATCCAGAGAACTGGAAGAATATGACCTCTCTAAAAAGCTCTAGTAAAATGAAAGATTTATTACTCTGTGTCGTTGGGTAAAAGAATGTGAAGATAGTACATATTCAGCTTTATAGCTTGGAATAAAGATCTTTAGCAATAGGTTGTATTTTCATGCTTTAGATTGGCCCACAACCACTGGTTTTTGCAGGTTTTTCATGTGCCCTAGTGTATAATCCATTAGAAAATTCAGAATTATTTACATGTCTCATGTAGAGCTTTGGCTTTAGCATTTTTAGAGGTTTTGGAATCAGATCTACATAGCTTGCTTGAAAATGCAATACAATCAAAATAATTTTGGCTGAAAGCAAGATAGCTAATGCATTGTAGTCAAAACCATGGTAAAAATATTAATTAGTCCTGAGTATTTTGTTTATTGGTAATTTTGTTGCATCTGAGACTATTTTGTAACTCTTAATGTTTTATAGATATATTGTATTTTGTTGAATTTTTCAGGTTTTTTTACACTACCTGCTTTCTTTCATTATAATCCATTGTAAGTCAGTTATTCAACTTTCTCACGTTATGTACATCATAAGACAATCAGTTGAAATAATTAAAGCCTCTAACAACTGCATAGACAAATATGCTTTGCATATTTCTATTCTTATCATGTTAATATCTATATATGTATATTAGGCTAAAATATGAAATTCTTGTTTTTACAAATCAAAAAGATTGAATGGCAGTAGTTCATATGGTTTAAATTAATATATATGTAGTATATATACACATACATACAATTTGGAAATAGGTACGTTGAATGTTGACAGTGGTTAATTTTGGAAAGATTAGATGATAGTAATTTTTGATTTTCATTTATACATCTTTACACTATTTTGAAGAATGAGCAAACTTGATTTGTAATAAGGACAAAAATACTGGACACCAATATAAAAAAACAAAAGGAGCCTGGCCGGTGTGGCTCAGTGGTTGAGCATCAACCCAAGCATGAAGAGGTTGCTGGTTCGATTCCTGGTCAGGTCACATGCCCAGGTTGTGGGCCCGATCCCCAGTGGGGGGCATACAGGAGGCGGCCAATCGATGTTCTCTCTCATCAATGTTTCTATCTCTCTGTCCTTCTCCCTTCCTCTCTCTCTAAAAATCAATAAAGAAAAAAAAATTCAAACAAACAAAAGCAAAAGGAGTGATTCTAGGAAAAAAATGTGACGATGTATATATATTTAAAGCTCCCACCTAAATAATGACTGCAGCAATTTATCACCTACTTTACTTTGATTTCTAGTAAATATTTGAAACAGTATAAATAAAGCCAAATTCTTATTTTCCCCTACCTCAGCCCCCGTCCCCACTGAACTGTCTCCTCTGTAGTCTTCCCTTCCTCAATAAAAGACAATTTCATCTTTAATTACCTCAGACCTAAAATCTTTGTGTTTCTCTTTGAGTCCTTCCTTTCTCTCACTCCCCACATTCAATCCAATAGGAAATGCCACTACCTACACTCCTACCACCCTGCTTCATGCCATACCAACATTACATCTCATTAGGTTTATATTGCAAATCATCTCCTAACTGGTTTCCTTGTTTCAAATCCTGGTAATCAGGTTGATCCTTTTAAATAATAGCCACATTATGCCACCTCTCTTCTCAAAATCTTCAAGGGCTTCTCATCTTATTTAAAATAAAATCTATATCCCTTACTATAATCCACATTGTCCCTAGTGATGTGTTTGTTCCCTGGCTAACTCTGACCTCATCTTCTGCCCTGCCCTTTCCTTATCCCTCTCCAGTTACACCAGCCTCCTTTCTTTATCCCAGGTTATTGCAATTGCTATACTGGGATACTTTTTCCCCAGCAATATGGCTTCCTCAATCACTTCATTCATGTCTCTGAATATCACTAAATCAGAAAACCTCCTTGACCACTGAAATTAAAATAACTATAGATATTGATAGATGTACCTATACATATAAATATAATGTTTTGTCTTTATCCACACATTGCTATCATTAGATTAGGAATTCTTCAAGTAAATTCTCTGGTTTGGTCTTTGTTGACTATTGTTACTTTTATGCTTAAAATAGCTCTTGACACATATTAGCATAAAAAAACAGTCAACTGAATGAATTAGTACAATCATTACATAGTACATGGTGGGAATGGAAGGTTTTTAAAGAAACAATCCACCACTACTTTGTTTTCCTATTCAGTTCACTTAGGGTTACAGGAGCAATAATTAAGTGCTTGTACTCACTTTGGAAGCTAGAATGACAATTATCCTCTGTGAAAGAGTTAGCTTCTTACAGATATAGTAATCCTTTCTAATTTCTAGATTTAGTCATCCAGTTGTGAGATGATGAGCAACTGAGTTGAAGCAGTGGCAAAGGAATTAAAATTAATAAGATGGATGAAGAAGGCTGAGAAAGAATTGATAGAATTTGATAACAAATCAGGTGTGGAGGGTGAAGGAGAAGGGAGGAGGATGAAATTTGCTCATCTGGGAAATTGAGGCAATAGAGATAAAATTCTGCTATTTTACCTTCATCTGGAAGTTCCTACTTCCTCTTCACCAACAATGTTGCCTTGGCATCAAAATGAGCAACTCTCACAAAAAATTAGCATTCTCTGGAAGAAATAATACTAACAGTGTAAAATTACAATAGCAGATGAACCGATTGAGATTCCTGTAACATAAGACAGGGACAGAAAAAAAAAAAAAAAACTAAAGCTAAACCAACTTTTAAAAAATATATTTTTTTATTGATTTATGAGGGAAAGGGAGAAGAGAAATAGAAACATCAATGAGAGAGAACATAGATTGGCGGCCTCCTGCCCACCCCTTACTGGGGATTGAGCCCACAACCTGGTCATGTTCCCTGACCAGGAATCAAGCTAGTGACCTAGCGGTGCTTGGGTCAATGCTTAACCACTGAGCCATACCAGCTGGGCAAGCTAAACCAACTCTTAAATATAAGGCAGCTTCTCAAGAATGAACACGATGGTACATAAGATACTAACTACTGAGCACTTTTTAAACTGGTGCCTTTATTCAAACAAGTGTTGCCACTTCTCAGCTGGCATTCCCTCCTTTTTGGATCAACTGAGATAATCGGTCATTTTTGTGCCAACAGACCTACACTCTGTATGATGAAATAAAACAATAATGGAGCTCTGTAGACTTGAACTAGTCTGCTTGAACATTCAAAGGAAGGCAAAGATTTAAGATTTAAATTACTGATCACAATTTAAATCTTCTTGTATCACTAAATAATATATTTGCATGTAACATAGTGAGGGAATTTCATAGAGCAGAGTTTCTCAAACTTTATCATGCATCAGAATCACCTGGGTGGCTTGTTAAAACACAGATTCCCAGACCCCAGCTCCAAAGACTCTAGTTCAGTAGGTATGGAATGGAGCTAGATAATTTGCATTTCTGACGATTTTCTTCAGGATAATGATGATGGTGATTTGGAGAC
Organism: Tadarida brasiliensis; assembly: GCA_030848825.1. Taxonomy (NCBI): domain Eukaryota; kingdom Metazoa; phylum Chordata; class Mammalia; order Chiroptera; family Molossidae; genus Tadarida; species Tadarida brasiliensis. The sequence continues at coordinate 116,498,517 of CM061280.1, read as the reverse complement.
TACACTTTGATAAGCACCTCACAGAGTAATACTTCTCTGCTACCAGAGAAAGTGTTCCTTAAAATATTAAAATATAATCCAGATGTAGAGTAATAGCTATGAGACTGGGATATTCATTCATCCTTGTCACTGCCAAGAGGACAATTTTATACTCTCCTGAACCTCTAAGAGATGTAATCCTTGCATGAAGTGTTAATTAACCATATCACTAGTAAGATAGAGAAAATAGGGAAAAGAGAAACAAAGAAATGTAGTTTCTAGGTCTGTGTCCTGAAAATGCATTTTTGGCTTTTACAAAAAAATGTGTTTAGACAATCAAGTAAACTCTTATTCTCTACATCTATTGTCAATCACTAAAATGGTCAGTCAGGTCAGGTTTGATGGTTTAGCCTTAGGGAGTCAAGCTAAGAGGATACAAGAAATATCTGCAGGTAATTTCTCTAAAAGGGCTGCTTTCCCTTATATTTAAATATAATTTCAAATTTAATTGACTTTTTCTCTAATATTAAGGTTTTTTTAAAAAAGTATTTTTAACAGAGAAGAAAATCACAGAATCTATGACATCTTTCTGTAATTCACCCATCCATTGTATAATATGAAATATTTTTGCTGCCTGAGATACTTGTTCAATGCCCAGTGCCTTAGAGTACAATGATATTTTCATATCAACCTATTAAAATGTATTTCCACTAAAAGAGTTCCTGTAATATATTTGTGAACACCATCTCTGCAAACAAAAAAAAATAAAATAAAACCAAAAAAGTCCTCTTCTCCATGAAACTTTAAATTTTTTAAAAATTACAGTTTACATTCATTTAAAAAAAATTATCTTATTGTTGAAAGTATTACAAATGTCCTCCCTTTTCCCCCCACTGATCCCCTCCTCCCCATTACTGCACCCCCTGCCACCTTCACCACACTACTGTGTCCATTGGTTATGTATATATGCATATAAATGTGTTGGTTAATCTCTTCCCATCCCCTCCCCCCTTCCCTCTGAGGTTCATCAGTCTGTTCCCTGCTTCCATGTCTCTGGACCTATGTTGTTCGTCAGTTTATTTTTGTTCATTAGATTCCACATATAAGTGAGATCTTGTGATACTTGTCTTTCTCTGACTGGCTTATTTCACTTGACATAATACTCTCTAGATCCCTCTATGCTGTCTCAAAGGATAAGAGATCTTTCTTTTTACAGCATAGTATTACACTGTGTAAATGTACCACAGCTTTTGTAAATAGTGCTGCTATGAACATAGGGATGCATATATTCTTTCTGATTGGTGTTTCAGGATTCTTAGGATATATTCCTTTATTATTATGTATTAGTTTCAGATGTACAGCGTAGTGATTAGACAAACATGTACTTTACAAAGTGGTCCTCCTGATATTTCAATTACCACCTGGCCCTATGCATAGTTGTTATGATATTATTGACTATATTCCCTATGCTATAATTTACATCTCTGTAACTATTCTGTAACTACCAATTTGTATTTCTTAATCCCTTCACCTTTTTCACCCTCTGTCCCCTCCCCTCTGTCAACTGTCTGTGTTCTCTGTGTCTGTGAGTCTGTTTCTATTTTCTTTGCTTGTTTATTTTCTTTAAATTCTTCATATAAGTGAGATCATATGATATTTGTCTTTCTCTGTCTGACTTTTTTTCATTTAGTATCAAACTCTCTAGATCCATCTATTCTGTTGCAAAAGGTAAGATTTCATTTCTTTTATAGCTAAGTAGTATTCTATTTTATATGTATACCACAGCTTTTTTATCCACTCATCTATTGGTGGACACTTGGGTTGCTTCCATATCTTGGCTATTGAAAATAATGCTGCAATGAACATGGGGTGCATATATTCTTTCAAATTAGTATTTCAGGTTTCTTCTGAAAGATTCCTAGAAGTGGAATTTCTGGGTCATAAGGCAGTTCCATTTTTAATTTTTTGTGGACCCTCCATACCTTTTTCCACAGTGGCTGCACCAGTCTGCATGCCCACCAACTGTGCACGAAGGTTCTCTTTTCTCCACATCCTTGCCAACACTTGTTGTTTGTTGATTTGTTGATGATAGCCAATCTGACAGGTGTGAGATGATATCTCATTGTGGTTTTAATTTGCATTTCTCTGACAATTAGTATCATTGAGGATCTTTTCATATGTCTGTTGGCCATCTGTATGTCCTCTTTGGAGAAGTGTCTACTCAAGTCCTGTGCCCATTTTTTAATTGGATTGTTGTTTTTCTGTGTTGAGTTGTATAATTTCTTTATAAGTTTTGCATATTAATCCTTCATCAAATGTATCATTGGAAAATATGTTCTCTCATTTAGTGGGTTGTCTCTTTGTTTTGTTGATGGTTTCCTTTGCTATTAAAAAACTGTTTCGTTTGTTGTAGTCCCATTTGTTTATTTTTTCTTTTGTTTCCTTTTTCCATAGAAGAAATATTGCTATGAAAAATACCTGAGATTTTACTGCCTATGTTTTCTTTTTTTTTAAATTCTCACCCTAGGATAGATTTACTGATTTTGGAGAGAGAGAGAGAGAGAGAGAGAGAGAGAGAGAGAGAGAGAGAGAGAGAGAAAGAAAGAAACATCAATGTGAAAGAGAAACGTTGATTGGTTGCCTCCTGTATATGCCCCAACCAGGGATTGAACCCACAATCTTTATAGTAAATGGAACGATGCTCCAAACAACCGAGCTACCCAGCAGCTGGGGCAGCCTATGTTTTCTTCTAGGAATTTTATGTTTTGATTCTCACATTTTAGTCTTTAATTCAAATAGAGTTTATTCTTGTACATGGTGTAAGGTGGTGGTCTACTTTCATTTTTTTGCATGTATCTGTCCAATTTTACCAACACCATTTATTGAATAGACTGTCTTTATTATCCCATTGTACTTACTGTACTTTCCTCCTTTATCAAATAGTAATTATTGACTATAAAGGCATGGATTTATTTCTGTGCTTTCTATTCTGTTCCTTTGATCTGTATGTCTTTTTTTTATGCCAATACCATGCTGGTTTGATTACTATGGACTTGTGTGTATAGTTTGATGTTAGTTAGCATGATACCACCAACTTTATTCTTTCTCAAGACTGCTGAGGCTATTCAGGGTTCCACATAAATTTTTGGATTATTTGTTCTACGTCTGTGAAATACACCATTACTATTTTGATAAAAATTGTGTTTAATCTATAGATTGCTTTGGGTAGTAGGGACATGTTAATGATGTTAATTCTTCTTGTCCATGAACACGGTATATGCTTCCATTGTTCCATTGATTCATATCTTCTTTGGTTTCTTTCTTCAGTGTCTTATAATTTTCCAAGTACAGGTCTTTTACCCCCTTGGTTAAATTTATTCTTAGGTATTTTATTTCTGTGGTGCAACTGTAGATGGGATTGTTTTCTTAGTTTCCATTTCTGATAGTTCCTTATTGGCGTATACAAATCCAACTGATTTCTGGATATTAATTTTGTATCCTGCTACTTTACTGAATTTATTTATCAGTTCCAGTAGTTTTTTGATGGAATATTTATGGTTCTTTACATACAGTATCATGTAATATGCAAATAATGACAGTTTTACTCCCTCCTTGCCAATTTGGATACCTTTTACTTCTTTCTTTTGTCTGATTCCTGTGGCTAGGATTTTCAGTATTATGTTGAATAAAAGTAAGAGTGGACCTCCCTGTCTTGTTCCTGATCTTAAGGGAAACACTATTAGTTTTCCCCATTGAGTATTATGTTGGCTGTGGGTTTGTCATATATTGCCTTTATTATATTGAGATATGTTCCCTCTGTTCTCACATTACTGAGAGTTTTAATTGTAAATGTGTATTGGATTTTGTCAAATGCTTTTTCTGCTATTGATATGATCATATGATTTGTATCCTTCATTTTGTTTATGTGTTTTATTACATTAATTGATTTGTGGATATTGTACCAACCTTGCATCCCTGGAATAAATCCCACTTGATCATGGTGTATGATATTTTTAATGTATTGCTGGATCCAGTTGGCTAATGTCTGTTGAGAATTTTTACTTCCATGTTTACCAGGGATATTGACCTATAATTTTCTTTTTTTGTAGTGTCTTTATTGGGTTTTGGAATTAGGGTAATACTGGCCTCATACAATGAGTTGGGGAGTCTTCCTTTCTCTTGAATTTTTTGAAATAGTTTGAGAAGGATAAGTGTTAGTTATTCTTTGAATGTTTGGTAAAATTCACCTGTGATGCCATCTAGTCCAGAACTTTTGTTTGCTGGGAGTTTTCTGATTACTGCTTCAATTTCATTAGTTGTAATTGGTCTGTTTTGTTTTCTGTTTCTTGTTGATTCAGTTTTGGAAGATTGTATGTTTCTAAGAATTTCAAATGTATCATTTTTAAATCCAGAAGTTCTTTTATCATACTTTCAATATTTTCCAAATATGCAATCTTAATGTCTATTTTACCTATTCCACTACCCCCACCATGCAGGGACCTCTAATCTTCTAGTCTAGTATTAACTGATTCTTCTCTTGTAATTCTAGTTGGCTGTCATGTCAAGCCTCCCTGCATAGACCTCCTGGGTATATTAATTTTTTTCAGGGAAGAAAGATTTGGAAGTTGTGGTAAATACCTGGATGCCATGATAGTTTTTAAAAATGAGAATCAAAAGGAGGCAGCTGTGGGGGTGGAGAGAGATTGGCTTCAATTAATCTGTTATCAGTATAAATTCTCACTCTTGCCCTCTTATTTCACTTGATCTTTCTGAATTCAATGTTTCTTCAGGATCTGCAGGGTTAATATGTTAGCCATTATACTCATTCCGTGGGTATTCTTTATGGCAAATGGTTTTGCTGAATCATTAACACTGTACCTGTATATGCTTTCCTTTTTATAGCTACTTGTTGTCATTTCTTGTTTGGTGATGGCTCTACTCCCATGGTTTTGTGGCCTTATATGTTTCTCTTCCCTGTACTATAATTTTAATGAAGTATCAGGAGAGCTAAGAAATAGATATTTGTGTTTAAAATGACAGAAACACAGCTTATTCTATTTTGAAATATCTATACTATTTTAGAAAGTATATGATTGAAAAATATTTCTGTATTTAAAACACAAAGCCTACTTTGATTTGGGGAATAATGACAAATTTTAAAGGAAATAATGTATTTCACTATGAAGCAAAGTCAGTTTGAAAAGTAGTGAATCATAGAACTTTACTATAAGCGATGCATTAGAGAATATAACAATATGATTTATTCTTTCATTCACTCTTTCAGGTAGTTCATTCTGTGACTATAATAGTTTATGTATTTTGTTAAATGGTGAGGGGATTAAAAATCAAAGAGTGGTTCTTGGCTCCAAGGGAATTGGTGAAATAAAAATTGACCATGTAACATCAAAGCTGGGGACAGGGTGGGGGGATGGGGAAGAGGGTGTCAGTGGGGAAAAAAGGAGAAACATCTATAACAAAAATAAATTAATAAAAAAAAAGAAGGAAAGAAAGAAAGAAAAAATAAATTTAAAAAAATCATCCATATAATGGTAAAGATAAAAAAAAATTGACCATGTAAACAAATAATTCCAATTAAATATAGCATGAAACAACTACCAATTTAAATGACACAAAGAGGTATAGAAGGGTAAGAGGAACCCTTTCTAGGCAGGAACATATTCTTATTCACCTAAAATTGCCTGAAATTTAATCCAAGTCTTAACATAGAGATGGATGCCTAAGCAAGTGTTTATTGCATGGATGGGTATATGATTATGGTGAAGTTGAAAGGATCCAGAGAGCTTTGTGATAGCAGAATACAGGATGGGGCAAAAGTTGTGAGTACGTGAAACATAGAGTTAATAAAGCTATTGTAATAATCATAACCTACATGTCTTTTTCCATATGAACAATTGTAAACCTACTTTTGCCTCATGCTGTATGGTTTGGGTCCTGAAGACTTGGCAGAATTTTGGTGGGTGAAATTTGAAGATAAACAAATAATGGGTGGGTCAAAAGTAGGTTTATAGTTGTGAGTATGCAAAACACAGAGTTTACTCTTGTATTATTTATTAATTATTGTATTATTTTCCATACAAACAACTGTAAACCTACTTTTGGTCCACCCTGTAATATTAACTGAATATTTCTATCAGGCTCTGAAGAGCGGGGAAATTAAGAAGTGCACTTTAGAAACTGTAGAATCCTTTCAATGACTCTTGAAAAGTCACCTGGCCTTGGAACATGGAACCAATTGAATGTGTGGGTTGGAAATATGAACTCTATTTGATAAAGATTAGGTGGCCTGCTAGTTCTCAATATCCATTTTAACCTTCCTTTTAGTACTAGAATCCTCTGAGTTTAAGCTGGGATGTGGCTGTGTTGTTAAGTTTAGGTCACTGAGATGTGTTTGGATGTGTAGAAGCTGAAGTTAATTTTGAACACACTGAATTTAGAATGCCCATGGTAATCTAAGTACAAAATTTACTTTATCATTTGAATTTAAATTGCTAGAACTCCAGAGTGAAATTCTGGCAGGAGACCATTATAAACACTACTGGCAAATGAATCTCCCCAAAGCTCAGTGATGTTCAGCATTTAACAGAGTTTCTTAAAAAGTTTGTTTTTCTAAAATAAAATGTTGAATTGAGCTGTAGTTTACATGGTATTGCTCTGCTGAAAATAACTTTACACTTTCTACATGTTAGTTAAGGCATAGATTAAACTACTCTAACAAAGAAACCTCCTCAAAACCATTGGCTCAAATAATATACAAGTATTTTACTCTTTTACATAGAGAAGTCCAGGAGAAGTAGATGAATGTGGGCTCCATGAGGATATCCAGGGACACCCAAGGTTGCGAGGCAGCTCAGCTATACTTAAACCACATCTTCCAAAGCCCCTGGTGTCGCTCTCATTTCCAGCCAGTGGGAAAGAAGGAACTCCAAGGCAGGTGGCTTAATAATCGTTGAGTGAACCCTCAAGCTGCATACATCACTTCTACTCTAAGGCATAGATTAAACACATCGGGTATATGAAATAAATAGCATTTAAAGAAGTAATGTTTTATGGAGAAACTGAAAGTGAGATTTCCAGATAAGCAGTCAAGTATAACTATCCATGAGAAAATATATCATAGCTGATTTGGAACAGGAGCAGTACATATAATAAAAAGGGACCAATTAAATAAATATTATATTAGAAGATTTTTTTGTCAAAGAAGAGTCACAGGTCTCTCTGGAATTTTGAAATTGATCGACTGGATGATAATGTTATTAAAAACAGAGAAACAAAAGTCAGAAAAATAATTGATTTATGGAGGAAATTAATTAATATATATAAATATATATTACATATTACATATTAATATATTATATATTAATATTATATATTAATATGTAATATATAATATTATATATTATATATTAATATATATGAATAATATATGTTGATTTTTTTTCATCATTCTTACAAACTCCAGTGATGTACAATAGGATATTTAAAAAGTGTTTTAAATGCTTTCAAAGATGGGAGCTAGGCTATTGTAACAGAAACAAACTCAGCTGAAAAAAATATATCTAATTCCAAATACAATTAATGTAGCCATTAAGCAAAATGATATAATGTCTAGAGTTTTAAAAATATAACAATCTCTAGTCAGTGATGCTACAGTGAATTTCAAGAACATCTAGAGAGCAGTGTCCTAGCTTCTGTGTGTCTGGAAGAGCATTGCTATTTCTAGCTGAAATATTAACTTCTATAGCAAATCATACCATGAGCAGTGAGACTGAGTGTAAAAGAGAAGAGGACTTCTGTTATTTTAGATGGAAATTTTTAAATTAGCATTTAGAGATTATTTATACCTTTGAAATATAACTAATTTTATGGGACAAATTTTCAGTGTCACTTGACTTCATTAGGATGTATACAATACTAATAAAATGGCAATTTAAATCAGAGAGAAAGGCCCATAAATTCAAGGAGGCCTAATTGATTTAATGGATGAATGTGTCATATTTCAGAAATACTAATGAACTCAGGAAGAACTACCATGACTCCCAACAGCAGGAAAAAAAGATCAATTTGGAATTACATTTTTTAATAAATGAGCAATCTAATCTATCCCTTGGGCCAAAGCATCTATCTTTTCCACAATATCTAGATGTCAAAATGAGCTCATTTCTCATGGATCTTAGGAGGAAAAAAATGTTAAACTAAAATAATTAGGATATTCTAAACTTTGTTCTAGATTCTATGGGCTTAGAGGAAGGGCGATTCCACTACTTGCTATTGAAATAGAGGTAATAACAGTATCGACTTTGAGAATCATAGACTTTTCTCCTTTAACTTCATAGGCAGATAAGTGACCAAATGAATAATGCCATGACTGAAATGTTTCCTCCACGTTTAGTGCTCACCCTTGTGGGAAATGTGTATCCTGGAAGTTGGATGGATGATTTGGGCTGCACTTACACTTCAACATTGCATTGAGAGAATATTCAGTCATGTTTCTTCCAAAACCATGCACCTTCTAAAATCCTTCCTTCCTTCCTTCCTTCCTTCCTTCCTTCCTTCCTTCCTTCCTTCCTTCCTTCCTTCCTTCCTTCCTTCCTTCCTTCCTTCCTTCCTTCCTTCCTTCCTTCCTTCCTCTCTTCCTCTCTCTCTCTTCCATCTCTCTCCTCACTCTCTCTCCCTTTCTTTCTTTCTCTCTCCCTTTCTTTCTTTCTCTCTCCCTTTCTTTCTTTCTCTTTCTTTCTTTTTCTTTCTTTCTTTCTTCCTTCCTTTCTTTCTTTCTTTCTTTCTTTCTTTCTTTCTTTCTTTCTTTCTTTCTTTCTTTCTTTCTTTCTTTTTCTTTCTTTCTTCTCTCTCTCTCTCTCTCTCTCTCTCTCTCCCTCTCTCTCTCTCTCTCTTTCTTTCTCTTGATTGGACTAGGATTTTTTTTAAAAACCTGCTTTATTGACCTTCAGTAGGAGTGAGCTAAATTTTCTCACATTGCATGTAAGAGAGATTCCTTAGTGAAGATATCCCACCATAGTTTCTTATTGCCATTTTACTCTTCTCATTTTGCAGCAGCAAATAAATTAAAATAAAACCATTAAATTAAAAAAAAAAACTATTTTTCATTAAAGATGAATTTATATTTTATCCTTTTTGTGAAGTGTGTTATAAAAGTCATAAACCTCAACTGCTTTTTCAGAATTTATCTATATTGACAGAAATGAGTAATATTTCTCCTTCAGAAAAGACTTGTTTTAAATATAAAGTTGAAAACCCAGTGCAATTGATGTTGAGATATTGAATTTTGCATCTTTAAAATCAGATCTGAATTGCAGTACCTTAATGTCCCTGTATGTGTTCACAGTATGCTTAAATTTGCAGATGAGTGGGATAAATTGAAGTAAGATATAATCATTTATGCAATTATTTTCTTCAGGGAGCATTCATATGATAATTTCCCATAGCCCTTACATTATTTTCTTAAATATCTCCCAGATCTGACATTTTCTGGCATAGATTCTAATTCCTAATAACAGCTTCCCTACAGACACAATAGCCATGAAAATATCTGGAGATCATGTGTACATACGTGTGAGTGGGAGAACAATATTTCCTTTGATAGATAATCAAATATGACAATACTGCTGTGTGTGGGTTCGATCTGACAGATAAATTTTTAAATAACACTAATGCATAGATTTAGAGATGTTTTATATGTATGTGTTGGGGGAGAAGTGTGTGTGTGTGTGTGTGTGTGTGTGTGTGTGTGTGGTGATCACATAAGGAAACCTGCTTTTCACCAGTGGACCTTAATTGAAGCTCTTTAAATTTACTGCCTCTTCCCATTTAACTTGTGAATATTTCCAAATTGTCCTGTTGCTTAAGGTTATTCAACATTTTTTAATTATATAATTCATGTAATTTTCTAGCATAGCATTTTAGAGGGAAAAATAAATTCTAATTACTCAGTAATTCAAAATGTTAGCATTTCATATCTTTCATGCAAGTTTGGGTGTAGCTTTCATGAACACTGTTGTTATCATTTTTGTACATATGCTTTTGAATTAGCAATATTTTTGAAAAGTACGTCAAAGCACTCCTCTGTGTTATTATATTGGTTTCCTAACAATTGTTTCTAGTGGCTGAATAATCTTGAGTTGAGTTTCATTAACTGTATTTTTTTGTTTTTTATTGAAACAACTCTTTTTATTTATTTATTTATTTTAAAATTTTATTTATTTTTGTTACAAATGTTTCTCCTTTTCCTCCCATTGACACCCTCCTCCCCATTGCTCCCTCCTCCTGCCTGCCTTCACAGTATTGTTGTCTGTGTCCATTGGTTATGCATATATGTATCTAAGTTCTTTGGTTTATCTCTTCCTGCCCCCCTCCTTCCCTTTGAGGTTTCTAAGTCTGTTCCCTACTACCATGTCTCTGGGTCTATTTTGTTCATCAGCTTATTTTGTTCATTATATTCCACAAATAAGTGAGATCATGTGATATTTGTCTTTCACTGATTGGCTTATTTTGCTTAGCATAATACTCTCCAGATCTCTCCATGTCGTCTCAAAGGGTAAAAGATCTTTCTTTCTTACAGCTGCATAGTATTCCATTGTGTATATGAACCATAGCTTTTTTATCCACTCATCTACTGATGGACACTTGGACTGTTTCCATATCTTAGCTATTGTAAATAGTGCTGCCATGAACATAGAGGTGACTATTTGGCAAAGGTGGCAAGAGCATACAATGGAGTAAAAAGACAGTCTCTTTAATAAACGGTGTTGGGAAAACTGAACAGCTACATGCAAAAAAAAAAAAAAAAGAAAAAAGAAAAAAGAAAGAAACTAGACCACCAACTTACACCAAACACAAAAATAAGCTCAAAATGGATAAAAGATTTAAATGTCACTCATGAAACCATAAAAATCTTAGAAGAAAATGTAGGCAGCAAAATCTCAGACATCACATGTAGCAGAATTTTCACTGATACATTGCCTAGGGCAAGAGAAACAAAGGAAAAAATTAATAAATGGGACTACATCAAACTAAAAAGCTTCTGCACAGCAAAAGAAACAAGTATCAAAATGAAAAGGGAACCCACTGTATGGGAGAACATAATTGCCAGTGATAACTTAGATAAGGGGTTAATTTCCAAAATATATAGAGTACTCATACAACTCAACAAAAGGAAGACAAAGAATCCAATTTAAAAAATGGGCAGAGGACCTGAATAGACATCTCTCTAAACAGGACATACAAATGGCCAAGAGACATATGAAAAAATGCTCAACATCACTAATCATCAGAGAGATGCAAATTAAAACAACTATGTGCTATCACCTCACACCAGCCAGAATGAGTACCATTAACGAATCAGCAAACAACAAGTGCTGGCGAGAATGTGGAGAAAAGGGGACTCTAGTACACTGCTGGTGGGAATGCAGACTGGTACAGCCACTATGGAAAACAATATGGTGTTTCCTCAAAAAATTAAAAATGGAATTGCCATTTGACCCAGTGATCCCACTTCTAGAAATATATCCTAAGAAGCCTGAAGCACCAATCAGAAAGAACTGTATTTCTATTATTAGATATTTAGGTATTTCTATTTTTTCCCATTCTATAAACACTGTGAAGTCCACATTGATGTGTAGGTTTTAGGTTTTTTATTTTGCTTTAGGGTAGAACACAATTATGTATTGAATATGTAAAAGAAAAAAACAAAACATCCAAGTGTTCCTTCTGGATAGGGCCCTCTGTTCCAGATGTGTTACTACTCCATCCCCTGTGTCATTCTTCCCAGCCATTAAAATTCTTATTTTAGTGTCCTCACCTCAAGGAAGAAACTCTTCCCAATTGAGCTCTTTTTCATGCATTTTTTTCTATCATGCTGGTTCTTAAGGATTGTTCTTGAGTATATTACGCTCTGTGAGGCAGCATGTTATAGAGGAAAGAGCATGCATCAAGTTGTCATTTACTCTGTTTTATCATTATTATTATTTTAGTACATGTGAGTTTGTGTAATTAAATTTTTTAATTACAGTTGACATTCAATATTAAGTTATTTTTCAGGTGTACAGTATAGTGATTAGATATTTAAGTAACTTAAAAAGTGATCCCTCTGATAACTTTAGTACCTGTTTGGCACCGTACACAGTTATGACAGTATTATTGACTATATCCCCTATGTTGTACTTCACATCCCCATGACTGCATATGTATAATGGAATATTACTCAGCCATAAAAAAAATGAAATCTTACCATTTGTCATTTGCTCTTGTGTTGTAAATGGCCTCAGTTTTCTCATCTATAAATACATACCTATCAGGATTGTTGTGACACTTAACAAATGAATATATAATGCTAGACATATCTGGGGCTCTCAAAAAGTGTAACTTGAATCTTAATCAAGACCCAAGTTATTAACCAGATACTTTATAGACCTCTTAGAGCAGTAGTATACAAGAAAACTTTCTGTTGTGATGATGAAAATAATCTGCATTGTCCAATATGGTAGCCACCAACTACATGTTGATATTAAGCACTTGAAATGGGAATATTACAATTAAAGAACTGATTTTTAATTATGTTCAGTTAATTAAAACATAATTAACCATATGTGGCTAATGGATACTACAATTGATCAATACAGTTCTAGAGAATAGGTCCTTGCTTTTGTTAGCTAAACAGTGAATAACTTCATAATGATAGGAATTTATGGGTGGGTAAAGCCAAGGCTAGACCATGAAAACTGATGAAAGAAATACTCTGAAACTGAGGGGACTGTGTGAAAATTTTCAGTCATGGCTATATAGGCAGATGTATTCTTTCTCCACATAAGGCTAGAACTGGCCTTATAAGGACAACTAACCAGGACACCTTGATCTTGTTACAGCCATAATATATTCCGCACAACCAAAGTGATTATCTGGAAAAAGTGTGAGTAGTTTATTGCAGAGTTAAAATTAAATATCTTAATGAACCAATTTTTTGCCTAGTGAATAAAAACCACATTTTCAAAAAATGAAAAACACTGAACAAATTTTAGCAATAATGAACTATGACAAGCTATTTGAGTTGGTGCCTTGCTTGCTCAGTGAGGCATTCTCTTGAAGTTCAATTGATGGGTGAAGTTTAACTTACATTGTGACAAATATAATAATAGGATCAATTTTTGCAACTAATTGCTAATAAAGTGAACAAATAATGGCTTATAAATGTTAAATGATTCTGCAATATTTAATGTGTACGTGCTTAAAAGAAGTTGATTTTAAGAAATTCAGATTTAGTAATATTACAAATTAATAGTGTTGCATCTATAAATGTTGGAAATTATTCCTCTAAATTTCAGTGCCAGTTACTATAGCACTATCATTTTATACTTGTAATTGTCAGACGTGTAAGGAAAAGCAAGCACTACATTTTATATAATTAATATAGAGAAATTATTTACTTGTTTTTGTAGAATTTACATTTATCACAAAGCTTTGTAAGTACATATTAACCTCTGATAATATATTTTAGATGATTATAAACCTATTAAAAGATTATAAATTATAATACAGATTATCAATGAAAGGGAAAATATACCTAATAATCACACTTGTTGACAGTATTTTAAATTTAGTAATGTATTACGAAAACAAAAATAAGAAAACTGCTTTATTTCAGAACAATGACTTGGTCCTAATTTGAGTGTTTATTTTCTGTATTAGAGTCACTGTCCTAATTTATTAATTAACTATCTGATACTGACTGCCCAGTGGAAGAATTCCCATTGGCAGAAGTACCTTGCCTCTAATACCCCTGGTGTGGTCATCAATTTTTTGTGTCAAGTTGGCTAGGTTATAGTACCTAGTTATTCAAACCCTAATCTGGTTGTTACTGTGAAGATATTTTATAGATGTGATTAACATCTACAATCAGTTGAGTTTATGTAAAGACAATTAGGCTTGATAATCTGGGTGGGCCTCATCAATCAGGTAAAAAGGCCTTAAAAGTGGAACTGAGGTTTTCCTGAGGGAGAAGAAATTCAGCCTGTAGACAGAATTGGACTGTGGCTTCAGCTGGTGCCTGAGAGTTTCAACTTGCTCTTCCTGATGGCTTGCCCTATGGATTTTGAACTTGCCTAGGCATCCCCCACAATCATGTAAACCAGTTCCTCATGATTCTGTTTTTTTGTGGTGAAACTCTGACTGATACACTTGCCCTGCTCAGTCCCTGCCAGGAAGCTTCCCAGAGAGACTGTGGCCTAGGCATGATTGCCATATGAGATTCCAAGGACCTGACAAGTGGAGCCAGTCATCTGACTCTACTCTTTCAGAAGTTTCTCTCTTTGGAATATAAGAAAGCAAAAAACACCCAATCAGAGCAGCAAAAAGAAAAAAGAATAAAAATAAAAAAAATGAGAATCATGTAAGGAGCCTTTGGGACAACGTCAAGCGTACCAACATTCGCATTATGGGGGTGCCAGAGGAGAAGAGAGAAAGCAAGAAATTGAAAACCTATTTGAAAAAAATAATGACAGAAAGCTTCCCTAACTTGGTGAAGGAAACAAACATACAAGTCCAGGAAGCACAGAGAGTCCCAAACAAGGTGAACCCAAAGAGGTCCACACCAAGACACATCATCATCAAAATGCCAAAGGTTAAAGACAAAGAGAGAATCTTAAAAGCAGCAAGAGAAAAGCAGTTTGTTACCTACAAGGGAGCTCCCATAGACTGTCAGCTGATTTCTCAAAAGAAACTTGGCAGGCCAGAAAGGAGTGGCAAGAGATATTCAAAGTGATGAAAAGCAATGACCTACAACTAAGATTACTCTATCCTGCAAAGCTATCATTTAGAATTGATGGACATATAATGAGTTTCCCAGACAAGAAAAAGCTAAAGGAGTTCATCACCACCAAACCAGTATTATATGAAATGTTGAAGGGTCTTATTGAAGAAGAAGGACACAAATATGAAAAATAAAATGGTAATTAATACATATCTATCAACAATTGAATCTACAAACAAAATGAGCAAGCAGAACAGAAACAGACTCATAGATACAGAGCACTTATTGTTGCTTGCCAGATGGGAGGGGGGTGGGAGGATGGGTGAAAAGGATGAAGGAATTAAGAAGTACAAATTGGTTGTTAGACTGATGAACCTCAAAGGGAAGGGGAGAGGGAGAGCGGGATGAGATAAACCAAAGAACGTTTATACATATATGCATAACCAATGGACATAGAAAATAGTGTGGGGAAGGCAGGAGGGGGCAGGATTGGGGAGGAGGGGGTCAATGGGGGAAAAAGGGGGGGACAGCTGTAATACATTCAACAATAAAGATGAGTTTAAAAAAACAGAAAAAGCCCTGACCGGTTTGGCTCAGTGGTTAGAGTGTCAGCCTGTGGAGCAGAGAGTCCCAGGTTTGGTTCCCACTAAGGGCACGTACCTCGGTTGCAATTTGTCCCCGGCCCCGGTTGGGGTCATGTGGGTGGCAGCCAGTCAATGTGTCTCTCTCGCATAGATGTTTCTCTCTCTCTCTTCCTCCCTCTGTCCCTCCCATTCTATCTGAAGTTAAATGCAAAAATGTCCTCGGGTGAGGATAAAAAAAATAAAAAAACAAAAAAAGAAAGAAGGTCTGAGCAGCCAATGTTCATGGTTCTCACATAGTTTTACAAAGATTAACTAGAAACCACAGTGCTAAATATAGGGAATTCATTGCAAGACGTAACTTATTTGAACTCCTTATAAAAATGTATGCTTCATCTTCAGAATCATTACCGTCCCTAGTTCTCGGACTAGTCTTTCCAAATCTCTTAATGACGAATCTTGCTTTAATAATCTTTATATTATATCATAGAGTTGGATCCCCCAGAAGCAGGCACCAAGACAAATATTTAATTGCAAGTAGTTTGTTTGGAAGGTGAACACAGATAACCAGCAACGTGGATGGAAAAGGGGTTCTATGGAAAGTAACCTCACAGGGTGATCCGATCATAAATGCCCTACTAAGGCAGGTCATACATAGTGGGTAGTCACACTCAAGGCACGTAACTTTTTAATTTATTTTTATTTTTAAAAATTATTTTTATTAATTTATTTTTGTTACAGATGTTTCTCCTTTTTCCCCCATTGCCACCCCCCTCCCCATCCACCCCCACCCCATCCTCAGCTTTGTTGTCTATGTCCATTGGTTATGCATACATGCATATAAGTTCTGTGGTTTATCTCTTCCCCCCCCCCACCACCCCCTCCTCTGAGGTTTGTCAGTCTGTACCCTACTTCTATGTCTCTGGGTCTATTTTGTTCATCATTTTGTTTATTTCATTATATTCCACAAATAAGTGAGATCATGTGATATTTGTCTTTCTCTGCTTGACTTGTTTCTATCACCTCACACCTGTCAGAATAGCCACCATCAACAAATCATCAAACAACAAGTGCTGGCAAGGGTGTGGAGAAAAGGGGCCTCTAGTACACTGCTAGTGGGAATGCAGACTGGTGCAGCCACTATGGAAAACACTATGGTGTTACCTTAAAATATTAAAAATTGAGCTGTCATTTGATCCAGTGATCCCACTTCTAGGAATATATCCTAAGAAGTCTGAAACATTAATCAGAAAGAATATATGCACCCCTATGTTCATAGCAGCACTATTTACAATAGCTAAGATCTGGAAGCAACCCAAGTGTCCATCAATAGATGAGTGGATAAAAAAGCTGTGGTACATTTACACAATGGAGTACTATGCAGCTGTAAGAAAGAGAGATCTCTTATCCTTTGAGACGACATGGAGGGACCTGGAGGGCATGTAACTTTTTTAGTAAAACATTTAACTTTGTCTTAAGTAAGCACTGTCCATTGTTTCTGTGTATCTATATTACCTTTGAAATAAGAGTAAACATCCTCAAGAGAGTAATAATCTTAACTCCCCTGCAATCCAATCCCACCTTGCTTTCTTCTACCTCCATGTAATCTTCCTTAGGTTCCCTCCTTAATTCCAAATATCTAAAAGAAAGTGCAAAAGTATCATTCTCCAGAGCATTTCAGATCTTGCTTCCTGATAATTGTCTGTTTTGGCATAAAAACAAACAATCAAAACAAACTCCCATAGAACTTATATGCATATATGCATAACTCATGAACATAGACAACATGTGGTAAAGGCCTAAGAGGGGACAGGACCGGGGTAGAGGGGGTCAATGGTGGAAAAAGTGGGGACATCTGTAATACTTTCAACAATAAAGATAAATTTTTAAAAATTCTCTATAGGTTTGGACATTTCTTATGTTGATAGCAGCAAAGTGAGAAAGTGTGATTTAGATGGAAGCAAAGTACAAAATAAAAAAGGTAGTTTTTCAAGCTAGGTATGGTGGATAAATGAAGTTTAATCTGGGTGGAGACTCCTGGGAGACTATGCAGGACACCACCTCAGAGTTATCCCATCCAAAGAAGTTAGGAAAATGGAGTTTTGTGTCCATCCGTCCCCAGCAGTCATGCTAAATGTTGTTGGCAGGTAGGTGGTTGGGATCAGCATTAACACCCTCCATCATGGTCTGCGTGCAGGCAGAGTGGGCTCCAGGGGTCAGAGAGAGACCTCAAAGTCACAGATACTGGCAGTTGGAAGCTTGCAAATAGGCACTGAAATGTCACATGCCAAAGGGATATATGGGTGGGACAGTATCAGTATCTGCTACATACTACCAACACAGGGCACAGAGTAGATGCTAAAGTTTATTTATTTAATAATTGAATGACAATGTAGACCTGGAAAAGAACTTTCACATTTGTTTTAGAGTTTATTTGAATTCCCATATAGAATGGAAATTAGCTTTCTTTTTTCAGCTGAGGATGGCTGCTTGTTGGGATGTTTAGCTATCAATCTCCTGGGGTGTGCTAGTTCAATCACCTTAAAATTTCCCTTACTTTAAAAAATACACACTTTGAAGAAAATTGTACCTATGTGCTTGTAACTTTCTGGAATCCTCCAAAGAATCTGAAATAAAACTTTCAACATTTTATGATAGGAATAAAATAAAAAGTTATATTCTATCAATGATCATAGTAACTACAAGGTATTGTAGGACAAATCTATAAGAAAAGGCAAAAAAAAAGTAGGCAGATATGGTAATTTCATCCACAAATTTTTCAAAAGGGAGCATACATGATACCTGGATCAGCTACTGAGTATTTAAAAACTGCAGGGTTCTTTCCATGCACATTCACACTACCTTGTCATCATGCTGACAAAATTTGCTAAACAAGTACTGCTTGAGAAGATTTCACATTACTGAGAGAAAAAGCCAACCCATAATATAAAGCATTACACTGCAAGGGAAGCTGGCCTGTTGGTAATGCTTACAAAATTGATTTGTGTTGCTTGAGATCCTAGAGGCAATAGGGAAACTAACACTGAGCTACAAAACAAACCTTTTACCTTGCTTATCTGTGTATTTCCTTCCTTGTGGTACACAGAGATTTTATGAATAGTCGAATTCTTCATATTTCTACAGCATATAGAAATCTTAGAAGAGTGTACAAAGTGTTCAAATATTATTATTATGATTATTGTAAATAATATACTTTAATTATGTTCATTTTCAACCATAAAAAATTCACAAGAGTGATCCCATAATTGTGTTCATGGCAGAATAAATAATATGGCATGGAATATCTACTTAATCACTGAAATCAGATTGTGGGTGTTAAGATAATTACCATATATGAAGCAACTATGGGTACCTCTGATTTCTAAACAAATGTGTCCTTTAGCAATGCTTTTCAACAGATCCCTGGAAAGAAAAGCTTTGATCTTGAATAAACCATTATATCTGCTATGTCCTCTTTCCATTTTAGTTGCATAATTTTGGTTATGTAAATGACTGTATGATCTCTCCCTAAGTGGGGAAAAGAAATTCTGACCAAATAACTCTCTGCATTGCCTTTTTTCCTGGAAGTCTCAATGACTGAATCAGACTCGTAATGTTTGTCCATCAAGTTCCTATAAACAGTCTGGTGTGCTCACATAAATTGTGCTCTGATGGTCAAGAGTGGAGGTGCTGGATATAAGCAAGTCTGATTTCAAACCCTAGCTCTGCCAAGTTTGTCATCTGAGTCACCATGAGCACATAAATTTAAGTTCTCTAAGGCTCATTTTCTTAATCTGCAAAACACAAATACCAGTACAGAATCACTAATAGGCTTGCTGTGGGGATAAAGTGAGATATCTAAGGTAATGTCTGGTTTATCTTAAATTCTAAAATTGTTACCTGATTAAAATGTTAAAATCTTATGTTTTTTCCTGTTGTCATCAATGACTACAGATGATATCTATATACCATGCTTTGGAAAATAATCTTTATATTTTTAAGTATATAACTTAAAACATGGAAGCTATGACATTCTTTTCCCAAGAAGACTAAAATTGGGACAACCCTTCAATAGGAAAATGGTGCAAGTGATTTTCCTTTATCTTAATAAGCAATAGTAATATTAATTTCCTCCCAGAAAATGAAGATAAAAAAGTATCAAACACATATTCTGTGACTACACATATCCTATTTGGATTTCATACTAAGTTATTAACTATTTTCTGTTAATTTGAGAAATTTAAATTTACTATCTGCCAATACTCTTGACTATTCATTTAGTGAAAACTTTGCTCTGTCATTATAAAAATATAATTCTGTTTCAATGTCAATTATTGTGAGATACTTAATTTCTTATCTACCCCAAAGAAAACATTCTATATCTAGTGGACAAAAAGCCTCATTAAACTCTGAAATTAAATCTCAGCTGGGAATAATTCAGCTCAAGCTTATCTCCATAGGATTTTCATTTTCAAGTATTTTATAAATAAGTTTCCATCTTAACAATGACTTATATGTACTTAGACTATGATTATTGAGATGAGAATAGGTATTAATAAACAACATTAAAGGAAAATGTCTATCAAATGCTGAAGATGAGAAAAATCATGACTTCAAACCAGGGATTCTGAGACTGCAACATGTGGAAAGACATAGTTTACTTCTACCAGTAATCATGACAGCACTTAATTTCCTTGGCAGGGGCAGGGAAAAGAGGTTGGAAGGTTCCCTGGAGAGCGTGTAACAGAATATCTGTAGGAGTGTAAATTAAAATATTTCACTATGGTCTTCTGGTATGTTCTCCTGGGTGGTTGGATCTGGGCATCATTGTCAAACTCTTCAATATATGTTCAATAATTATAATTGTGTTATACTATCATTTAGATGTTCATGTTTCACATTTAGATTTGAAATCATGAGATTTGTTCACATCTCTAGTTTTGAATGTTTTTTTGTTCTGTTTCATCAGGTTATTATGATCTAGGAGAGGACATTTTTTTTTATATTGCTACAGGAATTAAACACTACAGAATTGGCCATTGAAATCAATCTTACGTGTGAGCAGAACTGATTAGCATTTGTGGTGTTTGACTTTTTATATACTTCAATTACCCCACAGCAATCTGTTCACTGATGCTTATAAAATCTAATTCCCCTAATACTTATAATAATGGTTAACATTTATATGGCATTCACAATGTGCAGGGTATTCTGCTATGTGATTTATATATATTAACTCATTTAACCCCTCACATTAACAGTGAATAGATACTTTTATTATTCCCATTTTACATATTTGGAGACTGTGGCAACAAGATAATATATGACATACTCAAGGCTGCAATAACTGAAGATGGAAATAAGAATTAAAGTAACAATAGTAATATTAGTAAGACAATATTCTTACATAAGAATTCAATATTACATTTAATTGTCATAATATTGCTACAAAGAAGACTTTATTTACTTTTCCTTTCCAGACAGTAAACAAGTTAAATAAATTTTCTCCAGGCCCCACACCTAATTTAGTGGCATAATGGGAATTAAAAATGCACATTCCTATGACTCTCAGGCTGGTGCTCTTTCAATTATGAGGCAGTATATCTCAGCAAATAATATAAGGAAGAGTAGTAATACACTGATATAATTCACTCTATAGCTTGAGTAACCAAAATCAAATCTTTTTCTGGACTCAGACTTCAAAATAGCAGTGTGGGAAATGTGAGGTATCTGAGTAAAAGAGAACAAGCTCACAAAGTCTTGATACTTTGCATTTTGTAGCCATCAAAAAAAAAAAATTCACATTTTGCCACTGATGTTTAGTTCAGCTCTGTGATCCACTTTGTACATATTTAGGAAGGAAGTAGTTTTTAAAATGGAACACATCCTAAGTTTCTTATTTATTCTTCTGCTTGTCTTTTTAGATTTCGCCTTTATTTTTCTTGATATAAAATGAATAAATGAATGTCCTTTACTTCTTCAAAATCACTTTTAGTAGATATTTTCAACTTAATGCTACTAGCTGCCATTTCTTATAGCATTGAACCAGGAGTCAAGAGGCATATGTTCTGTTCATCAATCACTATTGACTTACTGTCTACGTTATGCCAAATCCTCCAAATGACAAGTAAATAATAGTTTTTAAATTGTGCCAATATTTTATCCACACTGTAACATCTATCTAGTTATTTGGGAAATGCTGAGCAATTGACAGAAGTTTTCATTTTTATCTGGTTGACAGCATGTAAGCTGTCATTTGAGATAGTGAAAGACTAATTTCCATCTATATAATCAGCCATAAACAGGTATGAAATTCACACTGGAATATTTTTAAGAGCTTTGGCTCAAGATTCCATATAAGTAGAAAAATAATGAGTGGTTTAGTGGACTAATTATAAATATAAACCTATATATTATCAGTAAAAATGTATGTTTTGAATAAGGTATAATATTTAGTGCTACAAATAATAAAAATAGAATGTTGCTTGAGTTATAACTTTCATTCTATGTTGGCATGAATTCATTTCAATTGTTAAAATATTCAATAATTATTCAATGACTTGGCATTTTGCTAGAAGAAAAGGAAAAAATATGAAAGAGAAATTTCCATTTTATCAATGAGATTTAGTTAATAATTTCACCTCAAATTATATTTATTTTTTCTCTGATTCTAAAACTTTTTACTTATTTATTTATTTTACTTTGTATTGGTTTCAGCTATACAGCTTAGTGGTTAGATAATCATATACTTTACATAGTGTTCCCCTCGATATTTCCAAGACCTCAACTGGCACCATACATACTTATCGCAATATTATTGACTATATTTCCTGTGCTTTACATATATCTCCATTACTATTTTGTAATTACCAATTAGTCCTTCCCAATCTCATCACCTCTTTCACTCAGTCCCCCAAACCCCTTCTCTCTGGCAACCACCAGTTTTCTCTCTGGTTCTGAGTTGACTTCAATTTTGTTTGTTCATTTATTTTGTTCTTTAGACCCCACATATAAGTGAAACCATATGATATTTGTCTTTTCTGACTGACATTTCACTGACCATAATGCCTTCTAGGTTCATCCATGCTGTTGTAAATGATAAGATTTCATTCTTTTTTATGGCTGAGTAATATTACACTGTATATATGTACCACCACTTCTTTATCCACTCATCTATTGATGGGCACTTGAGTTGCTTCCATAGCTTGACTATTATAAATGACACTGCAGTGAACACAGGGGTGCATATATTCTTTCAAATTAGTGTTTTGGATTTCTTTGAATAAATCCCAGAAGTGAAATTGCTGGCTCATAAGGCAGATCCATTTTTAGTTTTTTGAGGACCCTCTATAATGTTTTCTACAGTGGCTGTACCAATCTGCATTCCCACCAGCAGTGCATGAGTGTTCCCTTTTCTCCACACCCTCACCAACACTTGTTTGTGGATTTATTGAGGATAGTCATTCTGACAGGTGTGAAGTGATATCTCATTGTGTTTTTGCATTTCTCTGACAATTGGTGACTTTGAACATCTTTTCATATGTCTATTGGCCTCCTTGGACAAGTGTCTGTTCAGGTCCTATGCCGATTTTAAAACAGATTTTTTGTGTGTGTGTTGAGTTGTATGAGTTCTTTATAAATTTTAGATATTAACCCCTTATCATATGTATCATTGGTGAAAATGTTCTCACATTTAGTAGGTTGTCTCTTTGTTTGGTTAGTTTCCTTTGCTGTGCAAAAATTTTTAGCTTGATGTAGTTCCATTGTTTATTTATTTCTTTTGTTTCCCTTGCCTGAGGAGATATAGCAGAAAAAAATATTGCTAAGAGAAATGTCAGAGATTTTACTGCTTATGTTTTCTTCCAGGATTGTTATGGTATTGAGTCTTACATTTTAGTTTTTAATCCATTTTGAGTTTATTCTTTTATGTGGTGTAAGGAGGTGGTTTATTTTCTAGTTTCATTTTTTCCAATATCCCAGAACAATTTTTTTTAATCCTCACCCGAGGATATATATTTTTTTCTATTTATCTTCAGATCGAGTGGGAGGGAGAGAAAGGGAGAGAGTGAGAAACATCGACGTGAGGGAGACACATCGACTGGTTGCCTCCTGCACAACCCGACCAGGGTGGGGGACAAACCACAACCGAGGTATGTGATTTTGGCCAGAATCGAACCTGTGACTCATTGGTCCACAGGCCAATGCTCTACTGCTGAGCCAAACTGACCAGGGCCCATTTTTTTTAATAGACTACCTTTACACCATTGTATGTTTTTTGCCTCCTTTGTCAAATTTTTATTGACCTAGTATCATGGGTTTATTTCTTGGCTTTCATTTATGTTCCATTGATCTATATGTCTTTTTATATGCAGGTATCATGCTGTTTTGATTACTATGGCATTGTGGTATAGTCTGATATCAGGTAGTGTGATACCTCCAACTTTGTTGTTCTTTCTCAATATTCAGGTTTTTGTTTGTTTGTTTTGTTTTTTGTGGTTCCATATACATTTTTGGATTATTTCTTCTAGTTCTGCAGAATACAACATTGGTATTTTGACAGATATTATATTGAATATGTAGATTACTTTGAGTACTATGAACATTTTAATGTTAGTTCTTCTTATCCATGAACATGGTATGTGCTTTCATCTATTTGAATCTTCTTCAATTTCTTTCTTTAGTACTTTATACTTTTCTGAGTTCAAGTCTTTACCTCCTTGATTAAATTTATTTCTAGGTGTTTTATTTTTATTTTTTTGATGAAATTGTAAATGGGATTGTTTTTGTAATTTCCCTTTCTGATAGTTCATTATTGGTATATAAAAATGCAACTAATTTCTGAATATTAATTCTGTATCCTGCTAATTTATTGAATTCATATCAGTTCTATTAGTTTTTTGGTGGAGTATTTAGGGTTCTGTATATACAGTGTCATGTCATCTGCAGACAATGACAGTTTTATTTCTTTTCCAATTTGGATGCCTTTTATTTATTCTTCTTGTCTGATTGCTGTGGCTAGCAGTTGCAGTATTCTGTTAAATAAGTGTGGTGAAAGCAGACATCCTTATCTGGGTCCTGATCGTAAGGGAAACACTTTTAGTTTTTCTTCATTGAGTATGATATTATCTGTGGTTTTGTCATAGATGGCCTTTTTATGTTGAGGTATGTTCCCTCTATTCCCATTTTGCTAAGATTTTTAAATCATAAATGGGTGCTCAATTTTGTAAAACGCTTTTTCTGAATCTATTGATATGATCATGTAATTTTTATCTTATGTTTTTTGTTTATGTGTTGTATTATGTTAATTGATTTATGATGTATCAACCTTGCATCCCAGGAATAAATCACACTTGATCATGGTGTAAAACCTTTTTAATGTATTGCTGGATCTGGTTGGCTAGTTTTTGTTGAAGATTTTTGCATCTATATTTTCAGGGATGTTGGCCTATAATTTTCCGTCTTTGTAGATCTTTATCTGGATTTGGAATTAGAATAATGCTGGACTCATAAAAGGAGCTTGAGTGTGAAGCCATCTGGTCCAGGACTTTTGTTTGTTGGGAGTTGTTTAGTTTTAATTACTGCTTTGATTTCATTAGTGGTAATCAGTCTGTTTAGATGTTCTGACTTTCTTGGCTCAGTTTTGGAAGATTGAATGTTTGTAGGAATTTATCCATTTTGTCCAGATTTTCCAATTTGTTGCCACATAGTTGTTCATAATATTTTCTGATGATCTTTTGTATTCCGGTGGTGTCAGTTGTTACTTCTCTTATATCATTTCTTATTTTACTTATTTGAGTCATCTTTCTTTATTTCTTTATGAGTCTGTTTAAAGGTTGGTCAATCTTGTTTATGTTTTCAAAGAACCAGCTCTTGTTTTCATTGATCTTTTGTTTTGTTTTGTTTTGTTTGTTTTGTTTTTTAGTATTTATGTCATTTGTCTTTGCTCTAATCTTTATTATCTCCTTCCTTCTACTCACTTTGGGCTTTGTTTGTTGTTCTTTGTCTAGTTCCTTTAGGTGTAAGGTTAGATTGTTTATTTGAGATTTTTCTTGCTTCTTTAGGTAGGCCTGTAAGTGCTATGAATTTTCCTCTTAGGACTGCTTTTGCCGTGTCCCAAAGATTTTGTGTTGTTTTGTGTTCATTTTCATTTGTCTCAAGGTAAATTTTTATTTCCTCCTTGATGTCATTGTTAATCCAATAATCGTTTAGTAACATGTTATTTAACCTTCTTTTATTTGTGTGTTTTTTCATTTTTTTCATACCTTTGTAATCATAGAGGATGCTTGATATGATTTCAATCTTAATTTATTGAGACTTGTTTTGTGTCCTAAATTGTGGTATATTCTAGAGACTATTCCATGTGTACTTGAAAAGAATGTATATTCTGCTGCATTGGGATAAAATGCTCTGAAAATATCAATTAAACTTATCTGGTCTAGAGTGTCATTTAAGGCCACTGTATCCTTGTTGAATTTTTGTCTGGAAGAGCTATCCATTGATGTTAGTGGGATGTTAAAATTTCCTATTATGACTGTATTACTGTCCATATTTCCTTTTATGTGCATCGAGATTTGCTTTATATATTTAGGTGCTTCTATGTTGGGTGCATAAATGTTTACAGCATTATATCCTGTTTTGAATTGATCACTTTATATTTATGTAATATCCTTCTTTATCTCTTATTATAGCCTTTGTTTTAAAGTCGACTTTGTGTGATATAAGTACTGCTACTCTAGGTTTTTTGTTCATTTGTTTGTTTCCATGTGCATCATACATATATCTTTTTCTATCCCTTTACTTTCAATCTGTGTATATCTTTTGTCTGGAGGTGGATCTCTTATATACAGCATATTTATGGATCTCATTTTCTTATCCTTTCTGCTACCCTGCATCTTTTGATTGGAGCATTTAAGCCATTTACCTTTAAGGTGATTATTGATCAGTATGTATTTATTGCCGTTTTTTTTTTCCTTTTTTATCTTCAGATAAAGTGGAAGAGAGAAAGAGAGAGAGAGAGGGAAACATCGACGTGAGAGACATATCGATTGGTTGCCTCCTGCAGAACCCTGACCAGGGCTGGGGACTGAACCTCAGCCGAGGTATGTGCCCCTGACTGGAATCACACCCGGGACTCTCTGGTCCATGGGCTGATGCTCCACTGCTGAGCTAAACCAGTCAGGGTGCCATTTGATTCTTTATAGTAATTATGTTTCTTTTTTCTTTCTTTCTCTTATTAAAGAAGACTCTTTAATATTTCTTGTAATACTGGTTTGGTGGTAATAAACTCCTTTAGCTTATTCTTGTCTGAGACATCCTTTATTTCACCTTAAACTTTGAATGATAACCTTGCTAGGTAGAGTGGTCTTGGTTGTAGGTCCTTGCTTTTCATCACTTTGAATATTTCATGCCAATCCCTTCTGGCCTGAAATGCTTCTGTTGAGAAATCAACTGAAAATCTTATGGGAGCTCCCTTGTGGGTGACGTTCTCTTGCTGCTTTTAAGATTATCTGTCTTTAAACTTTGTTGTTTTAATTATGATGTGTCTTGGTGTGGGCTTCTTTGGGTTTATCTTGCTTGGAATGCTGTGCTTCCTGGGCCTGTGTGTGTTTTTCAAAAATATACAATGCTTCACAAATTTGTGTGTCATCCTTGTGCAGCGGCCATGCTAATATTCTCTGTATCATTCCAATTTAGTATATGTGAGGCCAAAATAAGCAGTCCAAAATATTTTTAAAGTTCCTAATCTCTCTCCTGTTGCAACTACCCTCTGCCCCATGCACCAACCCAGAAGTGCTATAACTTCTTATTTTACCTACTTCCCCAATATAGTGTGACAAAATATCTGTTTTTGAAATAAGGGTGGCCTTGGTATTTTGATTAGTATTCAGAAATGATCAGTAATGCGTTTTTCCCTACCTCATTTAGTTAAAATTAATCCTGATAAATCATATATGCAGATATTAATGTTTGCATTAATAGCATGATGACAAATTTAATTTAAAATTGTAAAATAAAGAATTGTCACATTTATCATTTGCAATTTCAATTTTTTTGTATAGAATTTGTATAGGAAAAAAGTGAATTTTGGAGTTCAAAATCAAAATACTAAGGTGTCTTATATAGCTTCTTTTAGGTGGGCATATATCTTGTTAAAGATAAAACAAATTAACAACAAAAAAACTAAAACAATAAAAACCTAAAAAGGAAATGTACCTGCAGAGAAAACTAAGATGATTATTATTTGGCTAAATGACAATGACCAGCTTCATTTCCTTGCCAATACCTCCAGGTAAGTTTGAAACAGAATGGGTGACAAAAGATGGCCAAATAGGTGGTTTTTCCAGGTTGATAGGAGAGTTCAAAAGAAGACTGAACACTATACCAGACAAAAAAGAATCTGCATATGTCAGAGAGGAATTTCTCCACCTCCTAAGAGAAAATAAATATTCAGACAATTTCATTAAGTATTGTCAGATTACTCTCCAGAAAGCCCTTACCAGTTTAGATTTGATTTAAGAGAGAGAGGAAAAGAGAGAGAGAGAGAGAGGGAGAGAGAGATTGATGTGAGAAAGAAATATCGATCAGTTGCCTCCTGTACATGCCCTGACAGGGGATCGAACCTACAACCTGGGTATATTCCCTGACCAGGAATCGAGCCCATGACCCTTCAGTGCATAGGACGATGCTCCAACCAACTGAACTATACTGGTCAGGGTCAGACTAGTAGCATACTTTTAAAAATAATTTATATAAACTTTATGTATTGATATTATTATAACTTAATTTTTTTTATTGTAAACATTTACCAGCTGGATGTCTTTTACTTTTAACATATTTTTGGACATATTAAAATATTTGACACATTCAAATGAATATATCTGTGTGCATGTGTGTATTTGTAAGTTATAAATCATAACAGTATAATGAATACTCATGAACTTAAAACCCAAATCTAAAATGAGAACATGTTGGGGAAATATAATTAAAAACAAAATATCCTACTAACCCAGAAAACTTCTCCAACAAAGGTAGAGGAGAAAGAAAACAGTTATATTATTGAATAAACACTAAACCAGAATGTGGTGTTCATCACAAGCAATTCACTAAAGAGATTGCTAAAACAGAAAGAAATCTCACCCTTTTATATAGCCAAGTAGATACAACCCATTACATTCATGTTCTCAAGAGAGAAAATCACTAGTCCTCAGGTAAGAGGACTTGACAGCAACATTTGTCACACATAGTTCATCCTAAATTCACTGATAGTTGAGGTGACCATCTAGGTTAGCTAATTGGTTTTATCCAAAGGAAAAAAGAAATTTCTCATAATACAGGAGGTAGTTTTGGAACAGGGCTTCTGCTGAAATTAGGCTCCTAGTTTCCCACAGAAAATAGGAGATAAGGATGTTATCTTCTTTGATGATTATATTTCAAAGGCTTGACTCCCTGGTCCTAGAGAAAGATAATAAAGTTTTAAAGAGCTTTACATAAAAATTGTAAAGCCGTAGAGTAGCTTACTTAAGTGTTTAAAAGATTTACATACATCTCAGAGAACAGAGAAAGAATTTAGAATTATAGGTTTTCTAACGAAAATGCTCCGAAAGATGGCGTGTTTCTTTCCCTTTTTG
Organism: Tadarida brasiliensis; assembly: GCA_030848825.1. NCBI lineage: Eukaryota > Metazoa > Chordata > Mammalia > Chiroptera > Molossidae > Tadarida > Tadarida brasiliensis. The sequence goes on along the minus strand of CM061280.1, from coordinate 116,469,553 downwards.
CACCAGGGAATTTTTTTTTTCTTTTACCTTAGTATTTGCCCTTACAAACACATACAATGTGATACCTATCAGCATTATACAGTACCATCGTTTTCCATTCTTTCCAACAATTAATGTTGCCAGACTTCTTAATTACTGCAAGTACTGCAGGTATAAAATGGTACCTAGTGTCTTTATCAGATACTTCTTATGAACCACTTCAGATTCTGTAAACCCCACTATTTCTTGTTCCAGTCACTGCACAACCAGTTAGCAGCCTTCTAGAGTTTTCAAGCAGGCACAAAATAATAGCACTTTGCTTCTGCTAAGCCTGAGGTTCCAAGTTGATGCCAAGATGTGGGACGCTCTGGAACTCTGCTCTATTGCCATGCATATGCCCATGGGATAAACTTTGATTACAGGATATGGGAAATGGAAGTTAACATTTTTCCTCTCCTCATCCCTCTTCTCCAAGTTGGATTGATCTGAGATATAATTAAACACCTTCTCAGATGACAATCCTATAGGATAGAGTAATCACTCACACTTAGCTGCAACCAGGTCATTAATACATCTTAATTTTGGCTTTCATTCCTTCCCTCTTTTATTCTGCTTGTCCCTCACTCCTGCTGCTTGGGACTTCATTCTTTTATAAAGTAGTAGCTTTCTGAGGACTGCAGGTTAGGAGATGGTCTTAATTGTTTTTAAAGGGTTATTTTATTTTTTAATTTAATTAATTTATTTTTGTTACAGATGTTTTTCCTTTTATCTTCTATTGTGGAGAATGGTCTTTGTATATATTCTAGTGTTAAGCTACCACTGCAATCTTGCAATATACTAATTTAGTTATATTGTATTATAATTAATTTATTCTCAATACAATGTGGTTTCCTAACATTTTGGATGGGATTTTTTTGCATCTGCATTCATGAATGAGTTTCCCCAAATGAATTTTAATGGAGATTAAAGTAGTAAATTATAAAGAATCATTGCTATATTCTCTCTTTCCACTGAACAACAAACATTTTTGTCTATCAGCAAAGTTTTATTCATGTTATCCAAAAGCTTCTTCTTTTAGACCCCTTTTTTTTTGTTAAAAGATTTATTTGGCATAGCATTTGTTATATGGTTGTTGATGCTTCTGTCATTTTTCTGATGGTGTTTGCTCCTTTTCAGGGATTTTTGTTTTGTTTTTACCTTCTGTAACTTACAGATTATTGAAATTAAACTGGGAATCTACTGGTTTATTCTAATTCATTGTAAGCATATTTTCTTGACTAGATTGGTATTTTGAGGTGTGAAACTGTTGTGTAGAAACGGCAATGCTTCACTGCTTCTTTACAACATCATAATTATTTCAATTTTGTGTCTTATGTGTATTAAAACTTAGACTGCTTTGTTATTCTTATTTCTGCACTGACCTAAAAGTTTTGCATGCACTCATACTAGTTTTTGATTTTTTAAATAATATACTTGAATATATTTCTTTAATTGTCCAAGTTAAAGATGCATTTTTAGGCTGTGGGTTAGGCATATACAAAATAAAAATTGCAGTACTATTTTACTTCCATTTCTTGTCCTATCCACTTTTTGCTATATATTGATGTAATATGTGATTTGCAATGATGTTGTTAGTATCATCAGAATTTGCTCTGAAATTTGCATTCAGTCTGCCAACTATATTTGCTTAAGAGCTTGATGTGACAACATAGGATGAATAGGGAGCATTATGTAGGCAAAAGTAAATAACAATGGGCTTAAGTGAACCCAGCAATCAAAGTAGAAGAACAAGCAGGGCACCTGTAAGGTGACTTCTATTGAAGTAGAGCAGCTGACAAGAGATATGACATCTTAAACATAAAAGGACACTCAAGTGCAGAATTCCAAAGAATTTCCAAAACATTTCTGGAACTAAACAAGAACAACAATGTGCTTCTTGATTTTAAAATTCAGGGGATAAATTTAAAAAGAGAATGGCCAATCTTTATAAGCTATTGGTCTGAAAGATTAAGGGGACAAAATACAGTACAAAATATAAATCCATAGGATTTCCAAAAAATTAAAAGTAATAGAGGAATGATTTTAAAGAAAATGTCTTTGGTACAAAACAACAACAACAACAACAACAACAACAACAACAACACAACCAAGTCTGCAGACTCAAAGGGCTCACTAACTTTTATGAAGAATTTATGGGAAATAACATTCATTTAGATAAAATTCCTAAATTCATTTTTAGGAAAATGAAATTTCCTAGAGAGAAAGAAAAGTTATATAAAAGGAAAAGGGATCAGACTGTCAATAAGACTTCTCGCATGCAATCTGGACTTCAGACAAAGAAATATAGTAGGTGTAAAATACGGGGGAAGATGATTATAACACAAAAAAATTTATACCTAGCCATAATGTAATTAACTTCTCAGGATGAGCAATGGACATTATGATGATACGAAAAACCTTGGAACATATTACCCATCCACGTATCTCAGCAAACTACTAGAGAGACTATTCTAACCAAACAACAAATAAATCAGAACAGGGAGTGAGAAAGAGAAAAGAATGAAGAGTAAAAACACGTGACCTAGACATTTTTATATTTAATTGGATTGTGATACTGGGAATGAAGATTTGAAATATGAATACTAAGGAATGAGACTTAGAAGTAATGATTATTGGAAGAGAGAAATGATGCAAAGAAAGGATGAATCATAGGTATCAAAAATACTAAACTAGCTCATTGAAACCTAGGATTAAGTGAGCAAGAAAGGATTTTAGGTAAAGCATTCTAAACAAGTTATAGGAGTATGAAGCAGTGAAGAAAGTAAAAATGTTCAAAATGTTTCATCCTACTGGAGTAGGGGATAAAGTCAAGAATCATGGTCAGCACTGTCTTTCTATTTTAAGATAAACGTGTTTGAGCCTGAGTGCAGAAGGCAAAAAAGTAATACTAGTAGAATGATGGTAAGAGACAATATAGTGTCTAATTAACAAAGGAAATAAATAGAATTAATATTAATGTAGCAATCCATAAATGTTAGGGAAAGAATAAAGAAAAAATAATTTGTAAATTTAAAGTGAGATAGAAGGAACAAAATTGGGAGCATAAATTGTTAAACTACATGTACATGGGATGAATCCTCACATTTAAAAGAAATTTGTAAGATTGGATTAAAAAGAAAGTAATAGTGTATGTCATTATGGACTTAATTTCTTGTTCCATTGATCTGTTTGCCTTTAATAAAATAGTTTTTGCCTTATTAATCTTATTTTTCATATTTCTGCATCATATTCTTGAATGACACTTTTTCTAGAATAACTTTATATCATTTTGTTAAGTCAAAACAATATATCATCTGGTTGCTCTAATTTTTATTTTAATATATTTATATTTTAATGAAGAAAAATAGGTATATATGCTATTTAATTTTTAAATACAAGAATTTAGTATTTATTTCAATTTGCCTAAATTGTTTTAGATCTTTCAGTAGAATCTTAGGTTTTTTGGTATAAATCTTGCACTTTCCTTGATAAATTTATTCCTTGATGTATTATATTATGGATTCCTATTTATTTATTTTTAAATTGTTTTTATTCACTTTTTTATTGTGGTAAATATATATACACTAAACTTACTGTCTTATCATTTATAAATGTACAATTCAGTAATATTTAAGTATATTTATCCATCACCACCAGTGGCTTACTATTTAACACTAATCTTTTCAGTTATATTTCTGAAATATCTTATTAATGCATGGATCAAAATTCTTGATTTTATATTAATGTATAACCAGCAACCACATTTTATTTTCTAAATGTTTAGCATTTTTCACTTGCGTCTCATAAATGCAAAGTACATAATGAAAATGTACAATGTCTCTTGTCTTCTCTTCTCCATTATTTACACTGTTGGCAATGCAGTCTCCTACATGCAGTCTTTCCACCCCCACTCAGCTGTATGAGAATGGGCCTTGGACCTAAAACATTTCCTTACCAAGAGATAGCGTCCTCACAGCCTGTGCCCAGCTTATCATCTTGTGTGGGAATATCTTTTCTTGTTTCAGACTTGATGAGTACTCTTTTGTCTCTGCTGACAGCGTGTGTGTAATACGGCACCTGACCAAGCCCACTGTTATATCTGTCTTCTGAGGGGAGGGGACACTTCAACTGTGGCACCAGAGGGGTATGCATAGACAAGCTGCTCTACATCTGGCCACTAGGAAAGCCCCGCTGGCCATGGAGAACTGAGGCTCACCATTGAAGGTGATTTTGCTGGCTCTTCTCTATGTAAGTAAAGGCTTATTCCATTTAGTGCTTGACTGTGATGTTTTCCTTGGTAACTCCCTGTAACAAAAGACAAATTAACCTGAGAAAAACAGAAGTTTAATAACATGTATACCTCCAGTATACATGGGAGAGACCCAGGAAAACTGAGCTACTCCCTGAAATGGCGAAAGGCACCACCTTAAATACCATCTCCAGCTAAAGACAAAATAAGATGTTTGGGCGGGGGGAGTGGGGTGGGCAGGAGGAGGCCAGTTATGGAAGGTTACAAGAAAAAGCACAAAAAACAAGGTTAAGGTTGTTAAGCACATTTAAGTCTTTTTTTTTTTTCTATTGATAAATGTTTCTAGAGATTTGAAGTCATTCTTCTCTTCCTGGTACACAGAGGGAGACACCTTCACAAATGCAGAGTCCCCTTATTAATGTAAATGCCTTTCATTAAAGGATAACTCATACTCAATTTTCAGAGCTTTTATTATATCTGATATTTCTTAAAAATAATCAGCCTAAATGACCCCTATACGAAAGAGGCATATTCCTGACATAATCCTTATGTCAATGAGGTGGTATATTCTGTTCACCTTCAATGAATACTTGAAATAATTGGCAATAAATGAAATAGAATAACATTAGTACTATATTCAGTGGCAAACCAGTTACCAAAATACTCCATTTACCTAATCTTTAAAAAAAATTTTTATCTTTATTGCTGAGAGTATTACAGATATTCCCCCCTCTTTTCCCCCCATTGCCCCTCCTGGTTCCCACCCCACCCCAGGCATTCACCACCCTATTGTCTGTGTCCAGGGGCAATGCATATATGCATATAAATTCTTTGGTTAATCTTTTCCAACACCCCTCCCCACTTCCCTCTGAGATTCTCCATTCTGTTCCATATTTCCATACCTCTGGTTCTGTTTTATTCATTAGATTATTTTGTTCATTAGACTCCAGATAAAAGTGAGATCATGACACTTGTCTTTCTCTGACTGGCTTATTTCTCTTAACATAATTTTCAGGTCCCTACATGCTGTCTCAAAGTGTAAGAGATCCTTCTTTTTTACAGCTGCATAGTATTTCATTGTGTAAATGTACCACAGCTTTTTAATCCACTGTACTGATGGGCACTTGGGCTATCTCCAGGTCTTAGCTTCTGTGAATTGTGATGCTATGAACATAGGGGTACATATTCTTTCTGATTGGTATTTTGGGATTCTTAGGATATATTCCTAGAAGTGGGAACACTGGGTCAAATGACAGTTCAATTTTTAATTTTTTTGGAAATTCCATACTGTTTTCTATAGTGGCTGTACCAGTCTACATTCCCACCAGCAGTGTACTAGGGTTCCTTTTTCTCCACATTTTCACCAGCACTTGTCATTTTCTGATTTATCAATGTTAGCCAGTCTGGCAGGTGTGAGGTGGTAATTCATTATCTTTTTAATTTGTATCTCTCTGATGAATAGTGACTTTGAGCATTTTTGAATATGTCTCTTGACCATCTGTATGTCCTTTTTGAAGAAGTGTCTATTCAGGTCCTCTGCCCATTTTCTGATTGGATTGTTTGTCTTCCTTTTGTTGAGTTGTATGAGTGCTTTATATATTTTTAAATTAACACCTTATCAGATGTATCATTTGCAAATATGTTTTCCCATACAGTGGCTTCCTTCTTCATTTTGATGCTGGTTTCTTTTGCTATGCAGAAGCTTTTAAGTGTGATGTAGTCCCATTTCTTTATTTTTTCCTTTGTTTCTCTTCCCCTAGGTGATATATTGGTGAAAATTCTGTTACATGAGATGTCTGAGATTTTGCTGCCTGTTTTCTTCTAGGATTTTTATGGTTTGCAACTTACATTTAAGTCTTTTATCCATTTTGAGTTTATTCTTGTGTATGGTGTAAGTTGGTGGTCTAGTTTCTTTTCTTTTCTTTTCTTTTTTTTAAAGTACCTAACCAATTTTCCCAACACCATTTATTGAAGAGACTATCTTTACTCCATTGTATGCTCTTGCCTCCTTTGTCAGCTATTAATTGAGCATAATGTTTTGAGTTTATTTCTGGGTTCTCTGTTCTGTTGCATTGATCTATATGCTCCTATTCTTATGCCAAGCCTGCTTTGATGACAGTGGCTTTGTAGTGTAACTTGAAATCTGCTATTGTGATCCCACCTACTTTGTTCTTTTTTTTCAAGATTGCTGTGGCTAATCAGGGTCTTTTTTGGTTCCATATAAATTTTTGGAACATTTGTTCTAGATCTGTGAAATATGCTGTTGGTATTTTAATAGGGATTGCATTGAATCTATAGATTGCTTTGGGTAGTATGGACATTTTCATGATGTTAATTCTTCCAATCCATGAACACGGTATATTTTTCCACTTGTTTATATCTTCCTCTATCTCTTTTTTCAACGTTCTATAGTTTTCCAAGTATAGGTCTTTTACCTTTTTGGTTGAGTTTTTTCCTAGGTATCTTAATTTCTTTGTTGCAATGGTAAATGGGATTGTTTTATTTAGTTTCTCTTTCTGATGGGTCATTATTGGTGTATAAAAATACCATTGATTTCTGGGTGTTAATTTTGTATCCCGCTACATTGCTGAATTCATTTATTAAGTCAAGTAGTTTTATGGTGGCCTTTAGGATTTTCTATGTGCTATATCTTGTCATCTGTGAATAATGGCAATATTACTTCCTTCTTTCCCATTTAGATTGCTTTTTATTTTTTCTTCTCGTCTGACTGCTGTGACTAGGACTTCCAGTACTATGTTGAATAAGAGTGGTGAAAGCAGTCAGACCTGTCTTGTTCCTGTTCTTAAGGGAAATGCTTTTATTTTTTGCCCATTGAGTATAATGTTGGCTGTAGGTTTGTCATATATGGCCTTTATTAGTATGATCCCTCTATTCCCACTTTGCTGAGAGGTTTTTTTTTTTGTTGTTTGTTTGTTTTATCAAGAATGGGTGTTGGATTTTGTCAAACGTTTTGTCTGTGTCTACTGATATGATCATGCGATTTTTATCTTTCAATTTGTTTATGTGAAGTATCACATTTATTGATTTGCAAATTCTGTACCAGCCTTGCATCCTGGAATAAATCCCCCTTGGTCATAGTGTATGATCTTTTAAAAATAAATTGCTAGATCCAATTTGCTAATATTTTGTTGAGGATATTCATTAGGGATGTTGGCCTGTAATTCTTTCTTTGTAGAGTCTTTATCAGGTATTGGAATTAGGATAATGTTGGCCTTGTAAAAAGACCTTGGAAGTCTTCTTTCCTCTTGAATTTTTTTGGAATAGTTTGAGGAAGATAAGAGTTAGTTCTTCATTACATGTTTAGTAAAACTCCCCTGTGAAGCCATTCGGACCAGGGCTTTTGTTTGCTGGAAGTTTACTGATTACTGCTTCAATTTCATTGGTTGTTCATTGGTCTATTCAGGTTTTCTGAATCTTCCTGGTTGACTTTTAGAAGACTGTATGTTTCTAGGAATTTGTCCATCTCACTTGGGTTGTCCAATTTGTTAGCATATATTTGTTCATAGTATTTTCTTATAATCCTTTGTATTTCTGTGGTGTCAGTTGATATTTCACCTCTAATTTTATTTATTTGGGTCCTCTCTCTTTGTTTCTTGGTAAGTTTAGCTAAAGGTTTATCAATCTTGTTTATCTTTTGAAAGAAAGAGCTCTTGGTTTCATTGATCTTTTGTATTGTGTTTTTAGTCTCTATGTTATTTATTTCCACTCTGATCTTTATTATTTCCTTCCTTCTACTTACTCTGGGGTTTTCCTATTGTTCTCCTTCTAATTCTTTAAGATGTAGTGTTAGATTATTTATTAGAAAATTTTCTTGTTTTTTGAGATAGGCCTGTAGTGCTATGAACTTCCTTCTCAGGACTACTTTTGCTGTGTCCCATGGATATGGGGTTGTTGTGTGTTCATTTTCATTGGTTTCTAGGAAGTATTTTATTTCTTCTTTGATCCATTGGTAACTCATTCATTGTTTAATAACATGCTATTTAGCCTCCATGTGTTGGAATGTTTTTGAGTGTTTTTATTGTAGTTGATTTCTAGTTTCATGCCATTGTGATCTGAGAAGATACTTGATATGATTTCAATCTTCGTGAACTTGTAGAGACTTAGTTTGTGTCCTAACATGTGGTCTATCTTTGAGAATGTCCCATGTGCATTTAGAAGAATGTATATTCTGCAGCTTTGGGGTGAAATATTCTATAAATGTCAGTTAAATCCATTTGATCTAGTATGTCATTTAGGGTTGCTATTTCCTTGTTGATTTTTTTTTTTTTGTCTAGAAGGTCTATCCAGCGACGTTAATGGAGTATTAAAGTCCCCTACTATGATTGCATTGCTATCCATCTCACCCTTAAAATTCTCCAGAAGTTTTATATATATATATATATATATATATATATATATATATATATATATATATATTATTGGGTGCATATATATTGACCAGGGTGATATACTCTTGTTGTATCAATCCCTTTAGTATTATGAAGTGGCCTTCATGGTCTCTTGTTATGGCCTTCATTTTGAATTGCATTTTGTCAGATATGAGTATTGCTACCCCAGCTGTTTTTCATTTCCATTTGCATGGACATTTTTTTCCATCTCTTCACTTTCATCCTTGTGAGTCTTTTGTTCTGAGGTGGGTCTCTTGTAGACAGCATATTTATGAGCCATGTTTTCTTATCCATTCAGCTTCCCTGTGTCTTTTGATTGGAGCATTTAAGCCATTTATATTTAAGTTATTATTGATGCGTACTTATTTGTTGACATTTTTATTCTTTATACCTGTGTTCCTCTCTCTATATATTTCTTTGTATTCTTACAACAGTCCCTTTAGCATTTCTTGCAGTGCTGTTTTGATAGTAATAAACTCCTTTAGCCTTTTTTTTTTTTTTTTTTTTTGTCTGTGAAGCTCTTTATTTCACCTTCAATTTTCAATGATAGCCTTGCTGGATAGATTTAGTACCTTGCTTTTCATTACTTTGTATACTTCATGCCACTTCCTTCTAGGTTGAAGTGTTTCTACTGAGAAATCAGCTAGCAGTCTAATGGAAGCTCCTTTGTAGGTAGTTTTCTGTATATTTCTTGCTACCTGTAAGATTCTTTCTTTGTTTTTAATGTTTGCCATTTTAATTATGATATGTTTAAGTGTGGGTTTTTTGGGGTTCATCTTGATTAGAACTCTGTGTTTCCTAGACTTGTGTGAAATTTTCCTTCACCAGGTTAAGGAAGTTTTCTGTCATTATTTCTTCAAACAGGTTCTCTATTCCTTGTTCAGATTCTTTTCCTTCTGGTACCCCTCTGATGTGGATGCTCTTATATTTCATATTCTCCCAAAGCCCCCTTAAACTACCTTCCTGTTTTCTTTTTTTCCAATTGCTGCTCTGATTTGGTGTTTTCTTTTTCTACCTTGTCTTCTAATTTGTAGATTCTGTCCTCAGCTTCTTCTAATATACTGTTGATTCCTTCCAGGGTATTCTTTATTTCACGTATGTCATTCTTCATTTCTGATTGATTCTTTCTTATTCATCGTTTCTACATCTTTTTTCATGCTGATGTAGTTTCCACTAAGTTCCTTATAGTTCTCATTAAGTTGCTTGTAGTTCTCACTAAGATGTTTGAGCACCCTTATAACCATTACTTTGAATTCTTTATCTGACAAATTTCTTGCCCCCATTTCATTTAGTTCCTTTTCTGTCAATTCCTCCTTTTCTTTCATTTTGGATTTTTTCTTTGTCTCTCAATTTTAGCAGTCCAGTAGTCTGGGGTGCTGGGTGAGGTGGGCTTGGTCTCAGGGGCAAGTTCATGCATTCGGGGGCATCAGGTTTCACCAGGTTGTGGTGCTGGGTCCAGTCTTCAGGTGGCACCAAGTTAGGCACACTGGGTCATGGTGGTAGGTCCATGCATCTGGGTGGATCAAGTCATGTCAGGTCACAGTGGTGGGTTTGGTCTGGTGGTGCCAGTTTAGGTGCACCAGATTGAGGTGCTTGGTTCATGTGTCTGGGGACATTGAGTCACAGTGGGGCTGTGTACACCAGGTCTTGTATCTGGTCTGGTTGTTTGAGGGTGCCCAGTCAGGTATGCAGTGTTGCAGCAGCAGGTCCTTGTGTCTGGTGGCATTGGGTTGTGATGGTAGCTGCAGGTCTGGTGGCTCATGGTGGCGGTGGCAGTGCCAGGTGCTCCTGTCTGTGTCTTCAGGGCACTGGGTGTTGGCTGCTCCCCACAGCCTCCTCCCAAGGAGACCCCACAGATCCTCTGAAATGGCATGCTCTCCAATCCCAACCTGGGAGAAGCACCTGGCCAAGCAGCATTGGACAGGGGCCAACAGCTCCACTGCCAAGAGTGCCCAAACTGTCCGACCTGAGTCCCTGCACCAACTGACAGATGCTCACTCACACTCACACCCATGCACACTCTCTCTTGCACATGCTCACCCACTCACACTCTCACCCTCACTCCAGTCCTGCCTGTCACCATGTTGGCTCCACCTTAGGTCTCAGTGAAGTCTCCATTTACTTAACCTTTGACTTCAAATTAATCATTAAGTTCTGTGAGTTTTATATTTAAAATATACCTTGAGTTAGGCCACTTTTTACAAAGACATCACTAATGCTACCACTTTGATCAAGCCATCAACTCCTACATTCAGTATTGTCATAACTGCTTACCTTGTCTCCTTTGGTCAAGTATTTCCCATGGATAGTTACTTTCCACATAGCATCAGGAATGATCTTTTAAATTCATACCAAATCACATCTCCTTCCTGATCAAAATCTTATTTTTTCCCATCTCACTTACAATTAAAACTCCTTACCTTGACCTACAAGATATATATCCTGCCTTATTCTTCAACTTCATTGTTTCACCTTTGATATTGGGAGTTGTAATTATATATATTTGGTGTTTGTTTCCATTTTTGGTTGGGAGCTCCTAAAACCCTTGAAATTTTCTGTGATGGGATCTATAAAGGTATCTTTTGTTATGTTAATGAGTTGGTTTTGGAAAGCACCTAAAAATGGGGGCTGGTTGTCTGTGGATCCAACAACATATGTGATTAGAGAGTTGGAACTTTCAGTCCTACTCATTGACCTCAGGAAAGGGAGAGTGGCTGGAGATGAAATTCAGTAGCAAATAGTGAATGATTTAATTAATCATGTTTAAGTAATGAAGCCTCCATAAAAATCCAAAAGGTTGGGTTCAGAGAGCTTTCTGTTTGGTGAACATGTGGGAATTTGGGGAATGTGGTGCACTGGAGAGGACATGGAATCTCCACATCCTTTCCTCATACCCTGCCCTATTCATCTCCTCCATCTGTCTGTTCTTGAGTTATGTCCTTTTGTAATAAAACAGTAATCTAGTAAGTAAAATGTTTCTCTGAGTTCTGTGAGCTCTACTAAGTTGTTAGCAACTTAGTAGACCCAAGGAGAGGTTTGTGGAAACCTTTTATTATTGGAGAAAAATGTGCCTCATCTTCCCCTGTTGCTAGTAGGGGTGGGGTTCTTGGAGTACTGCTGGAAGAAGTATTTCTGGAGATCCCCATGGGAGGGTGAGATATGGTATTAACTTTTATTTTCTTGGAATTACACTCTTGAGTTTCCAAAGTCCCATTTCCTTTAGTCCAGTCATAGAAGAAGTATAGTTGGGTTTTAAGTAATGCTAAAAGCAAAGCCAGTGTCCAGAGTTTCCTTTCCATGTTGGAACTGGGTCCAGTTCAGCACCATGCTAGTTGTAGTCCATTAGTCCTTTGTATGTGGGTTCCATATGGCTGTGGTCCATTTGGATGAATGCAGGGAAGCAAGAGCAAAAGATGCCTGCAAGCCCAGAGTCACGTGAGTCCCAAGAAAGCCAAGGGCACAAGAGTGAACTCCTTTGTTTAGGAGGTTATATATCTCAAATCTTCAGGGGCTTTCAGTGGCCACACCCATTCTGGCTAATGACCTCTGCCCCCAGGTGTGATTGACAGCAAGTACCTTCCCTATATCACCCCAGCTGTACTGGGCATGCATCTATCTTCCCTTTGTTGGACTCCTGGGGAGTGTAAAGTTATAGCTTCCTGATGAAGCTGCCCAAATAGCATGCCTATAATATCTGGCCTTCCTTTTGTGCCTTTCCTGTTATTAATAACTACTTAATTACAATGGTGTAACTTTGATTTATAGCCAGTCATTTTGAAGTACAGGTAACAATATGGACTTTTGATTAGAACCTGAAGTCCAAGGAAGAGCTTGTTAGAACCTCCAATTTATAGCCTGTTTGTCAGAAGAATAGGTGATAACCTGGGCTTTTGATTGGTGTCTGAAGTGGTGGTGGGAAGGGCAGTCTTATAGAACTGAAACCTTAACCTGTAGAATCTGAAGCTATCTCCAGGAAGACAATGTGAGGACTGAGTTTGAACTCTGGGACACCCAGCTATGTCTGGAGAATTGCTGGTGATGTGGAGGAAATGCCCCCCAGGGTTGAATCTGGTACAGAACCCTCTATAAGCTCTCTCCTTTGTTTACTTGCTCATTTTCCAAGGTCATTGCACCTAGGAGTTTACCACTTGCCATTCCCTCTTCTTGGTATATTCTTCCCCTAGATGTGCACGTGGCTTGTGCATTCTCATCCTGAAATTTCTGCTCAAATGTTATATCTTCATAGAGGCCTTCCCTGACCACATTACCATCATATTCTATTCTTTATCTCTTTTTATGACTAATTAAAAACATAAATTATTTGTTTATATTGCAATGTAAGCTTCATAATGGCTGAAATATCATGTATTTGTTTCACTATTATATCTCTATTATTTATTTATTTATTTATTTATTTATTTATTTATTTATTTATTTTTAAATTTATTGAGGTGACCTTAATAGGATCATATATATTTCAAGTGTGCATTTCTATGATACATGATCTGTACATTGCATTGTGTTCCCACTACCCTTTGAACCCCTTTACTCTTTTTTTTTTTAATCTTCACCCGAGGACATTTTTGCATTTATCTTCAGACAGAGTAGGAGGGAGAGAGGGAGGAAGACAGAGAGAGAAACATCGATGTGAGAGAGACACATCGAGTGGTTGCCACCCACATGACCCCAACCAGGGCCGTGGACAAACTGCAACCAAGGTACGCGCCCTTAGCGGGAACCGAACCCGGGACTCTCTGGTCCACAGGCCGACGCTCTAACCGCTGAGCCAAACCAGCCAGGGCTCTTATTGTATTTTCAATTTGTGTTTCCCTAGTAGCTAGTGAAGTTGAACATCTTTTCATATATCTGCTGGCTGTTTGTACTTGGGAGAGGTGTCTTTTCAGATCCTCTGCCCATTTTTAAAAATATTCACCTAAGGATATGTTTTTATTGATTTTAGAGACAGAGAAATCGATTTGAGAGAGAAATATTGATCCGTTTCTTCCCAGACACCTCCTGACCTGCGATAGAATCCACAACCTTTTTGTCTACAGGATGATCCTCCAACAAACTGAGCCACCCAGCCAGATCCTCTGCCCATTTTTTAATTAGATTGTTTGTTTGGTGTTGAATTATCTGAATTCTTTATATATTTTGGATATTAACTTCTTGTCATAGTTGTTGTTTACAAATATCATCACCCTTTCATTTGGTTTCCTTTTTGTTTTGTTGTCTGTTTCTTTTGCTATGCAGAAGCATTTTAGTTTGATATAGTCCCATTTATTTATTTTTGCCTTTACTTTCCTTGCCTTTGGGGCCAAATTCATAAAATGTTCTCTACGACCAAGGTCCATAAGTTTAGTACCTATGTTTTTTCTATGTAATTATTTTTTTCAGATCTTATATTTAGGTCTTTGATCCATTTTGAAATAATTTTTGTACATGGAGACAAACTGTAATCTAGTTTCATTCTTCTGCATGTGACTTTCCAATTTTCTCAGCACCATTTATTGAAGAGGCTTTCTTTTCTCCATTGTGTGTTTTTCACTCCTTTGTCAGAAATTATTTGCCCATATACATGTGGTTTTATTTCTGGGTTCTCAATTCTGTTCAATTGGTCTGTGTGTCAGAGTTCCTCTATGTAATTTAAACACCAATCCTGTATGTAAAAATACTAGCATTGGTATCATGTTTAAGGTCTAACAGCATAATTTCCAGAGGTAGTATTCATTATTTTATACATTGAAAGATCCTGGTTTCACTTGATTATTTAATTACAGGTAGATTTTTCTATAAATTAGAGCAAACAGAACTAATGATTTATCTTTGGAGTAAAACTATGGTTGTTTATATGCTTTATTATGATCCTCTTTCCTCTTCCCCAAGGAGGCAGGGAAGCTTGTGTTTATTTGCGTGTGTGTGTGTGTTGAGGGGCTTGTACTTATGTACACACTCTAGAATAAGTATAACCTTGTTTTCAATTTACAACTGCTTCCAGGCTGGGGATTTTATTCTTTCTTTCTGGATGCTTCTTGTTTCTATTTTTTTACTTATTTAAAAATTTTTAATTACAGTTTATATTCAATATTATTCTATAGCAGTTTCAGATATACAGCATACCAGTTAAGCAATCATATACTTTACAGAGTGGTCCCCCTGATATTTCCAGTACTCACCTGGCCACATACATACTTATGATATTATTGACTATATTCCCTATGCTGTAATTTACATCTCTGTGACTATTCTGTAACTACCAATTTGTACTTCTTAATCCCTTCACCTTTTCACCCAGTACCCAACCCCTGTCACCACTGGTAACCAGCAGTCTGTTCTCTGTATCTGTGAGTTTGTTTCTATTTTGTTTGTTTGTTCATTTTGTTCTTTAGATTCCACATATAACTGAAATCATATTGTTTTTGTCTTTCTCTGTGTGACTTATTCCACTTAGCATAATACCCTCTAGGTCCATCCATGCTGTTGCAAAGGGTAAGATTTTCTTCTTTTTTGTGGCTGAGTAGTATTCCATTGTATATATGTACCACTGTTTTTTAGCCACTCATCTATTGATGGGCACTTGGGTCACTTCCATATTTGGTTATTGTAAATAATGATGCAATGAACATAGGAGTGTATATGTTCTTTCAAATTAGTATTTTGGATTTCTTTGAATATATTCCCAGAAGTGGAATGGCTGGGTCATAAGGTAATTCTATTTTTAATTTTTTGAGGAACGTCCACATTGTTTTCCATAGTGGTTGTACCAATCTGCATCCCTACCAACAGTGCAGTAGGGTTCTCTTTTCTTCACATGTGTTGTTTGTTGTTTTATTGACGATAGCCATTCTAACAGATGTGAGGTGGCATCTCATTGTGGTTTTGATTTGCGTTTCTCAAATGATTAGTGAGGTTGAGCATCTTTTCATATGTCTATTGGCTATCTGTATGTGTTCCCTGGAGATGTGTCTATTCAGGTCTTCTGCACTCTTTAATTTTGTTTGTTTATTTTTCTGGTGTTGAGTTGTCTGAGTTCTTTATAAATTTTGTACACTAACCCCTTATCAAATATCATTCACAAATATGTTCTCCTATTTAGCAGGCTATCTTTTAATTTTGTTGGTGATTTCCTTTGCTGTACAAAACATTTTTAGATTGATGTAGTCCCAATTTGTTTATACTTCCTTTTTCCTCCTTGCCTGAGGAGATCTACAAGAAAAAAAATATTACCAAGAGAAATCTCTGAGATTTTACTACCTATGTTTTCTTCTTGGAGTTTTATGGTTTTGAGTCTTACATTTTTAAAAAGTTATTGATTTTAGAGAGAGAGGAAGGGAGAGAGACAGACGAGAGAGAAAGAAAGAGAGAAAGAGAGAAGGGGGAGAGAGAGAGAGAGAAATATCAATGTGTTGTTCCACTTATTTATGCATCCATTGGTTGATTTTTGTATGTGTTCTGACTGAGGATCAAACCAGCAAGCTTGGCATATCAGGACAATGCTCTAAACAACTGAGCTACCTGCCAGGGCTCGAGACTTTTATATATACGTCTTTAATTCATTTTGAGTTTATTCTTGTAATGGTGTAAAAAGGTTGTCTATTTTCATTTTTTATGCACATATGTGTTCAATTTCCCAGCACCATTTATTGCATAGACTGTCTTTACTCCATTGTATGTTCTTGCCTTCTTTGTCAAATATTAATTGACCATAAAGGCATGGGTTTATTTCTGTGTTCTCTATTCTGTTCCATTGTTCTACATGTATGTTTCAATGCCAGTACCATGTTGTTTTGATTACAATAGCCTTGTAGTATAGTTTGATGTCAGGTAGCATGATACCTCCAACTTTGTTCTTTCTCAAGATTGATGTGGCTATTTGGGGTATTTTTTGGTTCCATATAAATATTTGGATTATTTGTTCTAGTTCTGTGAATTCTGCCATTGTTATTTTGATAAGAATTGCATTGAAATTCTAGGTTCTTTGTGCAGTATGGACATTTTATTTATGTTAATTCTTCCTATCCATGAACATGGTATATACTTTCATTTATTTGTGTCTTCTTCAATTTCTTTCTTCAGTATCTTCTTATGATTTTCCAAGTACAGTTCTTTTACATCTTTGGTTAAATTTAATTCTAGGTACTTTATTTCTTTTGATGCAATTGTAAATGGTATTGTTTTTTTAATTTCTCTTTCTGACAGTTCTATATTGATGTATAAAAATGCAACTGATTTATGGATATTAATTTTGTATCCTGCTACTTTACTGAATTCATTCATCAGATCTAATGGTTTTTTGGTGGAATCTTTAAGGTTCTCTATATACATTATCATGTCTTCTGAAAATAGTGACAGTTTTACTTGTTCCTTTCTAATTTGGATGTCATTTATTTCTTCTTCTTTTCTGATCACTGTGGCTAGGACTTCCAGTACTATGTTGAATAAGAGTGATGAAAGTGGACATCCCTGTCTTGTTCCTGATTTAGGGAAACACATTTCTTTTTCCCAATTGAGCATGATGCTAGCAATGGGTTTGTTATCTATGGCCTTTATTATGTTGATATATGTTCCTTCTATTCCTACATTGCTGTGAGTTTCATCATAAATGATTGGTTTTTCTGCATCTATTGTATATGATTAGATGATTTTTATCCTTCATTTTGTTTATGTCATGTATCACATTAATTTATTGTGGATATTGTACCAACCTTGCACCTCAACAATAAATACCACTTTATGATGGCATGATCTTTTTAATGTATTACTGGATTTGGTTTACTAATATTTTGTTGATGATTTTTGCATCTATGTTCATCAGAGATATTAACCTATAATCTTCTTTTTTCATAATGTCTTTATCTGGTTTTAGAATTAAGATAATGATGGCCTAATAAAGTGTGCTTGGGAGTCTTCACTTCTCTTGAAGTTTTTGGAGTAATTTAAGAAGGATATGTTTTAGTTCATCTTTGAATGTGTGGTAAAACCCACCTGTGAAGTTATCCAGTTCAGGACTTCTGATTATTGGGAGTTTTCTGATCAATGCTTTGATTTCATTAGTTGTAATCAGTCTGTTTAGATTTTCTGTTTCTTCCTGATTCAGTTTTGAAAAAGCAATTTTTTTGTGATTGTCCAATTTGTTGGCATGTGGTTTTTTGTAACATTTTCTTATAATCCTTTGTATTTCTGCAATGTCAGTTGTTATTTCTTCTCTTTCATTTCTGATTTTGTTTATTGGGTCCTCTCTCTTTCTTGATGAATCTAGTTAAAGGTTTATCAATCTTGTTTATCTTTCCAAAGAACCAGCTCTTGGTTTCACTGATATTTTGTATTTTGTAGACTCTATTTTATTTCTTTCCACTCTGATCTTTATTATTTCCTTTCTTTTACTGTCTTTTGGTTTTGTTTGTTATTCTTTTCTTAGTTCCTTTGGGTATAAAGTTAGATGGTTTATTTGAGATTTTTCTTGTTTTTCTTTTTTTTTTTTTTTTAAGGTAGGCTGTATTGCTATGAACTTCTCTCTTAAGATTGCTTTTGTTGTGTTCCATAGATTTGGGGTTGTTGTGTTGTCATTTTCATTTGTTTACAAAGGTTATATCCTATTGTTGGATTGATCCCTTTACCATTCTGTAATATCCTTCTTTATCTCTCATTATAGCCTTTGTTTTAAAGTCTACTTGGTCTGATATAAGTATTCCTACCCCAGAATTTTACTCACTTCCATTTGCATGAAATTTTTTTTTTGTAGTCCTTTACTTTCAATGTGTATGTATCTTTTGTTCTGAAGTGGGTCTCTTGTAGACAGCATATATATGGGTCTTGTTTTCTTATCCATTCAGCCACCTTATGTCCTTTGATTTACACTTACATTTACATTTATATAAGCCATTCACATTTAAAGTGATTAATGATAGGTAGCATTTATTGCCATTTTATTCTTTATAACTATGTTCCTCTTTTTTTTTTTTTTTCCTTTCTTTTTCTGAAAGAAGACCCTTTAACATTTCTTGTAATACTGGTTTGGTGGTAGTGAACTCCTTCAGCTTTCCCTTGTCTGGGAAGTTCTTTATTTCTCCTTCAATTTTAAATGATAGCTTTGCTGGGTAGAGTAGTCTTGGTTGTAGATCTTTGCTGTTAATCACTTTGAATGTTTCATGCCAATCCCTTGAGCTGACAGTCTTATGGGAGCTCTATTGTAGATAACTATCTAGCTTTCTCTTTCCATTCTGAAGATTTTCTTTGTCTTTAACCTTTGTCATTTTAATTATGATGTGTCTTGGTGTGGGCTTCTTTGGGTTCATCTTGAGTGGGATTTCGTGCTTCCTGCATAGGTGTGTCTTTCCCTTCACCAGATTAGGGAAGTTTTCAGCTGTTATTTCTTCAAATGAGATCTTGATTTCTTGCTCTTTCTCTTCTCCTTCTGGTACCCCTATGATGTAGATGTTTTCTTTTTGTTTTTCTATTTTGAATTTTCCAAAGTGTTTGCCACTCTTAAATGTTTGTGTACATTCTTCTTATCTTCTGATTTACTAGATATCGATTACATTTTTTTGCTGAGGCAGAAAGTCTTTATAGTTTCTATTTTGGTGTTTTTCTGTAGGCTTTTTTAAATTAAAAAAAATTGAAATTATAAGTAGTGTAAATGTGTTGTCAAATTTAAGATCATAATGTCCATTCTGGAAACAGGTATTTGTGAGAAATTTTATGGCCAAATTTTAAGAAAGATTTTGTAAAGCAACAGAAGGATGGAAATATTCTGTAAACCACACTTTCCAATGAAGTAGCCATTATCCACCCTCTGCCACTGAGCTCCTGAAATGTGACTAGTGCAATTGGATAATTGAAATTTTAATTTTATTTAGTTTTGATTAATTTAAATTTGATTGGAAATAGCCACATGTGACTGCCAAATTGATATCACAGCTCTAAGGCTGACAGATACTTTTCTGTAACTTTATTGCATACTTTATTACATTTTATTGTGGCATGACTTAGTTCCTTCATCCACAAAATGAATTGAAAACATAAAAAAACTAGGTGGATTAATGTATGTGATTAATATATGGTTGATTACATTCCAAAGACAGGATGTATTAATGCAAATAGAATGACTTTCTTAAAAATAATTGAATCACACTATTGTCTGTCATAAATGATAATGCTACATACTATTATATTAGTTTAATATTGTTTCTGTAACAAATACCAAAAACTTAGTGGCATGAAACAAGATAGATTTATTATTCTATAGTTTTAAAAGAAGTCTGAAATCAGTTTCACTTAGCTAAAATCAAGGTGTTGGCAGGCTTGAACTTTTGGAGACTCTACAAGAAAATCTATTTCCTTGTCTTTTCCAATGACTAGAAGCCACTACTCTCATTGACTCGTGGCCCCTTCCTCCATTTTCAAAACCAGCAGAGCAACATCTTCCCTCCTGTCTACTTCACCCCTTATAATTTTTCTCTCTGACTTTGTTCCTCTGCCTTCCTCTTATAAGGTTGCTTGTGGTTAGATTAAGCCCCAAAGCGATCTCCCCTTATCAAGATCCTTAATCATATCTTCAAAGTCCTTTTGCCATTTCAGTTATCATATTTGTAGGTATTGGGTATTAGGATACTTTGAGGTACTATTATTCTGTCTACCACATTAGTATAATAAACAAATAGCCTAAGAATTAGTTGATAATGGATTTTGAGGAATGAATTTTGAAAAGTGGTTGTTTCTAGGGTTGACCATTACTGACATTTATCCTATGATGGCCGTGACCCAATAGATACCCTGGTCTATTGTCTTACCACATCTAGAAATTCTCTCTAGGTGTCTGCACTGACATTTAGTAATTCCTTCAGAGCAGAAAACTATGGCCCTGAGTGTGCTATCTGGGCACATACCTCACTGATGAGAACACTCCACATTTCTACTAATATAGAATTATATTTACAGCAAAACTATAAATGTTCTCATACTTTATGATAGAAAGAGTAGGTTGGCAGACACTTCTTCCTATGATTTCTACCTAAAGTGTGCTTAAAGATTTTTGAGAGACCTTTGCCCTATATTTGTCATTCTCTGCCTGGTATTTTAACTTTCATATGAAATGTGAACCAGTGTTTATAATGTCAGTGGAAAAGGGAGAAGCAGAGGGAGGAATGGATGAATGGCTACATTAAATTTTATTAAGTTTTATATGTTTAATGCTATTTAGAGATTTTTGAGATCGGGGAGTACCTTTAAATTTTTGATAAGTTAACATTAGATTGTAACATGTTAAAAATAGTGAGAGAAACAGCTTCCAAAAGGTGAACCACTTGACTGTAAATGTAGTTCAGATATATGTTGGATATGGATGGATGTAGATAGCATCCCTTCAGTCTTCATTTCTAATCTTAGATATCTCTTCCTTCATTGATTATATCCTGGGACTATGTTAGATGCCAAGTGTATCTGCAATGCCCCTCTATTTACCCTCTGTCAATGCATTTTATTCCACATTATAACAGATTGTTTACCTGCACCTCCTAAGTAAACCTATATACCCTCCTAAAGTATTTTTTCCTGGCCCCTACTTATCAGTAGATGTAACTTTTAGTTTCTTGTCACTTAAGTCAGAAACCCAAAAAGTTCTAAGGTCTTTCTCTCCCCTCATCACTACTTGTCATGCACCATTAGGTATAACCAATATCATCTTTTATATGTTTCTGAAACTCATCTACTTCTCTCCATTCTTGCTGCCATTGCCCTATTAAAGTTAACCATTCCCAAAGTTATTGCAACAGCCTCTAACTAGTCTCCTCTTGCCTTCCTCATGTGATCTTCCAAAAATGCAAATAAGATCCTAATCTCAGCCCTTTCACCTCCACAAAGAAGTTTTTAAATCATTCTCCTTTCCTTTTATTGTAAAAAAAAAAAATCATTTACAAGGTTTCCAAGCTTGTTGTTTATTAATTCCTCCATCCTAGACTCTTTTTTTCCACTAAGTCAACTGAAAATATACTGCAATGACTCTGAAGACTGCAAGCCTCTGGAATTAGAATTCTGGTTCATCTCAGTACAAGTCTGTGTGATTTGACAAGTTACTTCCTTTCTGTGATTCAGTTATATCATCTGTTAAATTAGGCTGATAATATCTTCTGAATTAGCTCATGAGAATGCATATAAAGGCCTCATTACAGTGCCTCAAGTACTTTTAAATGCTCAATTAATTTTGTGTTGTAATTATTAGTATTATTATTCATAGTTATAGGTGTCTTCATTTGCGTTCCTCCAGAATTTGAGCTTGAAATAAGGATTCAAGTGTAAATACTTTATTTGGGAGGTGACCCCACCCAATAACCAACTGGAGAGTAGAAAAGTCAAAAAAGGAAGGTAAGAAAGCCACTGAAAAGTATGTTAATGAGTAGGTCACCAATATAAGGAACTGAGGCCTAATCTCTGTATGAACACTGTAAAATATTATTGAATATGCCTTGTGGTTACTCCATCCAAAGAATAAGAATACAACTTGCATACACCATGTTTTTAAGGCTGCTTTCAGGGACATCAACAACCCATATACAGTTCAAACATGTTCCTGTAGTCCAAGAAAGCCCTAAGCTAGAGAGTTATAGGCACTTGTAGTATGAAGCTATAAGACATGCACATGAACTAGCAGTCAGCATATGGAGCACGTAACATCTACTACAATAGGTAAGAGAACTGAGGCTCAATGAAGTGAAATGACTAACTCAAAATCATTGCTGAAAAGTGTTTGAGTCAGGTTATGAACCCAGGGGCATCTGACTCCAAAGTCATTGCAGTTTTTACCAAATGATGGTGGTAATCAGGTTAAAAGTAGATGAGAATAGCTGAATATGAGGGGATAAAGACAGTGAGCCAAGCTGGTCACTATAATTCAATAGTCTCCCACTGTCAGAAGCAGAGAGGGGAGAGAAAGGCCTTAGAACCTTTCAGGTTTGTGACTTAAGTGACAAGGCAGAGATAGTTACCAAATGGTAAATCTATCAATTTACCACTTGGTCACTATTTTTGGTAAAGCATTGTAGTTTAGTATATTTTGATATGAATTATAACATACATCATATCATAAAATACATTTTATATTAAGATCGTGGTTTGACTCAGGCAGTATGACTAGAATCTACTCTCTTACATTAAACTGCTTTTCAAATTAAGAGTCAGACCTGATTCTAAACATTGATTGTGCTTCTAATAAAATACATACACTTTGGGAAAATCATTTGGTATATCAATTTTTAAATTTAATTTTACATAAATGGATCTCATATAAGTACCTACCTCATATTATGGGTGTAATAACTAATGCGAAGGTCCATTGAAATGGATTAGTATAAATAACATAAAAAATAAGCTTAAGAAAATCACACAAAATACATCTGCAAAGGACAGATCTAAAATGAGAAAACATGGCAGATATGAAGAACAAGATAATTCAGAACAAATATGCACACCTTCCCAAAATTCTGAAGAAAAGACCATAAATAAATTCTAATACAGTAGAGGACAGATATCCTAAAATAAAGGGAAACTTTAATCTGTAACTCAAAACAATCAGCATATTTCAGACAAATATATTCTGTAAAAATGTTTAGAATTGAAGGATGAGGAACAAATTCCAAAAGCATACTTTCAGAAAAGCAAGGGGAAGTATATTAGGCTCCCCCTTGAATTCTAGCTGTATCATTAAAGACAAGTAGGATGGCATTAGTTTAAATAATTTTTGCCTGCAAATTACAGAGACCATGACTTAACTAGTTATAAATAATAAAGTAAATATATAAAATGATACAAAGTATATGGACAAGTTGGCTTATTCATTGATATACTAATTTCATTGAAGACACACATAATTTTTAATCTTCTTTGCCATTGTCAGTGTTCACTTCACTATTGGTTTGTATGCAAGATGGCTACATAAAAATGAATATCCAGATCTGATGATATTCAGAGAAATATAAAAAACTATCTCATTGGCCTTCAGTCTAGGGAGCGAGGAATTTTTTCCAGGAATCTTCAGTACATTTCATTTCTAAATTCTTAGAATTGATTCACATCCTGAATCCTGAACCAATCTCTGGTAATGAGAATAAGATCACCATAGATCAATATGGAGCTCAGGATAGGCTCAACATCCCCTAAGTCATTTGGCTATGGGGGAAAGGAGAATGAAGAGTGAAAATACTGATCAATTTTAGAATTGGGAAAGGAAGAGAGCAATGGAAACTAGGAAGGCAACTGATAGTGTGCACTACAAAGACAATGGAGCAAATTCTAAATAAATTAGAAGGGAAAATTCTGTGACCCCAAATCTCTATACCTATGCAACTTTCTATTCATATGTAACAATAATAAAAAAGTTCTCAAATATGCAAGAATTCAGAAGATGTAACAACCAAAAACAATTCTTAGAAAGTATGTGAATTCATAACACAGCCTACTGAATTATTGAAATATACAAGTCCTAAGGATAATTCTTGAATTCAGTAGAAAATATAATGAAATGTAAATTACTATTTTACTTATTGTTTAAACAGAATTTAACGCTAAGATTTCAAGTAAAAATTACGAAATGAAAACATTTTAATTTAACTGTAATAAACTGAAACAAAAAAATACAAATCTGAGAATGTATTATAGTTGACAGAGACAAAGTATAAAAACACTGATTGTTTTATATTTCCTTTTTTTTAAAACCCTCACCTGAGGATATTTTTCCATTGAATTTCAGATATAGTGGGAAAGAGGGAGAGAGAGAGAGAGAGAGAGAGAGAGAGAGAGAGAGAGAGAGAGAGAGAAACATCTATTTGAGAAAGACACATCGATTAATTGTATGGGTCAGGGCCCATACAACCCTGACCAGGGCCGCGGATTGAACCACAACAGAGGTACATGCCTTTGACCTGAATCAAACCCATGACTCTTTGGTCTGCGGGCCAATGCTCTAACTGCTGAGCCAAACTGGCCAGGGCTGATTATTTTATATTTCATTGATATTTGTCAGTAAATATATTTTAGTTTCTCAAATTAAAATGATTATAATATAAACAAATATAAATCATATAACTTCCAAATTATTTGAGGATAAAAATAAAGCAAAGTAAACCATTAAGCTAAAAAAGAAAATAAACATACTAAAAGGGCAAAAATAAGAGAAAATCACAGAAATTAGAGAACATAAAAGAAATTCAGTCTAATATGTATTAGCAGAAGAAAATGTCAAGCCAGAATTTCAGGAGTTTGTTATTCTGTGAGTATAATCAATTGCATCAGTAAGTTAAAGTAAGTCTGAAAAGGACAATGAGGAAATTAAAAATCTAATAATAACTCCTAAGAAGCTAGGAAAGGAAAGGAAAAGGGAAGAGAAGGAAAGGGAAGATTCTTCATAATCTCATCATAGAAGAAAGATATAAGCTAATCATAATGGAGAATATCTTCTTCAAACTAACAATTGAAAATCACACCAGTGACAAAACACAGGAAAAATACCTATTAAAATGAGTTCCTCCAATGAAAAGATTCCTCCAATTCTACTATTATTTAATATTGTTAAGAATTTTGAACCATTTTATTAAAGTACACTCAAAAAATAAGAGAATGTGATTGAAGTGGTCTAAGAGAATTTAATGAAAAACTATTTCTAGAGGATTTAGTAAGATAGTATGTTAAAAATATAAGAAAATGATAAAACAAGCATATGTAATTAGATAGATAAATCTAAATCTAAATATCTAATTTATAAATAGATTAGACTGAATAAATTCCATTTCAAAACCCATTTAAGGCCAGCATTATTCTGATTCCAAAGTCAGATAAAAATACTACCAGAAAATAAAACTGTAGACCAATATCACTTATAAATATTAATGCACAAATCATCAACAGAATACTAGCAAACCAAATTCAACAGCATATTAAAAGAATTATACATCATGACCAGGTGGAATTTATTCCTGGAATTCAAGAATGGTTCAACATATGAAAGTCAATCAATGTAGTCCACCACATTCACAAAATTAAGGAAAAACCACATGATCATTTCCAGTGATGAAGAAGAAAAAAAAGCATTTAACAAAATTTAATACCTTTTCATGATAAAAACACTCAACAACTACAAATGCAAGAAAACTACTTCAGTATAATAAAGGGTGCCCACAACTAACATCATACTCAATACTGAAATCCAGAGTGCTTTTCCTTTATGATCAGGAACTGGGCAAGGATGCATGCTTTTACATATTGAGGATTATAACCAGAACTAGGCAAGAAAAAGAAATAAAAAGCATCCAAATTGGGAAAGAAAAAGTAAAGTTATCTCTGTTTGCCAATGACATGATCCTATATGTTGAAAGTCCTAAGATTACACACAGAGACACATACACACACAACTGTTAGAACTAATAAATGAATTCAGCCAAGTTGCTGTATGCAAAATCAACATGCAAATTTCAGTTTTGTTTCTGTACCCTAACAATCAAAAATCCCAAAAGGAAGTTAAGAAAACAATTCCATCTTCAATGGCATCAAAATGAAAAAAACAAACAAACAAACAACAACAACAACACAAAAACAACAACTTAGGAAGAAACTTAACCAAGGAGGTGAAAGACTTGTAAGCTAAAAACTATAAAACTTTGCTGAAAGATATAAAACAGACACAAATAGATGGAAAGATATCTTACATTCATGGAATGGAAGTCTTTGTAATGTTAAAATGTCAATATTACCCAAAGAGATCTATGGAATTAATATAATCCTTATCAATATCCCAGACTTTTTTCTGAAGACATAGAAAAATCCATCCTAAAATGAATATGGCATTTCAAGGGACTTTACATAGTTAAAAGAATCTTAGAAAAGATGAATAAAGTTGCTACCTTTACACTTCCTGATCTCAAAGATCAGTACAAAGCTCTACTAATCAAAATAATGTAGTATTAGCATGAAGACATATACGTCAATAGAATAGAATAGAGAACCCAGAAATAAAGTCTCATATATACGATGAAAAGATGTTTGACAAGGATTGCCAAGACCATTCAATGGGGGAAGGGCAGTCTTTCCACCAGATAGTGCTGGGAAAATTGTATATCTACCTGAAAAAAAAAAAGAGAGTTGGGGCACTTATCTTACTCCATATACAAAAAACTAACTAAAAATGGATCAAAGACCTAACTGTAAGAGCTAAAACAATAAAACTCTTTTTTAAAAGCATAGGGGGAAAAGCTTCATGACATTGATTTAGGCAATGATTTCTTAGATATAACATCAAAAGTAATGACAATAAAAGAAAAAATAAATAAATTGGACTTCAAAATTAAAAGTCATTGGAGAGTTTCAGGCAGGGAAATAGGGATAACTGATTTAACTCATTAGAAAATGCACTTTGGTTAAGGAGAGAATGGAGTGTAGTATGGGAAAAGAAGTAGTAGACAGACCAGCTAGGAATCTAATAAGATGAAAGATGATGATGACTTTGGTGTTCTCTCATTATAGTCATGTAGCTTGGATGGGTTAGAAGACAGGGTTAGAAACATTTGTAGATGTGACTGATACATTCATGGGCCTAATTAACAATCAAACCTAAGCTGCTCCGTGTTTGGTGCAGTGGACATAGACTCATTTTATGGAATGGCAAAGGAAGCAAGGAAAAGTGAACAGCTTTGAGTAATTATTTTGTAAAAAAAAAATATTATGCAATATTTTTGGTGTACAAGAAGTATAAAGAATAATACAAGTATCCACAATTATAACTAAGAGATAAAACATTATCAGCATGGTTGAAGCCACCCATGATGCCCTTATCTTGAATTTGGAATTTATAATTTCCATGCATGTCATTCTACAACTACTAGTAGGTATGTACAGCTATTCTTTACTGTTCCTATGATTCTCTCATGATGAATCTTGTTGCAGTTTGGATTCTGATTCAGTAAGTTTGAGATAGGGCCTGAAATTCTCCATCTCTAACAGGCTCTTAGGTACATAGACCATACTTTGAGTACCAAGGTTCTAGTTTAGATGGTGTCTTTAAAGTTTAAAATCAGAGAAGGAAGAAAAAAAATGCAGTGTCCATTTACATTTGGAATTACAACTGGTAGGTGCTATTGTGGGTCTGGGTTTGAGGAGTAAGATAAACAAATTATTGTTACCAGAATTCTTTATGATAATGAAAAATAAAAACAGCTTAATTATCCAAATATAGGTTAATGAAAGCAAATAGAATATTATAAAAATCTGAAAATCATAGTTTAAAGTAATCTTTTTTACATGGGCAAACAAGATTTACGATATAACTTTCAAACAGATATTATACATGTATACATATATATCAACATGATAAGAATATCATTAGGATTTTTATTCTTTGTATTTTTTTCTTCTTAAATTTTTAAATAATCAACTTAGATTAGTTTTATAACCAGAAATACTTTTTTTTCCTTTTCTGTAAAGCCTATACACATCATCTGTTTAATCAATAGTGGGGGCACACAGATTTTTCTTATGTTACTGATATGTTTGAAATATTTTATAATTTAAAACCACATATAAATAAATTAAAAATTAAGTCACTGTTTCAAAAGATCTCTAATTTCACCCTGGCTGGTTTGGCTCAGCGGTTGGAGTGTCGGCCTGCAGACCAGAGAGTCCCGGGTTCGGTTCCCGCTAGGGGCACATACCATAAAATAAAATAAAATAAAAGATCTCTAATCTTTTAATAAAAATAAGAATAACAGATATTTTTAAATGTAACCTGCAGCTACACAAACACATCTTTTTTAGTTTGTGGACAATCTCAATGACTCTCTCAATTTATTTTTATATCTCTTTGTGTGAATTGCTTGTCTGGAGTGTTCATATTTGTTGACCAAGTTTCAGTGCTTTCTACATAGAAAATGTCCTCTTTAGTTAGGGCATTATCTTTCTATATTTTTCCAAAGTATAACCATGACTTTCAACTTTAGGCTTCTATCTCTCTACTCAGTAATCCTACTGAAAGTGTCAATGGTCCAAGGTCTGATGATTGAGAAGTGGCGCCATGCTGAGCAAGAGTGGTACTTGTGGACATATAGAATTCTGCGTATGACCCTGGCAGGCAGCTTACAGTAGGGGTGAGAATGTGTGGGAGTGTTTGGCATGGCAGCACTGGGGGACATCTTTGTGTTCCTGCAGAGCCAGCAGGAGTGAGGAAGCATGATTATGCTAATAAGTAAACGCCTGATTCCATTGCTGTCAGGATGTGACAAGGAAAGAATGGATTTAGATCTAGACCCACGCTTTTCAAACAACAGCCTATGTACTCCTGTGGGAGGCAAAAACATATATTAAGTTCTGTTCCTTGCCCTGGAGAGTTAAAATCTGCAGAAAAGAAGATCCACACAGAAGTAGCAATTTGAAAACATGTTTTAAAAGTTCTACAGGAAAAAGGAGTATCTTTGATGATAAACGACTGATTACTTATTGTATCAGGTAGCATCATTGATTTTGCTTATAATCAATTCTTGTAAACTTATCCTATCTAGAGTAACTTGAATATGTGTCCATTTTCCCTATTTGTGTAAAATATCTTTCTATATACATGATTTCAGATAATAGCAGAAGTGAATTTTGTACATGCTGTGTATCTTTGCAATCATTTATTCAGTTTGTTTCATCTTCAAGTGAAGTCATGAAATGTAAAAGTACCTAGTAGTCCATTCATATAAATAAGGGAGGTGGGGGAGGTGAATGCTATGTCTAAATCCTAGAACATTTACCTGAGCTTTTATTTCCCATGGTAAGATTCTGAGATATTATGTGTGTGTATGTGTTTATGTATATGTGTGTGTCTATGTGTATGTGTGTGTATTTAATGAGTACCTAAAAAGAAGTCAGCAACTTTTCTTTGTATCTTAGTCTCCACTTATTTATTCCATAGTGTGGAATATTTGGGCAACAGCACGACAGGAGGGAAACTGAGGATCAGGGTGGATTGGGAAAAAAAGAGACTGACAAAAGACTATAGTCTTTAAAAAGAAAAGCAGAGAGCTGCCATTACCCACTGGTTTCCTAAGAGTTCACTATCTCAGGGACCCTAAGTGGGGATTAAACACTGGGAGGAAGGAGACGATGGTGGAATGTCATGAAGGTCTCTTCCATACATTCACATGTGTGTCTCCATTTCCACAGGCCAAATATCTCCTAGCACCTGTGACATGTTTACCACAAAAAAATCAGCTTTACAGACTAAGGAAATTAATTGAAATTCTACAGAATTTTGTTTCCTCTGGTTACAAAATCCAACTAAAGTAGAAGTTTGAGGGAGATCTTTCAAGAAAATTTGTCTTCTGAAAGTTTAAATAAGACTTCTTATACAACTATAGTAGCTTCACATATTAAGGTGAACCTTCATTCCTGAGAATGAAATTCTAGTGAAATAAAATTTCACTAGAAAGTGAAGTACTAATGCTTTCACATAGATGCAAGTATTAGTTGTTGTTTGTGGTTTTATTTATAAATGCAAGATTTCCCACAAAATTCCCTGGATCATTGCAGTCTATTGTTGCTATTTACTTTCTGGGCTTATGATTTGGGGAGGTCGATAAATGATTAACTGCAGCTTATTTTGTTTTAGCCATGGAATTGGATAGACTGCATTTCTCACTTTGTCTCCTCAGCAGTTGTGTGGATTATGGAAATGAGCTGTGGCTCTAGCGGAAAATGCATCATTTATATGTGTCAGTTGGTTGGCATCATGCGCCAGCTCTGGACTTTTTCTCAGAGGCTGTGAGATTTATGACCATCATAAAGCCTTTTTTTTCCCCATAGATCATGTTGGTAGAATATGTGTACCTTTACAGGACTTCACCCTTTTAGAGACCAGCCAGAATCAGAAAGAACAAGATGCTGTTTTGGTACTTTTTACCCTCAGGGAGAGAAAGTGACCTCATCCCTCCAAAAAACTTCCCTCTCCTGCCAAACTACTAGTGATTCAGAGTAAACAGAAATCTAGTGGGTTAATTTTCCTTTTTGACATGTTTTTTTTTTTTTGAAAAAAGCATATACTTATTGTTATGAAAATCTTCTTAGAGCAAAAGATATACCTTGCTTAGTTTGGCAAAGCTACTAGGCTAAAATCCCTGCACACACACTGGGCTGTTGGCACTGATGTTCTTCTCAACTCTCAGAAATACATATGTGGCTTCATTTGTCCCATCGTGTAAATTATTGTCTGTCATTGGTATCATGTAATCAGAAAATAATTTTCACAATCAGAAACTACACCAGAAGCATGGCTATGGTTGCAGGTAATGAAGACCTTAACCTTTATAAGATTAATGAGTCAAAGCTCCCATTCAGGAAGTAGCTATTTAGAAAAGGGAGGACAATACTTCATTTCTCTTTCTCTCAATTTTGCCTGCCTCTGTCCCTCCCTCCCCAGCAATGCAAAGAGAAATAAAACCTGATTTCTACCTTTAAACATGGCACCACTTAACAAAAACATAAATAAAAATGGTGCATACCAGAATGGATTAGTGATTACGGGAGATTGACATGATTATCTAAGAAAATGAGCACAGGCTTTATAGAAGAGGTAATTACTTGAGTTGGAGTTTTTTGGATATATTTTCCCTTCTGTCTTGAACCTTTTCTATCAGTAAGAAAAATGAAAATAATCAAATTCAAAATATTAAAAATATAAGTAATGGAGCATGTAGACTCAGAGAACAGTAACATAGTTTTAAATGCCAAAATAAGTACACACATCTGTATTATATTTATCTAGATCTAATACACAAAATACAAACACACAGCATATATAAAAGCAAAGACAAATGCCAGGAGGTAAAACTTATTTTTGAATGAGTGAATAGTCCATGAACAAATACTCCTATATTATTCATTTTTATTTATTCTTTCTTACAATGTCTTCATAGGTTAAAAGAAATATTTCCCTAATAATTTTCACCTTTTAAAGTATTTCTTTATTGATTTTCCCCTTTTTTCTTTGCACTATACCTTGAAATTAGTAAAAATAGGGTTTATTTACATTTACATTTCTATATTCACTTCATAAACATGAATTAAACGCCTACTATGTGATACGGAAATACAACGATAAAGGTTTAGATGGAATATTAGGGGGACCGGAAAGTAATGTCATTAAAGTAATGACATGTTAAGGGCGGAAGTGGAAGCAAATCTGTGTCAGACAATCGAAGAACCGTCAAACACTCTTAACCAACCTTGGTCGACCATCCAAGAACATTTGCAGCAGATTAGTAAAGTAAGCAGAGCAGGTGTTTGGGTCCCACATAATCTGTCCGAAGAAACAAAGCTAACCGGTCCACCACATGCAACTTATTGCTTCAGCGGCACAATACAGAAGCGTTTTTTGATCGCTTGATCACTGGACATGAAAAATGGGTCCTCTATGATAATCCAAAATGCAAAAGGCAGTGGCTCTCTCCGAATGAATCGCCACGAAGTACAGCTAAGCCAGGTTTACACCCCAAAAAGGCACTTTTGTGTGTTTGATGGAGTATTCACAGGGTTGTTCATTTTGAAGTGCTGAAACCTGGACAAACTGTGAATGCAGGCCTTTACTGTGAACAATTGGATCGAGTAAATCAATCTTTAATTGAAAAGTGCCCAGCAATTGTCACCAGAAAAGGCGTTATTCTGCAACGTGATAATGCAAGACCGCACTGCGCAAGACGAACCCTGGAAAAAACTAATGAATTGCGGTGGGAGGCATTGCCTCACCCACCACACTCGCCTGATATTGCGCCGTCGGATTTCCATTTATTCCGATCGCTACAACATTTTCTAAATGGCAAAAAATTTGAAAATTTAGATGTTGTCCAAAATGCCATCTCCAGATATTTTACTCAAAAACCAATTGATTTTTATCGATCTGGCATTGAAAATTTGCACACTACATGGCAAAAGGTTGTTGATAAAGAGGGTGATTACATCATTGATTAAAAATAAAAACTTGTTAAAAATTTATCTGTTTGAATTTAATGTAAAAAAACGACATTACTTTCCGGTCCCCCTAATATTTTCCAACTCTGGAAAATGTAAAATTTAATAACAAAAAAGAAAAAGTCTTGATATTAACTGCTTTCTTGGTGATTTATTTCTTTTGTCAGAACATTTAATTCATCAAAGACTTATGATATTGAGTCTTGTTCTCCTTTGGGAACATCAAGGTTTGTTTGGGTGTTGCTTAATTATATTCAATAAAAGATTATGCACAGCTGGTGTGACTCAGTGCTTGAGCTTTGACCCATGCACCGAGAGGTCACCTGCTCAATTCCCAGTCAGGGCACATGCCCAGGTTGTGGGCCAAATCCCCAGTGGAGGGCATGCAGGAGGCGGCCAATCGATGTTCTTTCTCATCAATGTTTCTATCTCTCACTCCCTCTCCCGTCTTCTCTCTCTAAAATCAATAAAGAAAACAAATTTTGTGAAGGTTATGTAATCATCTAAGTTATGTAGTAGATCACTCATTACCCTGACAGCACATGAAAAAGAACCTAAAATCACAGATTTCAGTAATATTCAAGACAGAAAAATCATAGAAATATTTGAGCACATCTCAGGCCTACAGATGGAGAAATTAAGATATAGAGAAAAATGATGTCTCAGTCTTGCCTTATATCTTGCTGATTGTACTGGTTTAGTAATATTGATTGGGGTAATTTAAAATGAGTTATTTTTTTTTTTTTTTGGCAAATTAAGAAACATTTTCTAAGTGTATGTCTATATATAGTAAAAGCTAACAGTGCATTTTAATGAAAATTTTATATTTTTGGTGCTGCTAATCCTTTAGTTATTTCAGAAGTTCTTTATGCATGTAGCTGAAAGACATTTTCAAATATTTTATTTTTAAATAAATTCCTTATGATATTTTTGTGGGGAACTTGAAAAACCTTCCACACATTCTTATGTGGCCTGAATTTACAAAGAAGGCCCCAATTTTAATTTTTCCCTTTGTAGTATAATAGAACTGATCTATTCTCAAGAAAATTAGCCTTCTACTTAAATGTCTGTCTACATTTGACAGGAAAGGAAGCTAGTGATGTGTGAGAATGAATACATATGTGCTTTCACAATTGTGATACTCTCCCATCAGAAAGTGCCAGGATATCTGCAAAGAACACTTTTTTTTTTTGTTTTGTCAAAAGCAATTTTGTATGAAGCTTGATTTAATGAGAACTTTTTATGAGACATAGAAATCTCTGGCATTTTCTTTTTTGTTGCCAACCAGTTTTATTAATCATGGAGCAGCTAGATTTTAGGAACAACTACCTGTCCATTAGGATCGGTTGCTGGGACTTTGGCAGACCTTACCTCCAAAAATCATTCTGGTAACACAGAATCAATTGCATCAAAAATGTAATGTATTGAACTTAAAATCCTGTAGTGTAAAATTGGCATTCTAATTAATAGCAATTGGTGATTGAATATATTTTGTATCATCTAATACTAACTAGAACAAACTGTCATCCTCTTGTCTCCTAGCATGAAGTTTACACTAAGTCGTTATTGCTTGGTCCATAGTAGAAAGGGATTAACAATAAGGTGACCTTAATCACACAAGATTGGACAGATCTACAAAAGCCTTCTAAATTCAGAGCAAGTGTTAGTCCAAAGGACACTATTACAATCTCCCTAGTCTATGTGGTTGATTTTCAGTTTTGTCAAGGAAGGCTATGTGTGGTAATTCCAGTAGTTCCCATGGTGCTGTTACTTCTTACATTGTCAATTTTCTCTTTCTGAGTTCTAAATTGCATAAATATGCCTTTTATTTTTATGACTCTGCCTAGAATCAGAAAGGGCATTCATGCTCAAAGAAGAGTTGAACAGGAGATTCTGTTTCCTGAAAGATTCACAAATGTATTTACTTACATTACAGTCCTGGACTAGCTCAAAGCAAATATTTTATAAAAATTTCCTTTGAGAAATTTTAATTTGTAACTGTTAATATTTTAAAGTTGAAATAAAAGATTCTTAGCAATCCTTTGAAGAAATTACATTAGAATTTTTAAATATGTGTGCCCTCATTCTCACAAACATGAGGATTTAAAAAAAAATATGTCCAGCCATTGTGGCTCAGTGGTTGAGCGTCGACCCATATACCAAGAGGTCGCCAGCACATGCCCAGGTTGTGGGCCTGATCCCCAGTGGGGAGAGTACAGGAGGCAGCCAATCGATGTTCTCTCTCATCCATGTTTTTATCTCTCTCTCCCTCTCACTTCCTCTCCCTCTAAAATCAATAAAGAAAAAAAATCTTTTTAATTCTTCCTAGGGCCTTGAGTTTCTAGTGATATGATGGATTAGACACCTTAAACAACTATGGACAGCTTAAATAATATGAATGAATACATGAAAATATGCATCCATTAGCTGGCAAGACAAAAAAATCCAACTGTAAAACAAAGTGAAAATGGTAAAACTGGAAGATGAGCATTGAAATAGATTTTTTAGGTAAGGGTAACTGCAGAAGCATGGCAAATATTAACTTTCTCTCTGTTGCCTGATCAGGATTAGAAGATAAGGAAAAAGCAATGGTCTGCCCACACCAGAGAGTCTAAAAAGAGGGCTACATACTCACTGTGATAATAAATGAGAAATAAGCCTATTACACAGAAGATGACAACTCAACAGCAAGGAAATTTATCTACCTTGACTTTAGTGCTTAAAATATCTATAGTAAGCACTAAAGGATTGTATATAAAGGGTATAAATTGCAATTTATTAGAATAAAATAAATAATGGAAAAACCTTAATCAATCAAAACAAGACAGAAGGGAAAGGTTAAAAAGAATAACTAAAAGCAGTATATATAAAAAACATAATTAAGAGTAGAACTAAATTGAGATAATAATAATAAATACATATGGACAAAAATATTTAATTAAAAGTAAAATAAGCTCTGGCTGGTTTGGCTCAGCAGTTAGAGCATCAACCCCTCAGACCAAAGGGTCGCAGGTTCTATTCCCAGTCAAGGGCATGTACCTGGGTTGCAGGTTCGATCCCTGGCCCTGGTTGGGGTCATGCAGGGGGCAATCAATCAATGTGTCTCTCTCACATCTCTCTCTCTCTCTCTCTCTCTCTCTCTCTCTCCTCTCGTTCTCTCTCCCTCTCTCCCTCCCTTCTACTCTATCTAAAAAATCAGTGGAAAAATATCCTCAGGTGAAGATTAACAACAACAAAAAAGTAAAATAAATTCAGTCCTGAATTTACTACATCTAGCCATATGTTATGTATAAAAGGCACCCTCACAATATTAAGATACAGAAGTTTGAAAATTAAGGGTGGAATCATACATACCTGGCAAATGCTAACAAAAAGAAAAGCTTATATAGATAAACTAATAATGAACAAAATAGACTTGAACATAAAGAAGTATGTATTATTTGCAATAAAGAGAATTATGTCATAATGATATAAGTTTCAATTCACCAAGAAGACCTGCAAAATCTAGACTTGTTTGTATACAATATATGGTATGAAAACAACTACACCAGGAATTTATAAATATGAAAGGGGAACTAGACAAGAACATCAACATAGTGGAAGATTTCAAAACACTTCTCTCAATAACGGATAGGTCAAAGGTACAAAATCAGTAAAAATATAGCAGATTAACAAGTTTCATCTAACTGACATGTATAAGACACTAAACAAAAATTTAATTATCATTTCTCTTCAAGAACACATGGAATAGTTAGGGAAATTGATCACATGTTAAGTAGTAGAGCAAGTCTCAACAAAGTTCAAAGGAGTTCTATAATACAGATCATATTCTTTGACGACAGTGTACTTATATTTTAAATTAATAAAAATAAAAATAATTTTAAATATCCATATCCTTGGAAATTTATTTATTTATTTTAAGTTCTCACTCGAAGATATGGTTTTTATTGATTTTAGAGAGAGAGGGAGATGAAGAGACGGAAACATCCATTGAGAGAGAATCATCGATCAGCTGCCTTCTGTACTGGGGATTGAACCTGCAACCCTTCGGTGCACGGGACAGCACTCCAACTGACCAAGCCACATGAGCCAGGGCTATCCTTGGAAATTAAAAAAATAAACTTTCAAACAACCAACCCTTGGATCAAATAAAAATAATAATGGGCATTAGAAAATATCAAGTGTACATTTGTGAATGTTTTACCTCAATAAAGCTATTCAATATAGTTGAGCTCTAAATGTAATCTTAAATTATCTTTAGATTACAATTATTCTAATTAAAATCCTAATAGATTCACAAGGTTATGCACAAACGGATTCTAACATGTACAGTGGAACCTCAGTTCTCGAACTTAATTCATTCTGGAAGGCTGTTTGAGAAATGATTTGTTCAAAAACTGAATCATTTTTTCCCATTAGAAATAATGTAATTTAAATTAATCTGTTCCAGACCCGCAAATGACTCCCTGTTTTAACCTTTCTTATACACAGTACATGTCTAATGTACTGTTTAATCTATAAATAAACACTTCTTTTCTTAAATTTATCAAACCACCCCTTACTAGCCTTAAACGAATCACTTTAAGCAGGGGTGCCTTTCAGGAGGTCAGTATGTACCATCTTTGCTTTTTCACATGTCACTCCCTCTGAAATGCTGTCACAGGCTAACTGCTTTTTGTTTATCCAAATCAACAGCAATTTTTCTACTTCTTCAATGCCTGTGATTATTGTTTTGTGAGCACTTTCACATCCTTAGCAACATTAGCACTTAAAAAATATTTATTTATATTTTTATTAAATCTTTATTGTTGAGAGTACTGTAGATGTCCCCTTATTTTTCCCCATTGACCCCCCCCCAGTCCCTGTCCCACCCTGTGCCTTCACCACCCTATTGTCTGCACCCATGGGTAATACATATATGTATGTAAGTTCCTTGATTAGTCTCTTCCCACTCCCTCCCCCTTCCCTCTGAGGTTCATCAGTCTGTTCCATGTTTCCATGCCTCTGTTTCTATTTCATTCATCAGTTTATTTTGTTCATTATATTCCACATATAAGTGAGATTATGTAATACTTGTCTTTCTCTGACTGAGTTATTTCACTTAGCATAATACTCTCCAGGTCCCTCCAGGTTATCTCAAAGGATAAGAGATCTGTCTTTCTTACAGCTGCATAGTATTCCATTGTGTAAATGTACCACAGCTTTTTCATCCACTCATCTACTGATGGAGACTTGGGTTGTTTCCAGATCTTAGCTATTGTGAATAGCGCTGCTATGAACAACTTGGTCGAAAACTGAATTGTTCTTTTATGAACATTGGCTAGGGAAGAATTTTTTAAACAAGACTAAAAATCTATAGCCAGAAGAAAAAAATTATCTGAAAACTAAGAACACTCGATTAACAAGAGACACAGGAGAAATACAAATTTAAAGTACATTCTCAGATAAGTCCTTTCCAATTTATATAACTGATAAAGGAATAGCTATGTATTTATCTATCAATAATTTATTGATATATATATATGAATATATATATATATATATAATTTTAAAAATGTCAAAATAGATAAGAAAAGAACCATGAACAGTAGTTCCTAGAAGAAGAAAACCCAACAGATATTAAGGAAAAAAATTGCTCAAACTTATTAAGAAAAGGAAAGTCTGAGAGATCTAGTGACATTAATAATCTATGACAACAGGAATTATCATACACTGTTGGCTGGAGTACACATTCATACATTTTGGAGAATCATAGGGTATTATCAAGTAATTTTGGTAGTGTAGATAATGATGACACAAAAATTCAACTCCTAGGTATAAGCCCTAATCTCGTACCAGGAGGCAAATATAAGGAAGTCCAGCCCACAGCCTCAACATTTACTCTGTGCTTTGGGGACATCATCAAACTGGCTTTCTTGACTTTTAGCTCTTGATTTTTCAGCCAATGGGAGGCACTAACAGGTACTGAGAGCTTTGAAGGAGGGTGAGTTTTGTGCTTTTATTCCTGAGTTGCTTCCCTGCAAGATCATCCTGAATTGGCTGTATTTTGCCTCTATGAAGACCACAGTTCTTCTCCAGATTTATGTAATCACTTTCTCTCCCTACAGATATGTGGGGCTGGGAAGGGCTCTCTACTCTTCCAGCCCTGGGGTGCTACATTATCCCTTGTTGGTTTGATGGAACCCTATCACACTTCTGAAAACTAGCCCCTTTATTAAACTCTATCAATGTATTAAGTTTGAGTTAGCCATATATTCCTGTAGGTATTCTTACTCATATAAACTCAATGAAACATTCCTAATAATATGGAAATATAATTTGAGTTATATTTACATAATTGCATGTAATGGTATAAATATAATAGAGTAGTATGAATTATAATTGCATGAATCAATATGGTCAGATCTCCATAACATATTACTGATTTTAATAAGCCTAAGTATGATTTCATTTATGAAAAAGTATAAAAACAGAACCAAATACATTTATAAAATTATAAATTACAACAAAGAAGTGAAAAATTGTTTCTTATCTGGTTGACGACTACAGGATGTATAGGAGAATAGAAGTGGACGTGTAACCTAGACTTTTGCTGAATATAATGCCTGTGTGGACAGTCCATTATAGAAGTGTTGTTGTATTGCTGTTATTATAGGTATTTAGAAGGATATATCACTATGGTCTAAAATGGTGATCATCAGAGCTCCAATTTCACTTATTATCTGTACTCTACATTTGGACTTCAGTTTGCACAGATTCCTACTGTAAGCTCAAGTTTAATAGGTCTACTTTCTATGTATTTCAAAGAGAAAAGTTTTGTAAGTCCTCAGACCAAGAGGAATACATGAGTTCTCCCAACAAAATGAAAAAACTGAGGAACTGGAGGAAAATGAGCCCCCAAGAGATGGAGATGGAATTCTGTTAGCACATCTAGTCACTTCCTCTTACTGCCTTTCTTTCTCATGACTTCCCACTCTTATTAAAATTTTGAAGCTGGTTGCAATTAGTTTTTGATTTAGCTGAAGCAACAGACAGAAAAATGTAACTATTCCAAGTCAATAGAATAGTCCTTGACCCAAGTTAATCTCTAAACAGTAAAATAATTAAATTAATACCATAAAAATCCCTCAACTCCCCACCCACCACTTTGAGCCTATGGAACTGAGCAACTCTTCTTTTTCATCAACTAACATTCAGTATTTCAAACCTAGAGAAGTGCCCCCAAATAATCCTGTGACTTTGGATGAGAACCAAAGGAGGCTCCTGAACACGCTGCCCTCTCCTCTTTGTATCTTCCCTCTTGTTTTCCAGTCTCTAATTAGGTATGCAGAGTGTTGAAGACCCACTTAATCCATTAAAAGACATTTTATTGTTAAATATTTCATTGTTATGAGCTCACACTTAAATCTAAAGAGCAATCTGTGAAAGAATGAAGTATTCAAAGACTTTATAGTCCATTGAACAACAAGGGAATTACTTTTAAGAAAACTACCACATCATAGAGGCAGTGCCTGTTTGCTCTTCCCTCTTTCCTGCTAATTCTTTCCCCTCTGTTTTTCTCTACACAACCACAAAACATCAGATCTGAACTACAGAAAATTATGCACCCTGAGCTACAAGTCAACCAAGAACATAGGATGATTAAAGACCCAAGATCTTGCTGTTTACTTCATTCACTCCTCCTTTAAGATGGCTAATTTCCAAGTCCATGATCAGTACTATGCCCCTACCACCAAGAGGGTTTGGTTCTGTTTCCAGTCACAACAATTAGTAGGTAGTCTCACTTTCATTACAAAATTGCTTTGCTGCTCACTGTACCTGTACTGAAAAACTAAAAAAACCAAGAGGAACACACCAAGAGAAAGCAAGTGTAGGGGAGGAATAAATTTTCCTCTACCCTCAAGGTTCTTCTGGCTGGTCTAATAATCAAATCAACATGCATGCATATGTGTGGGAACCCCATATACATGAGAGGTTCAAAGATAGAAAGGGGGGTTGAAGTGTTACCAGAGAGCCACCTGAGTCAGAGGGGGCTAGCTCTCCCCTCCTTGGCTCTAGTCATGCTCAAAAGAAAGAATTCAGATGGGTAACAGAAAGTAGTGCTGAAGCAAAGCTAGCAAATTTATTAAGGAAGCAAAGCAAGTAAATTTATTGAGAATACACTTGGCATAAAGCCTAATCAGGCAACTCAGGTAGTCTGAGTGCCCTGCCTGGTAGGGGTTCAAGTGTTTTATACTTTTCCCCCTATAGTTTTCGAAGTTTCCCTTTTACATTGTTGTGGCTTTTCCCAGAATTTATGAGAACATCTGGCAATTTTATCTTGGCAAAGTCCCAAGACTGCTGACTTCTTTGTTCAGTGGTGAGATAAACTCCCCTTTTTTCCCCCTTCCCCTCCTCCTGCTCTAGCAGCTATCTTTTTTTGCCTAATATTCACCCTCAAGTGATACCACCCAAATGCTTTTGGGGTTTTTGTTATTTGTTCCCCAGACTTCATTTTCCTTGAATTTAGCTGGCACAAATGGCATTGGTTGGGTCTTTGTTCTCTATTTTCTCAGGCCAGGGTGATTTAAGCTATGTATTCTCTGGTTAAGGAGGACAGGTATAAAACATTTGCTCTCAAGTGTCCTTGGTAGGGGAAAATAAGGTCTTGTGATTCACAAGCTGGCTGCAAGGTGCCCAAACTGTTTGGCCTTGTTTAATTTTCTTGTCTTAGTTTCCCCATTCCATTTGCCTAGGAATTTTCCTGGCTTTTCACTATCCTGCCACAGATGTATATAAGACATACTGAACCAAGGATAAGATAAGACAACTTGGGGACTTCAAAGGGTCACTGCAGAATGATAAGAGGTTTAGTAAATACAGATTTGCCCAACCCTATAGATAGTAGTTAAATGGAGGGGCCAAAGTTTCTCTTCAGCCTGAAGATAATATTGTCTCTAGCTCAAAGTAATATGCATACCACTGAGTCTCATCCTGGAGTGACTCTATCTGAACCACCACACCAGGAACGGAGTGCCACTGTGAAATGCCAGCCGAACCAGGGCTCCTGGACTTGTGTAAATGTCATGCTGAGAGGCTGAGAGATGCCAATTTTGACATACTACTTCAGGTTCTGATGCCTGCCATTAAGCATCTTTTCTCCCCTACTATTTTGCACTGAGAACACCCCCTTCCCTTAGGATCTTACAGCTGTGTATACAGCTGTGCTGGCAGCTAAGTGATTTCCCATCCTATTGCTTCCCTGATGAATATACAGGAGTTGGCAAAAGTAGGTTTACAGTTATTTGTATGGAAAAGACATTACCTAAAAGATAAATCATAAGTAAGGATACAAAATAATAATAATAATCATAATTCAAATAAATACTACAATAATAAATAAATAAATAAATAAATAAATAATATAGGAATAAACTGTTTTGCATATTCACAACTGTCAACCTACTTTTGCCCACCCCTGTATTAAATTGAATCATTGTCTTCTCTGACACAGATATATAGTTGAACTCCATGTGCCCTGAGATAACAGGTATAAAGGATATGTAACCAGTTGAGCTACCACTAATTTAACATTGAACAATAAAATAAAATTAAAAACTCTACTTCCCAAAAGGACAAAAGGAATATCTTGTTAATTCCTTCCCTCCTTTATTTTTAAACCCTCATTTTAGAGATAAATATTTTGAGTTCCAAAAATTATGTGACTTGTCCAAGACAGCATAACTGATTAAAGGTGGTGTGAAGTCTCCAAGGTAGAATAATGTACTATAAGATTAAGTTTCCTAGTCTAGCCACATAGTTAATTCTTAAACCATCTCCATAATATTTGTTACATGATACACATAGCTCAGCCTATGCTTAAACATATTAAGAGAGAGAATATTCATTTGTTGGGCAACCAAAACATTTTTGTCCAGTTTTAAGGATTAGACAACTTTTTACTGTTCAACTTAAATTTATTTCTCTGCATGTTCCATTTCTTCACTCCCTTTCGAACCTTTTGAACCAAAGGAGCAAGCCTTACTTTGCTTCCACATGACTGTCACATATTTTAATCATGATTTCAACAACTTTATTTAGCCCTGCCCCATCCCTCAGTCACTTTTTCGAAGAAGAGGTACTGTTATAACCTGACAGCGAGATAACCAGAGACGGACAGCCTAATTGTAAAGGAGCACTTTATTTCGCCGGCAGGCTGCGGAGGGCATAGTCTCCCCTCAGATCAGCAGCCTCGATTTTTCTTGCTTGTCCCATTTTAAAGACAGAAACCCCATCCCCCATTTGCTGCCGCCCCCCTCAGGGGACCAGTACAATAGTGAGAGTGACAGAGATTACAGAAGTCAGAATTAGCATTATTCACCGATGGCACAAGTACTTGCAAATACCCATGCTCAGGAAACTGTAAATGCCTCCCAACTTGTGGGGCAACTATAATCTTAGGCAAAATTCCTTTACGTCTAGGGGTAATTAACCTATTATTGGAAGAATATGGAGGAAGTTCTATTGATGATAAAAATGGAGTCATTTAGTCGCCTTAACCAAGGGGCCTACATAAAATGGAATCTAGTTGCCTTAGCCTTGGGGCCCAGATCAGTACGATGTACCTTCTACATCTCCTTTTCTCTCTGCAGATGTCTCCATATTCTTCAACCTGAACCTTTCTAGCTACTAAATATTATTCCATTAGTTCAGGTATATACTATTGATATAACCCATTGACTAGTTTCCTTCATTTATTTTCATGATTATTATTATTTTGTCTGAACAGTTTTGTGGTGACCATCTGCTTCTATTGCACACTTGTACAAATATATCCATAAGATAAAATGTTACCTATTGAATTGCTGGATCAAAGTGTTTGTGTATTATGCAGGGGAAACTTCCACATCTTTACCCAGTCTCTTATCTGCCAGTTATATTTGTCGAATTTTGTTTCCATGTAACGATTTGTAAGCTATTTGAAAACAGAGTATGCTGTAGTGGAAATCAGTACCCTGAATGTCATGAATTGGACGTGAAACAGGGTCCTTGTGATTTTGAGAAACTATTTAGGGCAAAGTGTCTTTGTTTACATAAAGGCTGCAAGACTTGAAATTAAATGATAAAACTTATAAAGTAACAAATAGAATTCCAAGAAAATAGTAAGCATGTCTCTTGAAACTTCAAGATGTCTAAATCTTACTGTGAGTATATCCCTATATAGTAAAAAAACAAAACAAACATAGCTGCTATCAAGTTGCATATGTGGGGGTGGAAAACCTTTCCCATTTTCCCTTCTAGGTTCTTTGGCTGGTCTAATTAAATTGACATAGGGCAGCTTAACAGAAGAAAAACAAGTTTCATATGTATGGGAGCACCATGAAACAAGAAGACTCTCTAGCAGTCAGGTAACTGAGATTTATACAGCCATTCTGAGCTAAGGAGAAGAGGGTAGGGATCTGGGGATTCAAAGTGTTGGAAGACAATTCATAGGAAAATGTGAAGAACAAATGTTTGGTAAACATATGTTTGTCATGCCATGCAGAGAACTCTCTCTGATATAAAAAGTTCTCTCTGATGGTAACTCTCTTCCTAGTACAGGACCCCTATCTAAATTCTTTTAGGCAGTTAAGGGAGAGGTAAAAAATAACTCTTCCTGAGTCTGCTGGGCCTTGATTGTCTTCAGCTCGAAATAATCCACATACCTAAATGACACATTATGG
Organism: Tadarida brasiliensis; assembly: GCA_030848825.1. Classification (NCBI taxonomy): domain Eukaryota; kingdom Metazoa; phylum Chordata; class Mammalia; order Chiroptera; family Molossidae; genus Tadarida; species Tadarida brasiliensis. Next base: position 116,425,199 of record CM061280.1, on the reverse strand, counting down.
GGTGGCATGTTCTATTCCTCCTCACAGGGAATTAAAAAAAAAGAAAACGTAACAAAACACAGGAAATTGGTCCTTATGGCAAATAATAGGCTTTGTATTTTGAACAAAAAATATATCTAGGTCTACCTTGTAATTCTCTCTCTTAGAATTTCTTTCTACTTATCACTACAAATACAGATACATGTAGACAGATTAAGACAATCATCTACTTCATTCATGACAGTAACAAAGAAATAAGTAAAATTTGTAACAAGATTCATAATTATTGAAAATATATTAAATTAAAAACGTTTTTCCCCAAAAGGAAGACCATAGAATTAATTACATGTAGTTATACTTTACTATCTATTAGAAGAAATTATGGGTTAAAGATGGATATAATTTCTGCTCTGTGAACTGTTAGTTGATATCATAATCTGATATGTATTTCTTATAGAAGAGAGCAAATACCAAATATACCATGGCAATTCCATACATACATATGTAACAAGACCTATTGATTCTTTGAACTTATAAAACTTCCAAAGACTCTAAAATAAAACCCAATTAATTGTGTATTGGACATTAGGTAGTAATATAAGCTTCATCTATTGAGACTGGGGAAAGCAATGTGATAATCCCTGTCATTTTAAAGCAAATCTCAAGAGATATATTAGTTTATCAAGAAGAGTCATTGGTCAAAGTGCCATAATTTCAAAGGAAGTGGGAGAATCTGGTTAAGGGCAGAATGTAATAGGTGTGAGGTGGTAGCCTGTAGTTTTGATTTGCATTTCCCTAATAGCTAATGAAGTTGAACATCCTTTCATATATCTGTTGGCCATTTGTATGTCTTCTTGGGAGAAATGTCTGTTCAAGTCCTCTGCCCACTTTTTAATTGGATTGTTTGTTTGCTTTTGAGTTGTATGAGTTCTTTATATAATTTGGATACTAACCCCTTGTTGAGAGCTGTTGTTTGCAAATATCATCTCCCATTTGGTTGGTTGCCTTTTTGCTTTCTTGGCAGTTTCTTTTGCTGTGCAGAAGCTTTTTAGTTTGATATAGTCCCATTCACTTATTTTTACTTTTATTTCCCTTGCTTTTGGGGTCAAATTCATAAAATCTTCTCTAAGACCAAGGTCCATAAGTTTAGTACCTATGTTTTCTTCTATGTAATTTATACTGTTGTCCATGTCTATGAGTTTTCGCTTGTTTTTTTCTTGTTTGTTCATTAGTTTCTTTTAGTTTTATATCCCACATATGAGTGAAATCATATGGTTCTTACCTTTTTCTGTCTGACTCATTTTGCTTAGCATGATATTCTCAAGATCCATCTATGTTGTCGTAAATGGCAGTATTTCATCTTTTCTTATGGCTGAGTAGTATCCATTACACACACCACATCTTCTTTTTACAGTTATCTATTGAAGGACACTTAAGTTGTTTCCATGTCTTGGCCACTGTGAATAATGCTTCAATGAGCATAGGGGTGCATGTATATTTTCCAAGAAAAGATTTGACTTTGGGTGCTGGGCACACAATGCAATATACAGATGATATATCATAGAATTATACACTGAAACTTATATAATTTTTAACCAATGTCACCTCAATAAATCTAATAAAAAAATTAAAAAAAAAAAACAAAGAAAAAAACGAATGAACATTGAACACACTATGCTAAATGATAAAAGCCAGACACAAAAGGTCATATATTATATCATTTAATTTATATGACATATCCAGAATAGGAAAATCCATAGAGACAAAGTAGATTGCCAGGGGTTAAAGAGAGGAGAGAATGTGTTGTAATTGCTTAGTGGGTATAGGATTTTCCTTTGGGGTGATAAAACTTTTTTTGAGAACTAGATAAAGGTGGTGGTTGAACAACATTGTTAATGTGTTAATTGCCACTGAATTGTTCACTTTAAAATTGTAAATTTTATGTTATGTGAATTTCACCTCAATAAAAATATTCTAAAAAAGAGGGAAGACTGGCCCTGGCTGGTTTGGCTCAGCAGTTAGAGCATCGGCCTGCGGACCAGAGAGTCCTGGGTTGGGTTCCTGCTAAGGGCACGTACCTCGGTTGCAGTTTGTCCCTGTCCCGGTTAGGGTTGTGTGGGTGGCAACCAGTCTATGTGTCTCTCTCACATCGATGTTTCTCTCTCTCTCTCTGTTCCCCCCTCTCTCCCTCCTGCTCTATCTGAAGATTAATGCAAAAATATCGTTGGGTGAAGATAAAAAAAAAAAAAGAGGGAAGACTGTAAGAATTCCTTTTGCACAGAAAAAGCATCCAAAACACATTTCATGATTGAATAAGAGGGACTAATGAAGAAAAGCACAAGTTAATGGGGTCAAATTTTTTAAATGACATCAAATTCAGGTGAGATGTGAAACACACACACAAACACACACACACACATACACACACACACACACACACACACACACAAAGAGTTTCTTGGCTATCCCAGATCATGGCAAGCCTTGCCCTCTCCAGTTACACATAGCCTAAACCTTGAACTCCATTCTCCTCTGCAGGGTTTGTAGATCTCCAATCTGGAGATTTAGCTTCATCACTCAGTTCTGAGCCAATCTTGCCTGAGTACAAGAGCCCTATCCTCTGAAACAAATGAAGTTTGGGGTGAGTTTTACTGTTCTTAAACTAGTATGATGTCATCCTGAGACACACCATATCTCACCTTACTTTATTGGTTCATTTAAAAGGATTTATGTCATGATTTTGTGTCAGGGAACAGTTTGTTCATTTTCCTGTGATTTTTTTAAGAGAACTTTTAAAATAAAGGAATTACTTAGAGAGAAAATTGGATCCTGCTTTCTGAAACCTCTGGTCAGTTGTCTGGAGTCCTGCTCCCTATTGAAATATCAATACTATCTATCCAACCAGCTTCTGTAAATGCATAGTAGGACAGTCCCTTGGAGAGTGACATTGGGTCAGTATTGCTTCACATCCTTTGGTCCTCTGATCATCACTACAGTCAGATCAGTAATCATATTTCTCATATTCTGCAAATATATACACTATCAGACAATATGTTAGGAACTATTGACTCAAGATAACCTAAAATCTATTCTTACTCTAAAATAACATCTCTGACTAGTCATCCTGGTTCTAACTGTTCAAGTGTTCTTTTCTTTTCCCTATAATTTTGTAACTCAGATTCAAAATACTTTGTGGAATAGGGGAAATTCAGGTAAAATCTAATGCAATAAAATTAATTTCCCACTTGCCTCCTATGTCAGGAAGAATTTGTGGGATTCTATCTAGATTGAGACTTGAGTGACCCTACATTATATCAACCTTGCTTTTAGTGTGGATTGTTGCCTGATCCTTGAAAGCAGGTTTCTATCTTTTACTTCTTTTCTAGTAATAGATTCACATTCTTAAATTCTTCACAGTTGTTTCATCTTTCAAAGAATGAGGCCCTCTCTTACTTCTTAAGGCCAAGAAATTATGAACCTCCATTGGCCCAGTATCAGGCACTTTTGACCTAATAATGCAAGTTACTTCTTGTCTGAGGTGTCTTGGAGAAATGCCTGAGTAGAATTGCTGGCTCCCTTTAAGATTGCCTTTGTATCACTGTGTTTCTGAAATTTTATTATGATGTATTTGTGTGTGTGTGTGTGTGTGTGTGTGTACGCATGCGCATGTTTGGATGTCTGTGTGTTCACCCTGCTTGTGATTCACCGAGGTTCTTGGATCTATCAGTTTATTGTTTCTCAAATCTGTGAATGTTTTTATATCGTTTCTTTAATTTTTTTTCTCTCTCACCCTGCTCTCTTTCTTTGTCTTGGACTCCAATTACACATATTCTAGAACACTTAATAATATCATAAAATTCAGAGATGCTGTTTATTTATTCAGTCTTTTTTCCCTTTATTTTTGTTTCATTTTGGATCATTTTTATTGCTGTGCCTTTATCTTCCTTGACCTTTTCTTGTGCAGGTCTATTGTGCTATAATCCCCATCGGTGAAGTTTTATTTTAAAAAGTATATGTTTTATTTCTCTAAATTTAATTTGAGTCTTTTTAATCATCCATTTCCCTACTCATTATGTTCCGGTTTTCCTTAAAAATTTTTAACATGTTTATAATAGTAGTAGAGCTGTGGCAAAGGCCAGTTAGCTTATCAAGCTAATCTAATATAGATTGAATTTTGAAATCAGTAGAGAGTTTGTGTGATAATCTAGGAAAGAGGTCCTGTAGCACAAGGATGAGTGGAAAAGGAAAGGAATGAGGAGTATAAAGAGAGATTTGGGAAAGTAGATTATACTTGAACAGATATCAACTAAGAGTGTGGGATCAAAGGAAAAGAAAGAAATCACCACTGATTTTAAAGTTTTAAACCTGAGTAACAGCAAAAGGGATATTTCTTTATTTATGAATCTATCTATCTATCTATCTATCTATCATCTATAAAATAAAGCCAAGTTGAAAAGCAACTTTAGTAGGAAAGAAAATGTTTTAACATTTGGAATGCTATTCATGAAGGATGAACATAAAATAAGTCTTTGGAAACTTAAATCAAGACCTTTAAAGAAAAAAGGTCACGGTTGATCTCAAAGTGGATAAAGTCACCAAAGGAGAGAGTCTAGGCTAAAGGCAGAACATTTGGTTACGCTTATATTTAGTGTTCAAGAAAATTTGCAGAATACACAAAATGATTTTTTATGAGTGGGAAATAGTATGTTTGTAGAAATTTTTGAAATATATATATAAAATAATTTTAGGAACAGAAGATTTTATATACTTTTTAAAAAGCTTCCTGAAATGGTAACAATCTCAAGAAAGACAAAAACATTTGAGTAAAACAATGCCATGCTTATTTGGTTTCCACTTGTGTTAAAGGTAATTATTTGGGTCTATTTTCAAACATACAGAGTATATTCTTTCTTCCCAGTGAGAGAGAAAATATCCTATTGTTTAATAGGTGACTTAGTTTTTAAGCAAACCTACTTGACAAGTTGTCAAATGTGTAATAATATTCTATTATTTTTAAGCCCTATTTATACAAAGGACTTTTTAATTTTAATTTCCCCATCTAAGTAAAGTCTTACTGTAATATAATGTCATGGAAATGAAAGAAAAACCTGCTACCTCTAGTGTTTATTCAGGAAAGAAGAAGATAAACATTCTCTCTATCTCTGGTCAACACACACACATTTAAGGAAAGAAACATAGGGACCTTGACCTTCAATTTTGCCTTAGAAATTTATCTGAGACTGGGAGGTTCTGCAGGAAAAACTGCCATTTCAAAGGCTCTGTGTATTGCTTAAGGTGGAATTTTGTAATCATTTTTGAGGGTAGAAAGTACTTTCTTTAGGAAAATACAATTGCAAGAGTCTTGAGTCAGATCAAGCAAAAGAAAAATCCAAAATGGTGGAGTTCAGAACAATAGGGAACTTATACTGCTCTAACTAATGTAACTTGGTTATATTATTTGAAGAAATTTTTAAGGATATTTTTAGATTCCCTTGGTGTCTGAGAGACCAGCTTATCAAAGGAAACTGTAAGTGGATTTTAAAAGATATGAGGGAAATGATTAGCTATCTCTTGATTTCTAGGAAAGGAGTTCTAACACAGGAAGCCAAGGCTCAAGGGAAAAGCAAAACCCTGTGGGTTAGGAATTCCCTGTGCCAGACTTTGGAAACAGTATTATCTTCTATACAAAGTATCTTGCCCTTCTATTTGGTAATTACTATTTTACTTCCATCCTTTAGTCAAAGTGCATTAATCACTGAAACCCTATTACCAGCTTAGTTTAAGCACTGCCATATTAAGTGGAGAGAGGAATGTGCTCATTTGGGGAGATGGAAAGCCTACAAAGAAGTAGACATCCAAACCAATTATATCAAACAATAGTTTTCAAGCATTGGACAATAAAGAACATAGGACTATGATAACTGAGGAAGGAAAACAAACAATGCATATGGAAATGAAAGGATACAGAAATGCTAAAATTAAGAATCACACTACCTCATAATAAGGTTTACTATAAAACTGCAGTAATGAAGAACTTTAAAAGACAAACACATATATCAATGAAGCAGAATAGTCTAAAAGTGAATCCACACATACGGTCGATTGATTTTTGACAAAAGTGCAAAGGCAACATAATGGAGAAAACATAGTCTTTTCAATAATGGTGCTGGAACTATTGAACATTCATGTGCAAAACATTTTTTTGCCCTTTACCTCATATTAAACCCCAAAATTAACTCAAAATCAACAGTAGGTATAAATGTAAAACTAAAAACTATAAGGCTCTTGGAAGAAAACATAAGAGAAAATAATTGTGGCTTTAACTTAGGCAAAGATTTCTTGGATAGCTCACAAAAATACAATCCATGAAAGGAATAAAATGTTAATTAGACTTTGAAATTACACAACCAAATTAAATTGAAACTGAAAATATTAAAAACTTTTAATTATATTTTTAATTAAAAATTATTCTCTTTGAAAGTTATTATGAGAAAATAAAAATATAAGACTGGGAGAAAATATTTGGAAAATACATATCTGATTGTGATGGTTAGTATCATGTGTCAATTTGGCTAGGCTATAGTATCTAGTTATTTGAGCACTAATCTAGTTGGTACTCTGAAGGTATTTTGTGGATATGGTTAACATATTACTATCAATTGATTTTAAGAAAAAGAGATTGTCCTTGATAATCTGGGTGGGCCACATCTAGTCAATTGAAATGCCCTAAAAGCAAAACAGTTTTCTCTGAAGGAGAATAAATTCTGCCTGTGGAAGAATAAATTTCACTTCTAACTTTGCTCTTCTCCTTTAATATTGCATTTTTGCCTCTCAAAATAAACTTTATAATCAATTGTCAATATCCATAGGATAATGTGCTGGGATTTTGATTGAGACTCTATTGAGTCTTCAGATAAATTGGGAATAACTGACATCTTGACAATCTTGCATCTTCCTATATATGAACATAGAATGTCTCTCCATTTATTTAATTTTTCTTTGATTCTGTTCATCAGAGTTTTATAGTTTTTCTCATGTGGGTCCTGTATATATTTTGTTATATTTATACCTAAGTATTTCAATTTGGGGGGATATTAATGTAAATGGTATTAGGTTTTATTCAAATTCCACTTGTTCATTGCTGGTATATATTAAAGTGATTGCGTTTTGTATATAATCCTTGTATCCCACAACCTTACTATAATTGCTTTTTAGTTCCAAGAGGGTTTTTTTTTCTTCATCAGTTCTTTTAGATTTTCTGCACAGACAATCATGACATCTGTGAACAAAGATAATTTTATTTCTTCCATACCAATACTGTTATTTCCTTTTCTTGTTTTATTGTTTTAGCTAGGACTTTCAGCACAATGTTGAAAAGGAGTGGTGAGAGGAGATATCCTTGTTTTGTACCTGATTTTAGTAGGAAAGCTTTGAGTTTCTCACCATTAAATATAATGATAACTAGAGGTTTCTTGTAGATATTATTTCTAAAGTTGAGGAAGTTACCCTTTATTCCTAGTTTACTGAGAGTTTTTATCATGAGTGTGTGTTGGATTTTGTCAAATGCTTTTTCTGCATCTATTGATATGATCATGTGACATTTTTAGCTTTTTGATGTGATAAATTATATTAATTGGTTTTCAAAAGTTGAATCAGCCTTGTGTACTGGGTCCCCCTGGAGTTTTTAGCTCTCACAGTTTTCCACACTGAGCCTCCAACAATTCATCAATTGCAGTTCAAGTTTTCCTACCCCAGAAATGTTTTATACTGTTATTTTGGTGGTGGTTACATACATTGAATTGTACAATTAATATTGGTGAGGTTGTTTTTTTTTTTTTGGCATGCAGATTGTTCTTCAATAAAGTTGATTAAAAAAAAAAAAAAAGCTATCCCAGAAAACTGGATAAAGCACAAGTGAAAAGAAAACTTCAAGTTACTTTGAGCTCCATGATATACCAGTTATAACATGATTTCCACATACTCTCCAAAAGTAATTTTTAAAAAATGAAAATATTGCCCTGGCTGGTTTGGCTCAGTGGTTAGAGCATCGGCCCATGGACCAATGAGTCACCGGTTCGATTTCAGTCAAGGACATGTACCTCAGTTGAAGTTTGTCCCCAGCCCTGGTCAGGGTCATGCGGGAGGCAGCCAGTCAATGTGTCTCTCTCACATTGATGTTTCTCTCCCTTGCTCTCTCCCTCCCTCTCTCTCTCCCTCTTCCTCCCTCCCACTCTGTCTGAAGATAAATAGAAAAATATTCTCTGGTGATTTAAAAACAAAAAGAAAATTTCTTTAACAAACAAATAATCCTTATTTGATTTCTTAGTATGTACATATTTCTCTTGACCATTTAGGTTTATACAGAAATCTAAATACTGATGTCACCCATGTCAACAATTTTAGTATGACTATGATTGTACTAGGATAATTAAGATGGTCAATGGCCAATAAAAATAAATATGTTTATGCTCCTTTCTGGTTAAAAAAATTGAATTATTTTTTATTCCTTTCCAATTTGAATTAAAGATGTACTAAATTAAGCAGAAAAGGAAAAACATTGCCATTTTAATTTTTTCAATCACAAAATTACTATAGTAACACTAACACCATGGTTAAGAGTATGGACCTTGGAGCCAAATTGTCTGGGTTAAAACTTACTTCTATGGTTTATTAGCTGTACAACCTTGGGGAAATTTTTAATTTTTCTGTCCCTCAGTGTCTTTATCTGCAAAATTGATATAATACTTATCTCAGAGGTTTGTCACATTGGCTAAATGAATTAATACTAGCAAAACACTTGAAATTATTCCCATTATATAGTAATCATGAAAAAATTTAAGTACTATTATTACTACTGTAACTGGACAAATAAAATATAGAATTATGAAAAGTGTAAATATTTGAAATCCAAGAATAAAATAATATAAACAGAAATGCTAAGAAATACTGCAATAAAACTGGCCTTGACAGAAACAAAATAAACTATTTTGAGGCAAGTTATTATATCCCTTTAATTCTCAATGTTACATTTATTCCATAGATAAGTGGGATCATGTGATATTTGTCTTTCTCTGATTGGCTTATTTTGTTTAACATAATACTCTCCAGGTCCTTCTGTGTCGTCTCAAAGGATAAGAGATCTTTCTTTCTTACAGCTGCATAATATTCCATTGTGTATATGTACCACAGCTTTTTTATCCACTCATCTATTGAAGGACACTTGGGCTGATTCCAGATCTTAGCAATTGTAAATAGTGCTGCTATGAACATAGAGGAACATATATTCTTTCTGATTGGTGTTTCAGGCTTCTTAGGATATATTCGTAGAAGTGGGATCACTGGGTCAAATGGAAGATCAATTTTTAAATTTTTGAGGAAACACCATATTGTTTTCCATAGTGGATGCACCAGTCTGCATTCCCACCATCAGTATACTATAGTGCCCTTTTCTCCACACCCTCACCAGCACTTGTTGTATGATGATTTGTTGATGGCAGCCATTCTGATAGGTGTGAGGTGATAACTCATAGTCGTTTTAATGTGCCTCTCTCTGATGGTTAGTGACATTGAGCATTTTTTCATATGTCTCTTGGCCATTTGTATGTCCTGTTTGGAGAGGTGTCTATTTAGATCCCCTGCCCATTTTTAAACTGGGTTCTTTGTCTTCCTTTTGTTGGGTCGTATTTTGGAAATTAACCCCTTGTCTGATGTATCATTGGCAATTATGCTCTCCCATATAGTGCGTTCCCTTTTCATTTTGATGTACTTCCATTTCTTAATTTTTTCCTTTGTTTCTTTTGCCTTAGGCATTGTATCCGTGAAAATTCTGCTGGGTGAACAGTCTGAAATTTTGTTGCCTACATTTTCTTCTGGGATTTTTATGGATTCACCAGTCACATATAAATCTTTTATCCATTCTGAGTTTATTCTTGTGTATGGTGTAAGTTGGTGGTCTAGTTTCATTTTTTTTGCATGTAGCTGTCCAATTTTCCCAACATAATTTATTAAAGAGGCTGTCATTACTACATTGAATGTTCTTGCCACCTTTGTCAAATATTAATTAAGCATACTGTCTAAGGTCAGTTTTTGGGTTCTCAGTTCTGTTCCATTGATGTATATGCCTGTTCTTGTGCCAGTACTGGACTGTTTTGATTACAATGGCTTTGTAGTATAACCTGATATCTGCTATTGTGATCCTCCTACTTTGTTCTTCTTTTTCAAGATTGCTGTGCTATTCAGGTCTTATTTTGTTCCATGTAAGCTTTTGGAGTATTTGTTTTAGTTCCATGAAATAAGTTGTTGTATTTAACTTTATTTCTTTATTTTTTCAAGAAAATATTCTCAACCTTTTCTTTTTCTTTTTTTTCCCAATTTTTATTAATTTATTTTTGCTACAGATGTTTCTCCTTTCCCCCCCCCTAGACACCCTCCTCTGCATCCCGTCCCCCCACCCCCTCAGCATTGTTGTCTATGTCCATTGCTTATACATACAGGTATATAAGTTCTTTGGTTCATCTCATCCATCTTCCCTGCCCCCCTACTCTGAGGTTTGACAGTCTGAACCATACTCCTTTCTGTGTCTCTGGGTCTATTTCATTCATCATCCCACCTTGTTCATTATATTCCACAAATACGTGAGATTATGTGGTATTTGTCTTTCTCTGATTGGCTTATTTCACTTAGCATAATACTCTTGAGGTCCCTCCATGTCATCTCAAAGGATAAGAAATCTTTCTTTCCTACAGCTGCATAGTACTCCATTGTGTATATGTACCATAGAATTTTTATCCACTCATATATTGATGGACACTTGGGATGTTTCCAGATCTTAGTGATTGTAAATAGTGCTACTATGAACATAGGGGTGCATATATTCTTTTTGATTGATGTTTCAGACTTCTTAGGGTATATTCCTAGAAGTGGGATCACTGGATCAAATGGCAGGTCAATTTTTAATTTTTTGAGGAAACACCATACTGTTTTTCATAGTGGCTGCACCAGTCTGCATTCCCACCAGCAGTGTACTAGAGTGCCCTTTTCTCCACACCCTGGCTAGCACTTGTTGTGTGATGATTTGTTGATGGCAGCCATTCTGACAGGTGTGATACCTCATAGTTGTTTTAATTTGTATCTCTCTGATGATTAGTGACGTTGAACATTTCTTCTTATGTTTATTATGATTATGTTTCTCTTCCTATTTCTTCTGCTTATTACAGCAATCCTTTTCACTTTTCTTGCAGTGTTGGTTTGGTGCTAATATATTCCCTTACCCCCCCTTTTTTTTTTTGACTGGGAAGCTCTTTATTTCACCTTCTATTTTGAATGATAGCCTTGCTGGATAGAGTAGTCTTGGGTTCAAGTCCTTGTTTTTCATTACCTTGACTAACTCATGCCATTCCCTTCTGGCCTGAAGTGTCTCTGTTGAGAAGTTAGCTGATAGCCTTATGGGGGTTTCTTTGCAGGTAACCTGTTGCTTACCTCTTGCTACCTTTAGGATTCTCTCTTTGTCTTTAATTTTTGGTATTTTAGTTATTATGTGTCTTGTTGTGGGCCTCTTTGAGTTCTTTTTACTTGGAGCTCTCTGTGCTTCTTGAACTTTCATGTATTTTTCCTTCACCAAATTAGGGAAGTTTTCTGTCGCTATTTCTTCAAATATATTCTCTAACCCTTGCTCATTTTCTTCTTCTTCTGGCACTCCTATGACGTGGATGTTGTTATGTTTCATATGGTCCCACAGTTCTTTTAGGCTGTCTTCCTGTTTTTTAATTGTTTTTTTCTTTTTGGTTCTCTGATTGGGTGATTTTTTTTACCCTGTTTTCTAATTCACTGATCAGGTCCTCGGCTTCCTCTACTCTGCTGGTTATTCCTTCCAATGTGTTCTTTATTTCTGCTATGTCATTCTTCATTTCCAATTGGTTGGTTTTCAATGCTTCTATATCTTTACTCATGCTGTTGATCTTCCTCATGATTATTACTCTGAACTCTCCCTCTGATATCTTGCTCAATTCCTTTCATTTATTTCTTCTCTTGTCAAATTATCTTATTCTTTCATTTGGGATTTGTTTCTTTGTTTCACCATTTTGGCTGTCTCAGTGGGTTTTTGAGCCTGCAAAATTTTTCCTGTGGATGTTGATGTTCCCCTGGTTGTGGCTCCCTCTACTGAGTTTGGATGAGTGTGGGAGGATCCATGTGAAACACCACTGTCAAGTTTTACTTTCCTGGGTAGATTTTTAGGCCAAGGAAAGGTCCAGTTATCCTCTCGCTTTTTGCCTGGAAGCTATTAGTCTCAGTTACTTGATGAGCCTCAGTTTGTAGCCCTCAGCTGGATGAAAAATCCCTCAGGTTTAAGAGGATTTCCAGTGGGTGGGCACTTCCTTACTGTCAGACTCTATATATTAATGGGCCTCAATTTGCATTTCTCTGGCCTGGCCTGGTGGTGTTGAATTCCTGAGGGAGGGGCCATTGCTTCTCCCTGGAACTCTGGGAAGGGGCTTTTTGAGTAAGATGGCTACTGTACTATAAGGGAGTGATTCAACACAAAAGTCCCAGTGTCCTCCCCTCCAGGCCTCTCCTGAGCCAGGAGCCCTGGACTCTCTCCACACAGTTCCAGACCAGTCTACGCTACCTCTGCCGGAGCCCAAGGGGAGTAGCTGTAGCTGATTTGGTGCTTTTAAAAACCCCAGCTTTTTCAGCAGGAACCACTCACAGCTGAAACAGCCCTCAGCTGCTGTCTGTGGGCTCCTAGTCTGCCCTTTTGTGCCTCCGCAGTTCTTACCAGGCTCGATTTGGCATTTTCTTTCTGTCCCTGGTTATATGGGTTCTCTCCAGCTGCTTTTCAGTGTTTTTTTTTTCCAATCATTTGTCTTTATTTTAGTTGTAATTCCAGTTTGGTCCTGGGAGACAGTCTGTGTAGCTTCCAATCACTCTGCTGCCATTTTTCCTCTTTCCAAGGCTGATATTTTTAAACATTTGTCTTGGCTCTCCATCTCCTTGTTCCACCTACTCAGACCCCATGTCCGGGCACTTCTTGCAGCTGGGGCTCTGGGGTGGATGCAGTCACTGCTGCTGTCAAAAATCCCTGTGCCTCCCTGCGTGGGATCAACAGCTGTACACGGGGCAGACCTGTGTGCTCCTTCAGCTGAGCCCAGACTTGCCCTCTTCTCCCTTCGCCTATTATTTTTTTAAATGACTGGCACTCTTAAATGATTTTGTGACCTTTTGCCTAAAAGAAAAGACATATGTTCTCCATCTTCACATTTAGATAATCCAATGTTGAAATGATATAACATATGAACCAGAGGGCTCTTGTTCCATTTGATCACTGAATCCAAAGGAAGTAAATACCTAGTGACATTAGCATATTACACTAACTCAAGCCAGGCTTATTTTTCCAAGAGACTCTTATTTCCAGAATGTAGTTTAGAAATGTGAAAATATTTTTAAAGCTTCTGAGCATTTGAAATCAATGTCATACCTTCAATATCCTTAACATAAAGAAAATCCTCTCATACCTTCTTTCTTCTTCAAATATTTTTCTGTGATGTTTGATTTTCAGATTATTTTACTTAGGGAGCTTAGGAAAGCATGAAGCTGAAGCTCAAAATTTGGAATACTGATGATTGTTAGAAATAACGGCTAAACTGAAAGTGCATGAGATATCAAAAACAATTATAATGTTTTGAGAGAAAAAAACAATATAGAAGAGCAATGTGGGTCCATTTCAGGTGGAGATAAAGAGTCACACATAGTTCGGCTAGTGTGGCTCAGTGGTTGAGCATCAACCCATGTACCAAGAGGTCACTGGTTCGATTCCCAGTCAGGACACATGCCTGGGTTGTAGGCCAGATCCCTAGTGCAGGAAGCAGCCAATCGATGTTCTCGCTCATCAATTTTTCTATCTCTCCTTCTCCCTTCCTCTCTCTCTAAAATCAATAAAGGAAAAAAAAAAAAAAGAGAGTCACATATATTCTAACTCCCCTGTCAAGTTATCACTGCCTTTTAACATTGGTAATATTAATTGATGCACATCCTTTTAATCTTCATTTTCTATAAACAGTCCACAATTAATTTTGATAGATATTTGAAGTCATCATAATATTGTTAAAATGCCTCTTAGATTTTTTAAATCTAAGACTTTGGTATTTAAAGGGAAATTTTGAATGTCTAGACAATTCATTTGGCCTAGAATGGAATTACTCTTGTTTTTGTGGGTTTGATATTATAGAACATTTCATGTTGCTTGGTTATAGCTGAGAAATGATGCCTGTGATAACATCCTTACCTGTGTTAGACACAGTACACTGAGGGAGTAGTCTATGAAAAAAGCACCATTGCTGGAAGCAATGGCAGCAGCTTAAAAATGCTTTAGTCCTCATATCTTTGTCTTCCGCACAAAGCAAACAACAATATCAGAGCCTTTAAAAATTGTTTTGTGTGTGTGTATTTGCCAAATGGCATGTTGTTTGTGTCCTTTATTCTCTGATGTCTCAGATGTTATAGAATCATTTTATGATATTTCTAGATGCTGTCTAATCTAACTTTCTCACTAGATAAATGAGGAAAAAGACCTAGAAAACTCAGGATATGTTTTCATGCACTTATTAACTCTGGATGGAACTCAAATCTGTATTTCTTCACTTCCCACTTTGGTTTTTTCTATTTTACTATGACTCTGAGTTGAACCTTTGAAGAGATATATCCAATTGATATGGGTCCACAGGGCTAATATACCCCAGAAAGAGATTATTTGCTATCCCTGGGATAAAACTTTGTTCCTTTGAACTGAATTAAGTCCTTTTACCTGCTTCAGACTAGACTGGAGTTTATTTCCTGATTTTATTCAATTCAAAGCTGTATCTCTGAGGCTACATTACTAGCCAGAGTTTGGTCTCACTACAGCTAGGAGGTGAATGTCTATATTTTATTAAGAAAAAAAATAATTAAACTAAGTACTATAGGAAGGAAGATAAGTAATTTTTACATGAGTAAAGTCCTTGTCTATTTTTTTTCCAGTCAGTTATCAATCCATTTGATCAATATTATAAAAAATAGCAGTAACTAAAATGAACCAAACCTATTCTAGTGGGGCCCAACACACAGAAACAACTAAACAAATGAGCATGTGTGCCAGGTGGAAAGAAGCACCATGAAGGAGAGGGTCAGTTTTACTTGAGTAATCAGGAAAACCACTTCTGCATTTGAGATATCCTAATTACTTCATTATTCTTGGCTGAATGACTGTATTAACATCAGTGTCTGATATTTACCACAACGCTGATCTACCAGTCTCATTGATCTTATATAACTATATTTTGGGCACAGAAAGATTAGACTGACCTGCTTGCTTTTATCATTTTTAAACATTTTTTTCTTTGTTGACCTCAGTGAGAGGAAGGAAGACGGAGAGAGAGATAGAAACATCGATGAGAGAGAACATTGATTGGCCGCCTCCTGCATGCCCCCCACTGGGGATTTGGCCCATAACCTGGGCATGTGCCCTGACCGGGAATCGAACCGGCGACCTCCTAGTGCATGGGTCGATGCTCAACCACCAAGCCACACCAGCTGAGCTAACCTGCTTGCCTTTAGATGGTAGTGCCTTGCTCTCCTTGAATTGGCTGGAGTCACCTCCTTTTTGGGCAAACCCTATTATCTAGTGTTGCTGACTTTAGTCCTATAGTCACATCCTGTTGCCAGACCTTCAGCTCTGATGCAGTTATCTTTAAAACCTCAGTTCTCTGATGATCCACCTATCATTTCAGCTTTTTTGTATTGTTTCATAGTGGGTGGCGAGGTGGCACATAGAAGCCTCTAAATCGCCCGTATAAAATATAAAATAAAATAAAATAAGCCATGTCCGGGATTAACTGTGAAGGGAAACAAGGCAATTTGTGTTATATCTTGACAGGGATTTGGGTTACACAGTGTATGCATTTGTCAAAAGTTAGTAAGTGTACAACTAAAATTTGTGCGTGTCATTGTGTGTGACTTTTTTTTTACTTCAGAATAAATATTAATTACAAACAAATAAGGATATCCACACTGAAATATTTAAGAGAGATTTGTAGAAAAATCTGAAATTCACTTTGCAATGCATCAATGAATAAGATGGGCTGATAATAGGATAAAAGTATGAATAGATGATAAACAAATGTAGTCAAATGTTAATGATATGATCCGTGGAGGTGTTTACTATAAAACACTTTCACCTATGCCCTAAATTTGAAATTTTTCATAGTAAAATGTTGGAGAGGGTGCTAAACCAGGTGGATCCAGTGCATTATCTCCAGGAATTTTAACTTTGTGTGACTATACTCTACAGGGTCCATGCTTAGACTTCATGGGGTCTGTACACTTTGGAAAAAATTCTACATCTTTATTTTCACAAATATCCAACTGAAATTTGGTATTTCTTTTGATTATAAATTTAGACAGCATACTACAGTAGCTTCAACAATACCTATGAGTTTTTCACCAATAGATATAATTTTTACATCATACTACAGTTGTTTTATATAACTTGAATTACTGTTTCTACCCATCACTATTTTTAAATTATAGAGATTTTTAGATCTACTACTAGTTCTTATTATTTAATATTTTAATTAAAAGCAAATATATTGCAATATAATGTGTTTAAACTATTTTGTTAACTGTAGTTTAATATATAATTGGTTTTATTTATTATCTAATATATCATATATTATATATTTAAATACATTATTTTGAGAAGTCCACAAACACCAGGCTCAAAGACAGTTTAAGATCCCCTGAAAGATCACGCATAATGCTCTGCTATTCTTCCCATGACATGTCAAATGTGGCACCATTAAAGTATATGTGACTTCTATGGAAGCTTTGCAGCATCCTTCAGTCTAGGCCTGGAAATGATCCCAACCCTTAAGAACCTGATGCCTTATTGTTCAAACTCAATTGTAGACCTAATCAAAGTTCTTTTCACTTTATCACCTTCTCTCTCTCCTCCTCATGCAGTATGTGGAGAACATGCTCATACTAAAACACATTTCTTTTTTACCTGAAATTCATATTTAACTAGGCATCCTGTATTTTATCTGGTCACCTTACTCATAGGCCCCAGAAGTATCACTATGGATATCTAAGTCAAAATATACAAACCCCATCAGGTGGCATAAGCATGCAGGTAGGGCTGGGTGGGTTGGATCTGGCAACAGAAATCTTGGATCTCTCAGTAGCTGGATGTTCTGGTTAGCACTGGTCACTATTTCATTAAATTCACAATTACTCCATCATGTTGATTCAATGCAGATTGACTTGTTTGGACCTTACTCAATGCATTGTGATAAAACATTCTTATTACTGTTTTTATATTGATTCTCTCATTTAAACATCGTAAGACCTCAGATAGGTGGCCGTATCTCCCCCAGTTAGGAAAGGTCAATAAACTCGTTCTAATTCACACAATTATTCATTGTCAGAAGCAAGGATTTAACCTAAATCTGTCTGGTTCAAGCTTTCCCACATACTACATTGCTTCTCATGTAAGTTAGAAAATGTCAGAAGTAGAGCAATTATGTTGGGGTTTCTTATGTTTTAATCACACATAATTTATAAACAAACTTGTACAAATATATAGTCCCAACATAATAACAGCAGATGGAAAATCCTAATATTTGACACGCAAAATAATGGCAGAGCAGAAAACAGTGATTATAATAAGAGAAAAACAAATAATAACACAAAAAGTAAGTAAATGCAGAATATGGATTTAACCAATGAAAAACATAGCTGAATGGCTGCACATATAAACTCTTTCTTGTGTATTAGAAAATTATGTCCCTGAGAAAAACCAAAACTGTGGGTGACCTTAAAGGGGATGAGATAGTATAAAAGCAAAAGCAAGTATGTTTACTGAGTAGAATGACAATTACTTTGAGCTTTTAATTGTATCATGCTGTCATAGTAAATATCTTACTTTTGTTTAAAAAAGGTAAACACTTCCAGAGACTAAAGGAATCTTTCAAAAGAGATACTTTGTAATTCCAGACAAATATCAAATGTGTATCCTTATTGTATACAAAATAGCTGCTTTGGTAAAGGTTGACTGAAAAGTGTGTGAGTAAAGGGGGTATGTGTGTGTGTGAATTAAACCATATTTTAAATACATTAGAAGAGGTCTTTTTAAGAACCACTTAACTGTTCAAAAGTATATTACTGCTTTAAAATGTGATAAGACACCAATAATTTGACTACAAATTTTGGATTTTAAAAACTACCTTTTATAGTACAACACGAGTCTTTATAACAGCAGAAACTTTTATAGTATTGTTTTTCTTTTTGCTAATTCATATATGTTTTTTTGTGTAGTGTATATTTTAATTTATATATATTCATCATTATATAACAAACAGAATGAAACCATTATAGCAGTTTCTGGAATAAGGCAAGCTATATTTATACATTACAACTATATAAATAACTATTCTTATTATAGTTATATATCATTTGTTATAGAGGTATGAGTAAACAACCAGATGGCCATATATTTTTTAATATATAATACACACCTGCAATTTTGAATGGTAGAATTTTCATAGCAGTTGCTTCTATATTTGCTTTGCTAGATTGACTCTTGATATGCCAAGCATTTTCTTAGATGCTAAATATGGGCAAAGTCAAACAAAAGATTTAAAGTAAAAAAAAAATTAATCCACCAACTTACTGATTTTTCTCCATGATGTCAAATAATGAATTTCATCTTTATAATGTTTTATAAAATGACTCCTCAGGATGCTCTTCCTTCACTACTGACATCTCTGACTGGGTGCGTACCTATTCCCCAAAACACTACCATGCCAACAACTAGCCTGTGTGAAATGAAAGACAGCCTAAAAATCACAGGTAGTATAATTAAGCCCTTCTATATTTGACTTCTATTAATGCTGATTGACATACCTGACTATTCACTTCTGCGTTCTGTGACATGGACTCTGAAATTTTAAATTATAGATTAATGTGAAAATTTTCAAGACAGGCTATACATTGGAATCACAAGAATTACATTTGCCTGAATTGCTCCCTGACTTACAAAAGAGAAAATCCAATGATGGGGTCCCAGTATAAAGTTCTACAGGTGTACTCAGTGTGTTCTCATGATTGAAAGATGGCTTTTGACTTTCATTTTTCTCTCTATATACCCTGACATTTGACCTTTAACTTTAGACATAGACCCTATGTCAAATATCCCTGACTTTAGATGGGTAAACCATTCACTTGTTTGGGTCTTAGTAAAATTATTTACTTAATTTAATTTGGTTTAATCTGTGCTTTCTCTCCCTGGCCCACACTTGTATGTTGTTATCCAAGTGCCTCATTCTCCATGTTCAAAATCAACAACAACCAAAAAAATCCCAAAAAAACAAACTTTAATTCTTCATGACATTTGCTGCACCTCAAAATATAATAATCCCCTAGATTTTCTATCATCTCAAAATTAGGAAAACAAGCTAACAAAAGCCTGATGTTTGCACTGAGAGTTTGTTGTTGTTAATTTTTATTATTTATATTTAAACATTCCAGAAACATGTTAAGAACCTCACACATAATATCTTGAAAAATTAAAATTTTAGCTATCAATCCTTATATCCAGTGAGCATGGCAATATTGCTAAATAGTGCTAGGTATCATTTAAACATATGAAGGATTTTAGTGATAGTTTCAGATAGAAGCATTGAGTCAGAATGCTTGGGGCTGGCAAAGGAACTACTATGCTATTCAGGTGTGACCCTAACACCTTTAAATCCCAAGGTCTGGCTCACATTATTGAACCATTGTTCCAGAGGTATAAAGGCATACAGTATTAAAAGTATAAATATTTTATTTTTTGCCTCCCAGCTAAAACATTTCTCCTACCACTGTGCATCATAAAGTCACGCTGATAAAGGGTGGACAGGTGTAGGCATATTATTTGGTTCACTTCTTCCTAGTTAATTACCTTTATGGTTCAAATACCAAGTGATAATAATAGGAAAGCATGATAAATAGCTCTCCATTAAAATGCTTGGATTATTATAAAAAATGACTTGCTTTCTGCCAGCCAATTCTCAGCATATTATTTACCCCAAAGTATGTTGTCTCCAAAACAGGACACAGGTATTTTTACTTATCAGAGGGATATGTGATAATACCTCATGCTAGTTATGACATATCAATAAAATATTTTATACAATTAGCACTTAACATGTAATTTACTTTTAACTGTTCATTAATTTAAGAAAATAAATTTAAGATTAAATTTCTACATGCATTATATTTTAAATTCATGGATTATAAAAGTATAGAAAACGTGTCTGTCCAGTAAAATGTATTAATATTGCTAAAAATGGTTTTAATATTAGGATTTAGGGGTGCTTATATTTTTTGTGTAGATACTTTTAAAAAAATGTCATGATGGTTTCCATATGAGTAGAATTAGAGTTAATCATAGTATGTGTAAACTGAAGAATTAGAATGGTCTTCCTGAAGAAAGGACATTGGTCAGTTTCTGAGAATTTTGGAACAGAAGAGGTGATTTGTTTTGTGGTAGGCAAAATAAGGGCCCCCAAAATATATCCACGTCCTAATACGCAGAACCTGTCAATTTGTCATGTTACATGGCAGGGGGGAATTAAGGTTTTTAATCAGCTGACCTTAAGACAGAGAGAGCATCCTACATTATCTAGGTGGATCCAATGTAATCACAAGGGTCTTTGTAAGTGAAATTGGAAAGCTGAAGAGGATAGTTAGAGAGGGAGATGTTAGAGATCAGACAGGTGCAACATTGCTGGCTGGGAAGATAGAGGAAGGGAACCACAGGCCAAGAAATATAGGAGCCTCTAAAAGCTGGAAAAGGGAAGGAAATATATATCTTGAGTCTCCAAAAGAAATATAGCCCTGCTGAAAACTTGACTTTAGCCCAATGAAACCTATGTCATACTTGATTACAGAACTGTAAGACTATATGTTTCGATTGCTTTTAAGCCAACAAGTTTGTTATAATTTGTTACAGCAGCAATAGAAAATGAATGCAGGAATGCTATTCTTTAAAGATATATCATTATTCCCCTTTCTGTTAGCCACTGAGTTGGAAATATGTCCAAGAAACTACATTTTAAGGTTATGTGCAGAAGACAAACTTGGCCCTATATGAGTGATTGTTACTGGAAAAGGGCATAACTGTAGAGAGGAGCAGTAAACTATACAAGTATTTTTTAAAAAGCATCATAGACTTTCACTTCTGGATAGTATATAAAAATTCTCAAAAACATTTATTCCCATTTTAACAATATGAGGAAGCTGAATAAATTAGACATAGTAATTCGTAAGCCTACAGGAGAGCTGAGGATTCAAATAAATCCAAATAAATGAAATACTAGAAAGTTATAACCTCTTCTTACAAGAGAAAAAGTACACACTTGCTTTCACCCTGATGGAGTGATGATATAGAAGAAATATGCCATAGATGGAGTTAAGGAAAATCTGGCCAGATTTTTAACAAAATTTTAATGGGATGAGTGGCATAACATAGTGGATTAAAATTTTGACGTGCTCCAGCCACAGAGGGCATCTGGTTTGACCTGCCAAACCTTTCCTACAAATTTTCACTGAATGCACAAGAATGGTAGATTTAGGTCCCAGAGGAAGGAAAGAGAACTGAGAGTGGAAATCCTTGAGTTGTGTGTGTGTGTGTGGGGGGGGGGGTGGCTTGCCCAAGTTTAGACAGCAGTCATCTGAAGGAGGAGCTTCGAGTTGGAAAAATGAGAGAATTCACTCTAAGACATAGAGAATTTTTATCAAGTGAACTGCTGCTGACCTCCATAAATTGAGGACAGAGCAAGCACTGGTAAAAATTCCCTCAAGGCACCACAGGCTTGCCAAGGCAGTTCACCAGAGGCTGACTTAGGGCTGGGCAGGAGAGCTGAGAGAATCCCCAATGAGTGCACTGCAGTAGCTCTCTGGAGACTGGGAAAGGGCAGCAGGGCTGAGAGTAATACCATGTGCAGAATGATTTTGATGAGTACTGGTGATCAAAGAGAAATGTACAAGAATCAAGAATGTGGCTGCAAAGCCACAAAGCAGAGCATGATTTCTTCCAGTTTGGAAAGATAGCAGTCAGCCTGAAAAGCACAATGAAAAGTCCATTGGTTTACCAGTGCTCAGATCACAAATGTTACTGAAGTAAAATTTCCAGTCTCTGATTCAAAATATTGAAAGCTAGTGATGAGCTGAATCACACTAAAGTTGATGGAAAGTTCAAACCCCACTCGATAATGGATTAGATTGAATTTGTTGCTCAATCTATTGATTCGAGAGAAGAGGCATATCCAATTTGGGGGTTAAATGGTATTATTTTGGTCTCTATTGTTTCAAACACAATGCCTGACATAAAATACAGAATTATAGAAAGCAAGAAGAAAAAAATGATCTGTACTCAAGAAGGAAAAATGTTTCATATAAGCAGACAAAGGATGGCCCAAATGGTAGAAATACTAATTGATGACTTTAAAATAACTAGGAGTAACTAGGCTAAAGGATCTAGCACCAAAGGAGAGCAACATGTGTGAACAGGTGTAGAAATTCACTGAAGCTGGGAAAAGTAAAAAAAATAGGAAGTTGAAAACTATAAATTGTAAAAATTTACAAGAAGTGGAAGCTAATAAGGAAATATAAAATACCATGAATGAGGAATTCGTTCAGTGAGCTTACACAGCTGAGGAAAAGAGTGATTTTGAGGGAAAACAGTAGACGTTATCCAAATCAAATATAAAGTGTAAAAACAAATGGAACAGGGCATCCAGTATCTGTGACATGATATTCATGTTCTTAGAATCTCAGAAAAGTGTAAAGAAAGAATATCAGAAGAGGTGATTACTAAGAACTTTTCAAAATGGATTAATATATCCACCCACAGATTCAAGAAGGTCAGCAAATCTCCAACAGGATAAATACAAAGAAAGCACAGCTAGGCATATAATCATAAAATTGCTGAAAACAAAAGACAGAGAAAATATTTTTGAGCAGCCAGAAAACAAGACACACACATCCATCCACTGGAATGATGATAAGGATTATGGCATACTTTTTATCATAAACAGTAAAGTCTGGAAGAAAATGAAATGGTATATTTAATATCTTAAGATTATAAAAAGAAAAGAAAAATGAAAAATGAGGTATAATAAAAATATGTTCAGAGAAAAAAAGTGAGGGATTCCTCTCTGGCAATCTCGCATATAGAAAATGCTAAAATAAATTCTTTAGTCTAAATGGAAATATACTTGGTGCAAGTTCAGATCCATAGAAAGGAATGAAGAGCATTAAGAAAGGGCAAACATGTGGAAAACTTTAAATTTTTTAAATTATCTTTGCTCATAATAAGTAGGAAGAATGAAATAATAAAAGTTAGAGCAAAAAATCAATAAAATAGAAATGAATAAACAATAGAGAGCATCAATAAAGCCAAAATTAGTTATTTGGAAATGTAAAAAAAAATTTTGATAAATATCTAACAAAACTAATTTAGAAAATAAAAGAGGCAACAAAAATGACCAATATCAAGAGTAGGAGAAATGAAATTACCACAGATTCTACATATATTTAAAAGATAATGGGAGATATCATAAATGATATGTCAATAAATTCAACAATTTGGCTAAAATGGATAAATTCCTTAGAAGAATATAACTTACCCAAATTGATATGATATGAAAAAAATCTGACTATCTACCTGTGTTATGAAAACTTAATTCATAACTAAATTCCTTTACATAAAGAAAAAATGATGCTCTGAAAGCTTTACCAGCAAATTCTAGCAGTAAATTAAGAAATCTTATACAGACATGGTCAGAAAGGAAGTAGAATAGTGAACACTTCCCAACTCATTCTATGTGGCCTGTATGATCTTGATATCAAAACCTGACTAGAAATTAAAATATACATCCACCAAATGACCAATCAAAGAATGTTCCTAGCAGCTTTATTCATAATAAACAAAAATTTGAAACAACCCAAATGTCCATCGGCAGGTGTATGTATGAAAAAAATGTGTTATATTAATTCATAGAATACTACTCAGCAACTAAAAGGAATGAACTACTCATTCAAAAAATAAATGGATGATTCTTAGACATTATGTTGAGCCAAAGAAGCCAGACTTTTAAAAAAGGACATGCCTTATGATTTTATGTTATGAAAGTCTAGAACATGCAAAACTAATCTATAGTGATAGAAATCAGAATGTTTTTTATTCCAGATGCGGGGAACAGTGATTGCAGGGTCTGTCTGGAGAGGAACATGAAGATACTTTATGTGGTAATAGAAAAGCTTAGGTTGGTGGTTACATGGATGTATAAAATTTTCAAACTTATCAAATTAAATAGGCAAAATATGTACAATTAGTGTATATCAATTATAACTCAACTTTTTTAAATGCTTGGAAAAAATAGAAACAGGCGGACTCTTGTGCTGACATAAAGCTGAATTGTGGGGTCCTTGAAATTAGGCAGAGGGACAGAAAACAGAATTACTACTTCTTTTTGGCAAACTTCCTTTATTGTTTTATAATTGTCTGCATTAGAATTTAACAATGCCTTAATATAGAATGCCTACAAGTATGTAAGTCTCAAGTTTTTAGTGGGTGACTTTCCTATATTAAAAAAAAATCACTTTATTAAGGTATGATTGACATACACAAAGCTATACATATTTAATATATACAACTTAATACGTTTAGGGATAAGTATACATATGTGAAATCAACATCATGTGCTATAAAGATATCCACCACCTCCAAAAGTTTATTCCCACCCTCTTTATTATTTTTGTGTCATTAGAAACATTTAAGTCTAATTTCAAATCAAGAGAAAAATTGTGAGCCAAAAACAATCACAAAACCCTTTGTATTACATTTGTCTCTGCAATAAATATTGTTGGCATTCCAAAGGTGAATTCTAAATACAATTTTAATTGTGATCTATGAAGATTATGAATTTTATTTAAATTTGGAAAGAGACATGTATGTGCTAAATTTTTTTTAAAAAAATTAAAGTATACCAAAATAAATAAATTGGAAATGAATCTCTCCTTTCCTCAGTAATGTTCTCCAAAATTTCACTCTCAAGTCTTTAAGGAGTCTTTTAAAAAGCCATTAACAAGTTAGATGTATTCTTTCAGGCCTTGTTTATGAGCACAAATGGTTAGGATTCTCCTGTTGTAAAGTAGAAAATAGGCATTTTTAGTGTAGTATTAAATTGATGGGTTTGCTCTTATGCTTCAAGACATACAGCACACAGCAATGACAAAGGCGATCCTTGCTTAAAATTTACTTTACTTTCACAGTTATGCCCTGATCACCTAAATGGAAATGCTGAGCTAAGCTTGGCAACAGTGTAGATTTATAAATGAAAAATACAGCTCTGCTTTCAAGGAATTTGCAATCTAATCAGGGAGGACAAGAGAAGTAAGAAATGACTTTGATACAGTGAAATAAATCAAATACCAAAGAGGAAGAGTTATCTTATATCACTTTGGCTATTCCAGCCAAAATATAGTAAACATTGGCAAATTCAAAATGTTATAGAAGATCAAAAATATGAACCATAAAATGGCAATAAATACATAAATATCAACAATTGAATATACAAACAAAATGAACAAGCAGAACAGAAACAGACTCATAGATACAGAGAACTTTTTGTTGGTTGCCAAATGGGAGAGGGGTTGTGGGGATGGACGAAAAAGATTAAGGGATTAAGAAGTACAAATTGGTTGTTAGACTGATGAACCTCAGAAGAAAGCAGGGAGGAGGGGCAGGAAGAGATAAGCCAAAGGACTTATATGCATATATGCATAACCAATGGACACAGACAATAGTGTGGGTAAGGCAGCAGGGGGACTAGAGTGGGAGGAGGGGGACAATGGGGAAGAAAAGAGGGACATGTGTAATACTTTTTTTTTTTTAACTTATCTTTATTGTTGAATGTATTACAGATGTTCCTCATTTTTCCCCCACTGCCCCCTCCTCCCCATTCCTGCCCCCCTCCTGCTTTTCCCCACACTGTTGTCTGTGTCCATTGGTTATGCATATATACATATAAGTTCTTTGGTTTATTTCTTCCCATCCCCCAACCCCTCTTACCTTTGAGATTTGTCAGTCTAACAACCAATTTGTACTTCTTAATCCCTTCACCTTTTTCACCCCTCCCCCCAGCCTCCACCCATCTGGTACCCAACAAAATTTCTCTGTATCTATGAGAATGTTTCTGTTCTGCTTCATTTTGTTTGTAGATTTAATTGTTGATAGATATGTATTTATTGCCATTTTGTTTGTTCATATTTTTTTATCTTTTTCTTCAAGAAGACCCTTCAACATTTCATATAATAATGGTTTGGTGGTGATGAACTCCTTTAGCTTTTCCTTGTCTGGGAAACTCTTTATATGGCCATCGATTCTAAATGACAGCTTTGCAGGATAGAGTAATCTTGGTTGTAGGTTCTTGCTTTTCATCACCCTGAATATGTCTTGCCACTCCCTTCTGGCCTGCAAAGTTTCTTTTGAGAAATCAGCTGACAGTCTGATAGGAACTCCCTTGTAGGTAACTAAGTGCTTTTCTCTTGCTGCTTTTAAGATTCTCTCTTTATCTTGAACCTTTTGCATTTTGATGATGTGTCTTGGTGTGGGCCTCTTGGGGTTCATCTTGTTTGGGACTCTCTGTGCTTCCTGGACTTGTATGTCTGTTTCCTTCACCAAGTTCGGGAAGTTTTCTGCCATTATTGTTTCAAATAGGTTTTCGATTTCTTGTTCTCTCTCTTCTCCTTCTGGCACCCCCAAGATGCGAATGTTGGCACGCTTGAAGTGGTCCCAGAGGCTCCTTACACTATCCTCATTTCTTTGGATTCTTTTTTCTTTTTGCTGTTCTGATTGGGTGTTTTTTGCTTCCTTATATTCCAAATCGATGGTTTGCTTCTTGGATCTACCTACTCTACTATTGAGTCTCTGTAAACTATTCTTTACTTCAGTTAGTGCCACCTTCATTTCTGACTGGTCCTTTTTTATGCTCTTGAGGCCCTCACGAAGTTCACTGAGGTCCTCACTAAGTCCACTGAGCATCCTTATAAACAGTGTTTTGAACTCAGCATCTGTTAGGTTGCTTAACTCCATTTCACTTAGTTCTTTTCCTGGAGTTTTGTTCTGTTCTTTCATTTGGGACCTGTTTCTTTGTCTCCTCATTTTAGCTGCCTCCCTGTGTTTGTTTCTATGTATTACTTAGCAAGAGGTATCGGGCTAGCTGAGACCAGATGCTGCTTGTTTGAAAGAATTTAGGAAAAGCTGAAGCAGGATCCAAGACAGGCCAGTCCTATGGTAAAGCAACTGGCAACAGCTTGGGTGGGCCTGGAAGTTGGGTGGGGCGGGGCCTCAGGGAATCACCAGGGCGGGGCAAACAGTGTGAGCCAGGTTGCTGG
The DNA here is from genome assembly GCA_030848825.1 of Tadarida brasiliensis. Taxonomy (NCBI): domain Eukaryota; kingdom Metazoa; phylum Chordata; class Mammalia; order Chiroptera; family Molossidae; genus Tadarida; species Tadarida brasiliensis. The sequence goes on along the minus strand of CM061280.1, from coordinate 116,397,746 downwards.
AGTCCCAGATATGGCGGCGTCTGCCGGCCCAGGGAAGGGCTCACCAAGGGAACAAAAGCCTCTGACAGCACGTCTGTCCAGGAGAACGCTGCCTCTCCAGCCCTCGCTCCAATGCCAAACAGCTCAGTTCTTCCCCATATGACTCTGGTGCCTTTCAGGCTCCTTCCTGCATGCTGGAGCCTGGAGGGTGGAAGCCCGAGTAAGTCCGTGCGCAGGCCCTTTAAGAGGAGCTGCCGCGGCTCCAGCCGCCTCAGCCTCAGTTCCCGCTGGTTTTCCAGCCAGAAGTGATGGGGATTCTCTTCCTGGCACTGGAACCCTGAGCTGGGCGCCTGGTGTGGGACGGGGACCCCTCAGTCCTCAGGGAGGACCTTCCCAGCCGAGGTATCCTCCTAATTTTTATCCGGCTCACGTGGGTGTGGGACCAGCCCGTCTGCCTCCGCCCCTCCTACCAGTCTGGATGTGGCTTCTTCTTTAATTTCGTAGTTGTAGGACTTCCATGCAGCTTGATTTCAGGCGGTTCTGAATGATGGTTTTTCCGTAGTTTAGTTGTAACTTTGATGTGGTTGTGGGAGGACGCGATACCGCGTTTACCTACGCCGCCATCTTGACCGGAAGTCCGACATGTGTAATACTTTTAACAATAAAGATTTTTTTAAAAAAGAGAAGAAAGAATCACAAATAGCCAATTAGGCTTTTCAAACAATGCAACCACTTGAGATATATCCAATTAAATAAATCAGATCAATCCAAACAAAACAAAGTTATGGTTGCCTTTGCAATTAGAAATTGCTGGTACCTAATAAGAAAGCCTCTGTAGTGTACTTTGGAGAATGATAAAAAGCAATGCTGATTGTTCAAGTGTGGGCACATGCATAAATTGTGAACCACCTGTTGGTTGGTTGCCATGAAGCTGCTTATATGCCCATATAAATGTGGTCAGAAAACCAGTACAATTACTCATACAAATTTCTAGAGATCCCTGTGATTCATATGGTCTGGCCTGAAATATCCAGGTTTTTTTGTTGTTGTTGGTTTTGTTTTTTTATGTGTGTGTGTGTGTGTGTGTGTGTGTGTGTGTAGTTCTGTAGCTTGCCTAGGTTGTACAATAAAATACTACACAACATAAGAGCTTCATCATGAATTCCTCTGGCATGATAATGTAACTTGATTCTTTTGTCTAGGTACTGTTACTGTGTGACAAATACCACCCCCCAAATGTAGCCACTTAAAACAAGCATAATAAAATGCTCATAGATTCTGTGGTCAGAAATTTAGACAAGGTGCACTGATAATGGCTTGCCTGTGTCCCAAAATGCCTGAGCCATCAGTAAGGGAGACAGTGGAAGTAAGTCAGTGGCTAAAGATTGGAAATGTCTGGAGGTATCTTCACTCCCGTTTTCTGGTTCTGGCTGTCACCTGGGACTACAACTGTGTCTGTTGTCCTAAACACATAAACAGAGCTCTTCCATGTGTCCTGGACTTCCTCAAAGCATGCTGACCTCAGGGTAGTCAGACTTCTTACATGACAGTTCAAGGCTCCAAAAGTAAATGTCCCATTGAACATGGCAGCAGCAGTATTGTCTTTAATTACCTGGTCTCAGCAGTGATATCAGAGGTATCATGTCCACCACATTCTATTGTTTATGAGTCACTAAAGCCACTCTAGGTTCAAGGGAACAGGACTTATATCTCATTCCTTGATGGTGGATATGTCAATGAATTTCAGAACATCTTAGGAAATTGCTACATCCACAAAAGACAAAGTAGGGAAGCATCTAATTTCAATGAGAAAAATAATTTAAATAAAAAGCTACCCTCCATGAAAGTCAAAGTTTGGGACAAAGGAATTGCATGGAAAAGGCATATGCTACAGTACAACAGTTTTAAATAAACTACTGTGAAATCATTTTTGCTCATATTACCTCAACCAATCCAAATTCCTACTGAGGGAGAGATATGTAATGTTCCAAAATCATGTTTCCTTCCATTGTCAATCCTAGCAAGAGCTTGGCAGCCATTACTGTGATATTTAACAAAACCATTGTAGCATTTATTGTGTAAAGTTTGGGAAATATTAAAAATCTGAATTCAAATTTTCTTTAAGGTGATAATATATTATACTGGCAGTTATGAAGCACTATGGAAATTACCAAATGTCTCAGAGTATAAAATTATTAGTTTAGAATGTTTATGTTTTTGTTTTATTTTGCTTTGATTTTGGAGCTCTTAGAGTGCCAGGAAATACACTATGTCTTATGACTTATGGGAAAAAAAAGTGAAATGGATGAAGTGTCCCCACAAAAGCCCCATTATTTACTAGGGGAGAGAAGAAATATATAAAGAAGTGTCTACAAGCAAGGATGAGGTATAGATAGCTAAAGCTTCATTGGAGATGATGGCATTGCATTGGGTAGGCTCTCATCAAAGTGCTAAAGCTTCCTAAATTTATACAACTGTAGATGAAAAACCATGAAATAATTACTATAAAGATTAATTTTCTGATGCAATAAGCAGATATAAAATAAAAGCATTTTCCCAGCAGTAGAAACTTTACTCCTTTTAGCAAACATTTTGATTAAGAATTTTTCTAAATTGTGTTAGCTGGCTTATATTATCTTTAAATTAACACACATGATATAATTTAAACTTTTTGGAAAAAAGTATCTTATTAAGTAATTCAGTTATTAGGCTGTGCTTTGAATTTTGATACCCTCCTCAGAAACAGAAGTCATGAGATTATCTATACTTAATTTAGATGGTCTCAGTCTAATACTACTATTTTCATATTTTAAATATTTGTCTGTGTTTCTGTGGGGTGGAGAGAGTATTGGTGAGGATGGGATTTCTGAATGTTTTGAAAAAATAGCTACTATTCTCGTCACCTAGATTCATTAACATTGTGCCACATGTTACTAAAGGCATAGTGCCTTTATCTCTGTCTCTCTCTCTCTCTCTCTCTGCATTTATGTACATATATGCATGCACATGTTTTTGCAGAACCATTTGAAAATAAACTGTGATGTCATGTATATAAAAATAGATCTTCTGAGAACAAAATATATAATCAAAATATTCTCACAAACATACAAATTTATTAGTTTAGCAATATTTTCATTATTAGTTATACCAGTATTCCAAATAATATTTTATGCTTTTTTAAAAATCCAGAATTATGTATTGCATTCAGTTATTGTGTTTCTAAGGTGTCATTTAATCCAGAAGAGTACTACCTCATTTGTATTTTATTACATTGACATTTTGGAGGCATCCAGGTCAATTGTTTTACAGAATGTCCTACAATCCAGATTTCTCTAATTGTGTCCACATGTTTAGATTTAGATTAAATGATTTTAGTAAGATTTCTACAGAGATGATGTGTATTTTCTTTTGCTTCATGTCAAGGAGACACATAATGTCAATTTGCCCTATTATTGGGAATGCTATGTTGACAGCTTAGTTAAGTTGGATTTCTCCACATTTATTTTTTGTAAGCATATCATTTTCTTTTGCAGTTATATGTAATCAGTGCAGTGACACTTTTCAACATAGTGAAAATTCAAGTCCCCAAGAACTTTAATCCAATAGTGTTACCATACATTAATGATACCTGCCTAAAACAGTTATCACTTTGTTCATTGCTAATTGTGACTTTCTAATTGTTGTATTTCATCTACTTTTTAGCAGTGATTCTTCTATAAAGAAAAACTTCCCCTTTACTGTCACTATGCTTTTTGATGCTCAACTGAGCCAGTTTTGGTCGGTGGGTGCCTGTTCAAGCTGACATATTCTCATTGACATCTGAGCAAGTCTTTGACAAGAAGTTCTAAGCTCTTAGTTCTTTCCAGATCCAGACTCTTACACTTACAGTCTTTTATTTGAGGAGCCTTGCGTTGTTGTTTTTTTGTTTGTTTGTTTGTTTGTTTTTTTTAAGAACAATTGTATTTAGAAACAAATATTTGAGTGTTAAACGGTGTGACAGTAATCAATTGATTGCTTTTCAGTTCCAGCTGCTTACATGAACATACAAGCTGTGGTAATACACAAAATTCCTTTAAGCATATTTCTTATAAGTGAGCATGATGTTCAACTTTCTCAGTAGTGAGCACTGGAAGGACATTGCAGGGAGAAAGGGCCCTTCTGTGGCAAGGTGCAATAGCAGTACAGGTGGGAGGACTTAGAGTAAACTTGTACCCCAACCATGAGCCCAGATTACATGGACCCTGACAACCTTGTATCCTTGGCCTGGAAAAACCAGTGCCTCAAGGTTTCCTCCCTATAGCTGCCAAATCCCTCTGCTCCATGCTGGTCACGTATGACCCAGAGAGTTTTCACCTCCTTTGCACACACACACCACTGGTTGCTGATTGGTTGTTGATTGTCCTGCATTTTGTGAAAAGTTGCTTCCTGCTTGCTTAATGATTATAGACCAGCTCTGGCTTGGGCAAATGAGCAAACTTCTTTGCTTTCTAATGGACTGAATTATACCTTCGCCAATGAAGTATAAAACTCAGTCTTGGGGAGGGGCTCCCTTCCAAGATTGTCCTTTCTTGGGTACTTTCCTTCAGCCAAAGAGTACCATGTAGAATTTTCATATATCTTATAGTCATCCCATATTCCAGTTTACTTATTCTTTTTGTTATTATAATCCCCCTCTTTATCGCCTGATTGGGCCCAGACTGATACAGGGGTGCTCACTGCAATGAGTGCCATTTGATTTAAGCAATCAGAGTAGACAGAGATTGAATACATACATAAGGAATTCACACTGATATCTCAAATTCATAATTGTATCTCCATTTTCTCACAGTGAGAAATTTGGTTTATAATAACATCAATATATTAATCATTTGCACTATCCTATGATATACACAATATAGTTTAGAATCACTATGCCAATACCACTACCAACAACAAACTTACTATGTAAGATTCAATGTTTTTTGTCCTTAAAGTATATCCAATAAGTATTTAGTCACAGTCCTGGATAAAAAAAAAATTATTACTTTTTCTATGTGATTATATAATTGGTATGATATAGAGTTAGGAATATTTATCTATGTTTTCAATTTTAGGATTTGCTTAATTCCTTTCTGGTCTCTGGTCTTTTTGAAATGTAAAATATTTATTGGTTCAAAGTAGATGCTTTATTAGACCATCAGCTATCTCAGAGAGGTGCTAATAGCTCCTTCATTCCCCCAAACATTATAATTTTCTACTTTTAATATTCCCTCCCATGGGAAACAAAATATCCAGTTTGTTAAAATGGAAGTTAAACTCTGAGTAAATAGACTCTACATGAGAGCCAGAGGTGTTATTCTCCAAATAGCATGTGTTTAAAAACCTATTTTTGTGAAGGAATTTTTTTAACATAGAAGGTTGTTCAAATATCTCTGAATATTCAGCAATATTAAAAATCATTGAGATTCCAAGATAATTGATTACCAATAGATGAAATATTGGCATGTTTCAATGAAATGTTAAAATTACCTATAAGGGGATTTTGATTCTTATTGAGATTATGATCAAAACTGTACAAAGGATTATCTGAAAAACCTAAAAAATAATTATTTTAAAAATCACATGTATTAATTGCTATGTATTATAATAAATTGTTGAAATTGATAAATACTATACACACACATATTTATATGATAGAGCTTATCATTTTAGTTTGTATTTTTATACATACAGCGTGGGACAAAAGTAAGTTTATGGTTGTGAGTACACAAAACAGTTTACTCTTTTTCCATATGAATAAATATAAACCTACTTTTGCCCCACCCTGCATAGTATAAAACATTTTTGAACTCTAAAAATGTTATATATGTTCAAAAATGAGTTAAATAAAAAGCATGAAAATGTAAACCCTAAAATTGAATATAAATAGAAACAAATCAATGTAATTTTATATCAAACTGATAACAATAATTTAAAAGAATTAATTTCCATGTATATAGCTCTTAAATGTTTGATATAAACATGATATAAAATCTACTAGTTGACATTTATTTATAAAAATATACCTATTTGGAATGAGCATGTCTAGTCACAAATGAGAATACCCTTATACCAGTACATCCATTCAATGTAAAGCAGGACATGCATTTGCTGATTTTCTTAGTACTAATTTTTAGCATTGGTGAGGGATAAATCCAGAGTTGTATAAGTACATATGGTATGTAATGCCTTCCCAGAACTGTTATGTTATAGAGGGAATAGAAAAATAAATTATAATGTATGTCTGATAAGGCAAAGGTGAATACAAGCTATTGGAGGTATAATAATTGAACAAGTTGTATTGATCACACATATAGAATCATCAAAATATTATGAGAAGCTTGATTTATAAGTTTATATAAATAATATAAATGTTTTGTTGAAAAACTTCTCAAAATTCAATTTTTTTTTTTATGAGTACGTGCCCTTAGCAGGAACCGAACCCGGGTCTCTCTGGTCTGCGGGGCTGATGCTCTAACCTCTGAGCCAAACCGGCCAGGGCTTAATTCTTTTATTCACTCCTTTGTATGCTGGACAATCATTTTATGGAATATGATTTCTAATTCTTGCCCAATCTTGTAGGTACATTCTTTTTAATGTAATTATATAATATTTGGTATATACTACCAAATATGTTTGTTACATATTATGTACTTAATATATAAATTAAGAAGCAAATGGCCTTATTCCTTTCTACAAATTCTGAAGAGCAACAAATACTGAGAAGGAATTGGTAGCAAATATAGGGTGTCCTAAAAAATGTATACATAATTTTGAATAATTATAAAGCCAGTGTTTATTAAAATATATTTTATTTCAAAATGTAATAGAATCTATAGACACTCTATATATTCTGTGCACCACCTTAAACTGGATCTGACCAATTAAAAATAAAATTGTAGGAATGTTGATGTATGCCCATCCCTCAATCATTGAACTTGATCTTCCAATACTTTTTAACTCTCATTGTTGCTCCAATAGAATACCAAGTAAATTTTATTCAAGGAATTAACTTTCCTTTGCAGGGAAACCTGCTACAGTAGTTTGGAATAAAAGTGCTTTTTTTGTCTTTACCTCTGACTAGTCTTGATTTATATATTCATTCATTCACTTACTCATTTTTTTAACATTACAAATATCTTTTCAACATTTCAATGTGGAAAGAGACATCTCTAAGTACAAGTATACTATTCACTCATTGTTATGCATGTGGCAGATATGCTGATGTCATCTCCTTTTTTTATTTAATTTTTTTATTATGGTAAGAATACTTAACATGAGATTTACCCTCTTCACAAATTTTTAGGTGTAAAATACAGTACTGTTAACTGTATAAGCACAATGTTGTATAGCAGATCCCTAAAATTTATTCATCTTGCATAACTGAAACTTTATACCCCTTGAATAGCAACTCCTCATTTCCCCCTCCCTACCAGTCCCTGGCAACCATGATTCTTTTGTCTACTTCTAGGAGTCTGACTCTTTTAGATACAGCATATAAGTGGAATCATGCAGTATGTGTCCTTCTGTGACCAGGTTCATTTATGTTTTCATGTAAGGCAGGATTTCCTTCTTTTAAAAGACCAAACAATTTTCCACTGTTAATATACACCACATTTTCTTTATCTATTCATCTGTTGATGCGCATTTAGCTTATTTTTATATCTTGTCCATCGTGTGAATAATGTTGATGTTATCTTTAATACAATTATTAATAGTTTTCTAAGATAACACTTGGGAATAGGGCCTTATATTAAAAGTAGACGTCTTAATACTTAGCATTTTCCCACATTAACTGTTATATAGGCTTTTCTACTTTATCTGGTTTCAATAATGTTTAGCATGGAAGAAAATGATACATCTAGCCAAGTGAGAGAGGTTTAAGGTCTGATCCATCTATCTATTCAGCCAGCCAGCCAGCCAACCATTGAACAAATATGCAGAGTTATCTGCTGTATGTTAAACACCATCAAAATTATGAAGGTAAATCAATCATTGATCCCATACTAAAGAAACTGACAGTCAAATAGAGACAGCAAAATATGAAGATTAATGGAAAATAATGAGACCACTAGTTAAGATATACTAATCTGTAACCCACATCTATCTAAAAAGGAATTGAGAGGGTTTATAATATGACAACCATAATAGGATATTAAACTAGAAAAAAATAAACCAAGAAAAATGTGGAATGTATGTATGATAATTATAAAAATAAATAAAATTTCTGTAATTGACCTGCAGTCATGACTCTGAGCTTCCTGAAAGCCAGAACAAAATAAGTTACAGAGTTATGAAAAGTAGAATCCATATACAATCCACGTCAGTTCCTCAGGAGAGACAGTTTCCCTTGATGCTAATTATATCATAGAGTTTACTGAAAGATGCAAGGGAAAATAAATTCTTTTAAGGAAAAATGAAGAATATTTCATAATTGTTTATAAAAGATGAGAGGGCAATATACAATGGTAACACTATGAAGGGAATTCTAGGAGAGACAAAGTTAAAGTGGTTCAAACATAGTTTTCTGTTATCTCAGTAATAAAAGTATAGAACTTATAACAATGATTCCAAGATACTGATCTGTGGACTCATGATTCATTTACTGTACTTATTTAACTGAAGTACAATCTGTTTTGACATTTTAATCATCTCCAATATATAGGTGAGCTTTTGGGGGGTTTATGTGGTCTCTGTTGTTACCCAAGGTTAAATCTGAGACAGTGGGGAACTTATTATGGCATCTGGGTAACAGCTGCCTCCATTGAAAGGTCTTACACTTGATCTTTGGATGTTGGTTTCCCTAGATGCTACAACTGCTTCTGTACTGCATTTGGACACGGGACACATTGCCTGCTTTGGATATCTCTGATCGCTGACATGATTTCTGGTTTAAAGGTCATCCTTATGTCAACCCTTAAATGAGGTATGTGAAAATTTTTCTATATCGCCTGGCCAGTGTGGCTCAGTGGTTGAGCGTCGACCCTTGCACCAAGAGATCACCAGTTCAATTCCTGGTCAGGGCACATGCCCATGTTATGGGTCAGATCCCCAGTGGGGGGCATGCAGGAGGTGGCCAATAGGTGTTTTCTCTCATTGATGTTTCTATCTCTCTTTCCCTCTCCTTTCCTCTCTCTCTAAAATCAACAAAGACAAAAAAATTTAATTAAAAAAAATTTTTTTCTATAAACAAGTGACATTATCTGCCTGAATGTACCCTGTTACCATTTCTCCTCTTCCAAACCAACCCAATCCTGACCCAAGAATTGGAACCTTATGCAGTCCCAGAGTTCAATTTTGAAAATTTGTCACAGGCCCCTACTGGCTTAGATTCCATCTTTAACCTAGCTGGAATTTCTACTTTGCTCTCTCAACTGCCTGGCTCTTCAAAATAAAAACATGGCTTTTAAAACTCTTATTTCTAAATACTGGCTTTGTGAAATTCTTTTATATTTCAAAAGGTGAACAATGACTCCTTTTCTGGATCTCCAGGTGTAAAAAAGGACTCCCTGAGGAAAACCATATTCTGGCAGCATAAAGAAATATTCAAATAAAAGCCCATTAATAGATTTCAAAATATTATCTTTCTACAGAAATTATGACTTGAAAGAAAATGTTTTTAAACTCATTACTTTCCATTAAGCTCTAAAAGTAAAGATATAAAGATAATTTGACAATGTCAGACAAAAAATAAAAGCATTAATTTACATATATTTTTACCCTTAAATTCTTAAGTTGTTTCTTTAGTTTCACAGTTGTAGAGGCAGGGAAGTCTGAGATCAGGGTCCCAGCATGGTTGAGTTCTGGAAAGGGCCCTCTTTCTGGTCAAAGATGGTCATCTTCTTGCTAGGTCCTCACATGGTGGAAAGCAGAGAGAGAGAAGGCATGATTTCTCTCGTCTTTTCTTATAAGGGCACTAATCCCATCATGAGGCCTCAATCTTCATGACCAAATTACTTCTCAAAAGACACATCTCCAAATATGATCACATTGGGGATTAGAGTTTTAACATATACATTTTTGGGTAACACAAACAGTCCATAGAATTTACTTCATTTAATTTTAAATAGACAATATTTTAACTACCCAATTTTAAAGTAAAAACCTCAACATTGCTTAGATGTACTTTTATATTGGCAGTTGCTTCCTACGGTATATTAAATTAATTAAAGGAAAACATGTTCCGTTTCAGTTAGTGAGATACCAAACTCCCTCATCAGTTGTCTTGATTTTGCTTAGCATTTCCTCATCTATATACCATTTTTAAGCCACCAAGTAGCATATATGTAACCCTGTGTAGGATACAAAGCATGAAAAATTATTTAACACTTGTGCCTTCACTTTGTCATTTGCAAATATGAAAATAACAACATGCTCAACCCAGAGTTCTCATGAAGATTAAATGAGATAATGTAGGTGTCAAATGCATAACACAGTAGGTGTTCAATATGTCGGTGATTCTTTCACCCATGTAAAATTTTCTATTCAGTTTATTTCTTTACTGAATTTGTTGATTATATATGATAGTTTTTGATGGAGTCTTTAGAATTTTCTGTATATAAAATCATATCATCTCTAAATAGAGCCAATTTTACCTCTTCCTTTACAATTCTGATGCCTTTTATTTCTTTTTCTTGACTGATTGCTCTGTCTAGGATTTCCATTGCTATGTTTAATAGAAGCAGTGAGAGTGTGCATCATTGTCTTGTTACTGATCTTAGAGGAAGAGCTTTCAACCTTTTACCATTGATTGTGATGTTAGGTGTGGACTTGTCATATATGGCTTTTATTATGTTGAGGTATATCCTATATGTGCCTAATTTGTTAAGAGTTTGTAACATGAGTGGATGTTGAATTTTGTTTAATGCTTTTTCTGCATCTCTTGAGATGGTCATATGACTTTTACTTTCATTCTATTAATGTAATGTATTACATTTATTGATTTGTTTATGTTGAACCATCCTTGCATCCCAGATATGAATCCCATGTGATCATGGTGAATGATCTTTTAATGTACTGCTGAATTGGAATTGCTAGTATTTTATTGAGCCTGTAGTTTACTTTCCTTGTAGAGCCCTTTTCTGGTTTTGATATCAAGATAATGCTGGCCTCACAAAATGAATGTGGGAATGTTTCCTCCTCTTTGATTTTTGGGAAGAGTTTGAGGATTGCATTGATTCCTCTTTAAATGTTTGATAAAATTTACCAGTGAAGTCATCTGGTCCTGGGCTTTTCTTTGTTGGGAGATTTTTTATTATTGAGTCAATCTTCTTACTAGTAATTTATCTGTTCATATCATCTCTTTCTTCCTTATTTAGTCTTGGTAGATTATATGTTCCTAAGAATTTTTCCATTTCTTCTAGGTTATCAAGTTTGTTGGTTTATAGTTGTTCCATTCTGGGTTTTTTCTAGCTTGCCTAAGGAACATTTCAATTCTAATTCCCCCTTTCCTCATTTACTGTAAGATTTTTCTCCTCTTATTCCTATAAACAAAATGATAAAGTTTCCCTTTTGTTTTGTTATTAAATCCTCATAAAATACATTGGCCTAAGTTTTGGATATAATAGGTGCTCACCAGTTTGTCTATAAGTGGCTTTCTTAAAAAACGATTTCAAACAAAAATGACTTTACTATTAGCAAAAATAGATAACAGGCTTCTTATAGTTCTAGATGGTTTAAATGCTAAAAAAAAAAAAAGCAGTTGAAGATTTTGCTTTAAGAGATATTATATATTTATCGATAATAAGAATTATATTAGGAAATAACCATAACCAAAGTCATAGGACCCATGTTTCTAAATACATAAAATATTTAAGCCAGTCATTCAGGCATCTACTCTAATTTGGTAAGAAATGTTACTCAACTAACATTCATGTTTTTTCCCCCCTAAAAATAGAAAAATATCTAAAATCTTTAAATTATTGCATAAACTTGTAGGCAAATATGTCATTACTTACCATGTTAGGAAATTTCCTGAGAGTAATTTCTATTATGCAACCCAGGGTAGTAGACTCTAAGCTAAATAAGTCAAAAACACATGTATAGCTAGAGTGAATAAGGAGCCTCTAGAACCCAACATTGCACTATAAGTAGAGAAATATTTAAAAAAACAAACTCCCTCATATCTATATAATCTTCTCAATTCACCTGAAATCCTCCCAACTTAACACTCTTTTCCAGTTTAAGTAATTTTCTCTAAAGAACTCTCTTAAGGTAGCAATATCTAATTCAGAAGGATAACACCTTATGACATTGTCTGCCATTAGCTTACTTTTTATGATTAGTGTTGGATTCATTCCCAGGCTTACTTCCCTCAGAATCTCATATACTAAGAGTGAAATTCAGCTGAGGAACCTGTATCGTAACAAGCCTCCCTGTTGAATCTGTTGTGGTTGGTCTGCTAAAATACTTTTAGAAGTCTTGCCTAGGAACTCAGAGCTGCTGCACAATCAATAAACACCTTGGGGAAATTTCATATAGGGAAGTGATTATAAGATAGGTAGCACAATCTTTGAGAATAAATAATGTATTTTGTACTTTTGGCCAAGACTGGCATCTGATGTTGTCCCTTTTATATTGTGTGGACATCCCTCAAGAACCAATGTCACCCCAATAAATTATTGAAAAAAGAAGAAAAGAAAATGCAAAAAAAGACATCTGAACTAGAGAATAGATATAAAAGTTTTTTAAAAAAATGATCACCAGAGAAAAAAATGGTGGTGGAGTGAATGGAAGCTGCACAGACCGTCTCCCAGGACCAAATTGGAATTACAACTAAAATAAAGGCAAATCATTAGGAAAAACCAACTAGAAAGCAGCTGGAGAGAACCCATATAATCAGGGACAAAAAGATGATGCCAAATTGAGCCGGGAAAGTAAGACTTTACAGTGGTGTTTAACATGGCCCCTCCCACATTCATCCAAACCCAGTAGAGGGAGACACAACCAGTGGAAAACCAACATCCACAGGGAAAATTTGGCAGGCTCCAAAACCCACTGAGACAGCCAAAATGGTGAAACAAAGAAACAAATCCCAAATGAAAGAAAAAGAGAATTCTACTGGAGAAGGAATAAATGAAATAGAATTGAGCAAGATATCAGAGGGAGAGTTCAGAGTAATAATCATGAGGAAACTCAACAGCATGAGTAAAGACATAGAAACATTGAAAACCAACCAATTGGAAATGAAGAATGACATAGCAGAAATAAAGAACACATTGGAAGGAATAACCAGCAGAGTAGAGGAAGCTGAGGACCAGATCAGTGAATTAGAAGACAGAGTAGAAAAAAATCACCCAAACAGAGAACCAAAAAGAAAAAAAAAATTAAAAAAGAGGAAGACAGCCTAAGAGAACTGTGGGACAATATGAAATGTGACAATATCCACATCATAAGAGTGCCAGAAGAAGAAAATGAGCAAGGGTGAAAGAATATATTTGAAGAAAGGAGAGAGAAAAATTCCCTAACTTGGTGAAGGAAAAAGGCATACAACTTCAAGAAGCACAGAGAGCCCCAAGTAAGAAGAACCCAAAGAGGCCCACACCAAGACTCATAATAATTAAAATGCCAGAAATTAAAACCAAAAAGAGAAATCTAAAGGCAGCAAGAGATAAGCAACAGGTTACCTACAAAGGAATCCCCATAAGGCTATCAGCTGACTTCTCAACAGAAACACTACAGGCCAGAAGGGAATGGCATGAAGCAATCAAGATAATGAAAAATAAGGATCTGAATCCAAGACTACTCTATCCAGGAAGGCTATCATTCAAAATAGAATGTGAAATACAGAGCTTCACCGACAAGCCCTGGCTGGTATGGCTCAGAGGTATGGCTCAGAGGTTATGGAGAATTGGACTGTGGCGCGGGTTCAATTCCAGTGAAAGGCACATACCTCAGTTGCGGTTTGATCCCTGGCCCTGGTTGGGGTTGTGCAGGAGGCAACCAGTCAATGCGCCTCTCTCACATTGATGCTTCTCTCTCTCTCTCTTTTTCTTCCCCCTTCCCCCTCCCAGTGTATCTGAAGACAGATGGAAAAATGTCCTCTTGTAAGGATTCAAAATAAAAAAAAGAGCTTTCCAGACAAAAAAGTCTAAGAGAATATACTAGCACCAAACCAGCACTCCAAAAAATGTTAAAAGGACTACTATAATAAGTAGAAGAAATAGGAAGAGAAACATAACCATAATAAAGAAAAATGGCAATAAGTAAGTACATATCAAAAATAAACTTAAACGTAAATATCAGATATCAGAGGGAGAGTTCAGAGTAAAAATGGATTAAATACTCCCATCAAAAGACACAGAGTAGCTGAATGGATAAGAAAGCATGACTAATATATGTTGTTTAAAGAGACCCAGCTCACAACAAAAGACTCACATAGGTTGAAAGTGAAGGGAAAAGAAAAAAAAAAAAAAAAAAAAAGCTGAGATAGCAATACTCATACCCGATAAAATAAACTTCAAAGTGAAGTCCATAAGTAGTGACAAAGAAGGCCACTACATAATATTGAAAGGATCTATCCAATAGGAGGATATCACCTTGGTAAACATATATGCACCCAACATAGGAGCACCAAAATACATTAAAAAACTTCTGGAGGACTTCAAAGGCAAAATCAACAGCAATACAATCATAGCAGGGGACTTCAACACCCCGCTGACATCACTGGATAGATCCTCCAGACAAAAACTTAACAAGGAAACAGAGACTCTAAATGATGCACTAGATCAAATGGATTTCATAGATATCTACAGAGAATTACACCTCAAAACGGCAGAATTCACATTCTTCTCAATGCACATGGGACATTCTCAAAGATAGACCACATGTTAGGACACAAACTAAGTCTCTACAAGTTCAAGAAGATTGAAATCATATCAAGCATCTTCTCAGATCACAATGACATGAAACTAGAAATCAATTACAACAAATTAAAACACCTGGAGGCTAAATAGCATGTTATTAAACAATGAATGGGTTACCAAGAAAATAAAGGAAGAAATCAAAAACTTCCTGGAAACCAATGAAAATGAACAAACAACAATTGAAAATCTATGGGATGCAGTGAAAGCAGTCCTGAGAAGGAAGTTCATAGCACTACAGGCCTACCACAAGAAACAAGAAAAAATTCTAGCTTACTTTCTAACCCTACAACTTAAAGAACTAGAAAGTAAACAAAAGGAAAAACCCAGGGCAAGTAGAAGGAAAGAAATAGTAGAAATCGGAGCAGATATAAACAACATAGAAACTAAAAAAAAAAAAATTCAAAAGATCAATGAAACAAAGAGCTGATCTTTGAAAAGAAAAACAATATTGATGGACCCTTAGCCAGACTCACCAAGAAACAAAAAGAGAGGACCCAAATAAACAAAATCAGAAATGAAAGAGAAGTAACAACTGATACCACCAAAATAAAAAGGGTCGTTAAAAAATAATATGAACAATTATACGCCAAAAAATTGGACAATCTAGGTGAAATTGACAATTTTCTAGAAACACACAGTCTCCCAAAACTAAACTGGGAAGAGATAGAAAACTTGAACAGACCAATAACAACTAAGGAAATTGAAGACATAATCAAGAAACTCCAGCAAACAAAAGCCCAGGCCCAGATGGCTTCACTGGGGAGTTTTATCAAACATTCAGAGAAGAACTAACACCCATTCTCCTCAAACTATTCCAAAAAATTCAAGAAGAAGGAAGACTTCCAAACTCATTTTATGAGGCCAGCATAATTCTAATTCCAAAGCCAGATAAAGACACTACAAAGAAAGAAAATTACAGGCCAATTTCCCTGATGAACATAGATGCCAAAATCCTCAACAAAATATTAGCAAATTGGATCCAGCAATACATTAAAAGAATTATTCCCCATGACCACATGGGACTCATCCCAGGAATGCCAGGCTGGTACAATATTCCCATTTCAAAAAATGTGATAAACCACATAAACAAAATGAAAGATAAAAACCATATGATCACATCAATAGATGCTGAAACATTATTCGACAAAATCCAGCACCCATTTCTGATAAAAATGCTCAGCAATGTGGGAATAGAGGGACCATATCTCAACATAATAAAGGCCATATATGAAAAGCCTACAGCTAACATCGTACTCAATGGGCAAAAACTAAAAGCATTTCCCTTAAGAACAGGAACAAGACAGGAATACCCACTTTCACCACTCTTATTTAACATAGTTCTGGAAGTCTTAGCCACAGGAATTAGACATGAAGAAAAAATAAAAGGGACCCAAATTGGAAAGGAGGAAGTGAAACAGTTATTATTTGCAGATCACATGATATTGTACATAAAAAATCCTGAAGACTCCATCAAAAATCTACTAGAGCTAATAAATGAATTTGGCAATGTAGCAGGATACAAAATTAGCATCAAGAGATCCACTGCATTCTTATACACCTATAATGAACTCACAGAAAGAGAAACTAAAAAATCCCATTTACCATTGCAGGAAAAAAAAAAAAAAACTGAGATAACTAGGAATAAACTTAACCAAAGAACTAAAGGACCTGTTCTCAGAAAACTACAGGACATTGAAAAAAGAAATAGAGGAAGATATTAAAATGTGGAAGCATATACCTTGTTCATGGATTGGAAGAATTACCATCATTAAAATGTCCATTCTACCCAAAGCAATCTATAAGTTCAATGCAATCCCTATTAAAATACCAACAATATATTTCATGGAACTAGAACAAATACTCCAAAGTCTATATGGAACCAAAAGAGACACCGAATAGCCACAGCAAAAAAAAAAAAAAAAAAAAAAAAAATTTATTTATTAAATAAATAAATAAATCTTGAAAAAGAAGAACAAAGTAGGAGGGATCACATACCAGATATCAGGTTATACTACAAAGCCATTGTAATAAAAACAGCCTGGTACCAGCACAAGAACAGGCATATAGATCAATGGAACAGAACAGAGAACCTAGAAATTGACCCAAGTCATTATGCTCAATTAATATTTGACAAAGTTGGCAAGAGCATACAATGGAATAAAGGCAGACTCTTTAATGAATGATGTTGGGAAAATTAGACAGCTACATGCAAAAAAAAATGAAGCTAGACCACCAACTTACACCATACACTAGAATAAACTCAAAATGAATAAAAGACTTAAATGTGACTCATGAATCAATAAAAATTCTAGAAGAAAATGTAGGCAACAAAATTTCAGACATCATACACAGCAGAATTTTCACTGATATAGTGCCTAAGAGAAGAGAAACAATGGAAAAAATTAATACATGGGACTACATCAAACTAAAAAGGTTCTGCACATCAGATAATGGGTTAATCTCCAAAATATATGGAGTATTCATACAACATAACAAAAGAAAGACAAAGAATCCAATTAAAAAATGGGCAGAGGATCTAAATAGACACTTCTCCCAAAGGACATACAAATGGCCAAGTGACATGAAAAAATGGTTAATGTCACTAACCATCAAAGAGAGGCACATAACAGTCTGAGGAACAGGGTAGACCCAGAGATGTGGAAGTAGGGTATAGACTGACACCCCTCAGAAGAGGGGGTAGGGGGGGAGGGAAGAGATAAACCACAGAACTTATGTGCATGTATGCATAACTGATGGACATGGACAACAAAGCTGGGGGTGGGGTGGGGGGATGGGGAGGAGGGTGTCAATGGGGAAAAAAGGAGAAATCTGTAACAAAAAAATTAATAAAAAAATAAATAATAAATAAATAAATAAATAAATAAAAAGAATTCATCAAACAACAAGTGCTTGCGAGGGTGTGGAGAAAAGGGGACTCTAGTACACTGCTGGTGGGAATGCAGACTGGTGCAGCCACTATGGAAAACTGTATGGTGTTTCCTCAACAAATTAAAAATTGATCTTCCATTTGACCCAGTGATCCCACTTCTAGGAATATATCCTAAGAAGCCTGAAACACCAATCAGAGAGAAAAATGTACCCCTATGTTCATAGTAGTACTATTTACAATTCCTAAGATCTGGAAACAGCTCAAGTGCCCATCAATAGATGAGTGAATAAAAAAGCTGTGGTACATATACACAATGGAATACTATGCAGCTGTAAGAAAGAAAGATCTCTTATCCTTTGAGACGACACGGAGGGTCCTGGAGAGTATTATCCTAAGCAAAACAAGCCAATCAGAGAAAGACAAATATCACATGATCTCACTTATTTGTGGAATGTAATGAGCAAAACAAGCTGATGAAGAAAATAGACCCAGAGACATAGAAGTAGGGTATAGACTGACAAACCTCAGACGAGGGGGATCGGGGGTGGGGGAGGGAAGAGATAAACCAAAGAACTTATATGCATGTATGCATAACCAATGGACATAGACAACAATGCTGTGGGGGGGGGTGGGATCAGAAGGAAGGTGTCAACTCGAGAAAAAGTAGAAACATCTGTAACAAAAATAAATTAATAAAAGAAAAAGAAAAAAAAATGATCACCATAAAGTGTAACATATTACGAAGTCATATTCCAAAAATATGCTTTCATTAAAAATTTTATAGCCATATTTAAATTTTTGTTTGCATGTTCGTTCATTTTAATCATTAATGCCACTGTAAGGGGTCAAGAAAATTGCTGTAAAAGTTTTCATATGACTTCTATGTGAAAATAGATAAAATCTATTTTATAAACCTAAATTTTGCACCCCTCTCTGTAGCATTCAACTCTTCTTGAAAACTCATTTATGAACATCATTTTAGTGTCTGTTTTTAATCTTTGGCTTTTATAGCTCTAAGAAAGCAGAGATTGTGTCTACTGTTTTCATTACTGTGTCACAGAACATATTATGGAAGAGGCCCAACCTTAATGGAAAAATAATCACACCTCAGTGTAGATTGGTAGTACATTATGAAATACATGTGTCTCTGTGTGAAATAAAAACAATCCATTGTAACTTTGAACCTGAAATTGGTAATCATTTATTTAAAAAATTTTAATATGTAACTGTTAGGTGGGAAGACCTTAAATACTGAAATATAATTTCTTACTCTTTCATGGCCCCAGCAACTAGAGTACATTTGCCCTTAATGGGGCTAATCTGTCTTTTGATATAGTCATGTGATAAGAATAGTTTATACCATTATATTTTGTTTTAGATACTTTTTAAATAATCAAATCTTATATGCAATTTTAATACTTATGATTAAAATGGAAATTAGTGACCTCAGTATGCTACATTTAGATTGGAATATTTGATGCATTATTTAATGCATAAATAGGTTTAAGGATGTGAAAAGCCTTATTTTAGCAACTCCTTACTGGCCTACTATTTAAAAACATGCCCCAGGTATCAGTAAGATTTATGCCACATATTAAAACCCCTTTATACCTATTTTTCAAACTATTTACAAATATGAAAACATATCACCATGATATAAAAAGTCTGAGACTAAAAAACTAATTTTGTAAACAATTTGTCTTTGTGTTCATGTATTTATAAATGAAAGACAACTATAAAATACCTTCAAAACTGACCTCTACAGGCAGGAAATCATTACAAAGAAATGTTGTTCAATAAGGTTTCCTAGTGTTCCTTAATTCAATTTCAGTTTGAACCTTTTTGAAACTAAACAACCAACATTGTTAACAGGTGTTGGATTTTAATAGCTTTTAGTTTGTTTTCTGTGGGATAAAAATGGAAGCTTCATAATGGTGAAAGGACACTTGGTGTTCACACCTCATGGGTGGGCAAATATTTTCTGTAAAAGGCTGGAAAGTAAATATTTTCAGCATTGCATACCACATATTGTCTCTGATGCAACAACTCAATTCTGCTGTGGTAGTTTGAGATTAGCCACAGACAATGCATAAAATGAAGGGGCATCACTGTGTTCCAATAACACTTTATTTACAAAAACAGGCAGAGTGCTGACCCCAAAGTTACAACATAGAATGCAAGCACATAAGAGGAAATAGTTGTATTTTTCATATAGAAGCTGAGGCCTGAGCCAAAAGGGTGAATTCTATAGCTGAGGGCCACTAATTGTGACATCATCACTGACCATTTCTGTACTCTTTAATTCACACAAATTCTGTTAAGCTAAAGAATAAATACCACTTATCCTTTCTTTTGTTACTTCATCATCCTTTGAGCAGAGGCCTGTGTATAAGCAAAATAGTTATGTTTGCTTTTAGATAAAATTAAAAATAAACCATAGAAACATTAATCATTTCCACAAAGAATAATTGTTAGTCCAAAATAACCCCCAAAAGCCCTATAAATGGATAGTAGAAAGTTTATCATAGGAAAATTTGCATTATTATTGTAAAGAATTCGTATGGATTGACAATGGTACAGGATTTTCCCCTATTTTCAGTGGGAGACATTTAGGATAAAGATATACTCAGGGTTAATTATATGAAAGGTTTGACATGAGTTCTAGCTACATGTTTGATAAGATTTAAGTTATCCAAATAAAAACCATTGTTTGTCTTAATTGTGTTCCTGAGGAAGATGACAAAATCCAATTTTCTGATTTGGTCATTTGTTTAAGTATAATGTATACATCCTTGTGATAGAAAACCCTTTTTAAGGTGTTGTGGCAGAGAATATTGTTTCTCACCAATATCTATGACACAAATACGCTTTTTAAACCCCTTGGCAGTTATGCAGGGGCATTTGGTTGTGTTTTAGCCAATGAAATATGAACCAAAGTGATACATATTACTTCCAAGAGTGGTTTCTGAAACTTCTTCAGAAATTTCCATGCTCTGTTAGTTGCCACATACAGAGAAGATAATAGAGATCTCCAAGGCCCAAGAGTGATTGGGTCATGCAATCTTGGAATTAGAGTTCTAGTTGGAATTGGATTTAAAAGCCAAGGTTGTGATATCTTTTTTTTTTTAACTGTTCTTTTAAAAATGTTTTTTTTTTCTTTATTGATTTTATATAGAGAGGAAAGGAGAGGGAGAGAGAGATAGAAACATTGATGAGAGAGAACATTGATTGGCCACCTCCTGCATGCCCCCCACTGGGGATCGGGCCCACAACCTGGGCATGTGCCCTGACCAGGAATCAAACCAGCGACCTCTTGGTGCATGGGTCGATGCTCAACTACTGAGCCACACTGGCCGGGCCAAGGTTGTAATATCTTAAGAGAAATGAATGAATGAAAGATAAAAATATTTTAAGCATATGACTTTTCTAGTTCTAATTTAATACGACATAAAATACATCTTTACTAATTAGAATATATGTGTGTGTATAAATGTGTATATGTATATTATATACATATAAATCTCTCAAAGTTCTGTTCAAAACAATTTCAAATTATAGTTCAGAAAACAGATACCAATTTCCATTAATTATCCTTTCATATAGAATATTTACATCTAAACTTTTCAGTCCTACTCATACAATCTTGTTGCAGAAAATTTAGTCTTTTGCTAATCTTTCCTTTTCCTAAGTGCCAATGTATATGACATTGTACGAAACATTTCTTTTTGCCTTTTAATAGTTTATATGAGAAATGCAGACACAAATAATTTGCCTTATTGCATTTTACAGAACAGTGTTTATCTTTTGCATTCTGCAGCAATTTTGGAAAAAAATAAAATAGATTAATGGATCGATCTTAAATTTAAAAAGCAAATAATGCAGTCACATTTTGAAATCTAAAATTTATGATAATCAATTGTATCACTTCTGTATATCTTGCTACACTATAAAGAGGAAAATGAAGAGAAAGAATTTAGTAACAAGTTAAATTGTAGATTATTTTTTGTGACAGATCCTATTTTATATTTTTAATCTCTAATGAAAGCATTTTTTTACTTAATATGCTTTAAAAATCATTTTGTATTGATCCTATATTATTCTTAATAACTAATTTCAAAATTAAATTTCAATAAAAATGACAAAGTACATTGAAAATTAAGAAAAATAATTCCAAGATTTTATTATACCATCCCTGGTTATTCACCTATAATTGTAATTTTTCTTCGGTCCCCAGGCCAACACTCCAACTGCCGAGACAAACTGGCCAGTAATTGTCATTTTTCTTAATGTATGCAGAAGTACATAGAAGTTTCAAGTAAAAAGCCTGCTGAATAACCAAATTGACATCACAAATGTTTTGGGAATTTATATGTAAATTAGTGAAATTGTTGATTGAAGAGATTTCTCTTGTTATTGTAAATGAATTTAGAGTTATAAGGAAAGAGTCATAAAAATCACAAACATTAGTGATTATCAGATGCTTACAGTACATTACAGTGTACATGCATCTTTTTGACAGTAATCATCACCTTTAACATAAGAAAAATATTAATAAGAATTAGATTACAGAAAAACATAACAAAGATTAAAATAAAAATTATTAAACATTATAGTATCAAGTCAGGAAAGTAGCTATGAATTACAGAAAAATAATATAAAATTATGACACTTAAGCCTATTTCATGCCTAAATTTTTGTTGACATGACATGGAATCTAAATATATTTATTACATTATTTTACTTAATATATTTATATTTTGAGACTTAAGATACTGTTTTTTAATTGTATGATATACAATCATAGTCAGATTTATGTTTAAATAATGATTTAATATTCATTTCTTACCTGTTATGGAACAAATGTCCCCCACAAATTCATATGTTAAATCCCTAACCCCTAATATGACTATATTTGGAAATAGGGCCTTTGTGGAAGTGATTAAAGTTCATAAGGATTGGGACCTGATCTGCTAGGATTAGTGTCCTTATAATAAGAAATACCAGAGAGTTCTCTCTCCACAGGCATGCACTGAGGAAAGGCTATGTAAGGACACAATGAAAAGGCAGCTGTCTGTAATCCAGGGAAAGGGCTTTCACCAGGATGCTTGATCTTGGACTTCCAGCCTCCAGAACCATGAGGGAATACATGTATGTTGTTTAAGCCACCCAGTCTATGGAATTTTGTTATGCAGCCCGAGCGGACTAAGATACTGTCTTTAATAAACAAAATTTTATTCTTGAGTCTGAATGTTAAGGTAGTTTTGTTAGGAAGAGTGCTCTGGTAATAGAAACTTGAGTCCATATATGCCAAAAGGCAATTTTTTTGAGTGTGTTAACAAGTTACTATATTATATAATGAATTCTTATCTGTTTGTAAGAAATATAGAATTGCAAGTATTTTTCTCTCAAAATTTAGTGCTTCTAGTATTTAACATCATGGAAAAGAATACTGAAAGTACTCAGATTGGTTTGTGCATAATTTAATATTTCTGTTGACTGCTTGTATGATCTTTCTCATCCTTGAAATTAAAAATTAATAAGACTATATATTGGTTTTAATCAATTTTCAATATTTTTTCCAGGTACAATTTGTGCACCTTTTCACACTGAGTGTTTTCTTTGTCCTTGTTTTTGTTATTGGTTTGCTTTGTTTTGTTTTGTTTTTGAGATCATGAACTGCTCTACTGAATATTTCACCATTGCTTCTGCTGGGTACTATCATCTTTTATTTAGGAACATAATTGTCAATTTGTTCAGGTCCATTCTCTCTTCTCACCATCTGTAATATCTCTTGCTGGTATAATTTATGTGTCCCTTTCCTCTGTATTTTGGAAGAGTTTCTCACACTTGTTTTTCATATTTTGCAGTTAAATGCAGATATCATGGAAGTTCTTTTCTTTTTATATTAAAATAGTTGTGGAATTTTTAACAACTTTCATCACTCTATCCCTGTTTGATCCTGAATATTGTTTGGTCTACTATTTATAATGCTGCTATTGCCTTCTCTTCATTATGTCTAATATATGATTTTCTCTTCATTTTCAATCTTTACTACAATTTTGTCTTATGTATGTCTTTGTAAATAGAATATAGCTGAATTTGCTTGCCTTAAATACTGATCTGAAAATCTACCTTTTAAATAGTTGAATTAGCTTATATATATTCAAACTAATCACTGATATATTTGGATGTATTCTTGCCATTCTATTTTTATTTTATTTTATTGTACATGTATTTTTATTCTTTTAACTTTTTCCTGCCACTCATTGGTCATTCAAGTTTTAGTTTTGTTCCATTTATTTTTCTTTATTTTCTGTACAGTTTACATGAATTTTCCTAAGTTTTAGTGATTATTATTTTAGTCTATCTAGTGAAATATTCCATTATATAAAGATGGTATACAAAAAATAAAAAATAGTTTCCTCTAACCAAGTTTAGAAACCATTACAAATATACTTCAAGGTTCTTATATATACTTTTCCCTTATCATAGTCCCCTTCTTGCCAGAGGTAATCACTTTACTGTTATTGATGTTTATCATTTTATGATTTTCTTTATACTTTAACAACATATGCATGCATTTATTTAAAATGTTTTATTATTTTGCTGTTTTAAACTTTGTTAAAGTATCTAGTTTATTATATGTCTAGTTTTCCAGTTATATTTTTCACTCAAAATTAAGGTTTTCCAGATTATGCACTGCTGATATATCGTATTGGATACAAAGCTATGAACCACCTCAGATTTTCTTCACTTCTTCTTTTCTTCTAGCTGTGTCCCAGTCTTTTTTACCACACCACATAGGATGGGGCCAAACAATCATTTGTCACTGCTTGACTCTCCCACTTGCTTCCTATCACACAGCTAGGTAGACCAACCCAATAGCCAGAGTCTCCAGTTCTTCTCACTGGTTCCATCTTTAGATAAGACAGTCTATTACAAGATTGGTAGTCACTCACATCGACTACTCAGAGGCACAATTTCACCTCCTAGCCTGTCCAGAGAAATCTCAGATGCTGAGTGAACCCACTTGCTGAGCAGCCTTTAGTGGCTCTTCGTGGCTTGCCATGAAATGGTAGCCAACAGTGTAAAACAAACTTTGTTTCATATCTTTACTTGCTTTTTCCTTATGCATGCTGCCTTAGGCTTCCATCTCCTAAATAAATTGTAAGCTGTTTAACCCATACCCCAAGTTCTGTTTATTAAGGACCTGGGCAAAGAATAACATAGCCCTGTTTGTTTCCCCTTCCACTTATCATTTTGCATTTCTAGCAATAAAATCATAGTTTAGGGATGCCATGATGAAACACTCATATTTAATATAATTTATGCTCTTCTATCAATTTAGACCATTGTGTTCATAACATCTAAAATGCGCTTCTTATTCTATTAATATAGAACTGAGTTCATTGCATACCCCTTTCACTTTCTCCTCCCTGCTTCAACCAAACCTGCTTCCCCTCTGGTATGCTGTCTAACTCAGCGAATGAACCCAAGAACTGTTTGTTCTCACTTCTTATTCAAATGCAGTTATTAACCAGATCTCTCAGTTCTACTCCTAAATACTTCTTGAATCCACTTCTCTCTTTACTTCTTCATTTTCATGGATTAATCATGGCAGCCATGATCTCTCACTTGGACCATTTCAATCATCTCCCAATCAGACTTTTCCTTCAATCTCTGTAATCTCTAGTTCATTCCTAAATCTGCTGCCAAAATATCCACTTTAAAGTGATACCAACCAATACTTGCTAAAAAAAATCTCTTCAGTAATCCTCATTGCCAACATTTTAAGATAAAATCCAAGCTCTTAGCATGCCATACAGTGGCCTTTGTGATCAGATGATTCACATTCAGCTATTTAAGATTTTTAAACACCTCATAATTCCTTCACACCTCATAGTATTTTTTACATGCCATTTCTCCTATCTGAAATATCTTTCTTCTTTAGTCTATCTGATAAATTCCTATTAATCTTTAAGAGATAGCTCAATATTCACATTCCTTCCTTTCTTAGGCCTTTCCTGATATCTATACCATTCCTTCTTTATTGATGACTCAATTCTCTCCATGTGTCTCTTACACACTTCCAGGGGGCATGGTCTCAAGGCAAAGGTAGATAAGCTAGAGACCAAGTGGAAACATAATAAGTACTTTCTCAAGCCTCTTCTTTGGTCAAGTCTGCTAACATCCTGTTGACCAAAGCAAGTCACATGCAGGAGGCCATAATCAAGGAGGGGGAACATAATGACTTTACAGAGTGAAAAGGAACTGCAAGGTTCTATGGAAAAAGGCAAGAATACAAGGAAGGGTGAACAGTTAGGGCCATTAGAACAAATGATCTACAACACATTGTGAATATTAATTCCTGAAAACCTGGGCTCCATAGAATTTTTTTTTTTTTAAAGCACACCTAGTGATCAAATTGACCAAATCTCCACTTGAGAATGCACTGTACGGAAAAGGACTAGAAGATGTTAGGGATGACCAGAAATCACGAGCTTCTGGAAATGATGCTCAGTTTAAATATCATTACAAACATATCTCCTTGCCAGTTAGTGTAATAGCTTCACTGGTTTTTACTTGTTACTATTTTTAACAGGTGTGCTTTTAGAGAGCTAGATGTTAAGTGAGATTGGCATGAAGAATGTGAAGAGAGATAATATGAAGGTGGATACTATAAAATAAATACTATACAACATAGTAATTGCTGCTACAAATGGAAAATAAATGTGCTTTGCTCTTTTTTGTGATTCTGTTGAATAGATCCTGAGTTCCACAGACAGATCAAAATGCATCTTAGAAAGTCTGTTTTACTTTTTCAAATATGAAAGAATGTAAAAGAGAAAACATCTGGAAAAATTTTATTAGGTTATCCATAAGAACCTTAATTAAAACATAATAACTATATATTCACATTAAAGACATATTTAAGTGACAGCCAGAAGTGTTTACCCAGCTTGTTTGCGGTGGTCTAGCTATTTAAGCAGATGGCTCTGTGTGCTTTTGAAAGACACGTTTCTTGAACTTAAGTTGACTGAATAAATATATTAAATGAATCCCATAGATATTGAAAAGCTAAGTCCTGGATGTGAAAAGACCTGGCAATGGATGATAATTTTAAGTTAATCATAAATTACTGTAGGTGTAATAAGAAATCATTGAGTTGAATGACCCATGATTTTACCTATCTTTTTCTTAGATGCTACTGTATTGTCACTATCATTTCCACTGTTGATTCCTTTTAATGGCTGTCACATATACATAGATATATGTGAGGGATGGCCTAATTCTTGATGGAAGTAGGGGCCGATTATACAGAGTAGTCCTAGGGTGGGAAAAAGTCAAATTGACATTCCTGTAAGTGAGCAGAGCACGTTATGGTTGACATCTAGGAAAACAGGCAGCCTATGAACAACACACTGGAAAATTTTTCTGAGTCTCAGTTTCCTTTTCAATAATATGGGGCAGTAAGACTGACCGCAATAAGAGATAACATATGAAATGCACCTAGTAGGTATCTAACATTTAGCCAGGGGTCAAGAAATAGTATTTATTGCTATACCATTACTGTTGTTAGTATAGATGATATAATATTTAGTTATTGTCCAAGAGAATGGATTATTAAAATTATAGCTAATGTAGTAACTTAAAAACTTAAGCTTTTAATAAAAGTAACACCTTAAGCCATTTCAAGAAACACAAATAATAAATAATATGTCATAGTTTGTATACATTATCTTTTGACATGTAAATAATATGTAAATAAAATGTATTTGTTACATAACGATTAGTAGCCACTAAATAAATATGAATTTGCTTTCTCTCTTTCTTACTCTAAAAAGGATAACTTGCTAAATACTCTAAGGGATATACTATTGGTCGAATAAGATGATGTTCTACCCTAGCACGCATATCACTAATTGGGGGGAGGAAGAAATCAATGCTGTTAACATTTATTTACCTCTGACTCACAGGCATTAGGCAACACATTGGAAAAATAAAGGTAAATAAGCCATGGTCTACTATTTTCAAGAAGTTCACCCTCTCTTATAATTTCCTGTTTTCTTACCCATTGTAATTGATTACTCTGTGTGGAGGCCCACTAGACTCTGTTTAGACAACAGTTATAATTTTTATAACTTGAATACATAAACCCATCTTCCCCATTACGTTATGAAGTACATTACCCATTTTACATTATTTTACACATAGATCAAGGACCTGACAAAGAATCCCTATCGTATAGCAGTCTCCTTGTTTAAGGTGAATTATGAGCCTTATTTTATAACTGTCAAAAATGATCCCTTATGGATCACAGGTCTAAAAATAAAATACAAAACTATAAAACTCCTAGAAGATAGCACAGGAGAAAACCTATATGACCTTGGGTAGGGCAGTGACTTTTTAGATACAACACTAAAGGCATGATCCATGAAAGAAATAATTGATAAGCTGGGCTTCATTAAAATTAATAACTTCTGCTTTGAGTAATACAATGCCAAGAGAATGAGAAGACAAGCCACAGACAGGGAGAAAATATTTGCAAGAGAAACATCTGATAAAAGACTGTTATCCAAAATATACAAAGAACTGTTGTATACATAAGAAATTCTCCACTGTAGATCCGGAACATCTGTCAACTTAGAGATCATAACAAACGATAGTTTGGGGGTTGGAGTAAGAGTTTTTCTTTCTTTTTTTTTTTTTTACCAAGTATAATTTGTATAAGACTTTTTAAAAATTTTTATTGGTGAGAGTATTATAGATGTCCTCCCCTTTTCCCCCCATTGCCACCCTCCTCTCTGTTCCCACCCCACCCCAGGCCTTCACCCCCACCCCCCTTATTGTCTGTGTCCATGGGCAATGCTTATATGCATATAAGTTCTTTGGTTAAACTCTTCCCACCCCACCCCCTTCCCTCTGAGATTCGTCAGTCTGTTCCATGTTTCGGTGCCTCTGGTTCTTTTTTTTTTTTTAAAAAAGAGGGCATAGTCTCAAATGCCTAATTACTCTCTACTGTTAGACGCTGGTTCATCTGTAATCACTAGATACTTTCAAGGCTGAGTATTGCTTCTAGAGAGTTGATGGTTGTAATGTTTGAAAGAGGGGACAAAAACAGGTAATTAAGTTTTTGTGAAAAGAAGGACTAGTTATATAGTTCCCATTAAGTTTTTTTTTTGAAATTAAAAAAAATAAAGAACCCTATCTAGAGAATATAGAATTCTCAAAAATATTTTATTTCAAATCTACTGGGCTTGACCATTTAATGTTCAAAGTCAGATAAATGCAATATAAAACATTAAAAAGTCTATCTTTCAAATTACCCGGGGGAGGGGGGGGAGTGTCAGACTAAGGAGAAACTATGAAGTTGGCTTAGTTTGTCTTTAACATGACACTCTTTTTCTGAGCTTAACCCCCCACTTTAGCAATCACTCCTTTCTCCCTTACAATCCTTTCCCCACCAGTGTTTTTATGCTTTCTCCCATTAAGGAAAAAAATGGTGTCATAAATGAATTCACAATAAGGTACTATAGAGGCTTGGTTCTCAAAGTGTGTTCCACAGAGCAGAGAAGTTGGCATCACCATTTACTGAATAAGAATCTGTATTTTAATAAGGTTCCTGTGTGCTTCATATACATTTTTTGACAATTTAATTTTATTTAACTTTATTTTTATTAACACTACTATAGATGTACTAATTTTCCCCACCTTTGTCCACCTCCACCTAGCCAGTGACCCCCTTCCCTCTGGCCATCACATGTTGTCTATGTCTATGGGTTATGCATATATGTTCTTTGGCTAATCCCTTCACTTTCTTTCATCCAGTTCCCCCTCCCTACTCCTTTCTGACAGCTGTCAGTCTGTTCCATGTATCCATGCCAATTTTGTCTGTCACTTTATTCTGTTCATTAGATTCCACATATAAGTGAGATCATATGGCACTTGTCTTTCTCTAACTGGTTTACTTCTCTTAGCATAATAATCTCCAGGTGCATTCATGTTGTTGCAAAATATTAGATTTCCTTCTTTCTTACAGCCACATAGTATTCCATTGTGTAAATGTACCACAGCTTTTTTATCTACTCATCTACTGATGGGCACTTGGGCTGTTTCCAGATCTTGGTTATTGTAAATAATGCTGCCATGAACATAGTGGTGCATATATTCTTTCAAATTAGTGTTTTGAAGATTCTTGGTATATATTCCCAGAAATAAGATACCTGGAAAAGGGAACTCACTGTATGGGAGACCATATTCACCAATGATACATCTAATAAGGGGTTAATTTCCAAAATATATAAAGAACTTAACACAACTCAACACCAGGAAGGCAAACAATGCACTTAAAAAATGGGCAGCCCTGGCCAGTTTGACTCAGCAGTTAGAGCGTCGGCCCGCGGACCAGAGAGTCCCGGTTTCGGTTCCCGCTAAGGGCACGTACCTCGGTTGCAGTTTGTCCCCAGCCCCGGTTGTGTGGGTGGCAACCAGTCGATGTGTCTCTCTCATGTCGATGTTTCTGTCTCTCTTCCTTCCTCTCTCCCTTCCGCTCTATGTGAAAATAAATGCAAAAATGTCCTCAGGTGAGGATAAAAAAAAAAATGGGCAGAGGACCTGAACAGACACTTCTCTAAAGAGGACATATAGATGGCCAATAGACATATGAAAAAATGCTCAATGTCCCTAATCATCAGAGAGATGCAAATTAAAATCACAATGAAGTATCACCTCACACCTGCCAGAACGGCCATCATCAGTAAATCAACAAACAACAAGTGCTGGTGAAGATGTGGAGAAAAGGAAACCCTAGTACATTGTTTGTGGTAATGCAGACTGGTGCAGCCACTGAGGAAAACAGTATGGAGTTTCCTCAAAAAAAAAAAAATGGAACTACCTTTTGACCAAGCAATCGAATACATTTAAAAAAGATACCCAGGCCCAGGCCAGTTTGGCTCAGCAGTTAGAGTGTGGGCCTGTGGACCAAAGGGTTGTGGGTTCAGTTCTGGTCCAGAGGCTCCTGCCTTGGTTGCAGTTCGATCCCCAGCCCTGGTCAGGGTTGTGCAGGAGGCAACCAATTGATGTTTTTCTTACATTGATGTTTCTCTCTTTCCCCCCCCCCCCCACTCTATCTGAAAATCAATGGAAAAATATCCTCAGGTAAAGATTAAAAACAAACAAACAAATAAATAAATAAGATAACCAGGAGATTTATATGCACACTAAAGTTTGAGAACATTGGTGGAATGCTTTCCAGGGCAGTGGTTCTCAAAGTGTGATGCCTGGATAAGCAGTTATCAGCATCAGCTTAGAATTTATAAGAAAAGTAAATTCTCAGGCTCTGCCCCATATGTGTGTCAGAAACTCGGGGGGTGATTCACAGCCATCTGTGTTTTAAGAAGCTTTCCAGAGGATTCTGATGCATGAAAAAGATTTAAAGATCACTCTTTCAGGGTATCTGCATGTATAGAGCCAGCCAAATGCACCATAAAAAGTGAAAAGAGTTGAGAGTTTTAGCCCATGCAGGGATGGGGAACCTTTTTTCTGCCAAGGGCCATTTGGATATTTATAACATCATTCACGGGCCATACACGCTTATCAACTTAAAAATTAGCCTGCTACATTTGGTCAGGCAAATTTGGTGAGGTGTGTGATGTTAGCTGGTTCTGATAAGGCCCAAGGGCCAGATGTTCCCCACCTCTGCAAGCCTTTGGCTTTCCTCCAATTTGCCTAATTCTGAAATTCAAGATTTTTCCCAAAATAGCCTATGTGTACTTTTCAGATTAGGCCATTAACTTGTTTCATGTCTTCTGAGAGTAAATCTCTTGATACCAATTGGTTTAATTCAAGAATTCTGCTCCATTACTTTAGCTATTTCAACCTGTGAAATTTCACACTACCAGGACATCAGGCTGTACAGCAATTTTAATTAGCTGCCTATGATATGGAGAAGATCATGGACTTACTTGAATTACATCAGTAACTTAAAAGCTTCTGTAAAATAGGATTCTGTATCTTTACTTTTCCTCCCCCAATTCATTGACCAGATGCCCTTTGTTTAAATTTATTAACACTGTTTTTCAATCTAAACTGGTGTGTGTGTGTGTGTGTGTGTGTGTGTGTGTGTGTGTGTGTCGATTAGCTGATGTTTCAGATCACAGCCTATTGCTAGCAAATATCACTGCAAGGAGGCATTCTTCACTGGTTTAATGTGCTTTCCAATTCAAGGAGTGGTGATTAATGCAGCTTATACTCCAAAGTAAATAAGAAGTGTATGAAGGTATGAATGATTATCGTTGGTAGTGATCACATTTAAAATAAGGCACTTGACCACAGTGAAAGTAGTTGCGATACATTTATTGCTTTAAGATAGCCTCTAGTGTTCTTCCAAGACAAACAACGGAGTAATGGAATGGCTAGGTAAGAATATTCTATACTATTCAGATAACTTGTCTGCTGTTATTGAAAGTCTTTCCCAGTGTTAAAAAAGAGAAAATTGCTCTTTTTCAATGGTATGGCTCTAGTTCATTTCACTGTTATGGCACTGAATGAGTTGCTTTTACTTTCAATAATGCTTATTTTGTTCCAAACTATGAAATACTCATTCTACCTTATATGGAGGTATAAAGAAGTTAGTCTTGATGCCCAACATAACTGAAATGATCACTCCTTTAGCACATTCATGAAAGTGTGAAGTATATTCAATCTCACTAACCCACAACAATAGCCTACTAGTTATGACACATTTGTTTTCATTCACAAGGGAGCACATTAGTGTAAAGTGCTACAGACTTACAGCTCTATATGTGCCCTGAAGATGTGTCGAGACTTCACTGCAAATTGTTCAAACTAAGTGAGAATCATTGATAACAAAGAAAACCATCCCTCAGGGAACATTTCTGTGTCATATTAAAAATTATTTTTGGCACCTTTTCAGAGTACAACAGCAGCACATTCATACTAAGGTTGGAATTAATGGATGAAAACAGATGAGCTATTAATTAATATCCTTTCACAACAGTCAAGTGAAGATAATTGTTCAGCCAGCCAAGAGTCAACCTTTTCAGAAACGTTTGCAGAGTGGAAATATTGACTGAGTTGAGAAACTTATTGGAAATTGAAGGTTGGGTACAATTCCAGTCTAATAGACCTGGGCAATGAAATCAGTTTACCTCTCAGGCATGCAGTAATCACTGTCATCAACTGAGAAACATTCATTTTGTTTAAAAAAAAAAAAGGGAAGAGCCCAGCTGGTGTGGCTCAGTGGATTAAGTATTGTCCCACGGACTCAGAGATCCCGGTTTGATTCCCAGTCAGGGCACATGCCTGGGTTGTGGGCTTGACCCCATTGGGGGGCATGCAGGAAGCAGCCAATCCATGTTTCTCTCTCCCATTGATGTTTCTCTTGCTCCCTTGCTCTCTCTCTAAAAATCAATAATCACATATTTTTAAAAAAGAAAATGTAAATACAATTCTAATAAATGTTTAGCTTAGTCACTATTTAGAAAGTTAGATTTCTTTGTATTGCAAATATAAATTTTAACTCAGTGCATACGTGCTTCTATATTTATCATCTGTCAATCAGAGTGTGCATCAATCTCATTTCATTGATAGACTAGTCTTGTGTTTTAGCAATTAGTAGATAATGACACTAGCACTTATGCTTTCCTTTTATGTTTTAACTTTCTGCTAAAGTACAGCAGACATACAGTAAAGGTAGAAATAATAAGTATATATAATGCATTAAATTAATTTTCTAACTGAATACAGTCAATGGAATTAGCACTCAGTATGGGAGGTTATCAGGAAAAGCACAGTAAACAAGGATAAGGTTGTTGTGCAGATTTAAGTCCTTGCCTTCTCCATTGTTCAGAGCTTCTAGAGATTAGTCATCCTCCTCTTCCCAGTAAGAGAGGAAGACAACTTCACAAATGGAGATTTTCCTTATAAATGTCCATTTAGTGTATGCAGTTTTTATGTATTTTATTGTCACAACTAGAAGCAAGAATGACTTAATTTTTCTGCATAGTAAGGTTCATAGTCAACAAACCTTTACTTATATGTATCTCAGGGAACCTTTTGAAAGGATATTAAGGCTAACTAATAGTCATATTGGGTTGTTGTCTTCACTTTTTTGTGGTGCTTCATCTTACACAGCTCTGTAAAAGAATAATTAGAATCCTGCTTCAGTATAGATACTAAATCAACAAAAAAGAACCTCTAGGCCCTTGAGATTTTCTTTAAATTTTAGAGGACCGGCTCTAATTCCTAATTCTGATTAATATTTGTTCCTGTATCTTCAGTACACTGTTGAGACATTATTCACGTGGAATAATTTTTTCCTATTACTTTTCTAATTCATGCACATAATTAAGCCAAGTGATTGTTATGTCACAATATTATAGGAGCCATAAAATAGGCATTATAGAACCTAACCAAAGGTCTAGTGGACTTAAATGCTACTAGAAATAAATGCAAAATCACATGTAGTTAATCAATTGTATATCCACAATGGTAAATTTATTTCTTTGGTTGGTTTTATAAATAGTTATATCTCTATCAGCATTAATAGTGATTATTATCAATTATCAATGATAATTTATCAGGTCTTGATAATTTAGTTCTAGGTGTTCTTGATTGAGGATAACTGAGACTTTTCCCCTATATTACCAGTTATCATACTCTTACTGTATTTGGTTGTAGAGAGATTGCGTCTTACTTCGACCTTCAAATTGGCAGAGCTAATGAACTTTATATAAAAGTTTTAGGTCACAGAGATGTGGAAGTAGGGTATAGACTGACACCCCTCAGAAGAGGGGGTGGGGGGAGGGAAGAGATAAACCACAGAACTTATGCGCATGTATGCATAACTGATAGACATGGACAACAAAGCTGGGGACGGGGTGGGGAGATGGGGAGGAGGGTGCAATGGGGAAAAAAGGAGAAACATCTGTAACAAAAATAAATAAATTAATTAATTAATTAAAAAAATAGTTGTTGAAGGAATTAAAGAGGAAATAATGTAAGATTGGGGAAATAAAGATAAAAAAAACCTAAAAAAAATAAATAAATAAAAAAATAAAGGTTTTAGGTCAGAGGTGTTGGAGAGGAACATTTTTACTCTACCATACAAAATTCCTTTCAATTGGTCTTATAATCGAATTGACCTGAGACAGGTTAACAGGAGAAAAACAAATTTAATTTAGTATATATGGAGACCCTACATACATAAGAATTTTGAAGACTGATGGTAAAATGAGGTATATATGCCATCTTTAGCTAGGGAGTGGGATAGGGGCGTAGGGTTTCAGAAGCGAGGACAGTAATTTACAGGATGATAAGAAGAGCAGATGTTCAGTAATTAGATGTTTGCCCTGTCCTATAGACAGGTTATAAAAAAATATCTCTGGTTATAATTCTTATATGCCTAAGGCACCCAATTTAAATTATTTAAGGGATAGATAAAAGTTTCTCTTGAGCCTGCAAGGTCTTGATTGCCATTAGCTCAAAATAATCCACATGCCAAAGTGGCACATCATGGGGCAGCCTGTTCTGAACCCCTTCAGAAGCATTGGAACTAGTGCATATGGTTATGCATTTTTGCCCTGCACCTGTTCACCTGGCTATGGATGTGAGTTGGGGTACAAATTCAGTCCATGCTTGCCTAGCCAATTCCTATACCCTTGAGTGGAACTGAGGCTTTCAGAAGATAGGGCACTTCATTTTTAACCAAAAAGTGTTGTCTATACCCAAGCCATAAGGGGACTATCCAGAGGGAGCCTTTAAAATTTTCTAAAATGATGCCAAGTAGGGTAGAGATGGCCCTGAAAGTAGCTTCTCCTCACAACTATACTTGCATGTGAAGTGTTACCATTTTCATAGAAAGGCAAGCTTTCATAAAATATGCTTTGGCATATTAAATCTTAATATAGTATAAATAAGGATGCTTAATGCATCAGAAACCACATTTTCAATTATGCCTCTATAAGAATTATGTTGAACTTTCTAACACTGCAAAAGAATAGGTAGCTAATTCTATTCACAGAGCATATATTTTTACTATTAAAAATGACCTTACACATTCATACATCAGAGTACAAATTTTATTTATGTTATTCTGAGTGTAAATGTGTGTGTGTGTGTGTGAGAGAGAGAGAGAGAGAGAGAGAGAGAGAGAGAAAGAAAAAAAGGAAGAAAGAGAGAAAGAAAAAAAGAGAGAAAGAAAGAAAAGAAAGAAAGAGATTTACCCACATATCAATGGAAAATAATTATTGTACTGATGGTCAAAATTTTGCTTGGGCTTTGATAATTTTTCTCTCAGTATGCTCTCTCTCTCTTGTTCTTGCTCTAATTCTCACTCTTACTCTTTACTCTCATTCTTTCTGTCTGTTTCTCAGTATGTTTATTCTTGGATAGTGATAATAATAATAATAAAAATTTAAATGCAACTACCCTGGTAATCAGGGTTAATGGAAGGGAACAATATTTTAGATGATACGATGTGACAGTAAATTTGCCTGATTTTTAAAATAAATAATCCTACTGAAATTAGGTGGAATGCATAGCATATATGGGACTTTACTTACACATAATGAAGCCACTTCCCTCTATATCATATACAAAACTAAATTCCAGATCAATTAATATAGTAATTGTCTTTACAATATCTATAAAGTTGTTAAAATAACATATAATCTTGAGGTAAGGAATAATGTCTTAAGTAAAACATTAGATCCAGAACCCATAAAGTAAATAATATTGATATTAGTAAATTTTATTACATAACAGTTTTTTAAAAAGCACTGTAAAGTTAACATTCAAGTGTCTAACTGAGAGAAAATAATTGCAATTCATATGACATATAAATAATTAACTTAGACAATAAAGAAAGAACCACAAATCAATAAGAAACACACAGATCCTAATAGAAATGTGTGCAGATGATATGAATGTATAGTTCACAGAAAGAGAAATACAGATAGCCAATAAACTTTTCAAAGAATGTATAATCTCTTTCAGTAGAAATCACAGATATTTGAGTTTTAAAAATTAGGAACATCATTTTTCACATATCAAATTTCCAAAAATGAAAACAGTGGTTAACAATCCACTATCTGAGAGGGCATGTGAAAATAAATATTCTAATTTATACTGGTGTACCATTTAGGAGGGCAATTTGAAAAACACATGAGATAGTACTTATACTTGAATAAACCAGTAGGCTAGATAGACATGTAAAGAATAACTATAATGTATATAATGTTCCTTGAAGTTCATAGACAATGCTGTGGGAGATATCACCAGGAGCATCATAACATGGGTTTATGATATTCTGACTTTTAATCACATATCTTTAATGGATAATCAAAATAAAAAATAGTAATGTTAGAATTTAACATTTTTTTTTGTAGTAACACTGGGGGGGGGGTGGGCCCGCCCCCACCCTTCCCCCCGAGAGGGAGAGGATGCCCCCCTGAGCCAGAATTTTACATTTTAAAGTGTTCTTTTTATAGAAGTGTCTATACTACCATGTCTTTGTCTCTATCTGTGAAGAATTCTGATAATTTTCCCAAAGTCAATAATTCACTTTGTTCAGTAGATGATGAAGATAATCTTCTTAAAGCATCTTCTATGAAACAAACATTTCATTATACTTTTAATATGCAATACCAGAGTCTGTGATTTTAACAACTATCTTATCTTTGTGTACTAATTCATATGAAGGTGGGGGGGAGGTTGAGAGCAGGGAGGAGGGTTTCAATGGGGAAAAAAAGAGGGATATCTATAATACTTTCAACAATACAGATAAATTAAAAAAAGAAATTTCCATTAATGAGAAAATGATGAAGTAGATAATATTACATATAGAGTATGAACTATTTTGTGTCAATTAAAATGAGAACATCTCTAAGTTACTTTGTGAGTGAAAAACAGTGAAATTTGAAGAATGGCACATATTGTGAGCCAATAAGCCTGTAGTTAGCAGAATTTCTAATATGCCCCACAAAGCTGTCCTGCTCTAATCTCCAGATCCTGTGACTATGATGAGATTTCCCTTCTTCAGTTATATTGTTATAAGGCACAGTTAACATTAAGCTAGAGAGATAATCCAGATGTGCCTGATAATTACTTGAGAACTTTCTCCAACTGATGGTAAAATATGTGAAAGATATTTGAGTCATGAGAACAACTCAATGTACCAGACTTGATTTAAGATGGAATGCGGACAGCCTTAAAGAGCTGAGAATACTCCCCAGCCTATAGCCTGCAACAAAAAAGGAACCTCACTCTTATAACCACAATGATCTAAATTCTATCAATGACAGAGATGAGTTTGGAAGAGGATCCTGAGCTCCAAGTGAGAACACAGCCAGCCAACACCTTGACTTTGGATTTGTGAAGCCCTAAGTAGAGAATCTAGCCATGCAGTGCTGTATTGCTGACATACAGAAATGTGAGCTAATAAATGGGTTTTATTTTAAGCCACTAAGTTTGTAGTAATTTATTATGGCAGCAATATAAAACTAATACAGAGCCTATCTATGTATAATATACACAGCTGCTTTTGACAAATAAATTGATATGAGTGATTACTCTGAATTGGAGAGGGATTGAGGAGGAGGACAGGAAGAGTTTTTTTTTTTCTTTATATACTCCTGTTTTCAATTTTTTTGTACAATGAGGATGAATTATTATATTAACTTAGTAATTAACAAAAGCAATTTAAAAGTATAAAGCCATTTATGGAGACCTAATTGTAAAGAAGCATGGAATTTTCTCATTCAGATTATCCATATATTTTATGGATGCTTATAATGGGCTAGGCAGTATTAGACACTGGGTATAGAGTAGTCAATGAAATGTTATCCCCAGTCTAATGGAGGTCAGAATCTGGTGGAGGATGTTAAGTACCAAGTTTGTTAAGTTCTATTTGTTAAAGAACCAAGTGCAGGGTACTAGGCAGATAGCAAGGTCACTTCAGAGACAAAGCAAGAAAAGTTGACCAGAGCAGAGTTCAAGAAGTACATTGTAAGGAGTGTTAAAGTGGTTGAATTTGATTCTGAGCACAATAAGACACTTTTAAAACATTAAAATAGGCGATGGCATAATCTTACTCATAGTATAGAAATACTACTCTGGCTACCTCATAGAGAATACACTGGAGAGGGGAGTGGGAGAAAGATGTTTGTTTCATAAGAAAGTATTGTATTGTACATGTATTTATATGCCACCTGTATATTCTATTTCACATTTTAAAAATATAATGAAATATTCTAAAATAAGATAGCAGAAGTAGGGATGAGGTGAGAAATGTCACAGATATTTAGGAGGTAGTATCAATAATCCTTACTGATCTTGATATGAGAGGGAGAAAGCAGGAGTGAGACAGCAAGAGTGTCACCAAAGTTTTTGTTCCATTCACTAATGAGAGGATACAGGAGGAAAAGCAGTTCTACAGGGAGAAGATAATGGTCCCCATTCTGGGCTTTGCTGGGTTTGAGGTATTTCTGAGACATCCAATTGCAGGTAATGGGTAGATAGCTCAGTTCTGGAGTTCAGTGGAATAATTTAGATTTTATATATTTTCCCCCTAGAATTATTGAGGTATACTTGGCATACAAAAACTGCACGTAATTAATGTATACAATTTGGTGAGTTTGGACATATGTAGACACTGTGTTACCATCACCACAGTTAAGGTAATAAACACTGGATTTTATATCTTATGAAGGCTTTTCACATCACATAACAGAAAATGTAAGTAATAGTGGCTTGTAAAACACAGGTTTGTTTTTCGTAAATATAACCAATTAGAGACAGACAAACATCTTTAGACATTGTTTTAGGTGTTCAAAAATGCCATCAAGATCTCACCTCTTTTTAGGTTTCTGTTCTTTTATACCTACAGTGTGTCAGTGTGTGTGTGTGTGTGTGTGTGTTCAAAGGATGAAATGAGAATGGATAGGCCCAACAAGCTTTCCTCCACTTTTTTTTATTGTTGACACTACTACAGATGTCCCCATTCCCCCCTACTTTGCCCACCTCCCTTCCACCCTCACTCCCTCTTCTTTCTGGCCATCACTACCCTGTTGTCTGTGTCTATGGGTTATGCATAAAGTATGTTCTTTGACTAATCCTTTACCTTCTTTTATCCAGTCTCCCCTTCCTTTCTGACAGCATACCTCTGTTTCTATTTTGTTCGTCAATTTTGTTAATTAGATTCCACATTACGTGAGACCATATGGTATTTGTCTGTCACTGACTGGCTTATTTTACTTAGCCTCCACTTTTATCAAAGAGCTCATTAGCAGAATTCCCTTATAGTTAATTGTCTTTAAAGTAGGAGATGGCAAGGAATAAAGAATAATAGTAGCTGGGTTAGTGAAGCAACAAAATCAGCCCCAAAATGTAGATAAGTTTCAATCCATGGCAATAGGTACAGGGAAAGTGTATACAGTTAAAAATATTTGCAAATATATATCTGATGAAGGACTGTTATCCAAAATATAAAAAGAACCCTTAAAACTCAACAATAAGAAAGCACACAACATGATGAATAATGGGTCGTAGATCTGAACAGACACCTCACCAAAGAAGATATATAGATGGCAAATAAGGATATGAAAAGATGCTCCACATCTTATGTGATCAGATAAATGCAAATTAAAACAACAATGAGATACCACTACACACTTATTAAAATGGCCAAAATCCACAGCACTGACAAGACCAAATGCTAGTGAGGACGTGAAGCAACAGGGACTTTTGGTCATTGCTGGTGGAAATGCAAAATGGTACAGCCAATTTGAAAGTCACTTTGGTGATTTCTTACAAAACTAATATGCTCTTACCATATAATTCAGCAATCATGCTCCTTGGTACTTACCCAAAGGAGTTGAAAAATTATATCCACACAAAAACCTGCATGTGGATGTTCGTTCATAACTGCCAAAACTTGGAAACAATCAAGATGTCCTTCAGCAGGTGAATGGATAAACTGTAGTACATCCAGACAATAAAATATTACTCAGTGATAAAAAAGAAACTATCAAGCCATTAAAATACTTGGAGAACTTTAAATGTGTGTTACTGAATGAAAAAGTCAATCTGAAAATTCTACATACTATATGATCCAACTATATGGCATTCTTGAAAAGGCAAAACTGTGGTGGCAATAAAAATATCAGTGGTTACCATAGTTTAGGTGTGTAGGGGTGGGGATGAATAAGAAAAACACAGAGGATTTTTAAGACAGTCAAGGTACTCTGTGTGATATTATAATGATGGATATATGTCATTATACATTTGTCCAAGCCTATAGAATGTACAAAATCAAGAGTGAACCATAATGTAAACTATGAACTTTGGGAGATTATGACTCAATGTAGGTTCATCAGTTATTTAAAAATTATCATTCTGGTGGGGAATATTGATAATGGAAGATGCTATGCATATGTGGGGGCAGAGGGTACCTAAGAAATCTCTGTATCTTCCTCTTAATTTTGCTACGAACCTAATACTACTCAAAAATATAAAGTATGGTTTAAAAAATCAAATCATAATGATAAAAATGAAAAATCACTAAAAGGGTATTTATTTGTTCATTCATTAAGCTAACAATTAGCATATTTTTTCCATGCACTCTACTAATTATTGAAGAGCCAGCCTGCATTATAATTTAAGGTGACAGGAACTCAAGAAATGTCTATGCTTGTCCTGCAATGCTCGTAACATATATCACTAATTCCAGACTTCTTTCTTACTCATGCCAAATATGACTTCAGAGTAATTACTAACACAATCCAACAGGTCACCATTAACCATTAATCAGAATTTGGCATGCAAGATATAATCTATTTCTTATCCCCTATCTCATACATTGCATATATGCCAGAATTTAAACTTAATATGTGTGAATAATAATACAGTTATTAAAATAATTTAGAGCTCTTATTTAAATCTAGAAATATACATGTTTTAAAGCACAGTAATCACATGTGTGTTGCTGTAGTATAGTAGTCATCTGTCTCCTGATTTATAGGCTATATGCTAACTGTGTACAGATTTTTCCTTCCTTTATATTCATCTCATATATTTACAAATTGCAGACTGTAAAGTCATCAACATGATTAATGCAGAGTTTTAAAATTTCCCAGAATATATTCTCTGTCTCTTTTATGTATTCAAATAGATAAAAATCTAGAAATATATTAGGCTTTGAAAATTACTGGAAAATATTTCTCAAATGTGGATGTCTTTACTATATGTGAAATATACTGATTGCTGACACATTTGGTTCTGTACCTGGTGATGGACATATGAGTTTTTTTCTGTATTGGTTTGAGGGATTTAATCCTCAAACTTTTATACAACTAGCAAGCCAAAAACACAAATTTTGTCAAACTACACAGGTTATTTGCTACAGGAATGGTCCTAAAAATAAGAAAATCTAGTGAACATTTTAAAAGATTGCAATGACATGTGACCATCTACAAATAATAGCTACCATTTTTGAGCACAGAATCTGTGATAAACAACTTACATTCATTATCACATGTAATTATCACAATATATTCTCATTAATCATTGTAGTTGTCACAAAGCAAACTATTTAAGGATGAAAAACAATGAAAATGTAAATTCAAGGTCAACATACTTAGTAAGTTGGTAGAGCTAAGAATTGAATTCAATTGTAGCGTCATATAAAATAAATAGGATTAAATGTATTATTGACTAAACATCCATGAATGCTTTTTAAATGTAGAAAAATGTATAGTTGTGTGTTATCACATGTCTGTCTAGAATGGAATCTACAAAATTTGAGCTGAACATAATACTTTTCAGGTACAGATTATATTTCCTAAACTCTCTTGCAGATGACTAGGCTCAAGACATGGCATGACAATCAGAGAAAGACAAATACCACATGATCTCACTTATTTGTGGAATATAATGAACAAAATAGGCTGACAAACAAAATAGATCCACAGACATGGAAGTAGGGAACAGACTG
This sequence comes from Tadarida brasiliensis, assembly GCA_030848825.1. NCBI lineage: Eukaryota > Metazoa > Chordata > Mammalia > Chiroptera > Molossidae > Tadarida > Tadarida brasiliensis. Next base: position 116,354,983 of record CM061280.1, on the reverse strand, counting down.
ACAAACCTCAGAAGGAAAGGGAGTAGGGGGACAGGAAGAGATAAACCAAAGGACTTATATGCATATATGCATAACCAATGGACACAGACAACAGATAATAGTACAGTGAAGGCAGGGGGGAATTGCAGCAGGAGTGGGGAGGAGGGTGTCAAAGGGGGGAAAAGGAGGGACATCTGTAATAAAAATCTTAATAAATTAAGTATTTTTAAAAAAGACATGGCATGAAACCAGCCATGTCATCTCCTCAGGGGCAAAGATGTTTGTTTTAGACTTTCTCTTTCCTACAGAATTTTACTAGTACTTGCTATAGACTAAATGTTTGTGTTCCCCCTGCCAAATTCATATGTTAAAATCCTATCCCCTGTGGTGATGCTATTAGGACATGGGGGACTTTGGGAAGTGATTAGGTCACTGGGATTAGTGTTCTTATAAAAGAGGACCCACAGAGATCACTTGCCCCTTCTACCATGTGAAGTTACAGCAAAAAAGCAGCCTTTTAGGAAGTGGTCTTTCACCAGACACTGATTCCACAGTGCCTTGATTTTGGACTTTGCCATCTCCACAACTGTGAGTAATAAATTTGTGTTCTTTATGAGCCTTCTATTCTATGGTATTTTGTTATAGCAGCCTTAATAGACTAAGACAGTATCTACACTGTCCAGGAATGCCATATTATGTTGGAGAGGAAGATGAGTAGAATCTGTCTTTGTTCTCAGTCCAGTGGGGTACCAGACATGCAAAGAAATAAATACCATCACAATGTATTCTAGAGCAGAAAAAGAAACAAAATCTCATGGGAGAATAAAGAAAAAATAATTTATAGTAGGGATTTCAGGAGGGTTTCCAATATTACTATTAGTCTGCCCAGGCTACCATAACAAAATATCATAGAATGGGTGGACTATACTACAGGAATTTATTTCTCACAGCTCTGAAGTTTGGGAAATCCAAAAATCAAGGTGACAGCCAATTTGGTTCCCTAGTGAGGGCCCTTTTCCTGGCTTGCAGATTGGCTAACTTCTTGCTGTGTCTTCATATGGCAGAGAAGGGGATAAGGGGGAATGTCCAACCTGGTTTATCTTCCTCTTCTTATAAGAACACTAATCCCATCATAGGAGCCCAACCCTCATGACTTCATCTAAACCTGATTACCTCCCCAAAGCCCCACCTCCAAATACCATCACATTGAGGGTTAGAATTTTAACATATGAATTGGAGGGAGACACGTTCATTCTATATCATAGGTGATGTAAATAGTAAACAGAATAATGAAGGTTCACTGACACTTAGCCTCAGAGACATCTTTGTTTTTAAGACATGAAGAATACTGGAAAAAACTCATGCTTTCTCTTCATCCTACAGGTGGCTTCGTATTTGGTTTATTCTCTGCCTCAGACTATGCAGAAAAACTTTCCCTTTGCATTCACAAAGATGAAAATAGTGACTCCAAATATCATCTTTTATTAGAAGGGAATTTTTATCAGATTTTATAAAAGTTTTTATTTTTTATTTTTAAATAATTATAGAATGACAGGAAGCTGCAAAAATAATATGGAGAGATCCTATGTACCTTGCATTGAATTTCCTCCAACAGTAACATTTTATTGAACTATAGGACAATATAAAAACCAGGACTAAAGAACTTATTCAGATGTCATCAGTTTTTACAAACATGTGCGTGTGTGCATGTGTGTGTGTGTGTGTGTGTGTATTTCTACGCAATTTTAGCATATGTATAGATTCATGTGACCACAACCACGACCAAGATACCAAACTCTTTCATCATCCAAAAGGAACTCCCTTGTACTAACCCTTTATAGTATCTTGTTCCCCAGTCCCTAACCCCTGACAACCACTAGTATATTTTCCATCCCTATAAATTTGTCATTTCAAGAATGCTATATAAATGGAATCACACAGTACATAACCTATTTTTTTAACAGCAAGGATACAGTACAATGCATTCCAAAACATGTGACCAGTGTCAAGCAGATATTGTCTCTCATCTGGCTAATTATTTTGGCTTTCACTTGATGTACCCTTGTTAACATCAGTTATTGCCTCCCCTGGGCTCTACTTTATCTCTTGGAACAGAGAAGCTAGACCAAAGGTGGCCACATCTACTGATTAGGAAGCATATAGGGCCACATTTCTCACCAGAAAGGGCTTGACAGAGCTCAATTTTCTAGTTTATTAGCGAAGTGACACTTTTCCCATAGTGCATTCAGGAAGATGATGCAATTTGCTCACTGGAAAGTTTGGGCAGCTATTGGAGTTATTTTTTTCACTTGAATGCAACAAATATACAGTGATATTAATAACCAGTGATACATCTTTGGATGAAATAAGAGTGAGAGGAAAGAAACCAACTGGCCACCAATAACAAGCATTGATAGAATGGTTCTTCGTTGCCTAGATCGTCACAAGAAGTCAGTGTAGAATAAGGAGACCGAGTTGCTGGTGATCACAGTTGTGCTAGGGTATATAGTGATTTTGCAGCAGGTGCCTTTGATGCAAAAAACAAGCTAGCTTCGTTGCTACTAATAGCTGCATGCTCATCAGGGCCGTGGGACAGATGTGCTCTTACTGTGGAAAGTAAAAAGACACAGACGAATTTTTCTTGACTAACTCAAAACCCTTCTCACATCTCAGTACAAGCCCAACATGATTTTTTAGTATAAAAAGTTAAGTTGTGTAATTAGAAAAAATGGACACATATGTATATAATTTGGGATCCAAAAAACATTTCAAAGCATTATAATAACATAAAAGATGAATATATTTTCAGAAAGTTTTAAGTAATTTTTTTTGCAAAAACCTAATATCTAAGCTAAAAAGCAAGTGACAAATGGAAAAGCACTATATATTTTATAGTATAGTAGGTGTATATTTTAGTAGGTGTATGTATACATATATTATATATAATCATATATAATATAGTAAAGGCTTAATATATTTAGTATATAAAACAGATATACATTATATTTATTAAAAAAAAACTATAAATTCTCCAATAGAAAAAAAATGACCTAAGCATTTTAGAAAACAAATATAAATATTTATTGAGTGCTTCTTTTGTATGGTATTGTGCTATGTACTGGGGACAGAGTAGAATATCGGAAATTTACAGATTAATAAGTATAGCATATGATCAACAAATATTAAATATAAATACAGCCAAAAGGGGGGTGAGGGGAAGTAGAAGAGGGTAAAAGAGGATAAATGGTGATGGAAGGAGACTTAACTTGGGTGGTGAACACACAAGACAATATACAGAAGATGTATTATAGAATTATATACCTGAAACCTATATAATTTTATTAACCAATGTCACCCCAACAAATTCAATTAAAAAATTAAAGCATCCGGCTGGTGTGGCTCAGTGGTTGAGCATCAACCCATGCACCAAGAGGTCGCTGGTTCAGTTCCCAGTCAGGACACATGCCCAGGTTGTGGGCCCGATCCCCAGTGGGGGGCATGCAGGAAGCAGCCAATCGATGTTCTCTCTCACCAATGTTTCTATCTCTCTCTCCCTCTCACTTCCTCTCTCTCTAAAATCAATAAAGAAAAAAAATTTTTTACTTAAACCTAATTTAAGATGGTTTAATTTTAAAATGCATGTCTTAATTTATCTACATTGAAAAGATGGTTTTATTTTATCTAGGTTTATTAAAGTAAGTTCATGTTACCTCTATTACAAAATTTGTCAGCAGGAAAACTAGTTTGTGATAATAATTAATTTTGATGTCTCACAAAGTTTTCATGGGTAATTTAAACATAATTGTTAAGAGCTAATAAGATAAACAGATGTAGGTAGAATAAAAGGTAAAGAAAAATAAATAAATACAGTCTATACTTAGCCAAAGAAATGCAAATCAATGCAACCATAACATATAATTTTCAAATGATCAAATTGCCAATGATTTAAAAAAAGAGAATAGCCAATGTTGACTTGAATGCTGGGAATAAAACATTTTGTAATCTGACAATTTTTTGGATGTGATTGTCAAATATATTTAAATTATTTAATAAAATATCTGTGTATGCATACATATACAGATAAAGATACAGAGATTCTTATCATAGCATTGCTTACAATTATGAAAACACTGAAACAATGTAAATATTCATCAAAAGGGATGGTAAGCTTTGCGCAGTGGCAGTATCATAGCCAATGAGGTTTATCCGAGGCGCGATTATTGCTAATTGAAAAAGGGATGGTAAGGGAATTGTTACACCCCTATAATGGAGTATTATGCACTGTTAGAAATCATAATGTAAAATTACTTTACCTATGTGCAAGTTGTCAGACTAATATAGTATTTTACTTGTGCAAAGACCAAATACACAAATGCCATTTAAAAAATAGTGTTTTCCTCTAGGTGGTTATTTTTAATTAGAAGGAAATTATTTTTACTCTTCCATATTTTCTTCTTTCTTTTTTTTTAAACTAAGAAATAACATTTATTACCTCTAAAACTAAAGCAATGAAGAAAAAAGGCAAATTAAATTGCAGGAATTATAACAGATTTTTAAATTAATACATTAGCATTTTCTCAAACTCTATTTTGTGTTTTCCAAAGCTTTTTAGGAATAGTATCTAGTTTGACTCTCAAAACAACTCTGTGAGTTAAGCGTTGTTTCAGCTGAGCAAAAAGACCCTCTAGAACACACTCACAGTAGGAGTGTAAAATCAAAGATTTATCACCAGTGAATTAAAAGAAAATTGTACACATTAATCAGTGTTGAAAGCACAGGGTGAGCCAGACATTGTAGAGACACCGTCCCACTTTGCTCTCTTTTCCCCAGGAGACGCACTGGAGTACTGTGTGCTCACTTTTCAAACCCAGGGGGTAACTGTGAGCAGGTAGGAACCTCCAAAATCAGGTTCTGCACACAAAGCATAGTGAACAGGCCACAAAGGGAAAAGTATTTCTTCTGGACTAGTATTATGTGGCCACATGATTTCTTCCACCTGCAATTTGAAATATAATGCTTCCAGCAAGGCTCCTTGCAGACTTTAAATAGCTTCCTCCAAATTTCAGAACACTCCTTGCATTACCTGCTTTATAAAGATAAACATACAAGCATGTTTAAGCATATGCATATGTGTGCATTTACATGCAAAAATAAAATACATACATAAAGAAGCAATGTTTTTACTCTTTAAAATTCACGTCTCCTATAACAGGTGTTAATATCCTTATTTTACAAATAATAAAATTAAGACTCTGGAAATGTAATTGACTTGACTAACATACTGCTGATGAGTTGTCCAACCTCGACTAAAACTCAAGTTTCTTGGTTCTAAGGGCCATATTCTCCCCATTAATGCCCTGCCACCTCAAGGGTCCCAAAGTACTTTCTGTCTCTGAAATTCTACAACTTTGACTGCTTGTGAGAGAAGAGCTTCAAATTATGCAGTATGTTGCTTTATCGGAGTGAGAGTGAAGGCAAGAGGAAAATGATTAATTAATCACAGTGTAATCACTAAGGATTCAATAAATCTCAGGTAGAAGTAGGATCAAGACCAGTGTCATTACATTAATGGGAGCTATGTCTATCTGCCTACCTGTACACCATTGTATCTGCCTTAGTGAGAAACAGAATGTCCAGCTCATTAAAACGTGGTTAGCATGACGTTATATATTCAAATATGCTCAAGTCAGTTATTTTTACTTTTGACAAGGCTCCTGTTGCCCCACCAACAGAAACTGATAAAAAAAAAAAAAGAACCCTAATTGAGACTTACCCAAAAGCATAGTAGTCCTAATAGATAAACGTTAAATTGCAAAATTCTCTTTCCCATGGAAAATTTTCCAGGTCCTGCAATTTTCTAAAATTCCTTTTCGATAGAGCACCAAAGCAATTCTGTTGCTCACAAGTTCTTGATAACTTACTTAATATAGTACCTAATTTTTCTGAGGTAAAACTTAGTTTCTGAGTCTTGCTTTTCCTGTGTTTTCTACTGTGAAGCTCTGAGTGGGTATTTAACACTACTGGTGCTGTAGTGCTCTTCTGAGGAGCTAGGAATCTTCTGAAACTCCCAGGTTTAATCATGAAGAGGATTGCACTAGATTGATGGTACATAGAAAGTAAGTTATGAAGTGTTTTCTGTTAGGCATCGTTTTAACAGAGAATCTTTCTTGAAAATTTGGTGTTGGCAGAAAAGAACACTCTCGCCTGAATGAACAAATTATTTTTCTGAGCCGAGATTTTTCCATAAACTCAGTCTTCCTTAAAGAGTTATCGATTTATTTCTTGGCATATGAATCACTGGTAAGACTAAAAGAATCTAAAAGAATCAAAAGGAACATTAAAAACTTATACTTCAAAATGAGTAGAGTTGAATCTTTTTTTTTTTTTTTTTTTTTTTGGTCCTCTTTGATATAAGAGGACTGGTTAGAGGAAGCCCAGGAGTAGCTATGTAGCCATTATCTGAATAATTTACATCTTGAAGTAATCAGACCCCACTCTAAAAATAACCATTACCTATTAAAAGGTAAAATGTGGGTGATAAATTATAGGCATCAATGCCATTATATTTCTAAGATCTTACGCATATATTACTTAAATGTTCTTCATAATCAAATCAGGAAATAGATGTCTTTAGTCAAAGGGCATGCTAGTGTGCAGTCTGGAACAATTTTCACAAACCTTAAGAAATTAAGAAAACGACAAGTTCTCATACCTCTTATCTAGAAAACGTCAATAACGAATTTTATTTATTTTTTTAAACACAATGGGAAGTACACGGTTGTCCTGTTTGTTGGATACCCCATGCCCCTTCGAGCTTCGTGATGTTTACACACGCTTTTTCCTATGCATGGAATGATATTTGCCCAGCTCTTTCTTATCCTCAGGTCTTGACTTAAACAACAGATACTTATAGAGACTCTCTCTGATTCAGTGTTGCCATCCCCCTCCATTATTCTCATAACATACATTTTTACTTATATTACTTATAATTTTTATATATATTCTACTGGTTTACTTGTTTGATTTCTGTGGCTCCCTTTGGAATATAAAGTCTATAATGTGATTGCATCTCAAGTTTAGGTTGATTTACCATGAAGCCAGTGAAGCTGAAGCTCCAGAGGTACTTACTTGACTTATAGTTGTAAATTTATATTATTTTTATTTTCTTCAAGAGGGCTCCCAAATTTAGTAAGTATTGGGCCTCAATAATCTGGATTTGCCTTTACCACTGTGCCCAATCTCCTGATTCATGGAAGTTGTGAGATAATAAATGGATGTTGTTTAAGTTGCTAACTGTGGTAATTTGTTATGCAGCAATAGGTAACTCATACAATCACCACCAATGGCTGATGCAGTACCTATCACATTCTAAGCACTCAAAAATATTTAATGAAAAAAAGGATTATTTCAGGCTCCTCTGGGCCTATTATTGGCTTTTAGGGTTCATTTAAAGAAGGGATCCACTAAATTGGAACAATTTAACAAAACTTTTTCTTAATTATTTTATCTTGTTTCAGTTTGTCTCATTAAATTTAAAATATTCTGAGTTTTGTTTGTTGTTGGTTTAGAAGACTTTAGTCCAATGGCATTTACTGCAATACTTGTAGTTTGATATTTATAATTCTATTTTGTGTTTTTTTAATTTTCTGTTACCTATTTGTCTCTTATCTATTTTTACTTTTGATTACTGAACTATGTCCTGCTAATGTTTAATTTTACATGGTTTGGAAGATAAAAGAGCAGATTCCAAAAAATAGGACAAGAGGACTAGAATAGGAAAGTTATTTATACCTGAACCAGGTAACAATAGTAGAGCCCTGAATTAAAATCCAGTCAGTTCCTGATATGCAAGAAATACCATTTTTGCTCAAGTTGTTCCTTCTTCCCAAAATGACCTACCTACCTTCTCTGCTTGCTGATTTTTCAATTCTCACAATAACAAAAATTCTTCCCAGAGTCACACCTGCCCCTCTCTTGTCAGTCTATGAATTAGGTATTTTTAATATGTGCTGCTTTAGCTCTCTGTAAATATCTCCATGGAAGCACTCTTCCCAAGCATTATTCTTTTTGTTTACTTACCTGTACCTATGTAGGGATTGATTATTAGCAACCTAAAAGTGACAATCTATAGATTAAAAGAGATATAAAATACCTATAAACCAATAGCAATGTGTGGACCTTATTGTGGTCTTAATTCAAACACTTAAAACTGTAAAAATGAAAAAAAAACTGTAACATTTATGAACCAACTGGAAATTAAAACACTGGATATTCAATGGATTTAAGGTATTTTCGAAAATGTGATTTCGGGCCCTGCCGGTGTGGCTCAATGACTAAGCATTGACCCATGCACCAAAAGTTTGTTGGTTCGATTCCTGGTCAGGGCACATGCCCAGGTTGTGGGCCTGATCCCCAGTGGGGGGCATGCAGGAGGTGGCCAGTTGGTGTTCTCTCTCATCAATGTTTCTATCTCTCTTTCCCTCTCCCTTCCTCTCTCTCTAAAATCAATAAAGAAAAAAAAAATTAAAAATGTGATATCGGTTGTATAGTTTTTTTAATCCTTATCTTTTGGAGACACATACTTAAATATTTATAGATGAAGTGATATGGTGTACAGATCTATTTCAAAATAATACAGAAAAGAGGGAGACTGGATGGCGTTATTAAAGAAATAAGAGCTGGTAAATGTTGAAGCTGTGTGACAAGAACCCATGGGTTCATTATACTGTTCTATCTACTTTCATAGGTTTTAAATTCTCCATAATAAAAAATAAAATAAAAATATTTTAAAAAGTGGAAAAGTATATTCCATTTCTATTATCTTCAACACTAACCAGATTTCCTGGCAGCTTGGTGGGCTCAATATATATTTGATGACTGTCTAGATAAGTAAATTAAGTATAACTAAGTTCCAGTGGAAGATGCAATGGGCAGAGAAGACTATAAAGAATGTAAGGCTCAATCTGAAACCAACAAATAAGTTGACTTTCACTTGATGGACAGGCATCATGCCATGGAGAGGAAATAACCTGAGAACAGGCACAGAAGTGGGAGTAAGCATGTTGTGCTTTCAGGATGAGGAGGCAGGAGTATTTGGAGCTGTGAGAGATTATGGTGGCAAGTAGAAGATTTCATAGGAGTGAGTTTATTTAAGGTCTTAAACAGCAAATAGAGCTGTTTGTTTTGGATGCACTAGGTAAAAGGTGAGCTAGTGTTATTCTAATCCAAAGGCCAAAGGAGGTTGTAATGTTTTTACTGAAGTGGCTCAGTTTTATTGTTCTTGTTGTTGATTTTTATTTTTATTATTATTATTTTTAAATATGTTTTTATTGATTTTTTTGAGAGAGAGAGAGAAACATCGATGTGAGGGAGAAACACTGATCGGCTGCCTCCTGCACGCCCCCTACTGGGGATTGAGCCTGCAACCCGGGCATGTGCCCTGACTGGGAATCAAACCAGGACCTCTCAGTCCATGGGAGGATGCTCAATCCACTGAGCCACACCTACTGGGCTTGTTGTTGATTATTATTCCTGAGAGTGTTATGCTGTAATTTCTTTCTTGTCTTGCTGTGTGACATAATTAATATGGCTCATTTGGACAGAATTGTTAGAAACATTAATTAAAATTATTATGTATATATTGACTGGATGAGTGTTCTGCAGCATTTAAAACCAGAGAAAAACTCTGGTAATTGGAAAACCTTACAAGATCTGAGCTTCAAACCATTCTTTATTATGCTTTAGCATCACATAAAGACACTAAGTAAGAAAATCAATGTATTGCTGTTATAATGTCAAATAATATCTATTCAAGTAAAAGGACAACTATTATTTGAATGACAGAATGTGTTGTGCTACAGAGAAAAGTACTCTCACTTTTGAAGAAGTTTAATTTTTTCCCTTTAAGATAATAGTGAAAATTTTAGTTATCAACTAAAACATATGAGAGGAAAGACTCTTTAAAACTCCTTATATACACTTTCTAGCATTATGGAATGTTGTCGTGGGAAAAAGAAAGAGCAGCCTTTTCTTTAGCAGTTAGTTTCCTTAGAATCATGACTTAAAAACCTGAGGCTTCCAATTGTATCTTCTGAACGAGATTCTCAATTTGATGCAACAGAAAAAGGTGATTGCATTCTATTGAAAAATGGTTGAATTTTGATCAAGTGTGTCTGCGTTCAACGCACAATTCCCCATTAAATGAAATGAATGTTGAAAACTTTTTTCAAAATGATTTTATTGTACCTTTTATGTCAAAGTTTGGGGCCATATTAAAATTGTCAAGTACTCATCCCTGAATGCTCTGTTGTAGATGCAATGACATGACCAAAGAGGACTGACAACCAAGTAAACTTAGAAATTTAAAGAAGCCATGAATAAGGCTGAATTTGAGAACTACCCCCCATGGAAAATTCATTGTTATATAAATTATTTGAAATCCTTTCTCTCTCTCTCTCTCTCTCTCTCTCACACACACACACACACACACACACACACACACACACACATAAGAGCAGGTATTATGACAAAGAAAGCAGAATGAAGGGATATTATGACTTTGACATTTTAGGAAGGAAACAGTATGGTGGATTTAGCCATAAGGCAAGCAAGTATTCCTTAAGAATTTAATTCCTCCAACCATTAAGGGTACTCATGATCCACTCTGGTGCAAAATTAAAGCAACATTAAAACTTCTGTAGATAAGACAGTCTCCTAAAGGAGACCTAAGCTACTATAATGGAACTCCCATGGAGTCTCAGAACACATCTTTGCCCAAGCATTCCTCTATTCAAGACAGTCAGCCAGGGCTTTGTAGCTGCTGAAATTACCAGTTTTGCTAAAACATGATAGTCCCCAAGTTGCCCTGTTTTCCAGTATCTATTACTATAAAACAAATCACTTAGTTGCTTAAAACAACAGCAATGTATTATTTCTTACAATTTTTTAGGTCAGGAATTCAGGCAGGGCTTGGCTTGGCAGTTATGCTCCACATAACAATGGCTGGAGTCACTCTCTCAGCTGAATGTAGCTGGTGGCTGAACTAGTTTGAGAGATATAAGAAGGCTTTACTCATGTGCCTGGTACCTCAGCACTCTTCCACGTGGCTTCATGTACTGTCTCTTCCCTCAGTTTTCTGGCCTAAGCTTCTTTACATCATGGAGTCTGGCTTCCTGTAAAGAGAAAATAGAAGATGTCTCTTCAAAGTTAGGCCTGTAACTCATGTCATGTCATACCTGCCATATCCTGTTGCTCAAAGTAAAGAACAAAGCCAGCTCAGATTCAAGAGGAGAGGAAATTGACTCCATCTCTTGATTATGTGCATATAAAAATGTAAAAATTGGCTTGACTGGGTGGCCTAGTTGGTTGTTGTGTTGTCCCATACTAAAAGGTGGGGTTTGATTCCCGGTCAGGGTACATACCCAGGTTGTGGGTTCGATCCCCGGTCAGAGAGCATGTGGGAGGCAGCCAATTCATGTTTCTCTCTCTGTCTCTCTCTGTCTCTGTCTCTCTCTCTCCCTCCACCTCTCTCTCTAAAATCAATAAAAACATATCCTCAGGTGAGGATTAAAAAATGGAAAACATTTATGGAAACTAAATTTATGGAAACCACTGTATGTTTCTGTTGATTACTCACAGTCCCAGATTGGCCTTCTTCCTCTCTCCAAAGTAGCTACAGTGACCTCAAGTACATCTTCTGGCAATATGGTATAAGCAAATTTAGGGTAATGTGGGAATTTATAGTTGAATAAATCTGTAGTTGAATTGTGGTTCTAACTCTTCTGAATTCAGTAATGCAGTATAATAAAATCCCACCTGAGCACTGTTTTCCTAATCTATGAAATTTGGATAATATTACCTTGGGTAGATACAAGAATTAGAAACATGTAAGGAGATTGCTTATAAATGGTTGTTACTATTATCACTATTATTAGATGAATGATGGAGAATAGCTTTCTAACATACTTCTACCTAGAATTTTTCTATTCAGAAGGTAAATTGAAAGACTAGAAGAAAACTGCAACACTCTTCTGAGATATCTCAAATGACTGTGAGATACTCTGGCCTTCTAATGTCATGAGCCTCTTAAATGAGAAGAAATCTTATAGGATTAAGGATATCCAACATTACACACTCAGAATTTAGGCTGACCCTGAAAGAGGTGGGGATTATTGCTCTCCACCCCCCTTTAACATAGGAATGGGATAAGATCCTGAGGGGAAAGATATAAGGCAATATACCGCAGACCTATCCATTGCTTTGGTTACATAAGTGAAATAAATTAGCAATATAATTATATAAAGTAGACTGTCCATGTTGAAATATTATATATGATATAAATATATAATAAATATATGTATGTATTCTTATCTAATTTATTACATACATATGCATATACATATGCTAAAAGTGATTCATTTTGTTCACCTCCCTAAAGACAATGATTTATTATTTTTGTTGTATGAAAGAAAGGACATCATACACACATAGCACATTGTTCAAACAAGGCCAACTTCATGGGCCTGCTACTTGTGCAGTCAACAGGGGCCCATGTTTAGAAGGCCCCACACTTGCTTTAAAGTGCTATTGTCACCATCTTGAACTCCTTAGTGTTGTTTGGACAAGGGGCCCTGTATTTTTATTTTTCACTGGGCTGTCAAATTACTTAGCCAGTACTGACCTTAATATACTGTTAGCTATGAAATCATATAACTCTGATTAGAATTTTTTTTTTATCCTCACCCGAGGACATTTTTCCATTTTTTGTTCAGATAGAGTGGGAGGGAGAGAGAGGAAGAGAGAGAGAGAGAAACATCGACGTGAAAGGGACACATCGAGTGGCTGCCTCCCACACGACCAACCATGGCCGGGGACAAACTGCAACTGAGGTACGTGCCCCTAGCAGGAACCGAACCTGGGTCTCTCTGGACCGCAGGCCGATGCTCTAACCGCTGAGCCAAACCGGCCAGGGCTGATTAGAAATTTTTAATGTGTATTTATATGTGCATATGAGTAAACAGATATATGTATAAAATATTCATAGACAAAATGTCATTCAACAATTAACTTTTGAGGGAAATTTTATACGTATATTAAGAACATATTACTTTATTATTTATTACTATATTATTTTATATATTTTTATGAGGAAGAGAGAAAAATTAAGAAGTTTTGTGATTCCTGAGACAGATGTTCTAAGAATGCTGCTCGAAAGCTCTTTATTAACTATTCACAGGAGAGCCAGTGACATGTAGATGGCTTCTCCCTAAGTGTCAACCCAGAGGTGTCTCTTGTGGCCCACTCAGTTCTCCATGTGTGCTCATTCAGCCAAGAGTAGTACCTTTACTGTCAGAAAAATCATTTGCATTATGCAGAATGAAGTGATTCTGCTGCCAAAAGTAATCTTCATGATAAAAAAGCAGTTCTTTTTTTTCTCTTTTTTACAAGTAAAATTAAGTATAATAACAGTATGTTCAGCTTTAGGGATGATGAAATTCTCTTCTTTTTTCTGTATGTGGTTTTAAAATCCCTTTGGTTAATGAATTAAAGTAATTTCTTTTTGTAGAAACATTTTGATATAAAACAGGTGATTTCCAGAAAGTTTCATATTTTGAAACTTTAAAAGATAAAATAAAAGCACATGGTCAAATTAATCAACTCAATGAAGGCTATGATAGTGAGCAAGATTTCCTGGTTCCCAATGTCTTTCAAAATATAAAGTAGTAAATCAAATTTCATTGTCTCCTCACAGAAAGTATCATGATAGCTCAGTCTCCATCACAGAACTAGGATTGCCAAATGTTTGCTTCTAAGTAATGATAACCCTGGTAAGAAAATTGCCAATCTTCAGTTTATTCAAAAATTTCAAGTCTTTATTAAGACCAATCAACAAATCTTCAGTTTGAATTTTATTTTTGCATCTCCCTGACAAGTCTCTAATTAAAAATACAATGATTCTGGGTATCACACTAAGGCAGTGGATTACATTTTTTACCTTCTTGTTTCTAAATATTAATATGAAGTTCCAGCATCTAGAGAGTACTCCCCACCTTTTATAAATGTTCATGAAGCATTTCAAAAAAACTAAGACTATAATCAAAATATCTGTACATATGTGACAGAGCTTTGATTACATAGGCCTATGGTATACACATACACTCAAGTTTTTGCATTATTTATGAACAAAGAAGTCTTAAAGATCTGACCTTAAGACACTTTTAGCTACTTTACTATTTTCTTAGTGTGACAAGAAGTAGAAAATAGTTTATGTTCTACTGAATCCATAATAAGCACTCAAAGGCAGATTGTCTTTTGATTAAAATGGGGATGATAGATTCAATTATTGTTGAGTAGATATTCACTTCCGACCTCCACTGCCCCCACCTAGATGGGAAGAGCATACACACATTTATGATCTGCTCATGTTGGATTTGGTCATATAACACTTGCAAATGGAATGTTAGTGGACATGATATAAACTGAGACTTGAAATGTGCTTGTGTGATTGTGGGCTTGGGCTTGTTCTCATACATATTATACCACTGCCATGAGAAGAGGCCACAGGTAGCTCCTGGTGTAAAGAGAATGTAGCAGAGTTGAATCCTAGCTTACAATGGGAGCCACACCCAAACAAACTCATCTATGATCACAAAACATCAGCCAACCTGCAGAAATATGAAAGAGAAATAAATACTTGCTGCATACTTTGAATTTAGGCTTTTTTTTTTTTTTTTTTTTTTTTTTTTTTTTTTTTTTTGGTGAACACAATTATGACAATAGCTAACTGATTCAACAAACTATTCAAAGAACTACGTGGGTATTTGTAAGTACTTCCAAGGTAAAATCTGGTTCAATATCTACTCAAGCAAGATATATTAGATTCATTGCTAGAACTGATAAACTGAGACTTTAAATAGTATGAGATTACTTGAAAATAATATTCTTTATAAAAATTATTTATGCAAAATTAGTAAGCATTTATATTAAAATACACATGAATTTTCCCTGGCCAGTTTGGCTCAGAGGTTAGAGTGTCGGCCCGCAGACCGGAGAGTCCTGGGGTCGGTTCCCGCTAAGGGCACGAACCTCGGTTGCAGTTTGTCCTTGGCCCCAGTTGGGGTCATGTGGGTGGCAACCAGTCGATATGTCTCTCTCACATCAATGTTTCTCTCTCTCTCTTCCTCCCTCTCTCCCTCCCGCTCTATCTGAAGATAAATGCAAAAATGTCCTCGGGTGAGGATAAAAAATAAATAAAATAAAATACATGAATTTCAATTATCTTACGCCATCAATGATATGTTCATTCTAACATTCACCAACTATGTTTTAAATGTCTATTATAAGTTACCAGGTTCAAGTGAGCAGCATCTGGATCCCTAGCCAGGTGTGCACAGGGAGTGGTCAACAGTTCAAGAAGCACAGAAAAGAAGATCCATCTAGGAACTTTCTGACACATTCTCCTCATCACCTTCATCTCATGTCTCAGTTGGTTATTATATTCTTTCCTGCTGACTCAGCTATCTCCAGACATTTTACTACTATTACTGTTCACTACATTTCTCTGCCTCTTTTTTGTACTACTTTTTGTTTTTACAGCATTTTATTTTTTTATTATTATTTTTTTAATCCTCACCTAAGGATATTTTTCCATTTATCTTCAGACAGAGTGGGAGGGAAGGAGGAAGAGAGAGAAACATCAATGTGAGAGAGACACATCAACTGGTTGTCTCCTGCAGGGCACTGACCAGAGCCAGGGACTGAACTGCAACCGAGGTATGTGCCCTTGACTGGAATCAAACCTGAGACTCTTTGGTCTGAGGGCTGATGCTCTAACCGCTGAGCCAAACCGGCCAGGGCTGTTTTTACAGCATTTTAAATAAAGTGTCACCAAGAAGAAAATTCTCCTAGAAAACCTATCTTTCTTAATTTAGAGCAATTTGGCTCCTGAGAATAGGAGGAACGAATGGTAAAATATTGTAATTTTTGCCACTATACTGGGTGAAATGTAATTCTATCGACACCAGGCAAATCATTTAGCTTCACTGTGTCTTGGTTTCCTTCCTCATCCATGAGATGGGGAAAATAATAATATATACCCATACTCCTCAGCATTGAGATGATCAAACAATGTGTCTGAAAATACTAATGTAATATAAGACATTTTTTTCTCTTCTTTATTTAGAGACAGTTTCAGCCATTTCAATTTTTCTCCTTACAAAAACCCTGCCTTTCAATATTTTAATAATAAATCTATTGTACAATCTTTAACTAAACAAAAATGTGTTTTCGCTTTACAAAAGCAAGGAAACATTTTATATGGAAAACTTTTTTTTTGGATATGCTTGAGTGCAAGTTTATTGTATACAATGGTCCAAATGGTCCAAAATAGATGTCAATGAACAGATTGCTATTATGATTTATATGTTTGTGCCAGGGTTGTGTTTCCTAAAATATGTATGCTGATTTGTTTTATTTGGCTTTGTTCTTTTTTTTACTTCTCTAAGATTTTTTTTTAAGTCAATGTGTCTGATTCAGCTATAGCTTGGTCATTGCTACACGACCATTCTTGGTATTTGTCTTTGGGCTATTTATCCAGTCATCAGTCTAAGAACCAGTAAAAGGAAACAAAAACTAGTTTCATTTGAATAGTAAACAGTTTGGCATAGAAGAATGAAGGTCAGCAGTTGGTTAAAAACATTTTTAAGATTTATAAATATTATCTATGTATTATATACTCCTCATATGTATTTTATTATCTATATATCCTATACCTCACTGCCATGAATGTCTCAGAAATACCTTACTGTTTAGTTAAATTCCTCTATACCAGCGGTTCTCAATCTGTGGGTCATGACCCCTTTGGGGGTTGAATGACCCTTTCACAGGGGTCACCTAAGACATAATAGTAACAAAATTACAGTTATGAAGTAGCAACAAAAATAATTTTATGGTTGGGGGTCACCACAACATGAGGAACTGTATTAAAGGGTCGCGGCATTAGGAAGGTTGAGAACCAATGCTCTACACCTTTAAAAATGTCAAATCATAAAACTGAGTTTAAAAAAACTATCTAGTTGCTAAGATAAAACTGAAGACCCAGATTAAAACTAAAGTTTAATGGGAAATACTTATTTTAATTTAAAAGCCCAGTGTCCATTATGAGTAACTTTCTTTAAATGACAATAAATGTACACATGCCTCAGTAGTTATCACAACATTAAATGTAGATGCAATGGAACCAGAAATTAATTAATTCTCAAGAGATTTTCTTAAATGCTGGAAAAGCAACGAAGAAGTTAATTGCTTCAAGGCTTGTTGATTTATTCTAAGAAAAACATCTTTTTTTATTTTTATTGAACTTATTGGGGTGACTGGTTAATAAAATTATATAGGATTCAGGTGTACAAGTCTATAATACATCATCTGTATATTGTATTGTGTGTTCACCAGCCCAGGTCGTCCCTTCTGTCACCATTTATCCCCACTTTTACCCTCTTCTACCTCCCCTACCCCCTTTCCTTCTCATAATCACCATAGGTATTGTTGTCTGTGTCTATGAGTTTTTTTCTTAATCCCTTCACCTTTTTCACACAGTCCCAAAACCCCCTCCCCTCTAACAGCTTAAGAACTACACTATTTCTTAAATGAGCACTGTTATTATTATTTCATAATAATTCATTTGTTATTAACGATTATTAATGAGCAGCTTGGAATAATCAATGTTCAGGCACTAGTCTTTGTCACATGACATATTACTTGTGCCTACAGATAGTTACAATATTGGAAAACATAGAAATTTTACTATAATTTATTCCAAGCTAGTTTTCTTTGAAGGGATATAGTTTCTGTGTTTTTTTTTCTATATAGTTAACCAGTCAGTATGCCAGTTGAATTTTATTTTTTTCTTTATAAATTCTAATGTGGATATGTCAAGTAGTATGAATGTTACTATCTTAGCTTGTATATAGGTAGACATAAAGAAAAAATTTTGGCACTCTTTCCTCTGTGTTCACAACTTATTCAATATAAGACAATCCTAGAGGACTTCATATCAAGATTCTATTAATATGGTCAATGTAAAAATATCTGATTTGTTTGAATAAATATTCTAATATGTTGTCTCAATTTATTAAAATAAATTTTCCAACTTCTCACTTCACTTGTTAGTAAATTAAATATTTAATTTTTTGAATGAATATTTACTTCTTGAGTAGGTAACTTTTAGGACATGTTTCTAACTCAATAAGACTGGAAATACAGAATGTTGTAGAGCAAAGACACTCAAATTGTTGGTAGAGGAGTCTTAGATTATAAATCAGGTTTGTTACCGTTCAGCTGTTAGAACTATATTAGAGTTCTTCATCTATTATAACCTCCCTCTCCTCCTGTCTTTCTGCCCATCCTGTTCCTCCTTGAGTGGTATAATAACACCTTCTCAAGCAGAAGTCATATAGAATGATTTGGACCCTGACAAAAACCTTAGCCTTTCAGTGGCTAAAGACCTTGTTCACTTTTACTTTCTGTTCTAGTCCAACTTAGACAAGTTGTCCAACTTGAAACCTGCTTCCAATACCATTTTGACAGCCACAATGCCAGTGAAGGACTAAAGTTCTAAAAGCTTTCTCATTCCCATCATTAAGATATCAGCTCCAGCCAAGATAATGATTTTAAGGAAAAATAGGACATATCCATGATTGGGGCCATTTTAGAGGAATGGTGCAGTTTTCAATGAGCTCAATACTTGTGACACCAAGCTCAGTCTAAAATAGCCAGGAGCCAATTTGTCAGATGACAAGAACTATATTTTTGAACACATAACTTTTCCACTTGCCAGGCTGCCAGAATAACTGAGTAGAGAGTTTATTTCAGATATATGAAAACATGTTAATACCACCTAGTAAATGGAATATAAGGAAGTGCCAAAGGGTACAGGTTACCAATTCAGGGCCAGAACTAAGGTGAGAGCAGTAAGAAACAAAATATCAAAGTTTTAAATAAAGACAGGATCTGACCCTTCACTTGCGTGGCCCTGAGAGTGAGTACCTGACTTGTCTAACCTTTTTTAAAGCCCATGGATTGTGTCTTTGTCTAAAAGTGCAATATTTTCTCTTAATGAATTTTTGAAATTATTTTTGATTTTTTAAAAATATTGAATTAAACATAACTTATCTTGATTACTGAGATGTTTTGCTCTACCCTTTACCTTAAATTTTGAGCTCAAGGTGAATGCCTCACTTGCCTTACTGTAGTTGCAGTCCTGGTGACCCTTAAGTGGTTAATATTGATCCTAGCTTCATACTTTTAAGAGCATTGTTCCTTAATTATACATTGCATTGTTTTAAATTTTTGGTATCATTTCATGGTCTGCCTTTGTGAACTTGAGCAATAAAATTACCCTATATGAGACTGTTAAAAAAAAGTTAGAGTAGAGAATAAGGATATTTTTTTTACTGAGTTGGTGGGATGATTAAATAAAAGTACATATGAGAAAATACTTCACAAAGTTTACAAATTACTAGTTGTTCAAAAATACTTATTGGATTGAAATTTTGAGTTCTGTTGGTCAGAAGTCTAGCAGCAGCTCATTTGTGTTCTCTGCTAAGGTCGTCATTCTAAGGTGTCTTTTTGGGTGGGCTGTATTCGCATCAGGAAGCTCTGGGCAAGAATAAACTCAAAATGGATAAAACACTTAAATGTAAGTCGAGAAACCATAAAAATCCTAGAAGAAAATGTAGGCAGCAAAATTTCAGACATCTCACGTAGCAGAATTTTCACCGATACATTGCCTAGGGCAAGAGAAACAAAGGAAAAAGTAAACAAACGGGACTACATCAAACTAAAAAGCTTCTGCACAGCAAAAGAAATCAGCATCAAAATGAAGAAGGAACCCACTTTATGGAAGAACATATTTGTCAATGATACATCGGACAAGGGGTTAATTTCCAAAATATATAAAGTACTCATACAACTCAACAAAAGGAAGACAAACAATCCAAATAAAATGTGGGCAGAGGACCTGAACAGACACTTCTCCAAAGAGGACATACAGATGGCCAAGGGACATATGAAAAAATGCTCAACATCTCTAATCATCAGAGAAATGCAAATTAAAAAGACAATGAGGTACCACCTCACACCTACCAGAATGGCTACCATCAACAAACAACAAGTGCTGGCAAGAATGTGGAGAAAAGTGTACTCTAGTACCCTGCTGGTGGGATTTCAGACTGGTACAGCCACTATGGAAAACAGTATGGAATCTCCTCAAAAATTAAAAATTGAACTGCCTTTTGACCCAGTGATTCTGCTCCTAGGAATATATACTAAGAATCCCAAAACACCAATCAGAAAGATTATAAGCACTCCTAAGTTCATAGAAGCATTATTCACAATAGCTAAGATCTGGAAACAGCCCAAGTGCCCATCAGTAGATGAGTGGAAATGCTGTGGTACATAGACACAATGGAATACTATGCAGCTGTATAAAAGAAGGATCTAATACCCTTTGAGGCAACATGGAGGAACCTGGAGAGTATTATGCTGAGTGAAATAAGCCAGTCAGAGAAAGACAAGTATCACATGATCTCACTTATATGTGGAATCTAATGAACAAAATAAACTGATGAATAAAATAGAAATGGAGGCATGGAAACTTGGAACAGACTGACAAATCTCAGAGGGAAAGGGGGAGGGGGGCCTGAAAGAGATTAACCAAAGAATTTATATGCATATATGCGTTCCATATAGACACAGACAATAGGGTGGTGAAGATCTTGGGTGGGGTGGGAACTGGGAGGAGGGGTCAATGGGGAAAAAGGAGGGGCATCTGTAATACTCTCAACAATAAAGATGAAAAAATAATTTGAAATCGTGATGGGAATTGAGAAAATTATAACATTATTAAATCATTTTCATAAGAGTATGTAACAGAAATCAAGACAAATTTATCTGGGTATTATGTCATTGCAATAATGTGGTTATTATTTAACAGGAAAGGAGTAAAGGGGAGACTAACATTTTAACACTCCAGGTCTCTTCCCTGCTGATCAATGATGGAAGAGACTGGACAAAGGCAGTTTAGACACATGCCCAGTAAGGTCTGAGTGATGTGGGAAGGTGCCTACCTGTCCATCACACCTAGGAGGGAGTCCGTGGCCAGAATAGGTGTGGCCACTGCAAGCACGAAACCTGAATATTTAATCTCCTAGACAAGGGAGAGCTTTCTTTCTCTCTCTCTTGGTGCTCAGCCCTCCTTCCCTCTTGGGACTCCTGCATTTGCCATGAGCTGTGTGGACTCCATATAACGGATTAATGGAGTGAATCTAGATTGATGTTGATCTGGACCCAGTTTCATCATGGAATGGACACTCTGGACGCTGGCCCTGTTTCTAGTTCTACTGAATCCACAGCTGCCCCTTTTCCAGGACTGGGTTAAGGGAACCAAGATGTTATAACCCAGAAATATAATTTCATGCCAATAGAAATCATTCATTCTCCCTTGCGAGTCTTAGAAAATTCATTTTCTAAAGATATTGCAACAGCCACAAGTGTCAAGGGAATCTAGCACCCTGATCCCTCTGGTAACACGTATATATGCATTTGTATACACACATGAGTGTGTGTGTGTGTGTGTGTGTGTGTGTGTGTGTGTGTATTTATCCTAAAGACACTCCTTCCATGACAATTTCTCATGTGTCAACTTTCTCCAACATATCTCCTAGGCCTCCCTTATTACTGTGATTGTGATCTCCAATCTCTCACCTCATCCTAGTGAACACTGATCCACAATGGTGCAATGAAGTACATTCTAGCATGCACATTTGTTCATACAATTCTTATTTTAAAAGTTTCAATGTCTCAGTTTCAACGTTATTCATTGCTTTCAGAATAAAATCTACCTCTTGACTAACACAAAAAATATATACATAAAATATAATACAATTTTGAGCTAAAGAGTTTTCTGATATTGATTAGACAAAGAGAGACATAGATTTCTTGATCTATCTATATATCTATCTCTCTAGGCAATAAAATGGGGCAAGGTAAGGCTCACCTCAAGAAAAAAAATGATCAAGGTCCATAAGTTTAGTACCTATATTTTCTTCTATGTAATTTGTTTCAGGTCTTATATTTAGATCTTTGATACACTGTGAATTAATTTTTATATATGGGGAAAAACAGTAGTCTAGTTTAACTCTTTTCACGTGGCTTCCCAATTTTCCCAGCACCATTTATTGAAGAGGATTTATTTTCTCTGTTGTATGTTTTCGGCTTCTTTGTGAAAAATTATTTGCCCATATACATGTGGATTTATATCTGGGCTCTCAGTTCTGTTCCATTGGTCTGTGTGTCTGTTTTTCTGCCAATACCATGCTGTTTTGGTTATTGTCACTTTGTAATATAATGAATGGAACTATATAAAACTAAAAAGCTGCTGCACAGCAAAAGAAACCAACAAAACAAAAAAGCAAACAAACGAATAGGAGAATATATTTGTAAACAACAGCTCTAACAAAGGGTTAATATCCAAAATATATAAAGAACTCATAAAATTCAACGTCAAACAAATAATCCAATTAAAGATGGACAGAGGACCTCCTAAGAAGACATACATATGGCCAACAGATAGATGAAAAGATGCTCAACTTCACTAATTATCAGGGAAATGCAAATCAAAACTATAATGAGATACCACCTCACACCTGTTAGAATGGCTATTATCAACAAGACAAGTCATAATACGTGTTGGAATGGTTGTGGAGAAAAATAAACCCTCATTCACTGCTGGTGAAAATGCAAACTGGTACAAGCACTACGCAAAGCAGTATGGAGGTTCCTCAAAAAATAAGAATAAAGTTACCATATGACTCAGCAACCTCTCTTTTGGATATCTACCTGAAAATTTTGAAAATATTTATTTACAAAGATATATGTACCCCTATGTTCACTTTAGCATTATTCATGGTGGCCAAGACATGGAAACAACCAAAGTGTAATTTGATAGATGATTGTATAAGGAAGATGTGGTACATGTACACTATGGAATTCTACTCAACCATAAAAAAAGATGAAATACTGTCATTTGTGACATGGATGGATCTTGAGAATATCATGCTAAGTAAAATAAGTCAGACAGAAAAAGTCAGGAACCATATGATTTCACTCCTATGTGGGATATAAGACTGAAAGCAACAAATGAACAAACAGGAAAAACAAACACTCATAGACACAGACAACAATATGGTGGTTACCAAAGGGAAGGGGTGGGGATAGTATAGGGTAAAGGGGGTCAAATATATGGTGATGGAAGATTTGACTTTGGGTGGTGGGCATATAATGCAATATATAGATGATGTATCATAGAAGTGTACACTTAAATCCTATATAATTTTATTAATAGATGTGACCCCAATAAATTTAATTAAAAAGAAAAAAGAAAACAAAATGAAAGATAACAGGTCTACCTACAGATATATCTCAGCTAATAATCTCAGAAGGAATGACAGAATTAGAGAGTTACAATTCATTAGTCCCTAATGAATTATCGGATGAAAGTGGTGATCCTTAATGACTGCCAAAATCACCACAAAGAAAACCACAGACATTGTGTATCTCCTAGTGAAACTGCAGTGTCACCTCTGAAGTGGTTTTGCCAACAAAGAGAATTGAAATTCATTATGTTAACAGATAGAGAAGAAAAAGCATTTGATCATGTGCGGAAATAAAGAAAAAACAAACAACAAAAAAACCTTTGATAAAAATTCAACACCACTTCATGGTAATACCTTTTAGCAAACTTACATTAGAATGGAATTTCCATATAGTAAAATCAACAGCAAACATACACACATGTGAAATGTTAGACCTATTTCCAACAAAGTCCACAACAGGATATGAACATACTGTACCAATTCTACTGTTCAAACTTGAACTGGATTGCATAGCCAGTGCACAACCATGCACAGGAGTACAAAATAAAAGTTATGAATAATGAAAAGAAAGCAATAATATGATCCTCTAATTAAAAATTTCAAAGAAATTGGCTGCCAAATATTCAAATGTATAAGAAACTTCAGGAAGCTGGTATAGAAGATGACTATAGCAATATCAGGAGTCTTGCCACACAAAATAAATAGCTAATCAGAATGTGTAATGGAAAAGATATAATTCAAAATAGCAGCAATATCCAAAATATACATAAAAATAGAACTAACTGGAAGCAAATATAAAAATATTTTGTATAGACTTAACTAAAAGGAGTCACAAGTAAAGCAATATATTATGTTTATTCATGGTGAACATAATATTGTACAGATGTCAATTGTCCTTAAATTATTTACACATTTGTGCCTTACCTGATAAGTTTGGCCTCACATAAGCAGATGAGTGGTAGCCAAGCACCTACAAGTCATCAAGGAAGACACTGAGGGTAGAACCCACCTCAAAGTTAGAGGCCACAAAGAGCTCTCCTACTGTCACTCTTGGAATGTCCCAGGTGTGGCTGCTAGGCTCAGGTTCCAGCTTACTTCCTAGTGGAGGTTCAGAGAGAAATGAGAGCCTTGGCTTGAGGCCAGCTCACTCAGGTCCCCAGGAGAGAAAAGTCCCAGGCCATGTCAGGAGTCAGGAAAGACCCCTGTGTGAGTTCTGCATGATTCCTCTGTCCACAGAACAGAGTGGGGGTACCACCCCCAAAACCTACCCATGTGGTTATTCTAGAAAGCCTGGGTGGGCATGGCTGGAAGTGTTCTCCCTAATTTCTGCCGTACTAGCTCTGGAGCTTGCGGCTTTGGTCTGAGAGGTGTAGCCTCACATCAGCAAAGGGTGGAGTCCCAAGATTGGACAGGTGTCAAGGTGAGTAACACTTATTAGAAGTGAAGGGACACACTCCTCCCAGAACTGAGGCAACCCCACAGCCTACAGAGCCTGCCCTACTCTGAGATTTCCCCACCCCATCCCATGTCCACTTGAAATGGTTCAAGTGTGGCTATTAGACCTAATGCCCCCTCACTTCTACCTAAGGAATGGGTGAGATGGGAAGCGTTGGTCTGAAGAGGCAGCCTCAAGGCAGCAGAAGGAGGAGTCAAAGGACCAGTCAGGAGTAAAGTTTAGTATCCTGAGTTAGACTGGAGGTGACAAGCCCCCACAGAACAGAGGAGGTCCCCAGAGTTCCTCCTGTCCCTGTCTTGTGGCTTTCTAAAACAGTACCCTTAAGGGAACCAGCAGAGGAAGCTTTTCTTGGAGACAAGGTAGAATCTCCATACTGGGACTGTACACATCATCTCTTCTTCTGTCTTCTAGGGTGATCTATTCATCAACCTAATTGTTTGAACTCCTACCTGCTGTCCGTGACCAGAGACATCATGCCTCGAGGTCAGAAGAGTAAGCTCCGTGCCCGTGAAAAACGCCACCAGACCCGTGCTAAGACCCAGACCCAGGGTCTGGAGGGTGCTCAGGCTATTGCAGCAGAGGAAGGAGAGCCCTCCTCCTCTGCCCATCCTCTCCTTGAAGGCAGTCCTCAGAATGTGCCTGCTGCTGAGACACCTAGCACTCATAAGGAGCCTCAGAAAACCCTATCTAGCACTGATGATACTACTGTAGCTGTCTCATGCACCGATTCAAATGAAGGTGCCAACAAACAAGATGAGGAAAGCCCAGAATCCTCAAAGGCCTTAGAGGGCTTTCGCAGAGATCCTTTAAACAAGAAGGTGGTTTTGTTGGTGCAGTTCCTGCTGAAGAAGTATCAAAGTAAAGAGCCAATTACAAAGGCAGATATGCTGAAATTTGTTATAAAAAAGTACAAGCTTCATTTCAATGAGATCCTCAGAAGAGCCTCTGAGCACATGGAGCTGGCCTTTGGTATTGATTTGAAAGAAGTGGATCCCATCAAGCACTGCTATGCCCTTGTCAGCAAGCTAGACCTCACCTTAGATGGAACGATGAATGAAGAGAACATGCCTAAGACTGGCCTCCTGATGATTGTTCTGGGTGTGATCTTTATGAAAGACAACTGTGCCCCTGAGGAAGCTATCTGGGAAGTGCTGAATTTGATGGGTGTCTATGCTGATAAGAAGCACTTAATCTATGGGGAGCCCAAGAAGATCATCACTGAAGATTTGGTGCAGCTGAAGTACCTAGAGTACCGCCAGGTGGCTGACAGTGATCCTCCATGCTACGAGTTCCTGTGGGGCCCAAGAGCCCACGCTGAGACCAGCAAGATGAAAGTCCTAGAGTTCTTAGCTAAGATCTATGATACCGTCCCCAGTGCCTTCCCATTCTGGTATGAAGAGGCTTTGCGAGATGAGGAAGACAGAGCCAGAGCCAGAGCTGCAGCCAGGGCTCGTATTGCTGCAAATGCACCCTAGGGCCATGGCTAGCAGCTCCTCTCACACTAAGTGAAGTCTGAGGCAAGTTCTTCACTTTTTGCTCGAATAGGTGTGTCAATGTTCTAATAGTGGAGAACCAGAATGGGTCTGGAAAGTGTATATCATCTTTGTGTTCCTATTTTATATTGGTAACTTGGAACTTTACCTTTTTTCTTTTTCTTTGTTTTAGGTTGTATTTCAAATATTGACGTCTGAGGCAGATTGTTTTCTTTGTGTAAAAAAAGAGCAGTCAACATTCTAAGTAGTAGATGGCCAGGGTGGGTCTGGAGGGAACACAGCATTCCTGTTCATTGTGGTAAACTTTAGAGTTTTATCTTTTTTTCTTCTTTCTTTCCTTTTGTTACATATTAAATGTTGATTCTTTAATAGAAAGTTTAAATAATTTCAGAATCTGAATTTATTATTTTAGTTACATGTTTATTTCTGTTTAATAGATTAAAGATTAGGAGTTTTATTATTTTGTAAAACAAATTGGGAAACCTTTCATATTTACTGAACCAGAACAACAAAACATGGTATTGTAATAGGCATTTCCATGGAAATGTGAAAAATATTAGCAGTACAATTATCAGGGTAAAAAAAATAAAGGGGGAAAAAAGTAAAAGATTTTCAGTTCTAGGTTTCCCTTATTCATTTTAGTCTATTGTTCTGTAAAAGTAAAAGCTACACACCTGGATTTTCTTAGCTTACTAAAGAATGTATGATAAATAAAATGTTTATAAACTGGAACTCAAGCTTATTGTCTCATTTATTCCCCAAATGTTAATTGAGCAACTGCTCTTTGAAAATCCTATGTTAGAAACGGGGAAACTAAAGTACAAAACACTCTTGCCCTTAGAATTTCACACTCAAGGAGCAGTAATAATACAGGGAAGATGGTGAAATACCCTCCAATAAGTAAAGGACAAGTAAGAAGGAGTAAGGAGGTATGGAGGCAGGCAAGGGGTTGGGAGAAGTGAGAGGGGGAGGGTGTTTGGATGAAAACAATGAGGTATAAAATCCCTGAAGAAAGGCAGTTTAGGCTTTGGGAAATTACAAGTCCCTTAGAGGGTACACTGTTAATTTAAGTGGGGTGGTAAGCTAGATGAAGCTGTGAGACTGGTGAACAGAGGCCAGATAGACACATGATGTTTCTCAATGTTGAAAGACAAAACCCTAGAATGGAAACTTTCTCTTAAGAGTTACTTTAGCCCGGCTTGTGTGGTTCAGTGATTGAGCATCAACCCATGCACCAAGAGGTCACCGGTTCAATTCCTGGTCAGGGCATATGCCCAGGTTGTGGGCCAGATCCCCAGTGGGGGGCATGCAGGAGGCAGCCGATTGATGTTCTCTCTCATTGATGTTTCTATCTCTCTCTCCATCTCCCTTCCTCTTTCTAAAACCAATGAAGAAAAAAAAATTTTTTAAGTTACTTTAGTGACTAAAGTAACTTTAGATACTAAAGTTTAGTATCATCAATAAACCAGAAGAAAACCTCCTCTTGGGGCAGAAATGGAATGTGCCTGTGCTCATGTTCGGGTGCAGTTGAACACAGAGCACAATCTAGGTGTTTTATGTATAGAGCCTTCAAGGGATTTCTGAGAAATAAGGGTGATACTCCCTGGAGATGGGATGCTGAGAAGTTAATATGTTGGCTCTCTTTTCCCTGAACTGGGAGGGAGAACCAGCTCCCAATGCATTAAAAGGATATTTTAATTAGGTTAACTTGAGTGTAATTTTGCAAACCTCAAGGGAGGGCTTCATATCTGGGGATGATGAAATGAATGGAAAAAAAAAAGGGATGGTTTGGATGGAAAGGCACCGAGGAAGGAAGCAGTTGGTCCTTGACAATAATTCTAGGACCTCTGAGTTGAATCCAACTGAGGAAAACTCCCCCGCACCCAAATTAAGTAACTTATCCTCAAATGGGGAAATTTAATTTTCAGTGCTAAGCAGCATTATGGGTGAATTTGGTGTTATTTGTTTTAGAAAGCTGCATATTTGTTGACATCTCCTGAATTAATAAAAAATAAATCTCCCCAGAGGGGGAGGGTGATAACACCTGTGGTGAAAAAAAAAATCATATGATAACTGCCATTCATTTAATACATAATATTAGGGAGACCTGAAAGTAATGTCATTTCTGCACGTTTCGATTTTCGGTTGTCATTTATCAGCTCATTGTGTACTTCAAAATCGTGCCAAAGATATTTTAAGGTTAAAGTGACTTGTTTACTCATAAATAATTAAATCTTAATTTTTTTTTTTGCAATTTATAGTGAAATGGCCAGCCAAATACCAAAAGAGGTACATATCCGACATTGTATGATTTTTGAGTTTCACAAAGGTAGTAATGCAACAGTTGCTACCAAAAACATTTGTGATGTTTATCCAAGTGCATTAGACATTCGTAAATGCCAAAGGTGGTTTTCTAAGTTCAAATCCGGTAATTTAGATCTTTCTGACTTGTATCGATCTGGAAGACCAACAACTTTAGACAATGACATGTTAAGGGTGAAAGTGGAAGCAAATTCATGTCAGACAATCGAGGAACTGTCAAACACTCTTAACCAACCTTGGTCGACCGTCCAAGAACATTTGCAGCAGATTGGTACAGTAAGCAGAGCAGGTGTTTGGGTCCTGCATAATCTGTCTGAAGGAAACAAAGCTAACCGGTCCACCACATGCAACTTATTGCTTCAGCGGCACAAAACGTTTTTTGATCACTTGATCACTGGAGATGAAAGATGGGTCCTCTATGATAATCCAAAATGCAAAAGGCAGTGGCTCTCTCCGAATGAATCGCCACGAAGTACAGCTAAGCCCGGTTTATACCCCCAAAATGCACTTTTGTGTGTTTGGTGGAGTATTTGCGGGGTAGTTCATTTTGAAGTGCTGAAACCTGGACAAACTGAATGCAGACCTTTACTGTGAACAATTGGATCGAGCAAATCAATCTTTAATTGAAAAGTGCCCAGCGATTGTCACCAGAAAAGGTGTTATTCTGCAACACGATAATGCAAGACTGTACTGCGCAAGATGAACCCTGGAAAAAATTAATGAATTGGGGTGGGAGGTATGCCTCACCCACCATACTCGCCTGATATTGCACCATCGGATTTCCATTTATTCCGATTGCTAGAACATTTTCTAAGCGGCAAAAAAATTGAAAATTTAGATGATGTCCAAAATGCCATCTCCAGATATTTTGCTCAAAAACCAATTGATTTTTATCGATCTGGAATTGAAAATTTGCACACTAGATGGCAAAAGGTTGTTGATAACTAGGGTGATTACATCATTGATTAAAAATAAAAACTTGTTAAAAATTTATCTGTTTGAATTAATGTCATAAAAAACGACATTACTTTCCGGTCCACCTAATATTTTTCAATTTCTCTGACAAGTGCTTTATGTCCATTGCATACATTCCAACAGTCCCACAAGATAGGGCTTATCAGACATACTTTGCAGATGAAGAACTTGTAATTTTCTCAAATTCACATAGCTGCTAAGTAAAAGAGCTGGGACTAGAACCCTAGTCCAAATTTTTTCTAGAGCTCACACTTTTCCACTTCTCCAGCCTGAGGCTGACTTTCTGTCTTTTCATTCTTTGTTCTTCCTACTCCAAAATGTATCACAGACAATTACTAAATAAGACTCTCCTACTAAAATTCTAAAAGCAGTCCTGATGAAAGAAAATGAATATGAGAATAAAGCACAATTTGGGATTGTCCCTCTCCTCAGGGTTCCTTGAGAGCTAACTCTTCCCAGGTGCTATCCCAAGTCCTGTGCCAGTCTGTTCCTGCATTACAGCACTTTCCCCTAAGGATTCCCCCAATGTGCCCTTCTGTCCAAATTGGAACCTCATATGCTGACCAGCTCTTCCCTGTGTCCTCTGGAGGCTGCACCCTGCTTCCTGTAATACGGGCAGTCTGTAATCTCCTGCCCTCCCCTTGATTAGAGTGTTCTAACTCTCTGCAGGTGTACCTTACAGGTGCATCCTTCTCGGTGGAATCATTGACATGAAGTTTAGGTACCTTATTACCACAGTCCCACCTCCCACCCCCATCTTTACAACAGTCTCATAGTATATTCCAAATGAACTGTGATTAGAGTTTTATTTTTTACAGAATATGTTGGTAATTGAAGTTAGACAGGTTTTTTTTTGTTTGTTTTTTTAGAAAAAGAGAGGAAGGGAGAGGGAGAGAGAGAGAAACATTGATGTGAGAGGGAAATATCAGCTGCCTCCTGCACGCCCCTTATTGAAGATCTAGCCCACAACCGGGGCATGTGCCCTGACTGGGAATCCCACTGGCAACCTTTCGGTGCACAGGATGACACCCAACCAACTGAGCCCCACCGGCCAGGGCTAGACAGGGGGTTTTGTAAACAACCCAAATATTGTCAGTAGGATTTTAAAGGGTTGTATTATTTGAGACTGGCCACTGAACTCATACACCAATGACTGAACTTACCTACATGGTCAATACCCAAAGCCTTCCTCATAAGTTGGAGATGTAGAAAGATCATGGAAATCACTGTGTAACAAACATCTACTGAGGCTGAATTTCTCAGAACTCAGAGTTCTTCTAAAACAGGAAAAACAGTTTCTTAACAGCCATGCTATCTTTGAACAGCAAGGATTAAAATAATTCGCCATCCTTCTGCTGCCTCTTATCTCAGTACTTGTTCTGGAGGAAAATGCTTGTGCCTAATGACACCTGTATAAGTATCCTGCACATTCAGTCATACTGAGGGTTTCTTGGACTCAAGGTTTTGACCATGCTTCAGTAGAACATTCTCATCCTATTGACACTCTACAATTTATTTCAAAAGTAAGTGCAGAAAGGTGCTATTGAGTGAAAAAGGTGAGCCCACTCTATTGAGATTTTACAGTATCCTTTTGAAAATTACATGTGATCCAGCATTTGAAAGTGCCTCCCATGTAGCAGGATTGGAAAAAAAGTTGAAAAATTGCAAGGCAAAGTGGCCTCCTTAGAAACTTCACCAAGAACGAAGAAGGTTGTTTTCATAAATTCTAGTAGTTGCTTTTGACTGAGCACCTACTGTAACAGTTTATGGGAGAGATGACATGTGCTAGCTAATTCACATGGTGTCTTGCTCTACCTCCTGGGTTAATGGAGAGACTACACATTCCCCATCCACTTGTACTTATGGAAGGGTCATGTAACTACTGTTGACACTGAAATATGAACAGAAACAATGTTTGTCACCTCCAGGCCAAGATGTTTGAAAGCCAGAATGCCGCTTCCATGTTTTCTGTTCCATTCAGCAGCAAACACAGAGATCCTTGTTGGGAAGTGGAACCACCTTATAGGAGCAGACTGGATACCACATCACATTTTATGTGCATGAGAAATAAACTTTTGTTGTTGTAAGCCATTGCAGGTTTGCAGATCTTTTATGCTGCACTAGCTAGTAGTTACTTTATCTGATTAATGCACAGCTAAAAATTTTTGTGGTTAGATGTATTTAAATGTTTTAATTACAAAGGTAATAGTACATATATTCTTTTTACAAGAATTCTAATAATACAGATAAATTTTAATTTCCTCCTTTCATCCAAATTCAGCCCCCTCCTCAGAGGTAACCACAATTAACAGTCTGATATGTGTCATTTTAAACATGATCCGAGGCTTTTTCATATATAGGTGTGCTATAAAGATGTATTGAATTTTTAACATACATGATTAACAATGGACATATTGTTCTTCTTGACCATGTCACTTAATAAAATGAATGCAGGATATTTTCATTATAGCACATATGGATCCACCACACTATTTTAACTACTCTCTACAGTTCTTTTTTAACAGATTTATTTAGATATAATTGATACATAAAAAACTACACCACTTTAATATGTACAACTTGATGCATTTGAACATATGTGTACATCTATGAAATCATCACCATGATCAAGGTAATAGACATATCCATCACTTCCAAAAGTTTCCTTATATCCTTTTTATTTATTTATTTATTTATTTATTTATTTATTTATTTATTTATTTATTTATTTGTGGTAAAAACATTTAACACGATATCTACTCTCTTAAAATAATTTAAGTGCATAATACAGTATTGTTAGCTGTATGCACTATGCTATACAACAGATCTCTAGAACATATTCATCTTGCATAACAGAAAATTTATACCAAATGAACAACTCCCCATTTCCCCCTTCCCCAGTCCCTGGTAACCACAGTTCTACTCTCTGCTTCTATGAGTTTGATGATTTTAGATACTGCATATAAGGGAATTCATGTAGTACTTGTTCTTCTGTGACTGGCTTATTTCACTTAGCATAGTGTTCTTCAGGTTCATCCATGTTGTTGCAAATGGGCAGATTTCCTCTTTTAAGACTGAAAAATATTCATATATAAATGGATAAAGGAAGTACATATAGCACATTTTCTTTATTCATTTATCTTTGATGGATATTTGGGTTGTTTACATAACTTGGCTATTGTGGCTAGTGCTGTGGGGAACATCAGAATGCAGGTATCACTTTGAGATACTGATTTCCATTCTATTGATTATATACCTAGAAATGAGATTGCTGGATCATACAGTTTTTTAATTTTTTTAGGAACTTCCATACTGTTTTCTGTAGGGACTGCACTATTTCACATTCTCACCAACAGTGTATAAGGGTTCAATTTTTCCACATCCTCACCAATACTTAATTATCTTTGTTTTTTATAATAACCACCCTAACTGACAACTCACTGTGGTTTTGATTTGCATTTCTCTGATGATTAGTGATGTTGAGCATTTTTTCATATACATGTTGGCCATTTGAAGGAGAGATCATTGGGAAGAATCAGATAGGAACAATCAAGGTGTTGCAAGTCTTGATTACGCAGAGACATTAATCAAATATCATGGGAACTCCAATCATCATGTTCCAATCTGCCCTCCACCTCAAAAAAGAACAGGTAAGGATGATCCTACTTATGTTTGTGCAATAATTAATTTAACCATTCTCCTCCTAACGGGCAGACAAATTGTTCCCCTTTTGTTGCTATGATTAATAAGACTGAAATCAACATCTTTGAAAATGAAATCTTGGGCAAATGTGCATCCTTTCTCATCAGAAATACATAGCAAAAAGCAAACTTGATTAAAGGGGGCAGAGTGTGAAGACTGAAAATTTTTACAAATATTGCTGAACTTCTGTTTCCAAAATGCCATACCAATTCAGTCTCTCATATTAATGTGTGTGAATGTTTTACATTCTTATAGGCACTTTATTCATCAGTCTTAAATTTTGATCAAACTTTAGAGTGAAAGACAAAGTCTCATTATTATTTTAAGTTGTACTTCCTTTTTAAAAAAATAAGTTGACTATAAAATTAAATTAATTCCTTACCCATATAGAGCTGAATTTCTGCATTAATGTTTTGAGTACATTACTCACATTCTTTTAGGCATACTTTACTTTGAACTATCAGTAAGACCTCCCTCCTTTACTTTGAAAAAGCAAGGAGTTTCCCTGGCTGGTTTGGCTCAGCAGTTAGAGCGTCAGCCTGCTGACCAAAGAGTCAAGGGTTCAATTCAGGTCAAGGGCATGTACCTTGATTGCAGTTCGGCCCTGGTCTGGGTCGTGCGGGAGGCAACCAATTGATGTGTCTCTCTCACATCTATGTTTCCCTCTCTCTCTCTCTCTCTCTATCTCTCCCTCCCACTCTGTCTGAAAATAAATGGAAAAATATCCTCAGGTGAGGATTAAAAAAAAAAGAAGAAGAACATACTTGATCAGAATGATCAGTTGCTGGGCTGTGAACCCAGGCAGGATACCCTTAGTGAAGATCTGAGGTCAGAGCAATTGCTAGAGTCCATGCGAGAGACCATACGTAAGACCTCATCCAGAGAACCCAGGGCAGGCTGGTGGTCAGCATTCTGGGTCTAAAGTTCAGCATAAGGTGGAGAAGGGACCATAAGTAGAGAAGGTAGGGAATCTGGGTCGAAGGTCCAAGACAACTTCTGTTAATAGGCTTGGGAAATCTCTGAATTGCCACTACCAGCAGGAAGTTGTGAGGTGGTCTGAATGGGCAGTTTTACGGGATGAAAGGACTACAGGCATGCCAAACACCCTGCCTTTCCTTAAAAATCCTCCTTGCCTACCATCAGACAGACTATAGAAAGCATCCAGTAATGCTGGATGCTGGGAGAGCTGCATCTCTTGGCTACTCTGGTAGTTTACTTCCTCCTTACCAGTATTCCTGGCTGGGAGTTATGTTGATGGCTGCTGAAGATTTTTGTTTCTACCCCGTGTACATCACCCTCCTCCACTGAGTTTGGGGCAATGTGAGTGGGTAGGTTTAGTAAGTGATGACAGATGAGATAGGCCAGGAGTACCAGTGAGCAGTGGAAGGGGGCCTCCAACTACAAGAAGGGGGAAATTGAGGGAAGATGTCCTGAGGCTAAATACCTCAGTGACTCTGCAGATAAGGGGTTGAGTGTGGACATGTTTGGGAAAAGGTGATCCAGCTGGTAACCCCAGCTGAGACTGTCCTCTATGGTTCCTGAGTTTTTGGCACACCGGATGGCAGATTTCCTGTGGCTGTGTTTGGTGGCCACCAGATATATCTTGGAATAGGAGGTTGAGTCAAAATACAAACATTTGCAAAGTGGATGGAGAACTCATGGAAATGGCAGTTTCTTCTTACTTTTTATTATAATGATATATTTTAATTATAATGATAATTATCATTTTTAATATGTTATACACTTTATTATCTAGGTAATAACCTAGACTTATGGACTTAAAAAATTCTATGAGCCCTGGCTGGTGTTTCTCAGTGATTAGAGTGTCGGCCCACACACTGAAGGGTCGCGGGCTCAATTCCTGATCAAGGCCACGTACCTGGGTTGCAGGTTTGATCCTGGCCCCGATGGGGCACGTGCGGAAGGCAACCAATTGATGTGTCTTTCTCACATCAATGTTTTTCTCTTTCTCTCTCCCCGTCCCTCCCTTCCTTCCATTCTCTCTAAAAATCAATGGAAAAAATATTGGGTGAGGATTAACAACAACAAAAATTCTGTGACAGCCATTCTCAAAGCTATCATATGATCTGTTGTACAATGTAAATCACTATTCACTGTGGGAGGTTACTGAAGAGTATAGAGATGATCTGTGTTTCTAAGAAGGTTGCATACATTGCATAAGTGACAACTGAGTCAGACTAATATGCAGTGAAGGAGATAAGAAATATGTTTGATTTCCCTTTATAATCATATCAAATATAATCCTGGGAAACCACTGATCTATGCTATAAAAATTGGTATATTCTCCCTGTAGCAGATTTTTCTCTATCTTTTATTTTTGACTACTGCTTTACCTTTTCCTCTAATCATAACCCAAAGATTATTCCTTGCTTATCCTTCCACATTAACATAAGCAATAATTTCATATCCCATCACCTCTGCATACCTCTGCATTTTATTTGAAATCACTGTTATCTATCAGAAGCATATTATTATTAACAGGTGGCCCAATAAACTGCAATAGACCTCAGAAATGCTGCCCTGTAAAGAGAGAAGAACTGGACATTGGCAGATACTAATAATTGTACAAGAAGTTGCAGCTTCCCTGTTTATTTAGAATCTTTTATTTTGAAATAACTTTATACTTTACATGGAAATCATAAAAATATTACAGAAAGTCCCTGTGGCTCTTACAGCCATCTTCAGCCACAGAAATCTGTTTACATTGTGATAGTATATTTACCAAACTCAGAAATTGAAATTGGTATAGTAG
This sequence comes from Tadarida brasiliensis, assembly GCA_030848825.1. Lineage (NCBI taxonomy): Eukaryota > Metazoa > Chordata > Mammalia > Chiroptera > Molossidae > Tadarida > Tadarida brasiliensis. The sequence continues at coordinate 116,318,854 of CM061280.1, read as the reverse complement.
TATTAAATTACAATAAAATCTGGATGTTACCAGATTCATATAAACATGCAATCAGTGCTTTTTTGTTGTTTGTTTTTGCTTTGATATATAGCTAAATACACTTTTATCACACAAATAAATTGGTGTAACTACTACCAGAATAAGGACACAGAATTTTCCCCAAACCCCAAAGAAACCCCCTACTGTGCTGTAATCACATCAAATGTAAATCCTGGCCACTATTGATCTATTCTCCATTAGTATAAATTTTTTTCCATTTAAAAATGTTATACAAATGGAATTTAAAATTATGTAACTCTATGGGATTGGCTTTTTTACTTAGCATAATGCACTTGAGATCCACCCAAGTTGTGAGTATAAATAGTTTATCCCTTTTGACTGCTGAGTAGTATAGTAGTCCCTTGCATGGATGTAACAAGTTTGTTTATTCATTCATTCATTGAAGGAGATTTGCAGTGTCTCCAGTTGAGGATATTACAAATAAAATTGTTATGTACATTTGTGTATGGTGTTTTGTGTGAACATATATTTTCATTTCTCTAGGGTATATTCCAAGAAGGGGGCTGTTCTATCATACGGTAAGTATATATTTAACGTTATAAAGAATTGGTAAATTGATTTCTAGAGATCCTGGACCATTTTACTTTCTTATCATCAATGAATGATAAGAAAGTTGCTACACACCCTATTAGCACTTGATATATTCAGTAATTTTTATTTTACCCATTCTAATAGGTATGTAGTATGTCATTGTGGCTTAAAACTGCATTATACTAATGGAAAATTATTGTGAATATCCTTTCATCACCTTATTTACTATCCAGATATCCTCTCTGGTGAACTGTGGGTTCAAGCCTTGTGCCCATTTTCTAATTGGACTATTTGCTTCTTACTGTTAAATTTAGATTTTTTTGTTGGGGGGCAGGTACAATTCTTTCATCAGATGTGTGATTTGCAAATATTTTCCTCCAGTCTGTGGTTTGTATTTTCCTTCTCTTAATAGTGTCTTTCACACAGCAAAATTTTTACTTTTGATGAAATATAATTTATCAATGTTTTCTTTTAAGGATCTAAGTCAAGTCTAAGAACTCCTCATGATGGACGTGAGCTGTGTACCCTGAAGTTGGGTTGGTTCTGTAGCCTGAAATACAAGGCATATGACAAGATCAATGGAGGAAAAATTTTAAAGTACTGCTTTGTTGCATGGATCCGAGAAAGCACCACAGACCAGTTGCCAGTATCCATGGGGTTATATAAAGACAGCACATCTGAAACCTCTTTAAAGGTGAGTACTAACCTTTTATTATTACTTTAATAGAATATAGTGTATGGGCTAGAAAGAGTACAGTGAATATCAGAGTAAATCATACATAGAAAGGCTAGTTTTCTAGAAACTTTTCAGATTGTGTGTGTGTACACACACACACACACACTTACACACACTCATACACACACACAATCAATAGGTATTTCTGTAAGAGCATTCATGCAGAGACTTTCTAACCAAGAAAGTGACTTTGTCCATCCAATTCCTTTTGTTCAAATATGAAATGAATGCCCCTTACGAAGGTAAACATGCTGATTTGCAAAAGAGCAACAAAAAATACAAGGACCACTTCCTTGTGACCTTCTGGAATGCTACTGAACACATGTAACTGGTCTTTTGCCTTAACTTGGAGGGTGTGGATTCTACCAAGCATGTCTATAGCTTTGTCAGTAAGCTGGATGTCACTAGCAATGGGAATTTGAATGACAGCAGCGGTTGCCCAACATCAGTCTCCTGATGACACTCCTTGGCGTGATCTTCATGAAGGGCAACTGCCGTACTAAGGAGGGAATCTAGGAATTCTTGGATATAATGGGGGTTAAGGCTGAGAGGAAATACTTCATCTATAGGAGTCCAGAAAGTTTATCAGCAGAGGTTTGGTGGAGGAAAAGTACCTGGAGTACCACCAGGTGCCTGACAGTGATCCTCCACACTGCTGATTCCTGTGGGGTCCAAGAACCCATGCTGAATCTAGAAAGATGAATGTCCTGGAGGTTTGGGCACAGTCACTTGTACTGTTCACAGTTCCTTTTCATACCAGTATGAAGAGGCTGAGTGAGTTATACTGAGGGCTGGCACTACTGCCATGGATAATATATGTTCCAGGGCCATGTCCAATTTCTTCTCCACCCATAGTGAGTGAACTGGTTTCTTTAGTTTGTGGTTGAAGAGAGTAGTCAGTGTTATAAGTAGTGCAAAATTGGTATTGGGCTGGACTGAATATAATGTATATTGTTTTGTCTTCCTGTTTTATGTGGTATCTTAGAGATTACCTTTCTTTCTTTCTCTTTCTTTCTTTCTTTCTTTCTTTCTTTCTTTCTTTCTTTCTTTCTTTCTTTCTTTCTTTCTTTCTTTCTTTCCTTCCTCCCTCCCTCCCTCCCTCCCTCCCTCCCTCCCTCCCTCCCTCCCTCCCTCCCTCCCTTCCTTCCTTCCTTCCTTCCTTCCTTCCTTCCTTCCTTCCTTCCTTCCTTCCTTCCCTCCTTCCTTCCCTCCTTCCTTCTTTCTTTATTCTGCTTTCTGTTTCTACTTTTTAAATTCTTTCTTAATTTCTTCTATTCTTTCTAATTAATTTCTAAATGTTGTCCTTTTAAAACAGTTTCAGAGTATAAGTTTATGAATCAAAATTGGTGATACACTCACTGTTCTATATCAAGTTTAATAGTAGGAGCTATGTAATTTAGAAAGCAAATTGGGAAATCTTCCAACATATCTTATCATATAGAACAAGATATCACGGCATTGAGTAGGTATTTCTTTGGAAATATGAAAGAACTGAGTAGTAAAATTGTTGGGCTTTAAAAATAAATAATGTGAAAGATGGTCTACTCATGGCCTTCCTAACTAATACTTTCAGTCCATCATTTTGTAAAATTAAAAGATGCATCCACAGTTAGGAGATACCCTTCTTCAAAAAGGATTATTGCAAAGATGGAAAGGGATTGTTTAAATAGGAGGAGGGGAACTATTGTAATAGAGAGAACCTGTGACCATAGATCTGCAAGGATTTCAAGCTTTAGGTAACAAGAGTTGTTCTTTTATAGAGAGGAGTCAACAAGTCTAGAAAGAACCAGGTGTGAGGAAGTGGGATGATAGTGTGATTGGACAATAAATCAGAGAATGTTTTACCTTAAGGCCAACCTATTCTCAAGAGGGGTGGTATGCTGGCTCATGTCATAGTAGGCCAAAGTTCAGGGGCCTGGAGGAAGAAGAAAAGCTTAACCAAAGTTTGGCTAACAAGCATTTTGTTTCAACTGGTCAGTGGGGACACAAAGGTCAGCTCATCCTTTATGAGGCAAAGAATGGGATTTTTGCAGATCTGTGTCTGGCCTTGTCAGGTAAATAAAGGATCATTCATGAGTCTTACCTAAGTCATATGATGAAGAGTGATTCTTTGTAGTAAGCCTTTTTCTGCAACACAAAATTGGGTGGTTTCTTAATGTTTACTGTTTTCTAGGACCACAGGGCACAGGTAAAATTCAACATTATCATATAGGAAAGAAAAAAGTTTTATTATTGAATAAGCACTAAACTGGAATATGATGTGCATCACAGGCAAGCAACTAAAGAGATAGCAAAATCAAGAAGAAATCTCACACTTTTATGTAGTCAAGAAGTTATAACCAGTTACACACCGGTTCTCAAGATAAAAGATAACTAGTCCTCAAGTGGTGACTTGATGTCACCATTTGTCAGATATTTCTTCTTCAATGCACCTGGTAATTGGGTGGCTCTTTATCCAATAGAAAACACTCCTGGGTTTTAAATTGGCAAGGAGTTTATTTACTTTTTAGAAGAGAAAGGTTTTATATTTACAAATTTTCTTAAGTAAATGCTCTAAAAAAGGAGGGGTGGGGAAGTCTTACTCCTTTTTGTTGGCACCAGAAGAATTTCATTTTAAAACATTGTTTTATATATATATATTTTGTTAATCCTCACCCGAGCATATTTTTCCATTGATTTTTTTTTAGATAGAGTGGAAGGCAGGGAGGGAGAGAGAGAAACATCAAAGTGAGAGAGACACATTGATTGGTTGCCTCCTGCGCGACCCCGACCAGGGCCAAGGATCAAACCTGCAAGCCCAGTACACGCCCTTGACTGGGAATTGAACCCGTGACTCTTCGGTCAGTGGACCGATGCTCTAACTGCCGAGCCAAACCAGCCAGGGCTACATTAAAATCTTTTTTTAATTTGTATTGATCCTTACAATACCCTTCCTTTGTTACTACAAAATAGTAACACTACAGTTTTAAAAATTATTTTCCCTGCCATTTCTACCTTTCTTTGGGCAAATTACAGCCATCCAAATATACAACAAGTCTATAATAAATTACGAAGCAATGCAATTATAGAATTAAAGTAGATGGATTGAAATATTCGTACATTATTTGCCTTGGGGGGAAAATCTTTGAGTATATCATACCCATGTTAAATGGTTAAAGCAGATTTTTGATAAGCAATGGGCAAGAATTCTCCTTCATCATACATTAATTTTATAAACCTTTATAATGCTTTATTGCTCAAGCTTTCAAATGATTAACTATCTGAATATCATTTAGTAGTTTCTTATAAAATATTACCCAATCCAAGACTAAGGGGGAGCTTAACTTTAGAGCCTGATAATCTAAATTTTTAATTAAGTGTTTTTGTTGCAGTGCTCAATAAATTTCTCCTGAGTTGTCCCTCAATCACATAAGTAACATAACATTGACATGATGACCCTTCAATAATTGCTCCACTTCCCCAGAAAATTTTTCCTAGATGTGAAATACAAAGGCACCTATGGCCATTATCTAGTGTCAAATTTTTATTATGAGGCTTCTGTTGAAGGGTAGAGTTTGAACTTCCAATATTTAATGTACATGGCTCAAATTATTTTAAGCCTTGAGGACAAACCCAAGTTATAGACATTTTTTTGGCATTGGTCCAGATCAATAGTTATATTATTAGAGCAGACAACATGTATCTATCTATCTATCTATCTATCTATCTATCTATCTATCTATCTATCTATCTATCTATCTATCTGGACTGGAGAGAACTTGCCTCTCAAATTTAATGGAGTAGCCCTGGCCGGTTTGGCTCAGCGGTTAGAGTGTCGGCCTGCGGTCCAGAGAGACCCGGGTTCGGTTCCCGCTAAGGGCATGTACCTCGGTTGCAGTTTGTCCCCGGCCCTGGTTGGTCGTGCGGGTGGCAGCCACTCGATGTGTCCCTTTCACGTCGATGTTTCTCTCTCTCTCTCTCCCTCCCACTCTATCTGAACAGAAAATGAAAAAAAAAAATGTCCTCGGGTGAGGATAAAAAAAAAAAAATTTAATGGAGTAAATTAGACCTGTCCTCTAAAGTCTCTATCCTTAAAAAATAGATTTGTTTGTGTATTAATTAGATACTTTCTATACCATCCTCTTATCTCTTTCAGAATAGTCATAGTCCCAATATCTACTTGTTGCCTTAAATAGGAATAGTCCTGTAATTTTGAACTCATGATTATATCTTGGATTTGTTTTATAACTAATTGCTATGGGACTATACAAGTGAGCACCTCTGAGAGCTTTGTGGGATTTTTATCATTTTTATTATTGTTCCCCCCCCCCCAGTATTAAACAGTACAAGCAGTACAATTTCAAATTTTAACAAGTAACCTGTTTGTTTGTTTGTTTGTTTGTTTGTTTGTTTGTTTTTTTCTAGTAAAATGTGATTCTTAAAGTACTTGAAATAGCCACTATTATGAACAGGACAGCAAGGCAGTATATGGAATAGTAAGTTGGCTAGAATACTTCCTTTCAGTTGAATTCAGTATCAATTTCAGTTACTCTAGAAAACTTAATTTTCAAATTCTCAGTGGGAATAACAGTTTCTGTCCTCCTGAGTGGCTGGCTTCACAAGGGAAGCATGAATCCATCTGGATTATTCTTTCATGTTGATAGTCATATGGTTGATCAGTAGCACTTAAAAGTGTCCCTCCAGTGTGGTGACAACCTGTCTTTCCTCTGGAACACTTCAATGGCAATGAAATCTCCCAGTTGATTGGGGTGGCAGACTTCTTCCAGAGGGTCCTTTCAGGTCCTTTTGGCTTTATGTCTCAAGGTTTCTAGGGAAAAGAGAGCCACTTATAAATATTAGAATGATTATGAGCCCTGGTTGGCTAGCTCGGTTGGTTAGAGAGACATTCTGACACGCCAAGGTTGTGGGTTTGATTCCTGGTCAGAGCATGTACAAGAATCAACCAATGAATACATAAATAAGTAGAACAACAAATCGTTATTTCTCTCCCTCCCTTCCTTCCTCTCTCTCTCTCTCTCTCTCTAAAATTAATAAATAAATTTTTAAACAAAGATAAAATAATTATGAGAGAAATCAGTTAAAATAGGCATGGGACATGGTCTCAGACCCAAATTCATAGGTCTGCCAAACATAAGTTCAAAGGCCATGATACCACTCTGGCTTAAAGGGATGGCTTTAATTTTAAGCAAGGCTAGTGGTAAAATTCTGGGCCATTTTAACCTAGTAGATTGCTATGTCTTAGCCAATTATTTTCTAAGCGTTTTGATTCCTCTGCTCTATTCGTTCAGAGGACTGAGGATGATGAGTTGTATGATAGTTTACAGGAATCTTCAAACATTTGCATAATCCCTGGACAACAGTAGAAATAAAATGATATCCTCTATCTCATTTAATATGTTCTGGTATCCCTAAAGTGGGAATTATGTGTATTAAAGAGCCTCACCATTGTCTAAATTTTTAAAATATATTTTAATTCAATTTATTGGGGTTACATTGGCGAATAAGATTACATAGGTTGGACCTAGAGGGTGTTATGCTAAGTGAAATGAGCCAGTCAGAGAAAGACAAATACCATATATGTGGAATCTAATAAACAAACAAAATAGAAACAGACTCATAGATACAGAGCACTGACTGACAGCTGTCAGAGAGGAGGGAACTGAGGGTGGGGCTGGGTGAAATAGGTGATGGTTTTAAGCAAAAAAAAAAAAAAAAAACATTTTTTTTTTTTTTGAAAGGAAAAGATTTCAGGCTGTCCAGACATTCTGCATTCCACAGCTAGACAAAATCTCTTACCTTTCATGAGCATTGACTCTTTGAAACCCAATGACCATAAGGTTTCTGGTAAAGTTATTCAGGGAGAACTTCTTGTATTTCTTGGGAGTGGGCTATAAAGAATTCTGCTGACAAATAACACATATCTTTAATATATTTTTAATGATTTTGTCTTTTTGGTAGGCATAGTAAGAATATAGTATCTTTAAAGTTCCTCTTTTGTTCAAATGATTTTGTTGATTACATAATATGACCAAATAAATAAGACTGGGGTATAGGAATAATTTTGTTAAGTGATCCCCATAACCCAGTCATATTTCTTTTATCCTCTTTTTTAAAATCTATTTGCCCATTTCCTTTTATGAAGCATATTTTTGAAAATGAACAAAAGTTTCTTAATATATTGAGTGGAGCTTCTAAGTTTGGACTCTGCCATGTTTTCCCCAGCTTCATTGTGATATAATTGATACATAACATTGTGTAAGTCTAAGGTGTACAAGGTGTTTTTATACATTTATATATTGCAAAATGATTCCCACTGTAGTGTTAGCTACCACCTTCATCCTGCCATATAATTAGCATTTCTTTTTTGTGGTGAGAACATTTAAGAAGTCTCTCTTAACAAAATTTAAGTATATGATACAGTATTATTAGCTTTAACCACCATGTTGTACATTAGATGTCCAAACCTGTTAATCTTATAACTGGGAATTTGTACACTTTGAGCAATATCTTCCAATTTTCCTCATCCCCAACACCTGGTCACCACCATGCTATTCTCTGATTCTCTGAGTTTGTCTTTTTCACATATAAGTGAGGTTACACAGTATTTCACTTAACATAATGTCCTTAAGGTCCATCAAAGTTGTCATAAATAGTAGAACTTCCTTCTTTCTCATGGCTGAATAAGATTTGATTGTATATATATACCACATCATCTTCATTCATTCATTGATAAACAGGTTGTTTCTATATCTGAGTGTAGACATCTTTTGATATTCTGTTTCCATTATCGTTGGCTATATATTCAGAAGTGAGATTACTTGGTCGTAAGACAGTTCTATTTTATTATAAAAGAACTGGAATAGCTAAAGCAATCTGAGAAAGAAGAACAAAGCCAGAGGTATCACACTTCAGTATTTCAAACTATACTACAAAGCTATAATAATCAAAACAATATGCTACTGGCACAAAAATAGACACACAGACCAATGGAACATAATCAAGAGCTCAGAAATAACCCTCACATATATGATCAACTAATATTTGACAAGAGTGCCAAGGATATCCAATGGGGAAAGAATAGTCTCTTCAATAAATTGTGCTGGAAAATTGGATAATCACATGAAAAAGAATTAAATTGAACCTCTATCTTACACCATTCACAAGAATCAACTCAAAATGGATTCAAGATTTCAATTTAAGACCTGAAACTGTAAAACTCCCAGAAGAAAATTGGAAAAAGCTTCTTGACACTGGTTTTGGCAGTGATTGCCTGGATATGATAGCAAAAGCACAAGCAACAAAAGCCAAAACAAATGAGTCTGCCATGTTTTAACAGCAAATTTTGCAGCACTATCAGCAAAATTAGTACCTTTAGAAACATATCCATCTGTCTTGTGTGAGTTCTACAATGAATTGCTGATATCTGAGTAGGCAGTTATAAAGCCTACTCAAATCAGTGATCAATTTTCCATGAGATATTCTAGCTCCTATCAAAGGCATAAATCCCCAATTTTTAAAAATTTACACACACACACACACACACACACACACACACACACTTTAAGTTCGGAGCCAGAATTGCAGCTCTAGGAACCACTATTAAATCGTCTGCTAATTGAAAGACCTAATTCTGGACAAAACATAAGCTTCTCAGATTTTATGGTAAATTGCCCCAGCATAGGAAGCCTTAAGTTGGCCACTTTTACCTTGAGTATATGACTCAGCAGTAAACATTATCACATTTGCATTTTGAACAGAAATGTCAGATAAATTGTGTCAGGTTTTCCAAATTTCAGATTCTCCTAAGATGGGGGAGAAACCAATTTCAATTTTTCCAAAGCCTCTTCAAATTCTAAGAACCAAATTAGAGGATCTAGAGAATTATCATGCAATTGCTCTGTCAGAGTTTTGCCTGGTCTGTAAAAGCTAGAACCCAATGTCTACAATACCTTACTGGTCCTCAATTTATCTAAAAAAAATTTTTTTGTAGTAGGCAGTTTCATCTACAAAATTGGTTGGCTCTTAGATTGTAACACTTTACAGCCTTCAGCTGACAACAGATGCCCTAAATGTTTTACCTGAATTTGGCAACATTGCACTTTGTCTAGGGAGGCCTTATGACTCTGTGAAGAGAGGGATTGTAACAGAGTCAAAGTATCAAATTTGCATTGCCCTTTAGTTTCTGGGGCTACCAGCAAACTATTTACATATTGCAAAAATCCTTCTAGTGGGACAAATTTCTCTAAATTTTCCTGTCTGACTAGAGAAAATAGTAGAGTCCCAAAACTTTTGAAGAATCCTTTGCCATAAATACTGTACTCCTATATAAGCAAATGCAAACAAGAATATAGACCTGTGTGTTAGAGGAACAGAAAGAGGGGGAAAATCAGATCATAGCTCAACTACAGAAAACAACAAACGTTGCAGATGATGGTACTGAAGTCACAAGTGAGAATAGTTGTAGGCTTTGGGATTATAGGGGTTAATGGAACAATAATGTATTTACTACTCTAAGATCTTGTACAAATCTATATAGTGGTCAACCACCTTCATAAAATTTACCTTCCTTCTTTATTGAAAGTATGGGAGTATCACAGAGTGAGTACCATTTTTATTTTTTTATTTACTTCCTTTTTTTCTATTTTATAACCAGTTTTATTCCTTCTAATTAAGCTCTAACAAAGGGTATTGTTTTATACATGGCCATGACTTAACCCTTTGGTAGGCTATTTTTATTAGGTCTATATCTGGGATTGAACCAGTATCATTATGTCCAGGGCCCAAAGTGATGCATAGATTTGTTTCAGCTTGGGGTATTTTTCCAGCATGGTGTGATACCGCCACTTTCTGCCATACCCCAGTTCCTTCAGAAGGCACATCATCACCGGTTCAAGTGCCTCCCCCCCCCCCCCCCCCCCCCCGCTAAGGAGCTCTACAGACATTCCAACCATTATATAGAATATGGTAACCTTTTATTTGCACAGCAGGACTCTTTCTAATAGTTTATAGGAGAATCAAGAGAAACAAAGAAAGGATATCCCTTAGTCATAGGACATATCTTTATGGGAACATGTAGAAGGCTCACCCAAAATACCAAAAAAAAGTACTGATATTTCACCAGGTGAAAACTGAAAAATCCCTGAGGAAATTCCAGAATAAGTAGGATCAGTATCACCAATTCCCACTGGAGATTATTAAATCTGTCCATTTTTTAGTCATTTGCCAATTATTCCCTAGACTTCCTGTGCTTTCCTAATTCCCTAAGTCTTGCCATTTCTGCATCCTTGGAAGTTTCTTTTTACAATTTCTCTTCCAATGTCCTGCTTCCTGCAAGAACAATATACAGGCCCCCTTCTTTATTTCCTTCATAAATTGTCCAGAATATGAGTTATTCTTTTAGTAAATAGTTTAACCATGTGCTAACACAGTTCTTAATTTTTCTTTCCTTCTTTTTCTTTAGTCAGAAAATGAGGTAGCTGCTTCTAAGATTTGAGTAATAGTCTTGAGGCAGGATAGTAAGAAGCTAAGAAAGTTCCTGGAAGTGGAATGGGGAAATTAAAACCAGATAATTAAACAGGGCTGAACATTTTGAACAACTTACAAATAGCGAGTGAATCACAAGAACTTATTTCTCTAACCAAGGACACTTGTGAGCCAGTGCTTATACCTCCTATCTCTAATCAGAGAATAAATAGCTTAAATAAACCTGGTCATGGAGATAGAGAACAGAGACCCAATTAATGCCATTTGTGCTAGCCAAACCCAAAGACAGATGAAGTCAAGGGAACAAATAACAAAAACCTGACTAGAAACGGATAAACCCAAGATAAAAGTAAAGCAGTGAAGCTGACCAGAGAATAAACCCAAACTCCCCTATACACTCATTTTGATGCATCAGTGTATTAGAAATGCACCTGGAAAGCTGATGAATATTCTATTGAAACCTTTCCCTAAGATTCTCCCCACAGAAGAGAGATAAAAACCCTCAAGACAAAGGATACCAGTGGGGGCTCTCTCTCTGGAGCATGCCCATACCTCTCTTCCCTCTTGGGCATGCATCTTTATTCTTCTCTCCTAAACTCTAAAAATCCCCATAAGACTTGCAACCAGGGGAACAGCGGGCAGCAGCAGCTTGTCCTGAGTTTACCCCCTAAACCTGTCTCCAAGGCCCCCTTTTATGTGATTTTCCAGTGAGCTATCAGCAGCCCCACCTTGGCTCACTTCTGACACTGTGACTTTTACTTTTCAGTGAGTTAACACAGCCCAGTGTTGCCCACTTATTTTCTTTTCTTTTTTTTTTTTTATCCTCACTCGAGGACATTTTTTCATTTTTTGTTCAGATAGAGTGGGAGGGAGAGAGAGGAAGAGAGAGAGAGAGAGAGAGAGACATCGACGTGAAAGGGACACATCGAGTGGCTGCCACCCGCACGACCAGCCAGGGCCGGGGACAAACTGCAACCGAGGTACATGCCCTTAGCGGGAACCGAACCCGGGTCTCTCTGGACCGCAGGCCGACGCTCTAACCACTGAGCCAAACCGGCCAGGGCGCCCACTTATTTTCTATAATGTTTCTAGGGAGCCAAAGCAGCCCCACTTAGGCTCTCTCCTGTTGCTTCTTCTACCCTAAGCCTTTCGTTGTTTCACCATCCCCATCTTTAATAAACATACTCTCATAATCACCTGGACTCATGTGAAATCTTTCCTGCACGAAGTCAAGAACCCAGATACTACAGAGGCAGACCTGCTCTGGGCCCAGTTCCCATCTGGTCATAATCTGTCTTTCCCATGCTACCACCTTTTGCCTAACTTGAGTTTGGATAGTCAGCAAGAGAGTCAAGACAAAGGTGCTTAGGACCAGAGGGTGATTTTTATCTGTTTTTGAATCCAAGCCAATATTTTTTTAGAATGACTGAGCAAGCTGGGCACGGGGAGGGATAGGTGTCTTATCTGTTTTATGGTTATAGCACTGCAACTTCTCCCAGATTACTTTTAGTAGAAAGGCTTCAAGTACAGCTATTAGCAACCCCTCTTACAGGTCTTTAATGCCCTTAGTTCTTCCAAACTTGTGTGTGTGTGTGTGTGTGTGTGTGTGTTGGGGGAGGGTTGACAGTGGCTTCCTTTGGCCACCACACAACTTGATATGGTAATCTCTGGGACCCTGATATGTTTGCTCCATCAAGCTAGCAAAGTTTGCTGTTGCAAAATTCCACACAGCAGCCAGTGTACATCCCCAATGCATGGAACCATAAACTGAAAATACACTTTACATGAGTAACATCAGTTTGTTAGAAAGACAAGTAGATTATCTGGGAGGCCTGGGTAGCTTCTTAATGCCATCATTGGTGTTGCTGGCGATCTGAATAGGAAAGGCTGGTTTTTCTTATATTGAGACAAGAAAAGTGTAAATTACATGGTCTTTTAGTTAACTTTCCCATGTTGACATTTATCAGCTTAATGCTTTTTTTGTGTATGCTTTGTTCCAAGTGATTAAGGCAATTACTTTCAATCCTGTCATATTGATATGGAGGCATGGTCTTTTTTTCAGTCTCAATCATTCCGTGATCATGTTTCTTTATCAATTCTGCTTTCTTACCTGCCTGGTATGTGGGTGATATGGGAATCTTGCAGATGAAATCTGGGCTAAGACATGGAGTGGACTCAGTCTAGGCCATGAGGTACACAAACCTGCATCCTCAAACAGAGCAGGTAATTCATTAGCAGTTAACAAAGTTATGTCTTAGTCCTTCTGTGTAGGGAAATCCAGTAATGAAGGGAACCACAGATCCAAAATATCATTGCCTCCCTCACTCCAGGAATTGATTTGATGTAGGGAAAGATTAAGAGAAGGGAGGGGAGGAGTAGAGAGAGCTAGGACAACAGAGAAAGATGGAAGGTTCTGTGAGAAAGTGCCTTTAATTTTCTCATTTCCCCTTCCATTTTCTCAGTTTTTTCTTCTGGCTAGCCAACTCATATTTAACTTTCTTGTAAGAATGATATTAATCCCATAAATACCAATAATGAATTTGGTTAAGATAAGGTCTTTCAAGCCCAGTTGGTATGGCTCAGTGGTTGAGCTTTGAGCGATGTACCAAGAGGTCCCATGCCCAGGTTGCAGGCTTGATCCCCAGTGGGGGGTGTGCAGGAGGCAGCCAATTGATGTTTCTCTCTCTCTCTCTCCTCTCTCTCTCTCTCTCCTCTCTCTCTCTCTCTCTCTCTCTCTCTCTCTCTCTCTCTCTCTCTCTCTCTCTCTGTTTCTGTCTCCCTCCCTCTTTCTCCCTTCCTCTCTTTCTGAGAATCAATAAAAACATTTTAAAAAAAGAAGTCTTTCTGAGAACCTCCACAAATGTTAATTTATCCATATCAAAGGAAGTATCCTCAGGTCACTCCCAGACTAGATTCTTATAGGTATACCATTCCTAATGTGACAGAGAGAGTACCTGTTAAAGAGAAAGAACTGCAGGCAACATTACTGGCTTCCCATAGTTTTCATCATCAAAGCTAATGGTGATCCTGATGGGATTTTAGAGCCCATGTAACCATGCTTATTTAATAGTAAAATCTTGAATTTAAAGAGGTTGGTTCTTCTGACAAGTGTCCCAAAAGGGCAGAAAGCTAGAAGGGAGATTATATAATTGAAGGGCTCTTACCTGACTGTTGTGTGTCCACAGAACTTCTGCTTATTCATAAACTCCGTTCAGCAACTTCCAGGTATCTTGTCCTCATCGCCAGATTTCTTGGGGTAATTAATAAGAAGCAAACTCTCCTGCCAACTCAAAAATGCCTCGCTAGAAAATATAAGAAAGAAAACAGTTTTATTACTTAATAAGCATTAAACCAGAATGTGACACCCATCATAAGCAATCTGCTAAAATGATTGCAAAAACAGAAAGATATCTCACCCTTTTATATAGCCAAACAGATATGTCCCGGTGTACTTTGGGTGTTTGGGGACACTTATTCAGTTCTATCAGTCTATTTGCTTATATCAGCAAATATATGATACATTTTTAATTACTATCGTTTTTTAAAATAATAAATGTTAATATCTAGTAGAGTAAGTCCTCATTTTTTTTCTTTATCAAGAGTATATAGACTGCACTTTACCATTTGCAAGTAAATTTAAAGTTTAGAATCAGCTTGTCAAGTTTCATACACAAATTGTATTGCTTTTCTTTTGGGGAATTGGGTATTAACATACACTGTAGATTAAATTTGGGGAAAATTAACATATTTACAATAATATGAGAACTCCTCTCCATGAACATATGATAATTTTCTATTCAGTTAGGTTTTCATTAATTTCTCCACATAAAAGTTATATATGTTTAATTTTTTATTATATACTCTATATGTAAATATAAATATAATAGTAGGCACCAGGTACTTTATATCATAATTTACAAGTTACATTTTATTAATTTCAGTAATATTTATTACTGTGTGTTGCTACAGAAACAAAATGCATGTTTACATATTGATATTATACTCACCAACCTTTAAAAATACTTTTGTTAATTTAATGGCTTATTTTTAGTTGTTATTTTCATAGATACTGTATCCTTTACTTGTCTGGTAACATATTATTTTATCATGAATGAATGATAAATTTCACAAAACACTATTCTGCATTAATTTAGATATGATTATTTTTTTCATTTAATCTGTCCATGAGATATGCAGCCCTTGACCTGTTTACCCTCAGATCGATTCCTCATGCTTTCCTGCTTTTTTTCCTACTATAATATGCCTGAGTCCCATTTCTTATGCTCTGTGCTCTCCAATACCTGGATGCCAGATCAGTTAAGACAACATGAGTCAACAGGTGGAGATTAAAACTCGGGAGGATGAAGTGCCTAGAATTTTTCACTCTGGAGCAGGTGGCTTCTCCTTCAAGGGCTACATTATCTCTGTGGCTCTAAGGTCCTTCAGTAACAATACCTTATCTCTCTGTTCCTCTAGCCTACCTGTGGGAGTACCTTCCTTGAGTTGCTAAATATTGTTTTGTTCAACTCTTCCCATTGGTTTCTTGAGCAACCAATTTCCTACACTAAATTCCCTGAGTTATACATTTAGAGTAAATACTGTTTTTTGTATAATCCCTGATTATTACAGTTGACCAATTATATTGTCTGCTTTTTTCATGTGAAATCCTCCTTTAACTGGGAAAAACTTAACTCTCACATATGTGTGTGCACACACACAGAAACACAATTCTAAGAGTATAATGGAGAGATTTATTCAACTTAAAAAATTTTTGAGCACTACACATAAAGCTCTACAGTATTACCTGTGGGAAACAGCCCAAATGGTATGCAGATATTTTAGCCTTAAATTGATTTATTAGAAAAAAAAATATTTTAAATACTCAATTGATTCAAGAGCTGCAGAAACAATAGCATATTTCACCCTAATAATTACAAGGTAGGAAGTAATTAAGATAAATTCAGAAATGATTAATGAGAAGACAGTAGAGTCCACTAATGAAAGCCAGTTTTTAAAAAACATTTCTATAACACTTTCTGAAGGTATTACCAACTACAAAAGAAAGCAGAAACAAGTGATATTAGTTAAGAATAATTCTACAAAATATACCTGCAAAAGAGATTTAAAGGCTATAAGAGAACACTATAAACACTTACCATTGCATCAGGATAATAAATGGTGGTTAAGGAAAAGATCCAACCTAGAGGATTATTTTAGCTAACAAACACAAAGGAATGATACAATTACCATTCTGCAATCTCATAATGGATTAATGGATGAGGGCAATGATCCTCAATGATTTCCAATATCACTACAAACAAGATAGCAGACATAATGTATCTCCTAATGGAAGTGCACAGTGTTGCCACTAGAGTAGTGTTACCAATAAATAAACAAATAGATATAAAAACCTTCATCTGGTCAAGCTTCTTCCTATTACACTGAAGATTATTGACGATGAGTGCCTGTTATCTTGGGTACATTATTCTATGTACTGTAGTATGTGTTTGAGAATTTCAATGATAAAATGATTTTATTATAAACAGTATGCCTTTAAATTTAAAACTCCAATTGAATGGGAATATTTTTAGCAAAATATAAATGATTAAATAGATCCATAAAGAAATAAAAAACTTAATATAACAGTACAAACTAAAATCATAGTTAAAATCCAAGGCACCCTAAAAATGTACCCAGACCAGCCAAGTTTGAAGGTGAAGGGGAAACAAATCAAAATTTTATATAAATCCTTCCACACCATACAAAAACAATGGGAAATAATTCATCCATTATAATGGGCTAGCGCTCCTTGATACAAAAACCAGATAAGAATGCCCTGAAAAAAGAACACATGAGCCAAGCTCACTCATACAGACACAAATATCTTAACTTCACAGCATATGCAATATAGTGGTGAATTAGTAAAGAAATCCTTTTTGTCAAAGGAATGCAAAGATGCTATCACATTAGAAAAAAAATGAATCAGAATTCTATACACTAACAGGAGAGAAAAAGCATTTGATCATGTGTAGGAAAAAAGATAAAGTTTTTGATAAAAATTCAACACAAATTCATGGTAATAACTTTTAGCAAACTTGTAAGAATGGAATTTCCATAGTGTAAAATCATCAACAAATATACATAAATGTGACATATAAGAACTATTCCCAATAAAGTCGGGAAAAACACACAGAGGTATGGTGCCACAGACCTGGATGTGAATGTATAGCAAGACATGGCCATGAACAGAATAATAAAATATATAAGAGGTATGAATAATTAAATGATACAGATAATAATAGTACCAATATGATACTATAACTAAAATACCTAAAGTAATAGGCAAACATAGTGTTCAAATACAAAAGGAACAGCAATAAGGCAGTATACAGAAAATCATTGTAGCAAATCAGAAGCTTGGTAACACATAATCAATAACTAATTAGAACATGTAATGGACAATATACAAGTCAAAAGGCAACAATATCTAAAACGTACCTAAAACAAAATCTTACAAAGTTCTACAAGATCTTTACGGAAGCAACTAGAAAAATTTACTGATAAAATTAAAGGGGAAAAAGTTCCAAATAGAGCAGTATAATATGTTTATTCAGGGAAACAGGATATTGTAAATATGTCAATTCTTAAATTATTTACAGATTTAGTGCCTTACCCATAGATTCCAAGATGACAACCAAACTCAGGCTGTTTCCTGTGCCCAAAAACAACAACTGTGGAAAAACTAAAGAAGGAATAAACAAAACACCATCAACAGTAACAGTAAAAAATTAAATGAGAAACCCATGAAGGGACCTAAGTCTTTATTGAACTAGTACTAGGGTGGGGAAACTTGGGGGCATACTCTGAACTGGAGATATGTCTCTGGAAAACAGGATTGGCTGGAGGAAAGATTTTAAAGTTCTGTCTTAGATTATTCTAGTGTACCCTGGAACAATAAGTTTTTATTACTTCACTGAAGGAACGTGAGGCAACAAATCAGAGCACTCTTGCCAGGACCACTGGAGTAATGTCAGGACAAGGCCAAAGTTTTCACCTGATGAGGCAGTAGGAGTCCAGAGATTGTCCTAATAACCACCTGAGACTTATTTTCTTGGTGAGCACTGGGTTTTTTTAAATAGTCACCTTAATAAAATGTAGGAAATAAATGACAATAGAATAGCGAGAGCACTTGAGATCTATTCTATTAGCAAATTTCAAGTACATAATACATTATTATTAACCACTGTCACCATGGAGTGCAGTAGGTATCCTGAACTGATTTTTGCAATTTGCTAAATATCGCCCCTTTTCCTTCACACCCCGGCCTCTGGTAACCATCATTCAACTCTATGTTACTATAAATTTGAAAACTTTTTTTGATTCCACATATAAGAGATCATGTGATATTTCCCTCTCTGTGGCTGTCTTATTTAACTTAGCATAACATCAGTCTAGGTTCATTCAAGTTGTTGACAATGGCAGGATTTCTCACAACACACACACAAATGGGAACTATGGGAGGTGATACATTGAATAATTGGATTGTAGTAATCATTTCAAAAAGTATGCATATATCAAAACATCACGTTTCATACCTTATATACATAATCTTTGTCAGAAATATAAACATGTTGAAAAAGAATAGCAAGTAGCAGAGCAATTGCACACAAGGACAGACATTCATTGGAGAAAATTGGAGCAATGGCACGGATGTCAGCCGAGGAGGCCTCTGGTTGAGCTGTCACGCTAAGGAGGGCCCCACTTTCCCACGGGGTTCTCGAGGAACTTGGTCAGGAAAGGAAGGTTTTGAGTTCGGAAAGGGAGGCATTCCAGGCCTGCTAGAGCTCAGTGCAAGTCGCCTACCCCAGGACACTGGACCCACTGGATTCTCACCCCATGCAGCCATTGTCTGCGAGGCTCCAGGCAGGAGTGGCCACACGAGATGTACCTGCACACAGACCAGGAGTCTGAGGGAGTTGAGGTCATTGGTGTGAGGGGTTGGCCTGGGTCAGCAGAGGGGAGGTAGCCCAGCAAGTGCAAGGAGTCAAGGGAAGTCACTGACAGAGGATTGAGGGGAGCGCCCATTAATGTCAGTCTTGGGAGGCGCCAGGCATGGCTGCTAAGCTCAGGCCCCAGACACCTCCTACTGGGGTTCTGAGGGAAATGAGAGCCTTGGTCTGGGGACAGATGAGTCAGCACAGCAGGGAGAGCAGTCCCAGCACGTGCCAAGGGCCGGTGAAAGGCCCCTGCGTGAGTCCTGTGGGACACTGCCCCTTCCGGGTGGCCCAACACGCATGACCGGAAGTGGCCGGGCCTAACTTCCGCCGAAGCCTGCTGTGGGGGGCGAGGCCTGGTCTGACAGCTGCTGCCCAGGCTGAGCAGAGGGAGGAGTCCCACGTCTTGTCAGTGTCAAGGTGCGAGTTGTCCTGCGTGTGGACTGCGGGGACGCTTCCCCGACCACGCCAATCCCGTCTCCCCCTGAAAAGAGGTGGCCACACAGGCCCTGCCCCACCCCGCCCCTGCTCTCTGCCCTGGAGGCCCCAGCAGGGCTTTTAGACCCAAAGTCCTCTTGCTTCCCCCGCGGGGTCTCAGGGAAGAAAGGCCAGAGCCCGAGGGTGCTGGACTCTGAGAAATCCCAGGCCCTCTAGACGGAAAGAGGAGACCCTCGTGAGGAGCGAGGGCAGCCCACAGCCCAGAACGTGGCCACGCATAGCCCTGGTCCTGACATCGGCCTGGGAGGGTCGGGGCAGGTCTAAAGACCCAGGTGCTCTCTCTCCTTGTCCTCGGGACAGTCGCGTGGGTGGGGGCCTTGGTCTGAGGGGCTGGCAGCAGGCCAGCAGAGGGAGGATGTCCAGCTCAAGGGAAGACACGGGGTGAGGAGCAGGATCACTGCGGGGACCACTGGCCCCATAACGCGGAGGACACCTCAGAATCCCTACCTGCTGCCATTCAAGGAGGCCCAGGCATTTGGCAGGCGGAAGCGCCCCTTCATTCCTGCTCAGCGGTCAGGGAGGGGAAGGCTTCGCCTGAGAAGCCAGATCACAACTCAGCACAGGGAGCGATGTTAGATACACACCCAGGGTGTCCAACAGGGTGGAAGTGAGGCCTTGTATCATTGTTCACAAGGGGGCCTCTCTTTGATGGGTGCCACATTCATTTGGGAGAAGACAGGCGAGTGCAGCTAGACAATGCCAAACCTAAGTCCTCCTCTGGCGCTGGGGTGGGTGCTGACCTTAGTCACAGAGGAGGCCCTGCCTCTAGCAGAGCCAAGCAGGGAAACTGAGCGGGGACTGAGGGATGACCCACCCTGAAGGGGAGATGCAGGGAAAACCAACAGAGGCCCTATGTGGAGACCCCGTGAGTAGTCTGAAGGAAAACTGAGGGCCCTAAAGATCCAGGGCAGAGAGGGCTCCACAGAGATATCAGTTCTGGGTGCCCCCGGCCAGAGGCAGCGTCTCCATTCATACTTGTGGCACGGAGGTTTGAAGTGTCCCCTTCAGAGCAAGAGCAGGGAGTCGGGGCCCAGGTCTTCCCAGTAATTAACTCGATGATCCTGCTTGTGAACTGAGAGCACTCCACAAACCAAGGACCCAGGATACCCCCCCCCCCCCGCCGCCAGCCCCTGCAGTCACCCAGGTAACACCCAGGGAGGACTGTAAGGCTCTGGCCTAAGGCACACTCTAACTTCCTCTGCAGGGTTTCAGGGAAGAGTCTGATCAGAACAGGAGCCCTGTGGGTTCCCGGAGCACTGCCCTCAGACCCTGCAGAGATGGCCTTGGATAAGCCAAGGTGCAATGTCCCAGCTAAAGGGGCACAGGCCATCTCATTCTCCCTCTTCCAGGTGCTGGCATCACCTACTGTCCTGCCACACTGGTGCCTGCTGTCCCTGACCAGTGTCATCATGCCTCGGAAGCAGAAGAGTAAGCTCCGTGCCCTTGAGAAACGCCGGCAGGCCCAGAGTGAGACTCAGGGTCTCCAGGATGCTCAGGCCACTGTAGCAGAGGTTGAAGAGTCCCCCTCTCTTCCTTCTGGGGATTCTCCCCCGAGCTCCCCTGCTCCTGACCTGTCCGAGGAGCCTCAGGGAGCCCCAGCCACTAGCTCTCCTGATGCAGGTGTCACATGCCCAACATCTGATGCCAGTGCCAAGAACCAAGGTGAGGAAACACCAAGTGCCTCCCAGGCAGCACGCCCCACTCCACGGGCTCGCAGAGATCCTCTAACCAGGCAGGTGACCAAAGTGGTGCAGTTCCTGCTGGAGAAGCTGAAAATGAAGGAGCCCATCACACAGGCCGCACTGCTGAAGTTTGTCAAACGAAAGTATAAAGAGCACTTCCCTGAGATACTCAGGAGAGCCTCTGAGCGCATGGAGCTGGTCTTTGGTCTTCATCTCAAGGAAGGCCATCCCAACAATCGCACCTATGCTTTTGTCAACAAGCTGGGCCTCCCGGTTGAGGGAGACCTGAGCAGTGATGAGGTCTTGCCCAAGACCGGGTTCCTCATGGTGCTCCTGGGTCTGATCTTCATGAAAGGCAACCGTGCCACTGAGGAGGAGATCTGGGAGTACCTCGGTGTGTTGGGGGTCCATCCTGAGAAAAAGCATCCCATCTTCGGGGAGCCCAGGAAATTCATCACCAAGGATCTGGTTCAGCAAAAGTACCTGGCCCACCGCCAGGTGCCCGACAGTGATCCCCCAAGCTACGTGTTCCTGTGGGGCCCAAGAGCCCACGCTGAGACCAGCAAGATGAAAGTGCTGGAGGTTCTGGCCAAGATCAATAATACGGTCCCCAATGCCTTCCCAAACCTGTATGAGGAGGCTTTGAGAGATGACGAAGATAAAGCATGGTTGAGAGCCGCAGTCATGGCTGGCCCTTTTATCAACGCCAGTGCTCTATCCAGGGCCATGTCCAGCAGCACCTCCCATGTCTAGTGCTGTCTGGGGTAGGCTTTTCTCCTTGAGTTTGAAGAGAGCAGCCAACCTTCTAAATAGTAAAGAGTAGTGGGCTCCAGAGGGAGCAAAACATTCATGCTGTTGTGTTTCTTTTTCTTCTGCAGATGAGTAAATTTTAGGACTATATGTATTTTCAAATGTTATTCCTTCTAAGTGAAGGTTTATTTGCTTAAGAATCTAAGTTTTTAATGTCATGGATGTCACATTTATTAGTGTTGACGTTTAAGATTAAGAGTTTCTTGTTGTTTTTTAACCAATTGAAAAGCCTTCAACATGTACTTTTTGCTACATTGCATGGTAACATGGCACAGGAATAGCTTTTCCTGGAAGTATAAAATCGTACCGGAAATTATTTGGGATCACAACGTGGAGAAACAGAAGTAAAGGCTGGTTAATTCTTTGTTTGCTTTATTCTCTTGGTTCTTTTCCCGTAAAATTAAATAACATATACCTGGATTTGCTTAGCTCCCTTCAAACCGTATGAGAAATTAAATTGCAATAAATTGGAATTCTTGCTCATGTCTTTTTTCCCTTCGGCATCAATTGACCATCTGCTCTTTGGAACAGTCTCATAGTACTAGGGATGGTAAGAAAAGGAAGACTGATAGCCAGTGCCCATAGAATTGAGAGTCTATCAGCAGCATTGGTCATATAAAGAAGATGTTGGCATACACTGTAATGATAAGTAAAGGACAAGTATAAAGAAGAGGTGTGGAAGAGGAGGTTGTGGATGAGAGCCATTTATTGTTCATCATGTGATCAAGGCATGGTTGGGCTTTGGGAAACTGCCAGTCCCTGAGGGTATGGAGGACAAGTAATTTTCAGTTGGGCTGCATAATGGGCTGGAAGAAGCTGAGGGAGTGGTGCCTAGAGACCAGAGCTTCAGGTGATGAGTCTCAGAGTTTGGAGACTAACCCTGGAATGGCAAATGGTGCATATGAATTACTTTGGGATGTGGGGAAACCAGAGAGAAATCTCCATCTTTGGCCAGGCTGGAAGGGGTTTGTGCATTTGCCAAGGGCAGGTGAACATAGTGCAGGAACTAGGTCTTTTGGGCAAAGGATATTCAGAGTCTTTAAGAGAAATAACGGTGATACTCGCTTGAAGTGAGATGCCTAGAAGCCACTAGATAGTCTCTCTATTCATGGGCTGGGAGAGGCTGATCTGGCTCCATGAAAGTGGCTTTTTAATTAGAGAATCTGAGTGTGTGTAATTTGACAAACTGCAAGGCAGGGCTCCATTTATGGTGGTGATGAAATGAATAAAATTAAGTGTGATTTGGATGAAAACTTTGAGTTGCATCCCACTAGAGAAGACAACCCACAGCCATATTAAATAACAGATGCTGTACTTTGGAAATTCTACGTAGTTCTACTTGCTCAGCAACATTTTGGCTGAGGTGGATTTCTATATTGTATACAGTTGCATACTTCTTTACTAGAGCGTGGAAATTAAACTCTGTGAGGGGGGGTGGTTATTATGTGTGGTCAAAATAATCTTAGCACTAACTTCCATTCATTAAAAGCACCAAATTTGCCTAAAACTGTGCCAGATGGCTTACATTTCTTATCACAAATGAATGTCCATAGTCCTGCATTACATACTACCAGACTCATTTTTCAGATAAAGAGCCTGAAATAGTCTCACATTCAAGGCTAGAAAATTACAGAGCTGGGCTTGACCCTGGCTCTGAATACCTCCACAGTTCTTACTATGCCAATCCTCCAAGTCTGATGTACACCTCATGTCACTTAATTCATTTTCCTGGCCCCTGCTTCAAAATGTAATTCAGGTTTCAAGAAGCTGGAGTTCATACTCAAAATATTGATTTGGAAAACATAGCCCCAGGAACAAGCAGGAAAATTACCAAAATATATGTGAGGTATGAATAAAGAAAGAAAAAGTTACTATTCAGTGATAATATCAAAACCTTCAAAGGAAATGTCAGTAAACCTCAAAAGATTAGGGGCTCCCAAAGTCATTTGTCTCATACTCTCCCGTTTAGAAAGTAAATTTAAGATGAGCACAGTTAGCTAAGATGCTGTCTGGCTAGTGAAGAGAAGGAAGAGGTCAGTGTGTTCTCTCTGATAGCACATCACCTGTCCTGGCTCTCTGCCTTCGCTGTAGCTTCCCCACCCCACATCACTCCTGGCATCAACCCATTCTCTGCTAGGTTTTCAGTACGGAGACTCATCAAGACTTTTCAGGGATATGGCATTTCCCAGGAAGTGTTTCACAGAAGAGAGAGGAGTCAAGAGGAGGATTCTGATGAATGACAACTGGGAAGCCAAACACCACATCATAACTGGAGGCACAGAGAGACTGGCTTATATCTCTTCTCAGAGGGAGAAGGCCCAGGAAGGGCTGTGAGATTTAGCATCCCCTCACTAATTTTTAGGGTTCTCAGGGACGTGAGAGGTTTGGTCTACATGGGTGACCTAACTTCGAAAGAGAGAGCAGTCCCAGGGGCCTGCGAGGAATCAGGGGAAGGATCCTGAGTGAGGACTGAGGGCACACCCCTACCCTGAACAGAGGCCCCCAAGGAGCCTGAATCCTGATGTCATCCCTGGAAGGTCACCAGCAGGAGAGCGTCACGTGCATTCCCTGACTTGTCTTCTCTGGCACCTCAGAGAGGAGGGCCGTGGTCTACAGCTATGAGACCTAGGGGACTACAGGGAGACACTCGAGGCCCTGCCAGGGAACAATTGGAGAATATTGAATCACAGTGGAGAAGGACATAGACATTAGCACCATGTGGTGGCACAGACACTGCCCAAGCCATCAACCCTGGGATGCCTTTGCCAGAGCAGTAGGACTGATTCAGTAAGAAGGGGGTTAGAGATGGGAGGGCCTTGTTTTGAGGAAAGGATACTCAGGTTAAGGAAAGGAAGGAGGTTTAGGTCCTTCCTGGAGTGTAGGTATAAACCCTGAGTGAGGATTTCAGAAAACCATCACTCTCAGAATTGGGAAAGCCCCATAGAACCCCACCCTTGTGGCTGCCCTGGGATACCTGGGCATTGTTGGCATGATGTCACATGCCTCCTATGGTGTCATAATGGGTTGAGGGACTTGGTCTGAGGGCTATAACTTGAGGCCTGTCGTGGGAGGATTTCTAGGCTTTCCAGAGGCCAAGGTGAATACTACGAGGACCGAGGGAACCACACACCTCTCAACAGTGAGTACACCACAATAGTCCTTCCTTACCCAGCCTAAAAAGAATCACAAAACAGGTATTGTCAGAGCCCAAGAGCCTCAATTTCATCTAGAGGGCTCACTTGTTGTCCTGGCCTTAGCATGAGGGGCAGGCCTAAGAGTCAGAGAGAAATGACAGAATATGACTGCGGTGGGTCAAAGCAAGGACTGAGGGTCCATCCACCCCTAAATAGAAGGGATGAAAATGTATCTGGGCCCACCCCTGGTTTCAGCCCCTGAACACCCAGGACAAGGCTATCAAGCTGAAGCATCCCCAATGCTCACTTTCATTTGGTCTATGGGAGGTGAAATCCTTAGCTTGAAGGTGTAGCCACTATTCAACTAAAGGGGTGGTGATACTTTACTTGGTGAGAAGCCAAAGGAGGACCCTTAATGAGGTCTGAGGACCACAGAGAGGCCAGAACAGAAAACCCACCACTGAGTATTCAGCACTGGAAATACCTGGACAGGGGTGATGAGTGGAGTAACCCCTTCACTTCATTCTTTTTGGTCCCTCAAAGTGCCACCGATGAATAATGCACTTGAATGTGAAATAAGACACCCCTCAAACTCAAAGACTGCCAGTGTCTGCTGTCACCTCAGTATGCCTGAGGCAAGACTGGCAGCATACAGGTTCAAGGTTTGTCAAGGCACAGGCTGATTAGTACAGGACCTCTGTGGGGTTTTAGAGCAGTGCCCTTGAGGAGAGCTGCAAATGTAGCCTTCCTTACACTCAAGGTAGTATGTCAATGTCGAAGGTGCACACAAACTCTCAACCTTCCTCCTCTAGGTGCTCGCATTACTTGTCCCCCTATTGCTCCCCCCCCCCCGCCCTCTGTCTGTGACCATACTCATCATGCCTCGGAGGCACAAGAGTAAGCGCCACAACAATCAGAAACGACAAAGGGCCCAAGATGAAGTCGAGAGTCGCAGGATATTTGAGGCAGCTGCCACAATGGAAGAAGAGCCCCCCTCCTCCTCATCTCCTGTTTTGGAGGATGATCCGGAGAGCTCATCAGCTCCTGAGACAACTAGTACTGCCCAGGAGTCTTGGAGAGTGCCACCTATCTACATTCCCTCTTCAGTAGCTTTTCACACAAGCTCTGAGGATGGCCAAGATGAGGAATATTCATGGTCCTATGAGGTCTTACCTCCCGGGAACTCATGCTCTGATCCTCTAAGTGTGGAGGTGACTGTCTTGGAGAAGTTTCTTTTGTACAAGTATAGAGTGAAGCAGCCCATTCTGCGGGAAGACATGCTAAACATTGTCAATGAAAGGTACCACCGTCATTTTGCTGATATCCTTAAGAAAGCCTCTGAGAGCATTGAGGTTCTCTTTGCAGCTGACTTGAAGGAAGTGGACTCAACCAGACACTCCTATGACCTTGTCAGCAAACTGAAACTCCCCAATAACGGGAGGGTGCGTCCTGGCAGGGGGTTACCCAAGACCGGTCTCCTGATGAATATCCTGGGCGTGATCTTCTTGAATGGCAACCGTGCCAGTGAAAAAGAGATCTGGGAATTCCTCAACGCCATGCGAGTGTTCCCTGGGAGGAAGCACTATATCTATGGGGAGCCTAGGAAGCTGATTACCAAAGACCTAGTGAAGCTAAAGTACCTGGAGTACCGCCAGGTGCGTGACAGTGACCCTCCATGCTATGAGTTCCTGTGGGGTCCCAAAGCTTATGCCGAGACAAACAAGATGGAAATCCTGAAATTTTGGGCCAAGGTCAACGATACGGTTCCAAGTGCCTTCACACCACAATATGAAGAAGCTTTGAGAGAGGAGGAGGAAAGAGCACAAGCAAGAGGGGCAGCCTGGGCTGGCACAGGTACCAGAGGCAGGAAATATTCCATGGCCACCTCCACCAGAGTTTCCACTACTAGTAAACTCTGAGGATGATTTTTAGTCATGAAAAAAAAAAAAAAAAACATGACATCATAATAGAATGTTTCATGGACATGTGAAAGAATGCCACAATAAAATTGTTGGGATAACAGAATAGAAAACAAATAAAATATCATCAACCTTGGATCTCCTTCCTCGTTCAGTCTTTTGTAAAATTGATTGCTTTATACCTCGATATGTTCAGCTTATTAAAGAATGGGGGAGATAGTAAACCGTACCAAGTTAAACTTCTCCCTTTTTCTTCTATTCCCCAAAGTCAGTTGAGCATCTGCCTTTTAAGGCTCTGTGTTAGTACTAGGGATGCTAAGATATACACCCAGGCTCTGCTCATGGAACTTTACTCCCTAGGAGCTTCAACCATGTAAGGAGGATGCTGAGACACCCTCTATGATATATAGGAAAGCAGACAGGGTGGGTGATTCGGGAAGTGTTCCAGGTGAAAGCAAGAAGTGTAAATTCTCTGAGTCAAGGCCATTTAAGTTTGGGGATACTGCAAGTCAGTCCCTGAAATGTCATTTTAGATTAAGCTACATATTGGAGTAGATGAGGCTGTGGGGCTGGTGAGCAGAGGCCAGACCCTCAGCTCAGAAGTCTGAGTTTAGAGAGAAAATATTTTAATGGAAGACTGCCCTGTGAAGTAAGGTCTAAACTGAAGTCCCAATATTATGTGCTGCCTGGACCTGCCATGAAATCAGCAGGACCTCAAATTGCCTTACTGCAAGTTGCCCTCCATCCTCTTCACTTGCAGATCAGGTCCCCAACCAAACAACCAACTTTATGAAGGGGACAAGGCCCGGATCTTGCTTATTCCTAAGTAGTGGGTTTCTCTTCTCTACCAGCCTGTGTACTCTGCAAACAATTTGATTACATGCTGTCCTGGGAATTAGGGGTCACCTCATCCTCTTGATACCACAAACCCTGCTTCCCACAGAGCCTGCTCATTCACTGCTCCTGAGTGCAACCCCCAAGTGCCACTGTGGGGCATGTGGTGTCCTCTACCCCCATCTTGTGTGTATACATGACTTGATAAATGGCTGTCTAGCTCATCTCCACAGGGTCCAGTGTTGTGATTTTGGACACCAAAATACCATAGTGCTGAAACTCCATTCTCACCTCATGGGGTAAATAGGAGGCATTGAACACGCCCTTATGAATTAACGTGGGAAGGCAGATAATTCAGAAAAAAATCTCTGTCTCGGGCTCTGTATGAGGTATCTCAGGCTACCCTAACACTATATCACAGACTGGGTGGCCTAAACACCCAAAATTTATTTTCTCACAGGCCGGGAGGCTGGAATTGCAATGTCAAGGTGCTAGCATGGTTAGTTTGCTCTGAGGCCTCTCCTTGGATTGCAAATGGATACCCTCTTCTCGTGGTTTTCCCTTGTGTGAGTACAAGCCTGGTATCTCCTGGTGGCTCTAAATTCTTATAAGGACTCCACTAAGATTAGATTATAGCCTATTCTAATGGCCTCATTTTAAAGAAAGCATCATTTTAAAGATCTTATCTCCAACTACAGTTACATTTTGAAGTACTGGGGATTATAACATTAACATGAATTTGGGGGGGACACAATTCAGCCCCCAACAGGCAGGAAGCAATGCTGTCTCTGCTCTCATCTGAATGCATGAAGATAGAGTACATAAATGGGTGTTGTATGCACACTCTCTCCAGGGAGTTTCTGACAAATGGTAAACTCCCTGGAGGTGAGATGCAAAGAAGCCAACATGTTGACACGTTTTGCTTTGAACTGGTAGAGTCAGATACCACTGCAGTAAAGGAGCGTTTTAACTAGAGTATCTTGAGTGTAGTTAGGCAAATTCTAAGACAGGGCTAGAATTTGGTGGGAAAGAAAAAGTCAATAGAGGTGGTTTGGATGGAAGGACATCTGGAAAGGACTGAATGTGTTGGCCCTTGAAGAAATTCTAAAAACTATGAGTTGCATGAAGGTGGGGGACAACACCCCACCAAACCAATACTAAATAAGAAATGCTCTGATGGAGAAAAGCTATTTATTTTTTCCTTGCAAAGTGAATTTTGGCTGATTTGGTGTTCTCTTAAGAGCATCGCATTTTCTCAGACTTATATATCCTGACTTATATAATAAACGCCTACTTAAGATGATACTGTCTAGGTAAAAATAATAACTGCCATGCATTTAATACTCAATATTTGGCTGTCATATTGACAGATGCTTCACATACAACAAATACGTTCCTACAGTCTTACAAGACAGAGTTTATCAAACTCAGTGAGCAGATGAAGAACTTGTCATGTTTTGACAATGACAGGGTGGTAAGTGACAGACCCCTCCTTTGAATTCCTCTAGGACACACACTGTCCCACCATTCCCATCCTGAAGCAAACCTTGTATATCTTCATTCACTTTTCTTCTCACTACTTCAAAATATATCTCCGGCAATTAAAAAAAAAAAAAAATGTTCTCAACGTGATAGATTGGAATGCAAAGCCAGAGCCATAAGAATAACAAACAGTTGAGAAATATAACTAATAAAATACAGGATATAATATCTGGTAATAATATGAACATGTATAATGGGATCTTATGAAATTATCTGTTTCCTATACTAAGTAGTTCTTTTGGACCAGAAGCTACATTAACGAAAAAGTCTGGGTCCAAAACAAAAGTAATAGAAAATCATGGCTTGTGTGTGTGTGTTTTTGTCTGGGAACCTGCCATTTATCCCAAGTCCTCTACCTGGTACATTAGCTCCCTGTACCCTGAGTCTTCTGCCAGGTACCTTAGCGACTTCTACCCGGAGTCCTCTGCCTGGTACCTCAACTCTGTCTACCCCATGTCCTCTGCCCAGTATCCTAGATCCCTCTACCCTAAATATTCTGCCAGGAACCTTAGCTTCTACTCTGAGTCTTATGCCTGATATCTTGGCTCCATCGACCCCGAGTCTCCTGCCTGATTCCTTAGGGCCGTATACCCCGAGTTCATGTTCTGGTACCTTAGGTCCGACCACCCCGAGTCCTTTGCCTGGTACCTTAGCTCCCTCTACCCAGAATCCTCTGCTTGGTACCTTACCTTCTTACCCACCGAGTCCTTTCCTGGTACCTTAGGTCCATCTACCCCGAGTCCTCTACCTCATAATCTAGGTCTCTCTAACCCGAGTCCTCTGCCTGGTAACTTAGGTCTGTCTACCCTCAGTCCTCCCCCTGGTACCGTAGTTTGTTGACCACAAGTCCTCTGCCTGGTACCTTACCTCCGTAAACCCTGAGTCTTCTGCCTGATCCCTTAGCTTCTTCCACCACGAGTCCTCTGCCTGGTACTGTAGCTGCATCTACCCAGATTCCTCTGCCTGATACCGGAGCTACCTCTACCTAGAATCCTCCTACCTTCTTACACCCCGCGTCTTCTGCCCGGTACCTTAGGTCCATCTACTCTGAGTCCTCTGCCTGGCAACCGGTCCATTTACCCCAAGAGTCTGCCTGTACTTTAGGTCCGTTTACCCCAAAACCTCTGCCTGGACTTTAGGTCCGTTTACCCCAAAACCTCTGCCTGGAACCTTAGATCCGTCTACCCCGAGTCCTCTGCCTGGTACCCTACCTCCTTCAATCCCAAGTCCTCTGCCTCATAACCTAGGTCTGTCTAACCCGAGTCCTCTGGCTGGTAATCTAGGTCTGACTACCCTGGGTCCTCTGCCTGGTACCTTAGCCCAGTCTACCGAGAGTCCTCTGCCTGGTACCCGAGCTTCGTCAAATCCGAGTCCTCTGCCTGGTACCTTAAATCAGACTACCCAGAGTCCTCTGCCTGGCACCTTAAATCAGACTACCCAGAGTCCTCTGCCTCGTATCTTAGGTCTGTCTACCCTCAGTCCTCTGCCCCGTACCTTAGCTCCATCTACCCCGAGTCCTCTGCTTGATACCGGAGCTCCCTCTACCCAGAATCCTCTTACCTTCTTACACCCCTAGTCCTCTGCCTGGTACCGTAGCTGCATCTACCCAGAATCCTCTGCCTGATACCGGAGCTCCCTCTACCTGGAATCCTCTTACGTTCTTACACGCCGAGTGTTCTGCCCGGTACCTTAGGTCCGTCTACCCTGAGTCCTCTGCCGGGTACCTTAGGTCCGTCTACTTGGAGTCCTCTGCCGGGTACCTTAAGTCCGTCTACCCTGAGTCCTCTGCCAGGTACCTTACCTCTCTCTACCCTGGGACTTGTGCTTGGCACCTTAGCTCCATCTACCCCGAATCCTCTGCCTGATACCGCAGCTCCCTCTACCCAGAATCCTCTTACCTTCTTACACCCCTAGTCCTCTGCCTGGTACCGTAGCTGCATCTACCCAGAATCCTCTGCCTGATACCGGAGCTCCCTCTACCTGGAATCCTCTTACGTTCTTACACGCCGAGTGTTCTGCCCGGTACCTTAGGTCCGTCTACCCCGAGTCCTCTGCCTGATACCGCAGCTCCCTCTACCCAGAATCCTCCTACCTTCCTACACCCCGAGTCCTCTGCCCGGCAACTTAGGTCCGTCTACCCTGCGTCCTCTGCCTGCAACCAGTCCATTTACTCCAAGAGTCTGCCTGGTACCTTAGGTCCGTCTACCCCGAGTCCTCTGCCTGGTACCTTTGGTCTATCTACCCCGAGTCCTCTGCCTCATACCTTACCTCCCTCTACCCTGGGACTTGTGCTTGGTGCCTTCGCTCCATCTACCCCGAGTCCTCTGCCTGACACCTGAGCTCCCTCTACCCAGAATCCTCCTACCTTCTTACACCCCAAGTCTTCTGCCTGGTACCGTAGGTCCGCCTATCCAACTCCTCTGCCTGGTAACAGGTCCATTTACTCTAAGTGCTCTGCCTGGTACCTTAGGTCTGTCTACCCCGAGTCCTCTGCCTGGTACCTCAGCTTCCCCATCTCTCATCACTGCGGGGACACAGACCCCTTCTCTGGTAGACATGCAGTAGGTGGATTGCTCAGGAGTCTGCAGAGTTGTGGCGTTTCCCAGCGGCCTTTCATTGAAGAGACCGGAGCCCAGATGAGGACCCGGATGAACGACCCAATCATAGAGCGGTTCGAGCAGACAGTTCCCCTCATCTTCTCTTAGCTCGAGCCTAGGGGCTGACTTGGGCAGGGAACACCTGTGGGAGGTGAGGGCCTTGCTGTAAGGCCTGTGGCCTGGCGAAGCGCCCAGGGTCCTGAGAGTGGTGTGATTGACAGTCCTGTGAGACTGACGGTAAGCTCCACCCCAGAACAGAGGGGGCGCAAGAGATCCCGCCCAGCTGTCAGCCTTGAGAGGCCCTGTCGCTGGTGACCGGAGGAGTAGCGCTCGCTCCCGCCTATTGCGTCTTAGAAAGTGAGAAACTTTACCTCAGGCGGGCGAGCTCGCTCCCGCCTATTGCGTCTTAGAAAGTGAGAAGCTTTACCTCAGGCGGGGGAACTCGGAGCAGGCGAGTGAGGAGGCCCAGGCGAGTGAGGAGGCCCAGGCTCTAGCTCCAGTCAAGGTGAGGAGGCTGAATAAAGAATGAGGGAAGCACCCACCGCAGAGGCTCGCCTCTGCCGCTGCCCCAAGCCCCGCCCCTGTTCTCAGGCCTAGGGGACCCTGGGCAAAGCAGTCAGGCTGAGCGACATTTCCAGCCAGAGGGTCTCAGCAAGGTGTGGGCCTCAGAATAGGCGGGCAGGCCCATTTCAGCAGAGGAGAAGAAGACCCTGACAGGAGTCAAGGTGAGGTGACGTAGGCTGAAAGTCCCACCAAGGACCTGTTTGCAGCTCCCTGAGGAGCCAAGCATGCCGGTCGGGTGGATGTGAGCCTTCCTTCTCTAGTCGATGGATCGGGAAGCTGAGGGCCTCGACCTGAGAGGAAGGGTACCACGCCCCGAAGGGAATCAAGGTCGGAACTCTGAGTGTTCTAAGCTGCCGGCCCACCCCCATCAGTGAGGTGGCACGGAACTTGCCGCTGCCCTCAACCCTGGGAGGCCTGGGCGAGGCTGTCAGGCTGCTTCTGCAAGCAGGGTCACAGAGGTGTGAGGGCCTTGGTCTGAGGGGAGGGGCTTCAAGTTAGGAAGCATGCCAAGTGCCCACAGGAGTCAGGCCTCCGCGAGGACCTAGGGAATCGCTGTTCTGCTGGCCAACTGATGCCTGCAGTTTCCGGGACATGATGACTGACACTCATTTTCTCCTTTGGTGTCCTGGGCGGAGGGGTGGGGTGGGGGGATGGGGGTTGCTGGGCAGAGGAATTGCGAGGTTTCATTTAACAGGGACGGTTTACCCTCGGCAGTAGCAGGATATCCGGGTCTTTCCAGGAGTGAAGGGGCTCCGTGGACCATATCTGAGGGAACACCCACAACAGCGGCACAAGAGAACCCCTATTCTTAGCCTTGGAGAACATGGGCAAGTGGGGTGACCCTCATCCTCCTGGGGGGGGGTGTCTCTCAGGAAATACTAGCAGCAGAGAGGAGACCCAGGCTATGCCAAAAGTTAACAGAAAGACTGAGGGACCACTCACCCCTGAAAAAGATTACAAGAATTCTGAGCCCTCTCCCCCTTTTGCATTCAGAATCGGAAGGATCAGGCAGGCCTGCCAGGCAGACTGACACTCACACTCACTTATTTACATCTAATGTAAGTAAAAAGAGGTCTTTAGTGTGAGAGTGCAGCCACCAGTCATCATAAGGGAGGTATACCAGGCACTACCTGGAGACCAGGTGAGTACCCTGCATAAGAAGCGGAGACCCAAGCAGCCTATGAAGGAGAGGCTCTGCATAACTCTCAGTTGTGTGCCCACTGTCAGGCATAGGACCTAAGGAACCTTTCACTGTCTCCTTTGGGGTCTCAGGAAGGTGCTAGCTTTGGTTTAAGGTGTCAACTTCACAGCAGCAGAATAGAGGGGGCCCAGGACCTGCCAATAGTTGACATGATGATTCTGATCGTGAACTGAGAAAACCCCTACACCCTAGAACAGAGGTTCCCCACTGGCAGCACCCCTTGCTGTCACCCAGAACACCCTACACAGCGCTGCCAAGCTGTAGTCTAAGGTTCCCTCCAACTGCCTCCACAGATTTCTCAAGGAAGAGTGCGATCAGAACGGGAGCCCTGTGGGTTGCTAGAACACTGCCTTAAAGGAAACCTGCAGAGGCGGCCTTGGTTAAAACCAAGGTCGAATCAATCTTGCCCCAAGGTAGAATCACTCAAACCATCTCATTCTCCTTCACTCAGGTGTGTACGTCTCCTGATTTCCTGTCCGGACTCCTGCCTGCTACCCCTGATCATAGTGTCATCATGCCTCGTGGTCACAAAAGTAAGAAACGCCGCCAGGCCCGAAGTGTGCCTCAGAGTTGTGGCAATGTTCAGGCCACTGAAGCAGCAGAAGAGGAGTCCACTCCCTTTTCCTCTCATCAATTTGAAACTATTAGCCAGGTTCTGCTTGCTGCTGGGTCATGTAGCACTTCCCAGGGGCCTGAAAGCACACCAACCACCACCACTACTTCTGTTGGCATTTCTTGCCCTGGATCTGATGAAGCTTCCAACAGCCAAGATGAGGATGGGGCAGGCTCCTTTGAGGCCCCAGTCTTCCCTGAGTTCTCAGAGGTGGATGATTTCACCAACAGAGCTGTGTGTTTGGAGCTATTCCTTCTGTCCAAGTATAAAATGAAACAGCGCATTTTGAAGGAAGACATGCTGCGTGTTGTCGGGGAAGATTACCAAGACCAGTTTGCTGAGATGCTGAAGAGGGCCTCTGAGCACATTGAAACCTTCTTTGCATTAGAAATGAATGAAGTCGACTCAACCAGTCACTCATATGCCCTTGTCAGCAAACTGAAACTGCCAAATAATGGGAGAGTTCGTGCTGGAAGAGGATTACCCAAGACCGGTCTCCTGATGCATATCCTGGGTTTGATCTTCATGAATGGCAACAGTGTCTCTGAGGAAGAGATCTGGAGAGATCTGCGTCTGATGAAAGTGTATCCTGGGAGGAAGCACTTCTTCTTTGGGGAGCCCAGAAAGCTCATCACCAAAGATTTTGTAAGGCTAAAGTACCTGGAATACCACCAGGTGCCCGACAGTGATCCTCCTCGTTACAAGTTCCTCTGGGGTCCAAAAGCCCATCTTGAAACCAGCAAGATGAAAGTGCTAGAGTTTTGGGCGAAGGTCAATGATACCCACCCCAGTGCCTTCCCATGCTGTTATGAAGAGGCTTTGCGAGATGAGGAAGAGAGAGTCCAGGCCAGAGATGCAGCCAGGGCTGCTACTACTGCTAAGGTCAGAGCACTTTTCAGGGCCATGGCCAGCAATACCTTTCCACCCCTAGAGAATTCTGAGGCTTTCTGTCCTCCAGACCACAATATATAACATCACAATAGATATAATATTCTTGGAAATGTAAAAGCATACCAAAGTCTACTTGGGATAATAGAATAGAAAATAAAAAGTATGATCACTCTGAATTTTCTTTGTTCCTTTTAATCTCCAGTTTTGTAAAATTAACTATGTTTTACTTTGATGTTCTTAGTTTATTCAAGAAGTAAAATAAATGAAATCTTAATAAATTAGATCTTGTGTTTGCTGACTCTTTTATGCACCACACACTGAGTATCTGCTATTAGGAATTCTCAGTCCTGGGAATGCTAAAGGAAATCCAGCCTCTACTCATATAATTTTATTGCCTGAAAGTTGTACTCATATGAGAAGATGTTGAAGCACCCATTAGGACCTAGAGGTAAAGTAAAAAGAATGGGTGAGGAAGAGGGTGTTTCTTATGAAAACTCTTAAGTAGAAAATATTTGAGCAAGGCAGTTTGAGACTTTAGGCAACTGCAAGTCCTTAATGGGATTTAGTTTTCATGTACACTATGTGGTGGGCCGGTGGAGTTTGTGGAAATGGTGAGTAGAGGCCAGTCCAGCCGATGGTACGCTTGAGAGTTGTGAGACTATATGAGCGTTAGTCTGCTCAGGCTCCTTTAACAAATTACCACAGAATGTGTGGCTTAAACAAAATTTTTCACATTTCTAGAACCTGGGAAATACATCATCAATTTGCCAGTTGATTAGGTTCCTGGTGAGAGTTCCTTTCCTTGCTTACAGATGGCCTCCCTCTCCCTGTGTCCTGACATGGTGAAGAAAGGGATCTCATATCTCTTGTACTTCTTAGAAGAACACTAATCACATCATGGCTACCCCATCCACATGACATCAACTAAACCTAATTACCTCCCAAAGACTCCACTTCCAAATACCATCACACTGGGGGTTAGGGCTTCAACACATGAATTGGGGTGTTGGTGGGAGTGGGACACCAACATTCAGTGTATAATGGAAAACGGCTGGTAAAAGTTACTTTAGCACTGTGGGTAAACCAGAGAGAAATCTATACTTGGGGCTGGAAAGGAAGTTATCCTTTATTCTTGTCACAGTGCAGGTGAACACAATGTGCTGACTAGGTGTTCTATGCTCATCATTTCCAGGGGGTTCCTGAGAAATAGAGATGATATTCCCTTGACATTAGATACCAAGAAACCACTGTACTGACACTCTTTACTCAGAGTTGGAAGAACCACACACAGTGTCCTCTCTTAAAAGGGCATTTCAATCAGGCTATCCTGAGTTAATTTGGCAAACTCTTAGTGTGGGCTAGCTTTATTCTAGGGTGTGATTATTTCAAACAGAGTTGGTTTAGAAGGAAGTACAACTGGAAGGGAAGGAAGAGCAACTGTGAGGGATGGAAGGACCTGTACTTTGACCCCAATTCTGAAAGCTTGAGGTACATCCACCTGGGGAAGGCAACTTCTCTTCTGAATTAAATGATAGATGCTTTAATGTGGAAAATTTACTTAGTTTTTTTAGCTAAAGTCAATTATTAGTTCCTTCAGTGTTTTGTCCGAGAATATTACATAGTCTATGACATCGCCTAGATCCAAAAAAATTCCAAGTGATGTGGGTGGCATCATCTGGGATTAAAATGATATTAACTGACAGTTTTAAAATATTAGGCAATATTTGCTAGCCATCTTGTATTGTGATTTATATATTAGTTTTCCAAGCTCAACACCTGGGGATATATAAAAAGCAAATTAGTTGACATAATTGGACTCAATATTTATATGAAGGACTGTATGCAACTAATATTGGCAGCAGCAAATAACATTGTTCACTGTCAGTATTAAAAATGTTTTGTTTGTATATTTATTGTCGAAGCTCATATAAAGCAATTGTAGTATTTAAAAATATGTAATTTTTATTGCTGCCATAATTCCAAGTTGTGACTGACAGTTTACTTTTTAAACTTAATTTATTTTCATGCAAACAATGCAAAATAAATCAAATTGTCCTTCGTAGCCTCTTATTCAACACAACGTTGCTTAAGGTAACATGTATCTTTCACAAAGTAAATAACATATAGACAGAATTGGGATTCTTGACTTTCTTAATTCTTCTTCTCTTCTGTAAATATTGTTACCTTTCCAGTTCTTAGCTACATCTCAAATACTTATTTTCTGGTTTCAACATTCTTCAATCTTAAAGTTTTCATTCATAAATTTTCCTCCCAACAAAGGCATTAATTATTTTGTTCATGTAATTGATATAATGTCATATTATTGGGTGCCTCATGATTTTCTACCTATGGCATAAGTTGTTTACCTTTTTAAAAGAATCATATTGACTTTTCTCCAGTGAGCATTTTTATTTTTTTCTCTCTTTCAACCATGGCCCACTTTCCAGGACTCATTAATCCCTATGTTTTACCAGATGCTTTGGTCCAAAGATGATTCTTCAGATTTTCTGATATAGAAGGCATACATATTACTTTGCAATGTAATTCCCATAATATTTTACTTTTTCTTTTTACAAATGTGTCTACATTCTTCACAAATGTAAAATACAATGAAAAACACAAGTAATTTCCCTAATACCATTTTATATTTCAACCAGCATTTCATTCCTGCAAATAAAAACCCTTCCTTCTTTTCCATTTTATCATCTACTTTCTTTATTATGCCCTTGCAGAAGATTTAAAACATTTGTTGCCCCATTTTTTCTTTTAAATATTTATACAGTACTACTGGATCATAAAGCAGTTGTTAGTTTCTTATGATTATATTATATGTTCTGTCATTATAGATTTCTGCAACCCTGCATTATATATTCCATGCTGAACACGGACAGTTTCCTATACTTTTAGCTGCTCAATATCCTGTTTTGTGAATTTCTCAGATGGACATTAGATACTCTGCTTCTGTGTCCCTGAACCTCCATTTCTCAACAAGCAAATTTCCTAAGTCTTCTGTATTTTATTCTGATTTGAACATCAAAATATAACAATCATCACATCATCTAAAATTACATTTCTCTCTTTTACACCTCTATTGTTTAAATGTTTCTTTTTAATATATTTCTTATTTAAGTATAGTTAGCATACGATCTAATATTGGTTATATTCTTTTCAGGTGTCCAATACACTGGTTTCACATTTTTATAAACCTTACAAAAATGTTTCTATGTCATTTCTTATACCTTTTCTCTTCCCTTTATAATACTACCTGATTTATTAAATTGTATAGCTGTCTCCCAATTGTCCCAGAAACAATTTAAGGAGGTTTACATGAAAACCACTTTACAGTAAGATAATATAACAATTAGAAATGAAAATGATTGAAACAAGATGGAAAAAATGAGATTAGAAATTGCAAGCAGATCTCAACAAGGAGTTAATATGAAATGTGTTAGTCTTGTAGCTCTATTTGTTTGGATCCAAAACTTTATCCTTCCCTTCGTAACATCCAATGCAAAAAGGAGATAAAAATATGATGTTATTTACTTATTAAGGCCCATAAAATGAAAACCAATGCCATTGTCTGGCACTGTTCTTTTTCCTAATACAAGAAGTAAAAGAGAGAGCTAGGACTACTGATCCAGAGCACGCCAGTTATAGCACTGGAGCCCAAGTGCTAGGAGGAGAGCTCCAGAGTTGGGGGAGTGCTGGAGGGCAAGGGAGAGAGATAGAGGGAGAGTAAGAGATCTAGGGGCTGGGAGCATGAGAACTAGGGGGTGGGAGCTAAGAGCCAGAGAACTAAAGGGAGAGCTCAACAGAGAGACAGAGCATGGGAGAGCAAGAGCACACAAGAAGAGAGCTCTGGAGAAGAAAGCACATAAGACCTAGGGGAGCATGTGAGACACAGGGGAGCTGGAGAGACTGAGAGAGCCCTCTGTGTCTCTCTTGGCTCTTTAAATGTGTGAACAAGAACACAGTAACTGATATAGCCTGTGTTCACCTCACCTTATAGTGAATACAGCAAAATGTTTCAGGGGTGTCCCAGATGCACTGTTCTCTGCTGTACTGGTGGCTTCAGTGGCTCAGAGGAATTCATGGACTCAGTACTTTTCCAGGCACTTTATCTCCCTGTGTTATATTTCTCCTGCTCTACTGGGCTTTTGAAGAGACTCTCCTTCTCTCCTAACATCTCTTTTGCTTCACTTTTCTCTCCCTGTATCCTCCTGTGTTGGCCCCATTCTTCTCCCTTTAGAGAGCTCTTCTTGATGTCTCTACTGATAGCTGACTCCCCATCCCATCCTACAGTTTCATAAATGTTTTCAGCAACTGAAGAGACCTGGGATAGGTTCCTAATTTTCCTTTTTGTGCAGGTGGGGAATTTGCATCCCACACAAAGCTCACGTGGCTTTAAAAATGAAGACATAAAGCTCCATCTTCACTATTGTAAGCATTGTGACTTTTAAAATGTGAAAATTATTTTTATTTATTTTTCCCTCTTTTTTTTTTTTTATTTTTTTGTTTTTTTATCCTCACCCGAGGACATTTTTTCATTTTTTGTTCAGATAGAGTGGGAGGGAGAGAGAGGAAGAGAGAGAGAGAGAGAAACATCGACGTGAAAGGAACACATCGAGTGGCTGCCACCCGCACGACCAACCAGGGCCGGGGACAAACTGCAACCGAGGTACATGCCCTTAGCGGGAACCGAACCCGGGTCTCTCTGGACCGCAGGCTGACGCTCTAACCGCTGAGCCAAACCAGCCAGGGCTATTTTTCCCTCTTTTTAAATTAATTTATTTTTGCTACAGTTGTTTCCCTCCCCCCCATTGACACCCTCCTCCCCACTCCCGTCCCACCTTCACAGTATTGTTGTCTATGTCCATTGGTTATGTATATATGCATATAAGTTCTTTGGTTTATCTCTTCCCTCCCCACCCCTCTGAGGTTTGTCAGTCTGATCCCTACTTCTATTTCTCGGGGTTTATTTTGTTCATCAGCTTACTTGTTCATTATATTCCACAAATAAGTAAGATCCTGTGATACTTGTCTTTCTATGACTGGCTTATTTCATTTAGCATACTACTCTCTAGGTCCCTCCAAGGATAAGAGATCTTTCTTTCTTACAGCTGCATAGTATTCCATTGTGTATATGTCCCAAAGCTTTTTTATCCACTCATCCATTGATGGTCACTTGGGCTGTTTACAGATCTTAACAATTGTAAATAGTGCTGCTATGAACATAGGAGTGCATATATTCTTTTTGATTGGTGTTTCTGGCCTCTTAGGATATATTACTAGAAGTGGGATCACTGGGTCAAATGGCAGTTCAATTTTTAATTTTTTGAGGAAACACCATATTGTTTTCCATAGTGGCTGCACCAGTCTGCATTCCCACCAGCAGTGTACTAGAGTCTCCTTTTCTCCCCACCCTGGCAGCCATTCTGGCAGGTGTGAGGTGGTACCTCATAGTCATTTTAATTTGCATCTCTCTGATGATTAGTGACTTTGAGAATTTTTTCATGTCTCTTGGCCATTTGTATGTCCTGTTTGGAGAGGTGTCTATGTAGGTCCTCTGCCCATTTTTTAATTGGATTCTTTGTCTTCTTTTTGTTGAGTTATACTTTATATATTTTGGAAATTAACCTGTTATCTGAAAATTAAAAAGAACATTTTTACTAGCCATTTCCATAGTCTTCACATGATCTGTAATCAAATATCAATTACCTTTCACTGTTTGAGATCTTACTCATAAAAGTGTAGATGTTCTACCTTACTAAGATTATGTATGGCCTCTGTTGCTGCTAAGTGCCAAGAGTACCGCAGCTGGACCTTGAGAGGGTGACACGTATTTGCGTAAATTAGGGACATGAGACGATGGGGTCTCCAGGGCTGATTGTGGCACACAGAACTGTATTGGGCCTACATGATCTTTACCTCCTTGTGATTATGCCTTTGTGTGTTCCCATCCTCAAGTGTAGGTAGGGCCTGTGGCTTCCTTCTAAGGAATAGATTATGACAAAAGTGCTGGATGTAATGCCCCTGAATACAGACATTGTATAAGACACCATTCTTTTATCAGGGGTGATCTTACTATCCTGCTTGTCTTGAAGGTGTAATCTGCCATGTTTTCAATGACTCATAGAGAGGGTAATGTGGCAAGAAATTGCTGGCTGTGTTTAGGTTTGGAGATTAGTCTCTAAGCACAAGTCAGGAAATGAAAACAACAACTAAATCCTATAGACCAGCGGTTCTCAACCTGTGGGTCACGACCCCTTTGGGGGTCGAACGACCCTTTCACAGGGGTCGCCTAAGACCATCGGAAAACACATATTTCCGATGGCGATTCATAACAGTGGCAAAATTACAGTTATGAAGTAGCAACGAAAATAATTTTATGGTTGGAGGTCACCACAACATGAGAACTGTATTAAAGGGTTGCGGCATTAGAAAGGTTGAGAACCACTGCTATGGACAAAAGGAAGTGGTTTCTGTCAAACAAACTGAGTGAGCTTGAAAGTGGATTTTTCTTGGTCACATGCAGTTTCCAGTTCAGCATGTAAGGAGCTTAAACAGTCACTCCCACTTCTTCTAACAAAACAAGCTGAACTGAAAATTGACACCTCTTCCTAGACCCAAAAGAGAATTCAGGTTACTAGGCTAAATGCTGCCCCTCAACATGGAAAGATAGAGTAGTGGATACTGAAGGGAACCAAAGTCTCAACATCCTAAAATTGCCATTCTTGGGGATATTGATTTTAAGCTGTTCATTAAGAAACAAACTCAGAAGGAACTTTGACCCTTGCCCCCTCTCTTGCCTAAGACATTCAGAAAGTGGGGCTTGCTTTGGGAACGGAACCTTGGCTTCATCACCTTAAGAATCTTCACCCTATCATTACTTAGAAAGACTCCGTGGCTGATGGCTGATAGCTATATTGCCCTGTGTCCCATTGATTCTGAGTTGCTTAAAAAGAATATTCTTGCCATGTGTATTTTGCACTTCCTCAACTACCAGAATAACACCCATTCTAATTTCTGAAATCTAGGACCCCGTCTTCTACCCATTTTCTCCTTTGTCCAAAATGTCTCATATACCCAGTGTTGCCTCGTTATCTTTGAAATTGTCATGTTTATGTGAATTCCCCATGCACATGTACTAAACTTTGATTTCCTCCTGTTAATCTGTTTATTGATTGGATGATTAGCACAGCTATAAGCACTTAGAAGGTGGGAGCAAATGTATTAATATTTTTTTAGTCCCCACAGTATAGACAATCTCAACTCACTGGAACAGGAGTTCAAGAGCAGAAACCACTGTCTTGGTACTGGCTCCAATTTGTATCTGACAAATTGCTGGAGGCTCAGTATAGACTAGCTTGAGAGTTAAAAACTCCAGGTGGGTCTAGTTTGATAGGGACTCTGAAACTTATATGAGTTTTACTTGTAGGAGCCCTATGAGTTCTTCACAGAGAAGAATAAAGATCCAATAAAAATGCCCTAGTATTTCCAAAAGGGGGAAGGAAAAAGAAGCCATTTTGAAAAATGCCCAAAGCAATTCATTCTTCACAACAAGGCCTGTCTAAAGAGAAACTATTTACCAGAACCTAACTGACTAAGGTTTTACTAGTCTAAACAATCTGGGAGAGGGGAAATACTCATCTGTAGCCCCCTCCTGGTTTCCATGAGGTGGGAGGGAAATACTCAACTACAAGCCTGTTCAACTTCCTACTTACCAAAGGGGGGAAAACTGAAAGGACTTGCAAAGTAATAGCCTAGGGGCACAGGCTCACTAAAAACTGAGACCAAATCATCACATTATAGAACACTCCCCCTCACTCAACACCTTACCATCTCATCAGCAGGATTATGACTGAAAGAGCTGCACACCTCAGAACTTATTTAAATAGAACAGAGGTGATAAAAAATAAGGACACCACAGGAAATTTCACACAGCTACATCAAACAGTAAACATAGCCTGAGTCCTGGCTACACAAACAATACCCCTCACACTAAAAGTTTACTTATCTCAGCTATTTTTACCCAATACTTGTTTGGTTTTCAACAAACAAATTACAAGGCATAAAAAAAGACAAGAAACACAGTTTGCAAAGAGAGATGAAGCATCAGATCCAGAATTAGACATTTTTTGTTCTTATTTTTTTAATTAATTTATTTTTTATTGTTGAAAGTATTACAGATGTCCCCCTTTCCCCCCCATTGACCCCCTTCTTCCCACTCCCAAACCCCTCCTGCTTTCCCAAAAACAATGTCTGTGTCCATTGGTAGTGCATACATGTGTATAAGTTCTTTGGTTTATCTCTTCCCACCCTCCCCACCCCCAATCCCTCTGAGGTTTGTCAGTCTGTTCTCAACTTCCATGACTCCGGATCTATTTTGATCAACAGCTTATTTTGTTCATGATATTCCATAAATAAGTGAGATCATGTGGTACTTGTCTTTCTCTGACTGGCTTATTTCGCTCAGCATAATACTTTCCAGGTCCCTCCATGTTGTCTCAAAGGATAAGAGACCTTTCTTTCTTGCAGCTGCATAGTATTCCATTGTGTAAATATACCACGGCTTTTTATTTTTTATTTTTTTTAATCCTCACCCGAGGATATTTTTCCATTTTATCTTCAGATACAATAGGAGGGGGAGAGGGAGAGTGAGAGAGAGAACCATCGATGTGAGAGAGACACGTCGATTGGTTGCCTCCTGCACAACCCCACCAGGGCCGGTGATGAACCGCATCTGAGGTACGTGCCACTAACTGGAATCGAACCCGAGACCCATTAGTCTGAGGGCCAATGCTCAAACCGCTGAGCCAAACTGGCCAGGGCAGTGGCACAGCTTTTCTATCTACTCATCTATTGATGGACACAGGTTATTTTCAGATCTTAGCTATTGTAAATAGCGCTGCAATGAACATAGAGGTGCATATATTCTTTCTGATTGGTGTTTCAGGCTTCTTAGGATATATTCCTAGAAGTGGAGTCACTGGGTCAAATGGCAGTTCCATT
Organism: Tadarida brasiliensis; assembly: GCA_030848825.1. Taxonomy (NCBI): domain Eukaryota; kingdom Metazoa; phylum Chordata; class Mammalia; order Chiroptera; family Molossidae; genus Tadarida; species Tadarida brasiliensis. Next base: position 116,274,753 of record CM061280.1, on the reverse strand, counting down.
TTTAATTGAGGAAACACCATATTGTTTTCCATAGTGGCTATACCAGTCTGCATTACCACCAGCAGTGTACTAGAGTACCCTTTTCTCCACATTCTTGCCAGCACTTGTTGTTTGATGACTTGTTAATGGCAGCCATTCTGGCAGGTTTGAGGTGATATCTCATAATCGTTTTAATTTGCATCGTTCTGATGATTAGTGATGTTGAGCATTTTTTCATGTCTTCTGGCCAATTGTATGTCCTTTTTGGAGAAGTGTCTATTCAGGTCTTTTGCCGATTTTTTTATTGGATTGTTTGTCTTCATTTTTTTGAGATGTATGAGTACTCTCTATATTTTAGATATTAGCCCCTTATGTGATGTATCATTGGAAAATGTGTTCTCCGAGTGTGGGTTTCTTTTTCATTTTGATGCTGGTTTCTTTTGCTGTGCAGAAGCTTTTTAGTTTGATGCAGTCCCATTTATTCATGTTTTCCTTTGTTTCTCTTTCCCTAGGTGATGTATCAGTGAAAATTCCACTACGTATGAGGTCTGAGATTTTTTGCCTACATTTTCTTCCAGGATTTTTATGGTTTCACAAGTTACATTTAAGTTTATCCATTTTGAGTTTATTCTTGGGTATGGTGTAAGTTGGTGGTCTAGTTTCATTTTTTGGCATGTTCCTTTCCGATTTTCCCAACACCATTTATTGAAGAGACTCCCTTTTCTCCATTGTATGCTGTTGCCTCCTTTGTCAGATATTAATTGGGCATACTGTCTTGGGTCGATTTTGGGGTTCTCTGTTCTGTTCAATTGATCTATATGCCCGTTCTTGTGCCATTCCCAGGCTATTTTGATTATGATAGCTTTGTAGTATAATTTGATATCTGGAATTGTGATCCCTCCCACTTTGTTTTTCTTTTTCAAGATTGCTGTGGCTATTTGGGGTTTTTTGGTTCCATATAAACTTTTGGAGCATTATTTCTAGATCTGTGAAATATGCCATTGGTACTTAGTAGGGATTGTTTTGAATCTGTAGATTGCTTTGGGTAGTATGAACATTTTAGTGATGTTGATTCTTCCAATCCATGAACATGGCATATGTTTCCACTTTTATATATATCTTCCTCTATTTATTTTTTCAATGTCCTATAGTTTTCTGAGAACAGGACTTTTACTTCGTTGGTTAAGTTTATTCCTAGGTATCTTATTATTCTTATTTTTGTTGTAGCAATGGTAAATGGGATTGTTTTTTAGTTTCCCTTTCTGAGTGTTCATTATTGGTGTATAAGAATGCCATCAATTTCTGGTGTTAATTTTGTATCCTGCTACTTTGCTAAATTCATTTATTAAATCTAGTAGATTTGTGGTGGAGTCTTTAGGGTTTTCTATGTACAATATCATGTCATCTGGGAATCACACATTTTAAAATTATCATACAAGCAATTTAAAATAACTATGGATAATATGCTTTGGGATATAATGAAACAAGTAAAAAAGTAAACAACATGCCAAAATAGGTAGGTAATGTAAGTAGAGAGTTGTAAACTCCAAGAAAGAATAAAAAAGCAATGCTAGAAATACAATCACTGTCAATAGGCTGAACATAGGTTAGGAAAACATCACTAAACTTAAAAAAATGTCAATAGAAATTTTCAACCGAAATGCAAAGAATAGAAAAGACAGAAGAGAAGAGATAAGAACTCTGGAATAATGAAGAAACATATAACATATGTGTAAAAGAAATACTAGAAGAAGGAGAAAGAAACAAAGAAATAGCACAAATATATGAAATAGTAATGACTAAGAATTTTCCAAAATTAATGACAAACACTAAACCATACATCCAAAAAGTTCAGAGACTTCCAAGAGTTATCTTTATAATTAGCTAGCTAATATTAAAATTGGAAGAGATCAAATGGAAGGCCAGACATTATAAGCATGGCCATCTGGGCAGGTTCACCAGGAAGCTGCATGTTTCACACTCCCCAGGGAACCACGGGTCCATTCCCTGAAAATCAATGGGAAAGGGATCAAACAAAGAGGAAGATGAGTGCATGCACAGTGAAGTCATGGAGACATAGGGAAGGTACTTGCCTGTCAGTCTAGCCTGGAAAACCATGGATTGCCAGGGGTGGGGGGGGGGAGGTGCGGGCAATTCCACTGCAAGTGCTTAAAATCCTGAAGATTTCATTAGCTAACCTCCTAGATATAACCCTGAGACAAAGAGTTCTGGCCCTCTTGTTCCTCTTGCTTTGTTCCTGCTTCCTTGCACTAGCTTGCTCCATGATCCACTGACAACTGCCATATGGCCTAAGCAGCCCCATGACCCTATACCCATTGAACTGCATCTGGGAACAAAAACTAAACTAGCCAGATGATGGACTGGACTGTGCTTTGTTATGGAACAGAAACTGGGCAACAACTTTGATCTTAGCCATGCTGAAGACACAGCTGGACTTTTCCCATGGTGGGATGGAGGAAAATGGGACCTTGGAAAACCAGGGGTTTACTTCCATGCAAATATATATCACTCATTCTCCTGTGTGAGTCTCAGAGAATTCATTTTCTTGTGATATTGCAAGAATCCCACTTCCACCAGCAATAGGTAGTGACACAGGGAGCACGCCATCGAGAACACAAGCAGTATAAATAGCAAAAAATCTACACCTGGAAATACTTTATCCAAACTGTAGAAAACCCAACAAGGAGAGAAATTATTCTTTTATATTTTTAGCTATTCATCTTGGTTGTTGCCATAGCAGATATGCATAAATATTAAATAACTATTTTGAAACATTAGCAAAAAGGTATTTTGGCTGAGTCACTGAGAATCATCTTCTATATATTGATTTTTTTATTTTACCTTGGAAAGGAAAAAAACAATGGTCATTCCTCATCTTTCTAAACAAAACAGAACAAACTGTTATTGGGATGGGAACAGTGAAGAAATATATTTCAATAATTTACAAAACCTTTTCTGATTTATAAATTTTGTACATATAATTGTCAAAAGAACCAGCAAACAAGGCATTTTATCTATGGAGAAACAAGGAAAAATACTATACTGGCCTTCTCTTCATAAACCAAGCATGCAAGAAGCGAGTTGACCTAAAGCTTTGAAGTATTGAAAAAGAAAAAAGAAACATCAAAAACCTAAAATTTTATATCCAGTGAAATTATGCTTTAAAGTAAAGGAGAATAAAAGACTTTCTCAGGAAAACAAAAACTCAGATAATTTGTCAAAAGAAATGCCTTTCAAGAAAGGGTAGAAAAAGTTCTTCAGAGAGAAGGAAAATGATAAAAGTGAGAAACTCAGATCTACATAAAAACAGGAAGAGTGTTAGAGATGGAATAAATTAAGATAAAAAAATACTTAATTTTCTTATTTGATCTAACAGATAACAAACAGTTCAGAATAATAGCAACAGCAATGTATTCAGTGATGATACCTTATGAATAAGTGAAATGAATGACAGCAATATAATAAGCAACAGGAGAGAGGAATTGGCACAACCTATGAATTGATAGTGCATCATTTGAAAGTGGACTTGGATTAGTTGTAAATTTATACTGTGAAGGGACCAAAGTTTTGCCACTCTGAAGCTGCCTTTTTGGCATATTTGATTGTAAGCCGTTTATTAGGAAACACAAGTCAGATAGCGAAACCTGCTTTGGGAAGGTGATCTTTGTTCCACTTCAGCCTAATTTTAAATGTGTATGCTAGTAAACAAGAAGACTTTAGGCAGGTGTGTGTTGGCTAGATACCCCATGTCCCTTTGTTTCTGAGTTGTCTAGCAGGGAGTTTCCAACTTCATGTGTTCCTCTCTTCCTCAAATACCTGTGAATTGCCCATTCTTACTGTTGAAATCTCTCCTTTTCCCCCTTTTTCACCTTTGTCCAAAATGTCTTATATACCCAAATGTTGCCTCGCTGTCTTCGGAATTTTTATGCTTATGTGAATTTCCATATGAATGTATTCAAAATTTGATTTTCTCTTGTTAATCTGTCTGTCTTAATTTGATGATTAGCCCACTCAGAGGAACTTGAAAAGTGAGAGGAAATGTCTCAATATTTTTTTAGCCCCCTCATAAATGTCTACTGCAAACTCTAGGGGATTCGCTATAAAAATAAATAAATTAGTATAATTGATATGGTAAAGTGGAGAGAAGATGGAATCATGTAAACTGCTCAATTAAAACCAGAGAAGGTAGCAAAAGAGTAAGAGACCAAAAAGAAGAAGAAGAAGAAGAAGAAGAAGAAGAAGAAGAAGAAGAAGAAGAAGAAGAAGAAGAAGAAGAAGAAGAAGAAGAAAAAGAAGAAGAAGAAGAAGGGCAACAAATAAAAAACATTAACAAGCATGGTAGATAATAATCCAAGTATATCACTGATTATATAAATAGTCAATAGTCTAAATATAACAATTAAAATACAGAACTTGTAAGAGGAGATAAAAGAACAAACAAAACCATATTATTTGTTTTCATTGATAAATCCACCTGAAATATAAAGATATAGATTGATTAAAATGATGGAAAAATATATTCCATTCTAATACAAATGAAAAGGAAGCGGGAGTAGCCCTATTTATTTCACACAAGGATGGATTCAGATCCAGGAAAACTATCAGTGTTAAAGAGAGGCATTATATAATCATAAAGTAGCCAATTGTCCAAGAAGATATAACAATCTTTAAGGCATATGCACAAAAAAACAAAAAAAAACAAAAAAAACACAGTGTCAAAATACCTGAGACAACACTGATGGGACATACTCACTATTATAAATGGATACTTAACCACAACTCAGTAATTCACAGATCCTGCAGTCAGTCAACCAGGACAGATACAAGTGACTTGAACAGCATCATCAGAATAATTGCATTTAATTGTTTTTAGAAAACACAACAGCAGAAAAACACATTTTTCCAAGCTCACATAAATATACATCAAGATTGACAGCATTCTGTGCCATAAAACGCACATAATTTAATTTAAATAATAGAAATCACACAGTGTATGCTCTAAGACCACAATGGAATCAAACTGGAAATCAATAACACAAAAATAGCAGGAAAATCTCAAAATATTTGGAGATTAAGCAACATAATTCTAAATAACACAAAGCTCAAAGAAGAATTCAGAAGGAACATGTAAAAAACTATTCTGAACCTAACAAAATGAAAACATACTTACCAAAATTTGTTGGGTGGAGTAAAAGCAATATTTAAAGGGACATTTATTATATTGAATGCATGTACTAGAAAAGAAGAAATATATAATCTAACAATCTGAACAGATACTGTAAAATCTAGAAAAATAACACCAAATAAAATCCTAAGTAAGCAGATGAAAAGAAATAATAAATAAGAGCCATACTAAATAACAATGAAAATATGAATAGAGGAAATCAGTAAAAGCAAAAGCCAATTCTTTGAAAGGATCAATAAAATTCATAAACTGCTATCCAGTTTAACTAAGAAAAGAGGGAAGCCAATAATTACTAATATCAAACATAAACAGAGGCCATAGCTAATGAATCCATGGACATTAAAATGATAACAAAGAAATATTATGAACACCCCTATGCCCACAATTTTGATAAACTACATGAAATAGATCAGTTTTTTTGTAATACATCATCAGCCAAAATTTATGCAAGAGAAAATAGATATCTGAATAGACCTATTTCTAGTAAAGAAACTGATCAATAATTAATAAATCTTCCAAAAAGAGAAGAGAAAACAACATTACCAGATGGGCACAGTGGTGAATTTGATCAAATATTTAAGAAGAAATTATACCAATTTTCTACAAATATGCACATGAAAGGACGCTTAACATCATATATCATTAGAAAATTGCAAATTAAAACAAAAAGACATCAGTGCACATTTATTGAAATGAATAAAATCTGTCCATGTCTATCACTTATGCATACATGTGCATAAGTTCTGTGGTTTATCTCTTCCCTCCCCCCCCACCCCCTCTCCTGAGGGGTGTCAGTTTATACCCTATTTCCACGTCTCTGGGACTACCCTGTTCCTCAGACTGCTATGTTCATTATATTCCACAAATAACAAAAATAAATTAATAAAAAAAAAAAAAAGAAAGAAATGACTAAAATCTAAAACACTGACAAGACCAAATGCCAGAGAAGAGGCTGATCTACAAGAACTTTCATGCACTGCTGGTAAGAATGCAGAAAGCTACAGCCACGTGGGAAGACAGTTTAGTGAAATCTTGAAAAGTAAACATACTCTTACCATAACAATGTATCGACTGCACTCTTTCGTGTTTACCCAAGGGAGATAAAAAGTTATGTCCATAAAAAAGCCGGCACACAAATGCTTTGGCAGCTTTTTTCATAATTGCCGAAACTAGGAAACAAACAACATGTCCTTCAGTAGATAAATGGATCAATAAACTGTGGTACTGTGTACAATGGGATTTGGTGCAACAATCAATAAAAATAAATAAAATGAGCTATCAAAAATAAAAATAATGAGCTATCAAACCATGACAAGACATGGGGGACCCCTAATGCATATTACTAAGTGAAAGTAGCCCATCTGAAAATGCTATATACTATATAATTTCAACTATATGACATTCTTAAAAGACTAAATTATGGAGACAGTATAAAAGACCAGGAGTTCAGAGGCATGGAGGGAGGGATGAATAAGTAAAGGACAAGAGAGTTTTAGTGCAGTGAAATTACTTTGTATGACGGAGACATGTCAACACACATTGGCAAACCCACAATGTACAACACAAAGAGTAAACCCTAATGTAAACCTGTGTACTTTAGTTAAAAATAATGCAACAATAGTGGCTGTTTCATTGTGACAAATATACTACAGTAATGCCAAGAGCAGATGTTAACCAAAGGAGAAAATATGTGGGTGAGGAGGTGAGAAGATATAAGGAAACTCTCTATACTTTCTGCCCTGTTTTTCTGTAAACTTGAAACGGATTGAAAAATAAGGTCCATGAAAAAAACTCCTCACGGTGTTTTATATTCAGAGTAGTTTCTTTTTTTCTGGATAACCTGAATTTTATTGTAGGCAAATTATTTTAAAGAAATTTTTCATGTCACACCCTTTTCTCATTTATGAAAAATCAACTCTTACTAGCAATAAAAATTGTTCAAAATTCTTCAATCATTAATAAGTAAAATATAACAAAGAGAAACAGCCCAAGGACCTGAAACTTTCTTCAAATAACTGTTCCTATCGAAGTGTTGGAATGCACAAACACACACACATTCAAAAAATTATAAGGGCATGAACAGAGTTATATTGGACTTGTAAAAATGTGAGCACTACACATAAGGTCTCTGGCACCATTGTTGGAAACAGCCCAAGTGGTACTTACAGGGATATTAATTGCATTAAATAGATTTATTAGAAAAACTGTTTAAAACATCAAAACCATTCAAAATGCTAGAGAAAGAATAGCATATTAAACACAAAGAAGTAGAAGACAGGAAATAATAAGGTAAATGCAAAACAATGAGTTAGAAGACAGTAGAGCCAACAACTAGGGAAAGCTAGATCTTTGAAAGGATTTATATAAAAAGTTATAACTATTACAAACATGCATGAAATAAGAAGAAATAAATGATCCTAGAAAAATGAAACTAAAATAGTTAGGTGCAGAAGGGAATTAGCAATTATAAGAGAACACTTTAAAGAAGTATTAGCAATATCTCAAGACAACGAAAGGCAGACAAGGACAAAGGTCTACCTAAAGGAGAATTTCAGGTAATAAACTCAAAGGAATTTTAGAATTATAGGATTAACATGCTGCAGCAACTTTTGGAGTGATGGATAAAGATGACCACCAACATCACCACAAAGGAGAAAAGAGACATCATGTATCTCCTAATGGAAGTGTATATTGTTACCTCTCGAATGTGCTTGCCAATAACCAAACAAATACCTACCCTTAACATGAACAAGATTCTTCCTATAAAAATGGGGGATTGTTGATGAAGCATGTCGGTTAACTGGGTTCATAGTTCCATTCTCTCTACTGGTGTATATGTTTGAGAATATCTACAATAAGAGGATTTTATTTAAATATCATGCATTTTATATGAAAATTCAAGTCAAATGGACCATTTTAGGCAAGATATAAATGATTAAACAGGTCCACAGAGAATCAGAAATCTCCAATCAACATGTTACAAACAGAAACTACACTCTAAGCCAAGGGTACATTGAAGTACTGCAAGTCCATCCAGGTTTGGGTACTTGTTAACACAAAATGGCACAGGAAAAACGCATTTTCATCCTGTGTAAACTCTTCTAAACCATACAAAAGAATTGGAAGCTATTGAAACATTGTAACAGGCTACCACTCTTCATACAAAGACCAGATGAGGATCCCTCAATAAAACAACACTTAAAGACAACCTCACTAACATGAACACAAACATTGTAAATAAATTCATAGTATTGCCAACACGGCAGTTAGTAGTCATTAGGAAATGCTGTCAACTGGAAATCACTCCATTAGCAAAAATTGGTAAAACAAAAAAACAAAAACAAAACAAACAAAAAACATTTGTCAATGTGTAGGAGTAAGAAGAAGTTTTGACAAAAATTCACACAGGTTCATGATACTATCTTTTAGCAAACTTGCATTAGGAGAGAATTTTCACTTTGCAAACGCTGCAATGAACATAAACATTGTGAAACATGAACATAACTAATAGAGTTCAGAGAAGGACAAAGATATTTGGTATCAAATACACAGTTTACCATTCATAAAAACACCTAGCCAGTACACAGCTATGACACAAGAATACAAATAATAAAGTAAGAAGGAGGTAACAATAGTGCAAAGAAAGAGATAATAATGGTAAAAATATGACCTCCTAATTAAAAAACAGGAATTGGTGAAAAGAATGCACATTAATAGTAACTTTAGAAAACTTATCTATGAAAGATCGCTATAGAAAATCAAGACTCAGGCCAAAGAAAATCACTAACAAATCAGAACACGTGATGCAAAATATACCGTTCACAACAATATAATATACAAAACATACCTAACAGAAAAACAAGCAGAAATGTACAAGTTCTTTGGGGGTAACTGTAAAAACTTACTGATAGGCTTATGAAAAGGAAGTCTCAGGTCAGAATACTGTTTATTGAAGGGAAAGAGAATATTCCAAATATGTCAATTCTCCTGCATATATTTACAGCCTTAATGCTTTACTTGTAACTGCAAAGGTGACAACCAAACTCAGGCTGCTGTTTCTCATAACCTCAAATCAGCCCTGGAAAAATTAAAGAAGGAATAACAAAAATGGTATTGACAATAGCAGCAAAAGAACAAAAATGACAAGCCCCTGGGGGACCCTAAGTCAGTGTTGAACTAGAACTTTGTGTGGGCAGGTAGGGAGATGCTCTTGAGGTTGAGATTTGTGTGTAGCTGGCAATAAAGGCACATTGAGAGCGGTTGGAGGACAGATTTTTTTTTTTAATCTTCACCTGAGGATATTTTTCTATTTATCTTCAGATAGAGTGGGAGGGAAGGAAAGAGAAGAAGAGAGAGGAAGAGAGAGGCAGAGAGAGAGAAACATGGACTTGAGAGGGACACAGTGACTGGTTGCCTCCCACATGACCCCGACCAGGACAGGGGATGAACCGCAACCCAAGTAAGTGCCCCTGACTGGAATCGAACCTGCGACTCTTTGGACCAAGGGCCTACGCTGCAACTGCTGAGCCAAACTGGCCAGGGCATAGGAAAGGTTTTAAAGTCAATCCCTGATTCTTCCAGGGCACCCTTGAAGGAAAACTTGGTAAAGCTTCAATGAAGGAACCTGAGGCAGCACCTCAGAGCCCACATGCCAGGACCACTGGAGTAATGTCAGGACAGGGCCAAAGTTTTCACCTGATGAGGCAGTAGGAGTCCAGAGATTGTCCTAATAACCACCTGAGACTTATTTTCTTGGTGAGCACTGGGTTTTTTTAAATAGTCACCTTAATAAAATGTAGGAAATGAATGACAATAGAATAGCGAGAGCACTTGAGATCTATTCTATTAGCAGATTTCAAGTACATAATACATTATTATTAACCACTGTTACCATGGAGTGCAGTAGGTATCCTGAACTGATTTTTGCAATTTGCTAAATATCGCCCCTTTTCCTTCACACCCCGGCCTCTGGTAACCATCATTCAACTCTATGTTACTATAAATTTGAAAACTTTTTTTGATTCCACATATAAGAGATCATGTGATATTTCCCTCTCTGTGGCTGTCTTATTTAACTTAGCATAACATCAGTCTAGGTTCATTCAAGTTGTTGACAATGGCAGGATTTCTCACAACACACACACAAATGGGAACTATGGGAGGTGATACATTGAATAATTGGATTGTAGTAATCATTTCAAAAAGTATGCATATATCAAAACATCACGTTTCATACCTTATATACATAATCTTTGTCAGAAGTATAAACATGTTGAAAAAGAATAGCAAGTAGCAGAGCAATTGCACACAAGGACAGACATTCATTGGAGAAAATTGGAGCAATGGCACGGATGTCAGCCGAGGAGGCCTCTGGTTGAGCTGTCACGCTAAGGAGGGCCCCACTTTCCCACGGGGTTCTCGAGGAACTTGGTCAGGAAAGGAAGGTTTTGAGTTCGGAAAGGGAGGCATTCCAGGCCTGCTAGAGCTCAGTGCAAGTCGCCTACCCCAGGACACTGGACCCACTGGATTCTCACCCCATGCAGCCATTGTCTGCGAGGCTCCAGGCAGGAGTGGCCACACGAGATGTACCTGCACACAGACCAGGAGTCTGAGGGAGTTGAGGTCATTGGTGTGAGGGGTTGGCCTGGGTCAGCAGAGGGGAGGTAGCCCAGCAAGTGCAAGGAGTCAAGGGAAGTCACTGACAGAGGATTGAGGGGAGCGCCCATTAATGTCAGTCTTGGGAGGCGCCAGGCATGGCTGCTAAGCTCAGGCCCCAGACACCTCCTACTGGGGTTCTGAGGGAAATGAGAGCCTTGGTCTGGGGACAGATGAGTCAGCACAGCAGGGAGAGCAGTCCCAGCACGTGCCAAGGGCCGGTGAAAGGCCCCTGCGTGAGTCCTGTGGGACACTGCCCCTTCCGGGTGGCCCAACACGCATGACCGGAAGTGGCCGGGCCTAACTTCCGCCGAAGCCTGCTGTGGGGGGCGAGGCCTGGTCTGACAGCTGCTGCCCAGGCTGAGCAGAGGGAGGAGTCCCACGTCTTGTCAGTGTCAAGGTGCGAGTTGTCCTGCGTGTGGACTGCGGGGACGCTTCCCCGACCACGCCAATCCCGTCTCCCCCTGAAAAGAGGTGGCCACACAGGCCCTGCCCCACCCCGCCCCTGCTCTCTGCCCTGGAGGCCCCAGCAGGGCTTTTAGACCCAAAGTCCTCTTGCTTCCCCCGCGGGGTCTCAGGGAAGAAAGGCCAGAGCCCGAGGGTGCTGGACTCTGAGAAATCCCAGGCCCTCTAGACGGAAAGAGGAGACCCTCGTGAGGAGCGAGGGCAGTCCACAGCCCAGAACGTGGCCACGCATAGCCCTGGTCCTGACATCGGCCTGGGAGGGTCGGGGCAGGTCTAAAGACCCAGGTGCTCTCTCTCCTTGTCCTCGGGACAGTCGCGGGGGTGGGGGCCTTGGTCTGAGGGGCTGGCAGCAGGCCAGCAGAGGGAGGATGTCCAGCTCAAGGGAAGACACGGGGTGAGGAGCAGGATCACTGCGGGGACCACTGGCCCTATAACGCGGAGGACACCTCAGAATCCCTACCTGCCGCCATTCAAGGAGGCCCAGGCATTTGGCAGGCGGAAGCGCCCCTTCATTCCTGCTCAGCGGTCAGGGAGGGGAAGGCTTCGCCTGAGAAGCCAGATCACAACTCAGCACAGGGAGCGATGTTAGATACACACCCAGGGTGTCCAACAGGGTGGAAGTGAGGCCTTGTATCATTGTTCACAAGGGGGCCTCTCTTTGATGGGTGCCACATTCATTTGGGAGAAGACAGGCGAGTGCAGCTAGACAATGCCAAACCTAAGTCCTCCTCTGGCGCTGGGGTGGGTGCTGACCTTAGTCACAGAGGAGGCCCTGCCTCTAGCAGAGCCAAGCAGGGAAACTGAGCGGGGACTGAGGGATGACCCACCCTGAAGGGGAGATGCAGGGAAAACCAACAGAGGCCCTATGTGGAGACCCCGTGAGTAGTCTGAAGGAAAACTGAGGGCCGTAAAGATCCAGGGCAGAGAAGGCTCCACAGAGATATCAGTTCTGGGTGCCCCCAGCCAGAGGCAGCTTCTCCATTCATACTTGTGGCACGGAGGTTTGAAGTGTCCCCTTCAGAGCAAGAGCAGGGAGTCGGGGCCCAGGTCTTCCCAGTAATTAACTCGATGATCCTGCATGTGAACTGAGAGCACTCCACAAACCAAGGACCCAGGATACCCCCCCCCTCCCCCCCCCCCCCCCCCCCCCCCCCCCCCGCCGCCAGCCCCTGCAGTCACCCAGGTAACACCCAGGGAGGACTGTAAGGCTCTGGCCTAAGGCACACTCTAACTTCCTCTGCAGGGTTTCAGGGAAGAGTCTGATCAGAACAGGAGCCCTGTGGGTTCCCGGAGCACTGCCCTCAGACCCTGCAGAGATGGCCTTGGATAAGCCAAGGTGCAATGTCCCAAATAAGGGGCACAGGCCATCTCATTCTCCCTCTTCCAGGTGCTGGCATCACCTACTGTCCTGCCACACTGGTGCCTGCTGTCCCTGACCAGTGTCATCATGCCTCGGAAGCAGAAGAGTAAGCTCCGTGCCCTTGAGAAACGCCGGCAGGCCCAGAGTGAGACTCAGGGTCTCCAGGATGCTCAGGCCACTGTAGCAGAGGTTGAAGAGTCCCCCTCTCTTCCTTCTGGGGATTCTCCCCCGAGCTCCCCTGCTCCTGACCTGTCCGAGGAGCCTCAGGGAGCCCCAGCCACTAGCTCTCCTGATGCAGGTGTCACATGCCCAACATCTGATGCCAGTGCCAAGAACCAAGGTGAGGAAACACCAAGTGCCTCCCAGGCAGCACGCCCCACTCCACGGGCTCGCAGAGATCCTCTAACCAGGCAGGTGACCAAAGTGGTGCAGTTCCTGCTGGAGAAGCTGAAAATGAAGGAGCCCATCACACAGGCCGCACTGCTGAAGTTTGTCAAACGAAAGTATAAAGAGCACTTCCCTGAGATACTCAGGAGAGCCTCTGAGCGCATGGAGCTGGTCTTTGGTCTTCATCTCAAGGAAGGCCATCCCAACAATCGCACCTATGCTTTTGTCAACAAGCTGGGCCTCCCGGTTGAGGGAGACCTGAGCAGTGATGAGGTCTTGCCCAAGACCGGGTTCCTCATGGTGCTCCTGGGTCTGATCTTCATGAAAGGCAACCGTGCCACTGAGGAGGAGATCTGGGAGTACCTCGGTGTGTTGGGGGTCCATCCTGAGAAAAAGCATCCCATCTTCGGGGAGCCCAGGAAATTCATCACCAAGGATCTGGTTCAGCAAAAGTACCTGGCCCACCGCCAGGTGCCCGACAGTGATCCCCCAAGCTACGTGTTCCTGTGGGGCCCAAGAGCCCACGCTGAGACCAGCAAGATGAAAGTGCTGGAGGTTCTGGCCAAGATCAATAATACGGTCCCCAATGCCTTCCCAAACCTGTATGAGGAGGCTTTGAGAGATGACGAAGATAAAGCATGGTTGAGAGCCGCAGTCATGGCTGGCCCTTTTATCAACGCCAGTGCTCTATCCAGGGCCATGTCCAGCAGCACCTCCCATGTCTAGTGCTGTCTGGAGTAGGCTTTTCTCCTTGAGTTTGAAGAGAGCAGCCAACCTTCTAAATAGTAAAGAGTAGTGGGCTCCAGAGGGAGCAAAACATTCATGCTGTTGTGTTTCTTTTTCTTCTGCAGATGAGTAAATTTTAGGACTATATGTATTTTCAAATGTTATTCCTTCTAAGTGAAGGTTTATTTGCTTAAGAATCTAAGTTTTTAATGTCATGGATGTCACATTTATTAGTGTTGACGTTTAAGATTAAGAGTTTCTTGTTGTTTTTTAACCAATTGAAAAGCCTTCAACATGTACTTTTTGCTACATTGCATGGTAACATGGCACAGGAATAGCTTTTCCTGGAAGTATAAAATCGTACCGGAAATTATTTGGGATCACAACGTGGAGAAACAGAAGTAAAGGCTGGTTAATTCTTTGTTTGCTTTATTCTCTTGGTTCTTTTCCCGTAAAATTAAATAACATATACCTGGATTTGCTTAGCTCCCTTCAAACCGTATGAGAAATTAAATTGCAATAAATTGGAATTCTTGCTCATGTCTTTTTTCCCTTCGGCATCAATTGACCATCTGCTCTTTGGAACAGTCTCATAGTACTAGGGATGGTAAGAAAAGGAAGACTGATAGCCAGTGCCCATAGAATTGAGAGTCTATCAGCAGCATTGGTCATATAAAGAAGATGTTGGCATACACTGTAATGATAAGTAAAGGACAAGTATAAAGAAGAGGTGTGGAAGAGGAGGTTGTGGATGAGAGCCATTTATTGTTCATCATGTGATCAAGGCATGGTTGGGCTTTGGGAAACTGCCAGTCCCTGAGGGTATGGAGGACAAGTAATTTTCAGTTGGGCTGCATAATGGGCTGGAAGAAGCTGAGGGAGTGGTGCCTAGAGACCAGAGCTTCAGGTGATGAGTCTCAGAGTTTGGAGACTAACCCTGGAATGGCAAATGGTGCATATGAATTACTTTGGGATGTGGGGAAACCAGAGAGAAATCTCCATCTTTGGCCAGGCTGGAAGGGGTTTGTGCATTTGCCAAGGGCAGGTGAACATAGTGCAGGAACTAGGTCTTTTGGGCAAAGGATATTCAGAGTCTTTAAGAGAAATAACGGTGATACTCGCTTGAAGTGAGATGCCTAGAAGCCACTAGATAGTCTCTCTATTCATGGGCTGGGAGAGGCTGATCTGGCTCCATGAAAGTGGCTTTTTAATTAGAGAATCTGAGTGTGTGTAATTTGACAAACTGCAAGGCAGGGCTCCATTTATGGTGGTGATGAAATGAATAAAATTAAGTGTGATTTGGATGAAAACTTTGAGTTGCATCCCACTAGAGAAGACAACCCACAGCCATATTAAATAACAGATGCTGTACTTTGGAAATTCTACGTAGTTCTACTTGCTCAGCAACATTTTGGCTGAGGTGGATTTCTATATTGTATACAGTTGCATACTTCTTTACTAGAGCGTGGAAATTAAACTCTGTGAGGGGGGGTGGTTATTATGTGTGGTCAAAATAATCTTAGCACTAACTTCCATTCATTAAAAGCACCAAATTTGCCTAAAACTGTGCCAGATGGCTTACATTTCTTATCACAAATGAATGTCCATAGTCCTGCATTACATACTACCAGACTCATTTTTCAGATAAAGAGCCTGAAATAGTCTCACATTCAAGGCTAGAAAATTACAGAGCTGGGCTTGACCCTGGCTCTGAATACCTCCACAGTTCTTACTATGCCAATCCTCCAAGTCTGATGTACACCTCATGTCACTTAATTCATTTTCCTGGCCCCTGCTTCAAAATGTAATTCAGGTTTCAAGAAGCTGGAGTTCATACTCAAAATATTGATTTGGAAAACATAGCCCCAGGAACAAGCAGGAAAATTACCAAAATATATGTGAGGTATGAATAAAGAAAGAAAAAGTTACTATTCAGTGATAATATCAAAACCTTCAAAGGAAATGTCAGTAAACCTCAAAAGATTAGGGGCTCCCAAAGTCATTTGTCTCATACTCTCCCGTTTAGAAAGTAAATTTAAGATGAGCACAGTTAGCTAAGATGCTGTCTGGCTAGTGAAGAGAAGGAAGAGGTCAGTGTGTTCTCTCTGATAGCACATCACCTGTCCTGGCTCTCTGCCTTCGCTGTAGCTTCCCCACCCCACATCACTCCTGGCATCAACCCATTCTCTGCTAGGTTGTCAGTACGGAGACTCATCAAGACTTTTCAGGGATATGGCATTTCCCAGGAAGTGTTTCACAGAAGAGAGAGGAGTCAAGAGGAGGATTCTGATGAATGACAACTGGGAAGCCAAACACCACATCATAACTGGAGGCACAGAGAGACTGGCTTATATCTCTTCTCAGAGGGAGAAGGCCCAGGAAGGGCTGTGAGATTTAGCATCCCCTCACTAATTTTTAGGGTTCTCAGGGACGTGAGAGGTTTGGTCTACATGGGTGACCTAACTTCGAAAGAGAGAGCAGTCCCAGGGGCCTGCGAGGAATCAGGGGAAGGATCCTGAGTGAGGACTGAGGGCACACCCCTACCCTGAACAGAGGCCCCCAAGGAGCCTGAATCCTGATGTCATCCCTGGAAGGTCACCAGCAGGAGAGCGTCACGTGCATTCCCTGACTTGTCTTCTCTGGCACCTCAGAGAGGAGGGCCGTGGTCTACAGCTATGAGACCTAGGGGACTACAGGGAGACACTCGAGGCCCTGCCAGGGAACAATTGGAGAATATTGAATCACAGTGGAGAAGGACATAGACATTAGCACCATGTGGTGGCACAGACACTGCCCAAGCCATCAACCCTGGGATGCCTTTGCCAGAGCAGTAGGACTGATTCAGTAAGAAGGGGGTTAGAGATGGGAGGGCCTTGTTTTGAGGAAAGGATACTCAGGTTAAGGAAAGGAAGGAGGTTTAGGTCCTTCCTGGAGTGTAGGTATAAACCCTGAGTGAGGATTTCAGAAAACCATCACTCTCAGAATTGGGAAAGCCCCATAGAACCCCACCCTTGTGGCTGCCCTGGGATACCTGGGCATTGTTGGCATGATGTCACATGCCTCCTATGGTGTCATAATGGGTTGAGGGACTTGGTCTGAGGGCTATAACTTGAGGCCTGTCGTGGGAGGATTTCTAGGCTTTCCAGAGGCCAAGGTGAATACTACGAGGACCGAGGGAACCACACACCTCTCAACAGTGAGTACACCACAATAGTCCTTCCTTACCCAGCCTAAAAAGAATCACAAAACAGGTATTGTCAGAGCCCAAGAGCCTCAATTTCATCTAGAGGGCTCACTTGTTGTCCTGGCCTTAGCATGAGGGGCAGGCCTAAGAGTCAGAGAGAAATGACAGAATATGACTGCGGTGGGTCAAAGCAAGGACTGAGGGTCCATCCACCCCTAAATAGAAGGGATGAAAATGTATCTGGGCCCACCCCTGGTTTCAGCCCCTGAACACCCAGGACAAGGCTATCAAGCTGAAGCATCCCCAATGCTCACTTTCATTTGGTCTATGGGAGGTGAAATCCTTAGCTTGAAGGTGTAGCCACTATTCAACTAAAGGGGTGGTGATACTTTACTTGGTGAGAAGCCAAAGGAGGACCCTTAATGAGGTCTGAGGACCACAGAGAGGCCAGAACAGAAAACCCACCACTGAGTATTCAGCACTGGAAATACCTGGACAGGGGTGATGAGTGGAGTAACCCCTTCACTTCATTCTTTTTGGTCCCTCAAAGTGCCACCGATGAATAATGCACTTGAATGTGAAATAAGACACCCCTCAAACTCAAAGACTGCCAGTGTCTGCTGTCACCTCAGTATGCCTGAGGCAAGACTGGCAGCATACAGGTTCAAGGTTTGTCAAGGCACAGGCTGATTAGTACAGGACCTCTGTGGGGTTTTAGAGCAGTGCCCTTGAGGAGAGCTGCAAATGTAGCCTTCCTTACACTCAAGGTAGTATGTCAATGTCGAAGGTGCACACAAACTCTCAACCTTCCTCCTCTAGGTGCTCGCATTACTTGTCCCCCTATTGCTCCCCCCCCCCCCCCGCCCTCTGTCTGTGACCATACTCATCATGCCTCGGAGGCACAAGAGTAAGCGCCACAACAATCAGAAACGACAAAGGGCCCAAGATGAAGTCGAGAGTCGCAGGATATTTGAGGCAGCTGCCACAATGGAAGAAGAGCCCCCCTCCTCCTCATCTCCTGTTTTGGAGGATGATCCGGAGAGCTCATCAGCTCCTGAGACAACTAGTACTGCCCAGGAGTCTTGGAGAGTGCCACCTATCTACATTCCCTCTTCAGTAGCTTTTCACACAAGCTCTGAGGATGGCCAAGATGAGGAATATTCATGGTCCTATGAGGTCTTACCTCCCGGGAACTCATGCTCTGATCCTCTAAGTGTGGAGGTGACTGTCTTGGAGAAGTTTCTTTTGTACAAGTATAGAGTGAAGCAGCCCATTCTGCGGGAAGACATGCTAAACATTGTCAATGAAAGGTACCACCGTCATTTTGCTGATATCCTTAAGAAAGCCTCTGAGAGCATTGAGGTTCTCTTTGCAGCTGACTTGAAGGAAGTGGACTCAACCAGACACTCCTATGACCTTGTCAGCAAACTGAAACTCCCCAATAACGGGAGGGTGCGTCCTGGCAGGGGGTTACCCAAGACCGGTCTCCTGATGAATATCCTGGGCGTGATCTTCTTGAATGGCAACCGTGCCAGTGAAAAAGAGATCTGGGAATTCCTCAACGCCATGCGAGTGTTCCCTGGGAGGAAGCACTATATCTATGGGGAGCCTAGGAAGCTGATTACCAAAGACCTAGTGAAGCTAAAGTACCTGGAGTACCGCCAGGTGCGTGACAGTGACCCTCCATGCTATGAGTTCCTGTGGGGTCCCAAAGCTTATGCCGAGACAAACAAGATGGAAATCCTGAAATTTTGGGCCAAGGTCAACGATACGGTTCCAAGTGCCTTCACACCACAATATGAAGAAGCTTTGAGAGAGGAGGAGGAAAGAGCACAAGCAAGAGGGGCAGCCTGGGCTGGCACAGGTACCAGAGGCAGGAAATATTCCATGGCCACCTCCACCAGAGTTTCCACTACTAGTAAACTCTGAGGATGATTTTTAGTCATGAAAAAAAAAAAAAAAAAAACATGACATCATAATAGAATGTTTCATGGACATGTGAAAGAATGCCACAATAAAATTGTTGGGATAACAGAATAGAAAACAAATAAAATATCATCAACCTTGGATCTCCTTCCTCGTTCAGTCTTTTGTAAAATTGATTGCTTTATACCTCGATATGTTCAGCTTATTAAAGAATGGGGGAGATAGTAAACCGTACCAAGTTAAACTTCTCCCTTTTTCTTCTATTCCCCAAAGTCAGTTGAGCATCTGCCTTTTAAGGCTCTGTGTTAGTACTAGGGATGCTAAGATATACACCCAGGCTCTGCTCATGGAACTTTACTCCCTAGGAGCTTCAACCATGTAAGGAGGATGCTGAGACACCCTCTATGATATATAGGAAAGCAGACAGGGTGGGTGATTCGGGAAGTGTTCCAGGTGAAAGCAAGAAGTGTAAATTCTCTGAGTCAAGGCCATTTAAGTTTGGGGATACTGCAAGTCAGTCCCTGAAATGTCATTTTAGATTAAGCTACATATTGGAGTAGATGAGGCTGTGGGGCTGGTGAGCAGAGGCCAGACCCTCAGCTCAGAAGTCTGAGTTTAGAGAGAAAATATTTTAATGGAAGACTGCCCTGTGAAGTAAGGTCTAAACTGAAGTCCCAATATTATGTGCTGCCTGGACCTGCCATGAAATCAGCAGGACCTCAAATTGCCTTACTGCAAGTTGCCCTCCATCCTCTTCACTTGCAGATCAGGTCCCCAACCAAACAACCAACTTTATGAAGGGGACAAGGCCCGGATCTTGCTTATTCCTAAGTAGTGGGTTTCTCTTCTCTACCAGCCTGTGTACTCTGCAAACAATTTGATTACATGCTGTCCTGGGAATTAGGGGTCACCTCATCCTCTTGATACCACAAACCCTGCTTCCCACAGAGCCTGCTCATTCACTGCTCCTGAGTGCAACCCCCAAGTGCCACTGTGGGGCATGTGGTGTCCTCTACCCCCATCTTGTGTGTATACATGACTTGATAAATGGCTGTCTAGCTCATCTCCACAGGGTCCAGTGTTGTGATTTTGGACACCAAAATACCATAGTGCTGAAACTCCATTCTCACCTCATGGGGTAAATAGGAGGCATTGAACACGCCCTTATGAATTAACGTGGGAAGGCAGATAATTCAGAAAAAAATCTCTGTCTCGGGCTCTGTATGAGGTATCTCAGGCTACCCTAACACTATATCACAGACTGGGTGGCCTAAACACCCAAAATTTATTTTCTCACAGGCCGGGAGGCTGGAATTGCAATGTCAAGGTGCTAGCATGGTTAGTTTGCTCTGAGGCCTCTCCTTGGATTGCAAATGGATACCCTCTTCTCGTGGTTTTCCCTTGTGTGAGTACAAGCCTGGTATCTCCTGGTGGCTCTAAATTCTTATAAGGACTCCACTAAGATTAGATTATAGCCTATTCTAATGGCCTCATTTTAAAGAAAGCATCATTTTAAAGATCTTATCTCCAACTACAGTTACATTTTGAAGTACTGGGGATTATAACATTAACATGAATTTGGGGGGGACACAATTCAGCCCCCAACAGGCAGGAAGCAATGCTGTCTCTGCTCTCATCTGAATGCATGAAGATAGAGTACATAAATGGGTGTTGTATGCACACTCTCTCCAGGGAGTTTCTGACAAATGGTAAACTCCCTGGAGGTGAGATGCAAAGAAGCCAACATGTTGACACGTTTTGCTTTGAACTGGTAGAGTCAGATACCACTGCAGTAAAGGAGCGTTTTAACTAGAGTATCTTGAGTGTAGTTAGGCAAATTCTAAGACAGGGCTAGAATTTGGTGGGAAAGAAAAAGTCAATAGAGGTGGTTTGGATGGAAGGACATCTGGAAAGGACTGAATGTGTTGGCCCTTGAAGAAATTCTAAAAACTATGAGTTGCATGAAGGTGGGGGACAACACCCCACCAAACCAATACTAAATAAGAAATGCTCTGATGGAGAAAAGCTATTTATTTTTTCCTTGCAAAGTGAATTTTGGCTGATTTGGTGTTCTCTTAAGAGCATCGCATTTTCTCAGACTTATATATCCTGACTTATATAATAAACGCCTACTTAAGATGATACTGTCTAGGTAAAAATAATAACTGCCATGCATTTAATACTCAATATTTGGCTGTCATATTGACAGATGCTTCACATACAACAAATACGTTCCTACAGTCTTACAAGACAGAGTTTATCAAACTCAGTGAGCAGATGAAGAACTTGTCATGTTTTGACAATGACAGGGTGGTAAGTGACAGACCCCTCCTTTGAATTCCTCTAGGACACACACTGTCCCACCATTCCCATCCTGAAGCAAACCTTGTATATCTTCATTCACTTTTCTTCTCACTACTTCAAAATATATCTCCGGCAATTAAAAAAAAAAAAAAATGTTCTCAACGTGATAGATTGGAATGCAAAGCCAGAGCCATAAGAATAACAAACAGTTGAGAAATATAACTAATAAAATACAGGATATAATATCTGGTAATAATATGAACATGTATAATGGGATCTTATGAAATTATCTGTTTCCTATACTAAGTAGTTCTTTTGGACCAGAAGCTACATTAACGAAAAAGTCTGGGTCCAAAACAAAAGTAATAGAAAATCATGGCTTGTGTGTGTGTGTTTTTGTCTGGGAACCTGCCATTTATCCCAAGTCCTCTACCTGGTACATTAGCTCCCTGTACCCTGAGTCTTCTGCCAGGTACCTTAGCGACTTCTACCCGGAGTCCTCTGCCTGGTACCTCAACTCTGTCTACCCCATGTCCTCTGCCCAGTATCCTAGATCCCTCTACCCTAAATATTCTGCCAGGAACCTTAGCTTCTACTCTGAGTCTTATGCCTGATATCTTGGCTCCATCGACCCCGAGTCTCCTGCCTGATTCCTTAGGGCCGTATACCCCGAGTTCATGTTCTGGTACCTTAGGTCCGACCACCCCGAGTCCTTTGCCTGGTACCTTAGCTCCCTCTACCCAGAATCCTCTGCTTGGTACCTTACCTTCTTACCCACCGAGTCCTTTCCTGGTACCTTAGGTCCATCTACCCCGAGTCCTCTACCTCATAATCTAGGTCTCTCTAACCCGAGTCCTCTGCCTGGTAACTTAGGTCTGTCTACCCTCAGTCCTCCCCCTGGTACCGTAGTTTGTTGACCACAAGTCCTCTGCCTGGTACCTTACCTCCGTAAACCCTGAGTCTTCTGCCTGATCCCTTAGCTTCTTCCACCACGAGTCCTCTGCCTGGTACTGTAGCTGCATCTACCCAGATTCCTCTGCCTGATACCGGAGCTACCTCTACCTAGAATCCTCCTACCTTCTTACACCCCGCGTCTTCTGCCCGGTACCTTAGGTCCATCTACTCTGAGTCCTCTGCCTGGCAACCGGTCCATTTACCCCAAGAGTCTGCCTGTACTTTAGGTCCGTTTACCCCAAAACCTCTGCCTGGACTTTAGGTCCGTTTACCCCAAAACCTCTGCCTGGAACCTTAGATCCGTCTACCCCGAGTCCTCTGCCTGGTACCCTACCTCCTTCAATCCCAAGTCCTCTGCCTCATAACCTAGGTCTGTCTAACCCGAGTCCTCTGGCTGGTAATCTAGGTCTGACTACCCTGGGTCCTCTGCCTGGTACCTTAGCCCAGTCTACCGAGAGTCCTCTGCCTGGTACCCGAGCTTCGTCAAATCCGAGTCCTCTGCCTGGTACCTTAAATCAGACTACCCAGAGTCCTCTGCCTGGCACCTTAAATCAGACTACCCAGAGTCCTCTGCCTCGTATCTTAGGTCTGTCTACCCTCAGTCCTCTGCCCCGTACCTTAGCTCCATCTACCCCGAGTCCTCTGCTTGATACCGGAGCTCCCTCTACCCAGAATCCTCTTACCTTCTTACACCCCTAGTCCTCTGCCTGGTACCGTAGCTGCATCTACCCAGAATCCTCTGCCTGATACCGGAGCTCCCTCTACCTGGAATCCTCTTACGTTCTTACACGCCGAGTGTTCTGCCCGGTACCTTAGGTCCGTCTACCCTGAGTCCTCTGCCGGGTACCTTAGGTCCGTCTACTTGGAGTCCTCTGCCGGGTACCTTAAGTCCGTCTACCCTGAGTCCTCTGCCAGGTACCTTACCTCTCTCTACCCTGGGACTTGTGCTTGGCACCTTAGCTCCATCTACCCCGAATCCTCTGCCTGATACCGCAGCTCCCTCTACCCAGAATCCTCTTACCTTCTTACACCCCTAGTCCTCTGCCTGGTACCGTAGCTGCATCTACCCAGAATCCTCTGCCTGATACCGGAGCTCCCTCTACCTGGAATCCTCTTACGTTCTTACACGCCGAGTGTTCTGCCCGGTACCTTAGGTCCGTCTACCCCGAGTCCTCTGCCTGATACCGCAGCTCCCTCTACCCAGAATCCTCCTACCTTCCTACACCCCGAGTCCTCTGCCCGGCAACTTAGGTCCGTCTACCCTGCGTCCTCTGCCTGCAACCAGTCCATTTACTCCAAGAGTCTGCCTGGTACCTTAGGTCCGTCTACCCCGAGTCCTCTGCCTGGTACCTTTGGTCTATCTACCCCGAGTCCTCTGCCTCATACCTTACCTCCCTCTACCCTGGGACTTGTGCTTGGTGCCTTCGCTCCATCTACCCCGAGTCCTCTGCCTGACACCTGAGCTCCCTCTACCCAGAATCCTCCTACCTTCTTACACCCCAAGTCTTCTGCCTGGTACCGTAGGTCCGCCTATCCAACTCCTCTGCCTGGTAACAGGTCCATTTACTCTAAGTGCTCTGCCTGGTACCTTAGGTCTGTCTACCCCGAGTCCTCTGCCTGGTACCTCAGCTTCCCCATCTCTCATCACTGCGGGGACACAGACCCCTTCTCTGGTAGACATGCAGTAGGTGGATTGCTCAGGAGTCTGCAGAGTTGTGGCGTTTCCCAGCGGCCTTTCATTGAAGAGACCGGAGCCCAGATGAGGACCCGGATGAACGACCCAATCATAGAGCGGTTCGAGCAGACAGTTCCCCTCATCTTCTCTTAGCTCGAGCCTAGGGGCTGACTTGGGCAGGGAACACCTGTGGGAGGTGAGGGCCTTGCTGTAAGGCCTGTGGCCTGGCGAAGCGCCCAGGGTCCTGAGAGTGGTGTGATTGACAGTCCTGTGAGACTGACGGTAAGCTCCACCCCAGAACAGAGGGGGCGCAAGAGATCCCGCCCAGCTGTCAGCCTTGAGAGGCCCTGTCGCTGGTGACCGGAGGAGTAGCGCTCGCTCCCGCCTATTGCGTCTTAGAAAGTGAGAAACTTTACCTCAGGCGGGCGAGCTCGCTCCCGCCTATTGCGTCTTAGAAAGTGAGAAGCTTTACCTCAGGCGGGGGAACTCGGAGCAGGCGAGTGAGGAGGCCCAGGCGAGTGAGGAGGCCCAGGCTCTAGCTCCAGTCAAGGTGAGGAGGCTGAATAAAGAATGAGGGAAGCACCCACCGCAGAGGCTCGCCTCTGCCGCTGCCCCAAGCCCCGCCCCTGTTCTCAGGCCTAGGGGACCCTGGGCAAAGCAGTCAGGCTGAGCGACATTTCCAGCCAGAGGGTCTCAGCAAGGTGTGGGCCTCAGAATAGGCGGGCAGGCCCATTTCAGCAGAGGAGAAGAAGACCCTGACAGGAGTCAAGGTGAGGTGACGTAGGCTGAAAGTCCCACCAAGGACCTGTTTGCAGCTCCCTGAGGAGCCAAGCATGCCGGTCGGGTGGATGTGAGCCTTCCTTCTCTAGTTGATGGATCGGGAAGCTGAGGGCCTCGACCTGAGAGGAAGGGTACCACGCCCCGAAGGGAATCAAGGTCGGAACTCTGAGTGTTCTAAGCTGCCGGCCCACCCCCATCAGTGAGGTGGCACGGAACTTGCCGCTGCCCTCAACCCTGGGAGGCCTGGGCGAGGCTGTCAGGCTGCTTCTGCAAGCAGGGTCACAGAGGTGTGAGGGCCTTGGTCTGAGGGGAGGGGCTTCAAGTTAGGAAGCATGCCAAGTGCCCACAGGAGTCAGGCCTCCGCGAGGACCTAGGGAATCGCTGTTCTGCTGGCCAACTGATGCCTGCAGTTTCCGGGACATGATGACTGACACTCATTTTCTCCTTTGGTGTCCTGGGCGGAGGGGTGGGGTGGGGGGATGGGGGTTGCTGGGCAGAGGAATTGCGAGGTTTCATTTAACAGGGACGGTTTACCCTCGGCAGTAGCAGGATATCCGGGTCTTTCCAGGAGTGAAGGGGCTCCGTGGACCATATCTGAGGGAACACCCACAACAGCGGCACAAGAGAACCCCTATTCTTAGCCTTGGAGAACATGGGCAAGTGGGGTGACCCTCATCCTCCTGGGGGGGGGTGTCTCTCAGGAAATACTAGCAGCAGAGAGGAGACCCAGGCTATGCCAAAAGTTAACAGAAAGACTGAGGGACCACTCACCCCTGAAAAAGATTACAAGAATTCTGAGCCCTCTCCCCCTTTTGCATTCAGAATCGGAAGGATCAGGCAGGCCTGCCAGGCAGACTGACACTCACACTCACTTATTTACATCTAATGTAAGTAAAAAGAGGTCTTTAGTGTGAGAGTGCAGCCACCAGTCATCATAAGGGAGGTATACCAGGCACTACCTGGAGACCAGGTGAGTACCCTGCATAAGAAGCGGAGACCCAAGCAGCCTATGAAGGAGAGGCTCTGCATAACTCTCAGTTGTGTGCCCACTGTCAGGCATAGGACCTAAGGAACCTTTCACTGTCTCCTTTGGGGTCTCAGGAAGGTGCTAGCTTTGGTTTAAGGTGTCAACTTCACAGCAGCAGAATAGAGGGGGCCCAGGACCTGCCAATAGTTGACATGATGATTCTGATCGTGAACTGAGAAAACCCCTACACCCTAGAACAGAGGTTCCCCACTGGCAGCACCCCTTGCTGTCACCCAGAACACCCTACACAGCGCTGCCAAGCTGTAGTCTAAGGTTCCCTCCAACTGCCTCCACAGATTTCTCAAGGAAGAGTGCGATCAGAACGGGAGCCCTGTGGGTTGCTAGAACACTGCCTTAAAGGAAACCTGCAGAGGCGGCCTTGGTTAAAACCAAGGTCGAATCAATCTTGCCCCAAGGTAGAATCACTCAAACCATCTCATTCTCCTTCACTCAGGTGTGTACGTCTCCTGATTTCCTGTCCGGACTCCTGCCTGCTACCCCTGATCATAGTGTCATCATGCCTCGTGGTCACAAAAGTAAGAAACGCCGCCAGGCCCGAAGTGTGCCTCAGAGTTGTGGCAATGTTCAGGCCACTGAAGCAGCAGAAGAGGAGTCCACTCCCTTTTCCTCTCATCAGTTTGAAACTATTAGCCAGGTTCTGCTTGCTGCTGGGTCATGTAGCACTTCCCAGGGGCCTGAAAGCACACCAACCACCACCACTACTTCTGTTGGCATTTCTTGCCCTGGATCTGATGAAGCTTCCAACAGCCAAGATGAGGATGGGGCAGGCTCCTTTGAGGCCCCAGTCTTCCCTGAGTTCTCAGAGGTGGATGATTTCACCAACAGAGCTGTGTGTTTGGAGCTATTCCTTCTGTCCAAGTATAAAATGAAACAGCGCATTTTGAAGGAAGACATGCTGCGTGTTGTCGGGGAAGATTACCAAGACCAGTTTGCTGAGATGCTGAAGAGGGCCTCTGAGCACATTGAAACCTTCTTTGCATTAGAAATGAATGAAGTCGACTCAACCAGTCACTCATATGCCCTTGTCAGCAAACTGAAACTGCCAAATAATGGGAGAGTTCGTGCTGGAAGAGGATTACCCAAGACCGGTCTCCTGATGCATATCCTGGGTTTGATCTTCATGAATGGCAACAGTGTCTCTGAGGAAGAGATCTGGAGAGATCTGCGTCTGATGAAAGTGTATCCTGGGAGGAAGCACTTCTTCTTTGGGGAGCCCAGAAAGCTCATCACCAAAGATTTTGTAAGGCTAAAGTACCTGGAATACCACCAGGTGCCCGACAGTGATCCTCCTCGTTACAAGTTCCTCTGGGGTCCAAAAGCCCATCTTGAAACCAGCAAGATGAAAGTGCTAGAGTTTTGGGCGAAGGTCAATGATACCCACCCCAGTGCCTTCCCATGCTGTTATGAAGAGGCTTTGCGAGATGAGGAAGAGAGAGTCCAGGCCAGAGATGCAGCCAGGGCTGCTACTACTGCTAAGGTCAGAGCACTTTTCAGGGCCATGGCCAGCAATACCTTTCCACCCCTAGAGAATTCTGAGGCTTTCTGTCCTCCAGACCACAATATATAACATCGCAATAGGGATATTTGCTTGGACAATAAAATGATACCAAAGTCTAATTGTTGGGATGATGGAATAGGAAAAAAAAAAAAAAAAAAAAAAAAAAAAAAAAAAAAAAAAAAAAAGCATGATCTTAGTTTTTCTTGTTTCTTTTAATCTCCATTTTGTAAAATTAACTGTGTTATACTTTGATGTTCTTTGTTTATTCTAGAAGCAAAATAAATTAAATCTTAATAAATTAGATCTTGTGTTTGCTGACTCTTAACCACCACACAGTGAGTATCTGCTACTGGGAATTCTCAGGGTTAATACTGGGGATGCTAAAAGAAATTCAGCCTCTACTGATATAATTTTATCACCTGCAAGTTGCACTCATATGAGTAAGACTTTGAAGCACCCATTAGGACCTAGAGGTAAAGTAAAAAGAATGGGTGAGGAAGAGGGTGTTCCTTATGAGAGAAGTTAAGCAGAAATTTCCTGAGCAAGGCCATTTGGGACTTTAGTCAACTACATGTCCTTAGTGGGATGTAATTGTCATGTACACTATGTGGTGGGCCAGTAGTTTGTGGAAATGGTGAGTAAAGGCCAGTATAGCCGATAGTATGCTTGAGAGTTGTGAAACAAAGAATGTGTTAGTCTGCTGGGGCTGCTCTAAGAAAATACCACAGACTGGGTAGCTCAAACAAAATTTTTCACAGTCTGAATCCTGAGAAATCTACCATCAGTGTGCCAGTGATTTCAGTTTCTGGTGAGAGCTCTCTTCCTTGCTTACAGATGGTCTCCTTCTCCCTGTGCCCTGACATGGTGGAGAGAGGGATCTCATATCTCTTATGCTTCTTAGAAGAACACTAATCACATCATGGCCACCCCATCCACATGACATCAACTAACCCTAACTACCTCCCAAAGACTCCATTTCCAAATACCATCACACTGGGGTTAGGGCTTCAACACATGAATTGGGGTGTTGGTGGGAGTGGGACACCAACATTCAGCGTATAATGGAAAATGGCTGCTAAAAGTTACTTTGGCACTGTGAGTAAACCAGAGAGAAATCTCCACTTGGGGCTAGAAAGGAAGTTACCCTTTGTTCTTGTCACAGTGCAGGTGAACACAATGTACTGACTAGGTGTTCTATGCTCATCATTTCCAGGGCGTTCCTGAGAAATAGAGATGATATTCCCTTGACATTAGATACCAAGAAGCCACTGTGGTGACAGTCTTTACCCTGAGTTGGAAGAACTACAGTGTTGTCCCTTAAAAGGGCATTTCAATCAGGCTATCTTGAGTGAATTTGGCAAACCCTAAGTGAGGGATAGCTTTTGTCTAGGGTGTGATGAATGCAAACAGAGTTGGTTTAGATGGAAGTGCAACTGGGAGGGAAGGAGGGCAACTGGGAGGAATGGAAAGACTTGTACCTTGACACCAATTCTAGAAGCTTGAGGTGCAACCAGCTGGAGAAGGCAAGTCTTCTCCTGAATTAAATGACAAGTGTTCTAGTGTGGAAATTTTACTTGGTTTTATTAGCTCGGGACAATTTTTAGTTTATTCAGTGTTCTTTGTTTGAGAATATTACATATTCTATGACATCTCCTGGAGTCATAAAAATTCCAAGTGATGTGGGTGGTATCATCTGGGATCAAAATAATAGCATTAAGTGACATTTAAAAAATATTGGGCTATATTTGCTGGACTCTTGTATTGTGGTTTATATATTTGTTGTTCAAGCTCAACACCTGGGGATATATATAGAACAAATTCTACTTGACATAACTGGATTCAATACTTACATGAAGGACTGTATGTAACTAATATTGGCAGCAACAGATAACATTGATCACTGTCAGTATTAAAAATGCTATGTTTATATGTTTGTTGTCCAAGCTCATATAAAGTAATTGTGCTATTTAAAAATACATAATTTTTCATTGCTGCCATTAATTCTAAGTAGTGACTGACAATGTACTTTTTTTTTAACTTAATTGATTTTTATGCAAGCAATGCAAAATAAATAAAATTTTCCTTCATAGGCTATTATTTAACACACAATTTATTTTTTTACATCAGATATGACAATTTAATATCTATAAAATATTAAGGGTACACACAAAGTTATGAGAAAAATATCAAGACTACAAAAGACACGCAGACAATTGACAAAGGCTGAAATTCAAAAGAGAAAACACAGTTGGAAAATAGTATGATAAATTGTACTATCTAGTAAAATAGAGCCATATTAAATAGCAAATTCAAAATATTTGATAACACTGCTGATAAAGTTGGGGTAGAATTGATATATATATTTAATTGATACAACTTGATTTAAAAGTAACCGGGTTGACAGTATGTATTCTCTACATCTCAAAAATATGACTTTTCTAGGAATTTAATTATTAAAAAATATTTGTAAATGGACAATAAATATCATTTTTTTGGTCCAGTTGAGAGAGTGGGTTATAGCTTCATGTGAAGTCTATATTAGTGCGTGTAAAGATGCTACAGAGCAAATGGTATGATTAAACAGAGACTATATCAAAAGAAGGTGGTCATAGTGGTGAATAAATATGGTGGTTTATAATTGTCATTTTAGCATCTTTATAGTTGTGTATCTTTGGGCAAATACATTTTTCTGAAAATAGGGACAATGGTTGACTCTATTATTACGGGAACCAGGGTTATGATCAGAGAGAGACAGGCAGAGAATCCCAGAGTCTGAGGCCTCTTATCTTTTGTTAAATTGTCCCTGCAGTCACCTGAGATTAAATCTTCAGGTTGGGCCTCCCACCTGTGAAGATAGATGGTTGTGTTGTAACATCCTCTTCTTGACTCTTCTATGGGCCTATATTAGAATTCCTAAGGGATCAATCTTTCCATTAACTGACAAGAGATTCAAGAGTCTGTTGCTGGATTTTAAAGCCCTTGGTGGGTATTTTAACAAGATTTCCAGATAGTTAGTAGAACAAAAACTTATTCTCTGAATTACCAACAGTTTAGACCACAAGTGAAAGCTAATTAAAGATTATTTTTCCCTCATGTAGCTTTCTATAGGTGAGTCTGTTTGCTTAGAAACACTTGAATAATCGCTTTGGGTCTGAAGAAGCTTCTTATATGGAATCTATCATATATTTTTAATTCCAAAAATTTGTAAAAGCTTTTTTCTTTGACAATTGGGAGTGATATCTCTTTATAGCGAATTATGAAATATTCTCTGTATTCTTTGCCTTCATCTCGGGTTAGACTACTCATGATCTCCTTTGTTGTTAATAATTTGGAAGGCGAGTGTCCCATTATGACTAGCTAAAATATAATTTGGAAAAGAGCCCTCACCTAAACAACTTCTGCTACATGACTATCTCATTTATTTACTAGTGGAGTGACAGAGACTTCTAGAGTGATTAACTAGAAACCTTAGGTAATCACAGTGACCAACTTTAATGGGGTTCAGCATAGGTATAGTTCTAGAAGATATCTATACTCTAAGTTTTATATATTTTCTAAATTTCTATTGCCCTTTTTTCTGAAACAAATGATAGAAAATTACATTGTAACTATAAGCTGCTTCCTCCTCTCCCTAAAACATTCTTGGTGCCTTTCCTCCAATAAAAATTTGACAGGTGTTACCCTTTAAGAAGGTGATACCAATTTAACATACCATCAACTGATGTTGTATTAGTTAGGTGAACCATTTATCCCTCCTTTTTGTCAATTCTTCCATGGGATAACTAATTTTATTTTAATTAATATTTATATTTATACTTTTTTTTAATACTAAAAACGTAGCACTTTACCCTTGGTTGCATATTTTTTCTCAACAGACTGTTCATTTTGTTTATAGTATTTTTTCTGGTACAAACTTTTTAATTTTTATATTTATATTGGTAATCATATTTACCAATCT
This sequence comes from Tadarida brasiliensis, assembly GCA_030848825.1. Lineage (NCBI taxonomy): Eukaryota > Metazoa > Chordata > Mammalia > Chiroptera > Molossidae > Tadarida > Tadarida brasiliensis. Next base: position 116,243,648 of record CM061280.1, on the reverse strand, counting down.
TTTAAATTTATGTTTTCAATCTTTTTATTTTTGTGGTACTATGATTTGATAGAAAAACAAATCTGTACTCAAAGATTTTTATGAGCTTATGTGAGTGTCAACACAGAATTTCTTAAGATAAAATGTATGTTTCACAAAGTAAATACCATGTAAACAGAATTGGGGTCATGACTTTCTTAATTATTCTTCTCTTCTGTAAATATTGTTATCTTCCTGGTTGTTAGCTACATCTCACATACTTATTTTCTGGTCTCAACGTCCTTCAATCTTAAAGTTTTCATTCGTAAATTTCCCTCCTAACAAAGTCATGAGTTAATTTCGCTCACATTGATATACTCTCATATTATTTGGTGCCTCGTGAATTTTCCCCTATGGCATAATCTGTTGCATAATATTTTCCCTTTTTTAAAGAATCATATGGAATCTTCTCCAGTGAGCATTTTTATTTCTTTGTCTTTTTCAACCATGGCCCTCTTTCCATGACTCATTAATTCCAAAGTTTTATCAGAAGCTTTGATCCAAAGGCGATTCTTGAGATTTTCTGTTATAGAAGACATATACATATTACTTTGCAATGTAATACTCATAGTACCTTTACTTTTCCTTTGTACAAATGTGTCTATATTCTCCACAAAAGGTAAAAGATAATGAATAAACACCAGTATTTACCCTAATACCGTTTTATATTTCAACCAGCATTTCATTCCTGCAAATAAAAACGCTTCCTTCTTTTTCTATTTTATCATCTTGTTTTTTTATTGTGCCTTTGCAGAAGATCTAAAAGATTCGTTGCCCCATTTTTCCTTTTAAATATTTACACATCACTACTGGATCATAAAGCAGTTGTTAGTATTCTTTATGATTTTAATGAATGTTCTGTCATTTTAGATTTCTGCAGCCCTGTATTATATATTCCTTGCTGAACATAGAAAGTTTCCTATACTTTTAGCTGCTCAATATCCTGTTTTGTGAATTCCTCAGATGGACAGTAGATATTCCACTTCTGTGTCCCTGAACCTCCATCTCTCAACAAGCAAATTTCCTAACTCTTCTGCATTTTATTCTGATTTGAACATCAAAGTATAACAATCCTCACAGAATCTAAAATTACATTTCTCACTTTTATATCTCTGTTGTTTAAATGCTTCTTTTTAATATATTTCTTATTTAAGTATAGTTGGCATACAATCTTATATTAGTTATATTCTTTTCAGGTGTCCAATACAATGATTTCACGTTTTTATACCTTACAAAAATGTTTTATGCCATTTGTTATATCTTTTCTCTTCCTTTTACAATACTGTTGGATTTATTCATTAATATAGTTGTCTCCCAATTGTCCCAGAAACAATTTAAGCATGTTTACATGAAAATGGCTTTACAGTAAGATAATATAACAATTAGAAATGCAAATGAAATTGAAAAATGCAATTACAAATGGCAAGCAGAACTCAACAAGGAGGTAATATTCAAAATGTTAGTCGTGTAGCAAAATTTGACTGGATCTGAAACTTGGTCCTACTCTTCCTAACATCCAGTGCAAGAAGAAGATAAGAATATGATGTTATTTACTTATTAAGGCCCATAAAATGAAAACCAATGCCATGGTCTGGCACAGCTCTTTTTCCTAATACCAAAAGTTAAAGAAAGTGCTAGAACTACTGATCCAGAGCATGCCAGCTATAGCACTGGAGCCCAAGTGCTAGGAGGAGAGCTCCAGAGTTGCGGGAGTGCTGAAGAGCAAGGGAGAGAGCAAGAGGGAGAGTAAGAGAGTTAGGGGCTGGGAGCATGAGAACTAGGAGGTAGGAGCTAAGAGCCAGAGAACTAAAGGGAGAGCCCAACAGAGAGACAGAGCCTGGGAGAGCAGGAGCACACAAGAAGAGAGCTCTGGAGAAGAGAGCACATGAGACCTAGGGGAACATGCGAGACCCAGGGGAGCTGGAGAGACTGAGAGAGCACTCTGCGTCTCTCTTGGCTCTTTAAACATGTGAACAGGAACACTGTAACTGATACAGCCTGTTATCACACCTCAGCCTTATAGTGAATACAGCAAAATGTTTCAGGGGTGTCCCAGATGCACTGTTCTCTGCTGTACTGGTAGCTTCAGTGACTCAGAGAAATTCATGGACTTAGTACTTTTCCAGGCACTTTATCTCCCTGTGTTATATTTCTCCTGCTCTGCTGGGCTTTTGAAGAGACTATCCTTCTCTCCTAACATCTCTTTTGCTTCACTTTTCTCTCCCTATATCCTCCTGTGTTGGCCTCATTCTTCCCCCATTAGGGAGAGCTCTTTCTGATGTCTCTTCTGATAGCTGAGTCTCCTTCCCACCCTACGGTTTTACAAATGTTTTCAGCATCTGACAAGATCTAGGCTAGGTTCTTAATTTTCCTTTTTGTGCAGTGGGGAATTTGCATCCCACACAAAGCTCATGTGGCTTTGAAAAATGAAGACATAAAACTTAATTTTCACTATTGTAAGCATTGTGATTTTAATATGTGAAAATTAAAAGAGAACATTTATACTAGCCATGTCCATAGTCTTTACATGATCTGTAATCAAATGTAAGTTACCTTTCACTGTTTGAGATTTTACTCTTAAAAGTATAGATGTCCTACCTTACTAAGATTATTGCATCCATTGCTGCTAATTGCCAAGAGTACCACAGCTGGATCTTGGGAGAGTGACACATATTTGCATGAAATAGGGACATGAGACAATGGGTGTCCAGGGGCAACTGTGGCAGACAGAATTGTATTGGGCCTACATGATCTTTACCTCCTGGTGATTATGTCTTTGTGTATTCCCATCCTCAACTGTAGGTAGGGCCTATGGCTTCCTTCTAACAAATAGATTATATTAAAGGTGCTGGATGTCACTCCCCTGAATACACACATTGTATACGACACCATTTTGCTCTCAGGAGTGATCTTACTACCCTGCTTGTCTTGAAGGTGTAATCTGCCGTGTTTTCAATGACTCATAGAGAGGGTAATGTGGCAAGAAATTGCTGGTTGTGTTTGGGTTTGGAGATTAGTCTCTAAGCACAACCAGGAAATGAAAGCAACAACTCTAAATCCTACAGACAGAAGGAAATGGTTTCTGTGAAACAAACTCGGTGAGCTGGAAAGTGAATTTTTCTTGGTCACGTGCAGTTTCCAGTTCAGCATGTAAAGAGCTTAAACAGTCACTCCCATTCTCCTAACAAAACATAAGCTGAACTGAAAACTGACACCTTTTCCTAGACCCAAAAGAGAATTCACGTTACTAGGCTAAATACTGCCCCTCAACATGGAAAGATAGAGTGGTGGATACTGAAGGGAACCAAAGTTTCGACATCCTGAAACTGCCTTTCTTGGGGATATTGATTTTACGCTATTCATTAAGAAACAAGACTCAGAAGGAACTTTGAGCCTCACCCTCTCTCTTGCCTAAGACATTCAAGAAAGAGGGGCACGCCTGCTTTGGGAAGGGAGCCTTGGCTCTATCGCCTTAAGAATCTTCACTCTAGCATTAGTTAGAAAGACTCCATGGCTGATAGTGAGATCATTCTGTGTCCCATTGATTCTGAGTTGCCTAAAAAGAATATTCCTTCCATGAATTCCCTTTGTCAACTATCAGAATAATACACATTCCAATTTCTGAAATCTAAGACCCTGTCTTCTACCCATTTTCTCTTTTGTCCAAAATGTCTCATACACCCAATATTGCCTCACTGTCTTTGGAGTTTTTATGCTTAAGTGAATTCCCCATACATATATATTAAACTTTGATTTCCTCCTGTTAATCTGTCTATTTATTTGATGATTAGCACTGCTATAAGCACTTAGAAGGTGGGAGCAAATGTATTAATAATTTTTTTAGTCCCCACAGACCAGAGAATCACTACTCACTAGAGCAGGAGTCCAAGAGTAGAAACCACTGTCAGAGTCAGTACCAAGATAGGAATTCTTGGTACTGGCTCCAATTTGTATCTGACAAATTGCTGGAGGCTCAGTGTAGACTAGCTTGAGAGTTAAAAACTCCAGGTGGGTCTAGTTTGATAGGGACTCTGAAACTTATATGAGTTCTACTTGTAGGAGCCCTATGAAGTCCTCACAGAGAAGAATAAAGATCCAATAAAAATGCCCTAGTGTTTCCAACAGGGGGAAGGAAAAAGTAGCCATTTTGAAAAATGCCCAAAGCAATTCATTCTTCACAACAAGGCCTGTCTAAAGAGAAACTATTTACCAGAACCTAACTGACTAGGGTTTTACTAGTCTAAACAATCTGGGAGAGGGGGAATACTCATCTGTCGCCCCCTCCTGGTTTCCATGAGGTGGGAGGGAAAAACCCAACTACAAGACTGTTCAACTTCCCATTTACCAAAGGGGTGAAAAACCGAAAGGCACTTGTAAAGTAATAGCCAAGGGGCACAGGCTCACTGAAAACTGAGACCAAATCATCCCATTATAGAACACTTCCCCTCACTCAACACCTTACCACCCCTTCAGCCAGATTATGACTGAAAGAGCTGCATACCTCAAACCTTATTTAAGTAGAACAGAGGTGATAAAAAATGAGGACACCACAGGAAATTTCCCACAGCTACATCAAACAGTAAACACAGCCTGAGTCCTGGCCAGAAAAAACAATACACCTCACACTAAAGGCCTACAAGAAAAAAATTACAAGGCATAAGAAAAGATAGGAAACACAGTTTGCAGAGACAGAAGAAGCATCAGATCCAGAATCAGACATTTTAAAATTATCATACAAGCAATTTATTATAACTATGGATAATGTGCTTAGGGATATAATGAAAATAGTAAACAACATGCAAAATAGGTAAGTAATGTAAGTAGAGAGTTGTAAACTCCAAGAAAGAATCGAAAAGCAATGCTAGAAATACAAAAACCGTAAGAGAAAAGAAGAATCTTTGATGGGCTCATCAATAGACTGAACATGGATTAGGAAAACATCAGTAAACTTGAAACAAATGTCAATAGAAACTTTTAAAGAAATGCAAAGGAATAAAGACAGAAGAGAAGAGCCAGGAACTCTAGGATAATGATGAAAGATGTAACATTTGTGTGAAAGAAATACTAGAAAAAGGAGAAAGAAACAAAAAACAGCAGAAATATATGAAATAGTAATGACTAAGAATTTTCCAAAATTAATGACAAACACTAAACCATAGATCTAAAACGTTCAGAGACTTCCAAGAGTTATCTTTGTAATTAGCTAGCTAATATTAAAATTGGAAGAGATCAAACGGAAGGCCAGACATTATAAGCATGTTCATCTGAGCAGCTTCACCAGGGAGCTGCACCTTTCACATTCCCCAGGGAACCACAGGTCCATTCCCTGAAAATCAATGGGGAAAGAAACCAAAGAAAGAGGAAGATGGGAGTGTGTGCAGTAAAGTCATGGAGACATAGGGAAGGTGCTTGCCTGTCCAGCTAGCCTGGAAAACCATGGACTGCCGGGGGTGGGGGTAGGGGGGGGGCAATGTCACTGCAAGTGCTTGAAATCCTGAAGATTTCATTGGTTAATCTCCTAGATATAACCCTGAGACAAAGAGTTCTGGCCCTTTTGTTCCTCTTGCTTTGCTCCTGCTTCCTTGCACTGGCTTGCACCGAGTCTCACAGTTACCTGATACGTGGCCTAAGCAGCCCCATGGCCCATGGCCATGTGGACCCTACACCCAGCGGACTGCGTCTGCGAACATAAGCTAAACTAGCCAGATGCTGGACTGGAGACTGGACTGTGCTTTGATATGGAGTGGAAACTGGGCAGTGACTTTGATCTTAGCCATGCTTAAGACAGGGCTAGACTTTTTCTATGGTGGGAGGGAGGAGAATGGGACTTTGGAAAACCAGAAGTTTACTTCCACACAAATACATATCACTCATTCTCTTGTGTGAGTCTCAGAGAATTGCTTTTCTCGTGATATCGTAAGAATCCCACTTCCACCAGCAATAAGTAGTGACACAGAGGGCACCCCACCAAGAACACAAGCAGTATAAATACCAAAAAATCTATAAATATTCTACCCAAACTGTAGAAAAGCAAACAAGAAGAGAAGTCATTCTTTTATTTTTTTTAGCTGTTCATCTTTATTGTTGTCACAGCAGAAACACATTAATATTAAATAACTAGTTTGTGGAACAATAGCAAAAAAGTATTTTGGGCTGTGTCACTGAGACTCATCTTGCATATATAGAAATTTTTTTTTTTTTTTTTTTTTTTTTTTTTACCTTGGAAAGGAAAAAACACCAGCCACAACTCATCTTTCTAAACAAAACAGAACAGACTGTTAGGTGTAGGGAAACAGTGAAGACATATATTTGCCTAATTCACAAAATCTTTTCTGATTTATAAATTTTTGTACTTTTACTTGTCAAAAGAGCCAGTGAAGAAGGTGCCTTATCTATGAAGAAACAAGGATAAATATTACACTGGCCTTTTCTTCACAAAACAAGCACGTAAGAAGAGATTAGACTTTAAGCTTTAAAGTGTTGAAAAAAACAATACCACCAAAAACCTAAAATTCTATATCCAGTGAAATTAACTTTAAAGTGAAGGAGAGTAAAAGACTATCTCAGGCAAACAAAAACTGAGATAATTTGTCAACAGAAATGCCTTTCAAGAAAGGGTAGAAGAAGTTCTTCAGAGAGAAGGAAAATGATAAAAGTCAGAAACTCAGATCTACATAAAAACAGGAAGAGTGTTAGAGAAGGAATAAATTAAGATAAAGTAAAATACTTTGTTTTCTTACTTGATCTAACAGATACCAAATAGTTCAGAATAATAGCTGCAGCAAAGTATTCAGTGATGATACCTTATGAATAAGTGAAATGAAGGACAGCAATATTATAAGCAACAGAAGGGAGGAATTGGCACAGCCTGCAAATTGGTAATGCATTATTTGAAAGTGGACTTGGATTAGTTGTAAATGTATACTGTAAGAAAAGGGACCAAAGTTTTCTCACTCTGAAGCTGCCTTTGTGGCAGATTGATTTTAAGCTGTTTATTAAGAAACACAACTCAAAAAGAAACTTTGACTCTCTCCCCTTTCCTTTCCAAGAGACTCAGATAGAGAAACCTGCTTTGGGAAGGAGATCTTTGTTCCACCTTAGCCTAATTTTAATTGTGTATGGTAAACAAGAAGACTTTAGGCAGGTGCTTGTTAGCTACATACCCTGTGTCCCTTTGTTACTGAGTTGCCTAGCAGGAATTTTCCTGCATTGTGTGTTCCCCTCTTTCCTAACTACCTGTAAATTGCTCATACATACTGTTGAAGTCTAATACCCCTTTTCCCCCTTTGTCCAAAATATACCCAATGTTGCCTCAAGGTCTTGGGGATGTTCATGCTTTAAGAATTCCCATGTGAATGTGTTCAAAGTTTAATATTCTCTTGTTAATATATCTGTCTTAATTTGATGATTAGCCCACCCAGAACAACTTAGAAAGTGGGAGGAAATATCTTAATCTTTTTTTAAGCTCAGACATAAACGTATACTGCAAACTTCATGGCAGTCTCTATAAAGGTAAAGAAATTAATATAATTGATATGGTAAAGTGGAGAGAAGATGGAATCATGTCAATTGCTCAATTAAAACCAGAGGCTTGGCCTGTGTGGTTCAGTTGGTTGGAGCATTGTCCAGTGTACTAGAAGGTTTTGGGTTCAATTCTTATTCAAGGCACATACATAGGCTGAGGGTTTGATCCTAGGTCAGGGCATGTAAGGGAGGTAACAAATTCATATGTCTTTCTCACATCGATCTTTCTCTTTCCCCCCGCCCCTGTCCTATCTTCCCTCTCTAAAATCAAAATTTAAAAATTAAAGAAAAAAATAAAAACCAGGGAGGGTAACATAAAGGTGGGATGCAAAATAGTAATAAAGGAAAATGGGAACAGACAAAAAACAGTAACAAATATGGTACATAATAACCTAAGTATAGTCATGATTAGTTTAAAAATCAGTGGTCTAAATATACCCATTAAAAGACAAAACTTCTCACAGGAGATAAAAACAAACAAGACCATATTATATGTTGTCTTCGAGAAACATACAGATAGATAAAGTAAAGGGGTGGAAAATATATAAAATTCTGATACAAATGGAAAATAATCTGGAGTAGCTCTATTTATTTCACACAAGGACGAATTCAGATGCAGGAAAATTATCAGTGTTAAACAGAGGCATTATATAATCATAAAGGAGTCAAGTGTCCAAGAAGATATAACAATCTTTAATGCATATGCACCAAAACACACACACACACACACACACACACACACACACACACACACAGAGTGTCAAAATACCTGCGAAAACACTGATGGGACAAGCTCACTATTATAAATTGATACTTCCCCACAACTCTTAGTAATTCACAGATCCAGCAGTCAGAAAACCAGGAGGAAAACAAGTGACTTGAACAGCATCATCAGTATAACTGGATTAAATGACATTTTTAGAAAACACAATGGCAAAAAATGCATTTTTTTCAAGCTCACATGAAAATACCTCAAGATGGACAACATACTGTGCCATAAAATACACATCACAAAATTTAAATAATAGAAATCATACAAGGTATGCTGTAAGACCATAATGGAATTAAATTAGAAACCACTAACAGAAAAATAGCAGAAAAATCTCAAAATATTTGTAAATTAAGCAACATATTTCTAAATAACACATGACTCAAAGAACTCAGAAGGGAAATGTAAAAAAATATTCTGAATCTAATGAAATAAAAACACACTTATCAAAATTTGTTGGGTGGAGCTGAAGCAATATTTGAAGGGACATTTATAGTATTGAATGCATATAGTAGAAAAGGAGAAAGATCTAATATAACAATTTGAACAGCTACCATAAGAAACTAGAGAAAGAACACTAAATTAAATCCTAAAGAAGCAGAAGAAAAAATAATAAATATTAGACTGCCCTGGCCGGATTGGCTCAGCAGTTAAAGCATTGGCCCAAGGAGTAATGAGTCGCGGGTTCGATTCTGGTCAAGGGCACGTACCTCAGTTGCAGTTAGTCCCCGGCTCTGGTCAGGTCTTGTGGAAGGCAACCAATCGATGTGTCCCTCACACATCGATGTTTCTCTTTCCCTCTCTCTCTCTCTCCCTCCCTCCCACTCTGTCTGATGATAAATGGAAAAGTAGTCCGGCCAGTGTGACTCAGTGGTTGAGTGTGGACCCATGCACTAAGATGTTGCCGGTTCAATTCCTGGTCAGGGCACATGCCCAGGTTGTGGGCCCGGTCCTCAGTGGGGGCATGCAGGAGGTGGCCAATCAATGTTCTCTCTCATCGATGTTTCTATCTCTCTCTCCTTCTCACTTCCTCTCTCTCTCAAATCAATAAAGGGAAAAAAAAATTTAAAAAAAGAAAAGTATCCTCGAGTGAGGATAAAAAAAATAGAAAAGACAAAAACGGGAAAAATAATAATAAATATTAGAGAAGAAATCATTAGCAATGAAAATATGAATAGAGGAAATCAGTAAAAGTAAAAGCCAATTCTTTGAAAGGATCAATAAAATTAATAAACTTCAGGCCCAGTTCACTTAGAAAAGAGAGAAGACAGAAATTACTAATATCAAAAATAAATGGAGGCCATAGCTAATGATTCCACAGACACTAAAATGATAACAAAGAAAATTTTTTTCTTCTTTATTGAGATGAGAGAGAGAGAAAGGGAGAGGGAGAGAGAGAAACATCGATGAGAGAGAACATTGATAGGCTGCCTCCAGCATGCCCCCCACTGGGGATTTGGCACACAACCTGGGCATGTGCCCTGACCGAGAATCAAACCAGCAACCTCTTGGTGCATGGGTCAATGTTCAACCACTGAGCCACACGAGCCGGGCGATAACAAAGAAATCTTATTAACACTCCTATGCCCACAATTTTGATAAACTACGTGAAATAGACCAGTTTGTTTAATATACATCATCTACCAAAATTTATGGAAGAAAAAATAGATATCTGAATAGATCTACCTCAATTAAAGAAATTGATCAATAATTGATAAATCTTCCTAAAACAGAAAACAATATTATCAGATGGGCACAGTGGTGAATTTGATCAAATATTTAAGAAGAAATTATACCAATTTTCTACAGATACGCACATGAAAAGATGCTTAACATCATATATCATTAGAAAATTGCAAATTAAAACAAAAAAATATCAGTGCACACTTATTGAAAAGGCTAAAATCGAAAACACTAACAAGACCAAATGCCAGAGAAGAGGCTGATCTACAAGAACTTTCATGCACTGCTGGTAAGAATGCAGAAAGCTACAGCCACGTGGGAAGACAGTTTAGTGAAATCTTGAAAAGTAAACATACTCTTACCATAACAATGTATCGACTGCACTCTTTCGTGTTTACCCAAGGGAGATAAAAAGTTATGTCCATAAAAAAGCCGGCACACAAATGCTTTGGCAGCTTTTTTCATAATTGCCGAAACTAGGAAACAAACAACATGTCCTTCAGTAGATAAATGGATCAATAAACTGTGGTACTGTGTACAATGGGATTTGGTGCAACAATCAATAAAAATAAATAAAATGAGCTATCAAAAATAAAAATAATGAGCTATCAAACCATGACAAGACATGGGGGACCCCTAATGCATATTACTAAGTGAAAGTAGCCCATCTGAAAATGCTATATACTATATAATTTCAACTATATGACATTCTTAAAAGACTAAATTATGGAGACAGTATAAAAGACCAGGAGTTCAGAGGCATGGAGGGAGGGATGAATAAGTAAAGGACAAGAGAGTTTTAGTGCAGTGAAATTACTTTGTATGACGGAGACATGTCAACACACATTGGCAAACCCACAATGTACAACACAAAGAGTAAACCCCAATGTAAACCTGTGTACTTTAGTTAAAAATAATGCAACAATAGTGGCTGTTTCATTGTGACAAATATATTACAGTAATGCCAAGAGCAGATGTTAACCAAAGGAGAAAATATGTGGGTGAGGAGGTGAGAAGATATAAGGAAACTCTCTATACTTTCTGCCCTATTTTTCTGTAAACTTGAAACGGATTGAAAAATAAGGTCCATGAAAAAAACTCCTCACGGTGTTTTATATTCAGAGTAGTTTCTTTTTTTCTGGATAACCTGAATTTTATTGTAGGCAAATTATTTTAAAGAAATTTTTCATGTCACACCCTTTTCTCATTTATGAAAAATCAACTCTTACTAGCAATAAAAATTGTTCAAAATTCTTCAATCATTAATAAGTAAAATATAACAAAGAGAAACAGCCCAAGGACCTGAAACTTTCTTCAAATAACTGTTCCTATCGAAGTGTTGGAATGCACAAACACACACACATTCAAAAAATTATAAGGGCATGAACAGAGTTATATTGAACTTGTAAAAATGTGAGCACTACACATAAGGTCTCTAGCACTATTGTTGGAAACAGCCCAAGTGGTACTTACAGGGATATTAATTGCATTAAATAGATTTATTAGAAAAACTGTTTAAAACATCAAAACCATTCAAAATGCTAGAGAAAGAATAGCATATTAAACACAAAGAAGTAGAAGACAGGAAATAATAAGGTAAATGCAAAACAATGAGTTAGAAGACAGTAGAGCCAACAACTAGGGAAAGCTAGATCTTTGAAAGGATTTATATAAAAAGTTATAACTATTACAAACATGCATGAAATAAGAAGAAATAAATGATCCTAGAAAAATGAAACTAAAATAGTTAGGTGCAGAAGGGAATTAGCAATTATAAGAGAACACTTTAAAGAAGTATTAGCAATATCTCAAGACAACGAAAGGCAGACAAGGACAAAGGTCTACCTAAAGGAGAATTTCAGGTAATAAACTCAAAGGAATTTTAGAATTATAGGATTAACATGCTGCAGCAACTTTTGGAGTGATGGATAAAGATGACCACCAACATCACCACAAAGGAGAAAAGAGACATCATGTATCTCCTAATGGAAGTGTATATTGTTACCTCTCGAATGTGCTTGCCAATAACCAAACAAATACCTAACCTTAACATGAACAAGATTCTTCCTATAAAAATGGGGGATTGTTGATGAGGCATGTCGGTTAACTGGGTTCATAGTTCCATTCTCTCTACTGGTGTATATGTTTGAGAATATCTACAATAAGAGGATTTTATTTAAATATCATGCATTTTATATGAAAATTCAAGTCAAATGGACCATTTTAGGCAAGATATAAATGATTAAACAGGTCCACAGAGAATCAGAAATCTCCAATCAACATGTTGCAAACAGAAACTACACTCTAAGCCAAGGGTACATTGAAGTACTGCAAGTCCATCCAGGTTTGGGTACTTGTTAACACAAAATGGCACAGGAAAAACGCATTTTCATCCTGTGTAAACTCTTCTAAACCATACAAAAGAATTGGAAGCTATTGAAACATTGTAACAGGCTACCACTCTTCATACAAAGACCAGATGAGGATCCCTCAATAAAACAACACTTAAAGACAACCTCACTAACATGAACACAAACATTGTAAATAAATTCATAGTATTGCCAACACAGCAGTTAGTAGTCATTAGGAAATGCTGTCAACTGGAAATCACTCCATTAGCAAAAATTGGTAAAACAAAAAAACAAAAAACAACAAACAAAAAACATTTGTCAATGTGTAGGAGTAAGAAAAAGTTTTGACAAAAATTCACACAGGTTCATGATACTATCTTTTAGCAAACTTGCATTAGGAGAGAATTTTCACTTTGCAAACGCTGCAATGAACATAAACATTGTGAAACATGAACATAACTAATAGAGTTCAGAGAAGGACAAAGATATTTGGTATCAAATACACAGTTTACCATTCATAAAAACACCTAGCCAGTACACAGCTATGACACAAGAATACAAATAATAAAGTAAGAAGGAGGTAACAATAGTGCAAAGAAAGAGATAATAATGGTAAAAATATGACCTCCTAATTAAAAAACAGGAATTGGTGAAAAAAATGCACATTAATAGTAACTTTAGAAAACTTATCTATGAAAGATCGCTATAGAAAATCAAGACTCAGGCCAAAGAAAATCACTAACAAATCAGAACACGTGATGCAAAATATACCGTTCACAACAATATAATATACAAAACATACCTAACAGAAAAACAAGCAGAAATGTACAAGTTCTTTGGGGGTAACTGTAAAAACTTACTGATAGGCTTATGAAAAGGAAGTCTCAGGTCAGAATACTGTTTATTGAAGGGAAAGAGAATATTCCAAATATGTCAATTCTCCTGCATATATTTACAGCCTTAATGCCTTACTTGTAACTGCAAAGGTGACAACCAAACTCAGGCTGCTGTTTCTCATAACCTCAAATCAGCCCTGGAAAAATTAAAGAAGGAATAACAAAAATGGTATTGACAATAGCAGCAAAAGAACAAAAATGACAAGTCCCTGGGGGACCCTAAGTCAGTGTTGAACTAGAACTTTGTGTGGGCAGGTAGGGAGATGCTCTTGAGGTTGAGATTTGTGTGTAGCTGGCAATAAAGGCACATTGAGAGCGGTTGGAGGACAGATTTTTTTTTTTTAATCTTCACCTGAGGATATTTTTCTATTTATCTTCAGATAGAGTGGGAGGGAAGGAAAGAGAAGAAGAGAGAGGAAGAGAGAGGCAGAGAGAGAGAAACATGGACTTGAGAGGGACACAGTGACTGGTTGCCTCCCACATGACCCCGACCAGGACAGGGGATGAACCGCAACCCAAGTAAGTGCCCCTGACTGGAATCGAACCTGCGACTCTTTGGACCAAGGGCCTACGCTGCAACTGCTGAGCCAAACTGGCCAGGGCATAGGAAAGGTTTTAAAGTCAATCCCTGATTCTTCCAGGGCACCCTTGAAGGAAAACTTGGTAAAGCTTCACTGAAGGAACCTGAGGCAGCACCTCAGAGCCCACATGCCAGGACCACTGGAGTAATGTCAGGACAGGGCCAAAGTTTTCACCTGATGAGGCAGTAGGAGTCCAGAGATTGTCCTAATAACCACCTGAGACTTATTTTCTTGGTGAGCACTGGGTTTTTTTAAATAGTCACCTTAATAAAATGTAGGAAATGAATGACAATAGAATAGCGAGAGCACTTGATATCTATTCTATTAGCATATTTCAAGTACATAATACATTATTATTAACCACTGTCACCATGGTGTGCAGTAGGTATCCTGAACTGATTTTTGCAATTTGCTAAATATCGCCCCTTTTCCTTCACACCCCGGCCTCTGGCAACCATCATTCAACTCTATGTTACTATAAATTTGAAAACTTTTTTTGATTCCACATATAAGAGATCATGTGATATTTCCCTCTCTGTGGCTGTCTTATTTAACTTAGCATAACATCAGTCTAGGTTCATTCAAGTTGTTGACAATGGCAGGATTTCTCACAACACACACACAAATGGGAACTATGGGAGGTGATACATTGAATAATTGGATTGTAGTAATCATTTCAAAAAGTATGCATATATCAAAACATCACGTTTCATACCTTATATACATAATCTTTGTCAGAAGTATAAACATGTTGAAAAAGAATAGCAAGTAGCAGAGCAATTGCACACAAGGACAGACATTCATTGGAGAAAATTGGAGCAATGGCACGGATGTCAGCCGAGGAGGCCTCTGGTTGAGCTGTCACGCTAAGGAGGGCCCCACTTTCCCACGGGGTTCTCGAGGAACTTGGTCAGGAAAGGAAGGTTTTGAGTTCGGAAAGGGAGGCATTCCAGGCCTGCTAGAGCTCAGTGCAAGTCGCCTACCCCAGGACACTGGACCCACTGGATTCTCACCCCATGCAGCCATTGTCTGCGAGGCTCCAGGCAGGAGTGGCCACACGAGATGTACCTGCACACAGACCAGGAGTCTGAGGGAGTTGAGGTCATTGGTGTGAGGGGTTGGCCTGGGTCAGCAGAGGGGAGGTAGCCCAGCAAGTGCAAGGAGTCAAGGGAAGTCACTGACAGAGGATTGAGGGGAGCGCCCATTAATGTCAGTCTTGGGAGGCGCCAGGCATGGCTGCTAAGCTCAGGCCCCAGACACCTCCTACTGGGGTTCTGAGGGAAATGAGAGCCTTGGTCTGGGGACAGATGAGTCAGCACAGCAGGGAGAGCAGTCCCAGCACGTGCCAAGGGCCGGTGAAAGGCCCCTGCGTGAGTCCTGTGGGACACTGCCCCTTCTGGGTGGCCCAACACGCATGACCGGAAGTGGCCGGGCCTAACTTCCGCCGAAGCCTGCTGTGGGGGGCGAGGCCTGGTCTGACAGCTGCTGCCCAGGCTGAGCAGAGGGAGGAGTCCCACGTCTTGTCAGTGTCAAGGTGCGAGTTGTCCTGCGTGTGGACTGCGGGGACGCTTCCCCGACCACGCCAATCCCGTCTCCCCCTGAAAAGAGGTGGCCACACAGGCCCTGCCCCACCCCGCCCCTGCTCTCTGCCCTGGAGGCCCCAGCAGGGCTTTTAGACCCAAAGTCCTCTTGCTTCCCCCGCGGGGTCTCAGGGAAGAAAGGCCAGAGCCCGAGGGTGCTGGACTCTGAGAAATCCCAGGCCCTCTAGACGGAAAGAGGAGACCCTCGTGAGGAGCGAGGGCAGCCCACAGCCCAGAACGTGGCCACGCATAGCCCTGGTCCTGACATCGGCCTGGGAGGGTCGGGGCAGGTCTAAAGACCCAGGTGCTCTCTCTCCTTGTCCTCGGGACAGTCGCGGGGGTGGGGGCCTTGGTCTGAGGGGCTGGCAGCAGGCCAGCAGAGGGAGGATGTCCAGCTCAAGGGAAGACACGGGGTGAGGAGCAGGATCACTGCGGGGACCACTGGCCCTATAACGCGGAGGACACCTCAGAATCCCTACCTGCCGCCATTCAAGGAGGCCCAGGCATTTGGCAGGCGGAAGCGCCCCTTCATTCCTGCTCAGCGGTCAGGGAGGGGAAGGCTTCGCCTGAGAAGCCAGATCACAACTCAGCACAGGGAGCGATGTTAGATACACACCCAGGGTGTCCAACAGGGTGGAAGTGAGGCCTTGTATCATTGTTCACAAGGGGGCCTCTCTTTGATGGGTGCCACATTCATTTGGGAGAAGACAGGCGAGTGCAGCTAGACAATGCCAAACCTAAGTCCTCCTCTGGCGCTGGGGTGGGTGCTGACCTTAGTCACAGAGGAGGCCCTGCCTCTAGCAGAGCCAAGCAGGGAAACTGAGCGGGGACTGAGGGATGACCCACCCTGAAGGGGAGATGCAGGGAAAACCAACAGAGGCCCTATGTGGAGACCCCGTGAGTAGTCTGAAGGAAAACTGAGGGCCCTAAAGATCCAGGGCAGAGAGGGCTCCACAGAGATATCAGTTCTGGGTGCCCCGGGCCAGAGGCAGCTTCTCCATTCATACTTGTGGCACGGAGGTTTGAAGTGTCCCCTTCAGAGCAAGAGCAGGGAGTCGGGGCCCAGGTCTTCGCAGTAATTAACTCGATGATCCTGCTTGTGAACTGAGAGCACTCCACAAACCAAGGACCCAGGATACCCCCCCCCCCCCCCCCCCCCCGCCGCCAGCCCCTGCAGTCACCCAGGTAACACCCAGGGAGGACTGTAAGGCTCTGGCCTAAGGCACACTCTAACTTCCTCTGCAGGGTTTCAGGGAAGAGTCTGATCAGAACAGGAGCCCTGTGGGTTCCCGGAGCACTGCCCTCAGACCCTGCAGAGATGGCCTTGGATAAGCCAAGGTGCAATGTCCCAGCTAAAGGGGCACAGGCCATCTCATTCTCCCTCTTCCAGGTGCTGGCATCACCTACTGTCCTGCCACACTGGTGCCTGCTGTCCCTGACCAGTGTCATCATGCCTCGGAAGCAGAAGAGTAAGCTCCGTGCCCTTGAGAAACGCCGGCAGGCCCAGAGTGAGACTCAGGGTCTCCAGGATGCTCAGGCCACTGTAGCAGAGGTTGAAGAGTCCCCCTCTCTTCCTTCTGGGGATTCTCCCCCGAGCTCCCCTGCTCCTGACCTGTCCGAGGAGCCTCAGGGAGCCCCAGCCACTAGCTCTCCTGATGCAGGTGTCACATGCCCAACATCTGATGCCAGTGCCAAGAACCAAGGTGAGGAAACACCAAGTGCCTCCCAGGCAGCACGCCCCACTCCACGGGCTCGCAGAGATCCTCTAACCAGGCAGGTGACCAAAGTGGTGCAGTTCCTGCTGGAGAAGCTGAAAATGAAGGAGCCCATCACACAGGCCGCACTGCTGAAGTTTGTCAAACGAAAGTATAAAGAGCACTTCCCTGAGATACTCAGGAGAGCCTCTGAGCGCATGGAGCTGGTCTTTGGTCTTCATCTCAAGGAAGGCCATCCCAACAATCGCACCTATGCTTTTGTCAACAAGCTGGGCCTCCCGGTTGAGGGAGACCTGAGCAGTGATGAGGTCTTGCCCAAGACCGGGTTCCTCATGGTGCTCCTGGGTCTGATCTTCATGAAAGGCAACCGTGCCACTGAGGAGGAGATCTGGGAGTACCTCGGTGTGTTGGGGGTCCATCCTGAGAAAAAGCATCCCATCTTCGGGGAGCCCAGGAAATTCATCACCAAGGATCTGGTTCAGCAAAAGTACCTGGCCCACCGCCAGGTGCCCGACAGTGATCCCCCAAGCTACGTGTTCCTGTGGGGCCCAAGAGCCCACGCTGAGACCAGCAAGATGAAAGTGCTGGAGGTTCTGGCCAAGATCAATAATACGGTCCCCAATGCCTTCCCAAACCTGTATGAGGAGGCTTTGAGAGATGACGAAGATAAAGCATGGTTGAGAGCCGCAGTCATGGCTGGCCCTTTTATCAACGCCAGTGCTCTATCCAGGGCCATGTCCAGCAGCACCTCCCATGTCTAGTGCTGTCTGGGGTAGGCTTTTCTCCTTGAGTTTGAAGAGAGCAGCCAACCTTCTAAATAGTAAAGAGTAGTGGGCTCCAGAGGGAGCAAAACATTCATGCTGTTGTGTTTCTTTTTCTTCTGCAGATGAGTAAATTTTAGGACTATATGTATTTTCAAATGTTATTCCTTCTAAGTGAAGGTTTATTTGCTTAAGAATCTAAGTTTTTAATGTCATGGATGTCACATTTATTAGTGTTGACGTTTAAGATTAAGAGTTTCTTGTTGTTTTTTAACCAATTGAAAAGCCTTCAACATGTACTTTTTGCTACATTGCATGGTAACATGGCACAGGAATAGCTTTTCCTGGAAGTATAAAATCGTACCGGAAATTATTTGGGATCACAACGTGGAGAAACAGAAGTAAAGGCTGGTTAATTCTTTGTTTGCTTTATTCTCTTGGTTCTTTTCCCGTAAAATTAAATAACATATACCTGGATTTGCTTAGCTCCCTTCAAACCGTATGAGAAATTAAATTGCAATAAATTGGAATTCTTGCTCATGTCTTTTTTCCCTTCGGCATCAATTGACCATCTGCTCTTTGGAACAGTCTCATAGTACTAGGGATGGTAAGAAAAGGAAGACTGATAGCCAGTGCCCATAGAATTGAGAGTCTATCAGCAGCATTGGTCATATAAAGAAGATGTTGGCATACACTGTAATGATAAGTAAAGGACAAGTATAAAGAAGAGGTGTGGAAGAGGAGGTTGTGGATGAGAGCCATTTATTGTTCATCATGTGATCAAGGCATGGTTGGGCTTTGGGAAACTGCCAGTCCCTGAGGGTATGGAGGACAAGTAATTTTCAGTTGGGCTGCATAATGGGCTGGAAGAAGCTGAGGGAGTGGTGCCTAGAGACCAGAGCTTCAGGTGATGAGTCTCAGAGTTTGGAGACTAACCCTGGAATGGCAAATGGTGCATATGAATTACTTTGGGATGTGGGGAAACCAGAGAGAAATCTCCATCTTTGGCCAGGCTGGAAGGGGTTTGTGCATTTGCCAAGGGCAGGTGAACATAGTGCAGGAACTAGGTCTTTTGGGCAAAGGATATTCAGAGTCTTTAAGAGAAATAACGGTGATACTCGCTTGAAGTGAGATGCCTAGAAGCCACTAGAAAGTCTCTCTATTCATGGGCTGGGAGAGGCTGATCTGGCTCCATGAAAGTGGCTTTTTAATTAGAGAATCTGAGTGTGTGTAATTTGACAAACTGCAAGGCAGGGCTCCATTTATGGTGGTGATGAAATGAATAAAATTAAGTGTGATTTGGATGAAAACTTTGAGTTGCATCCCACTAGAGAAGACAACCCACAGCCATATTAAATAACAGATGCTGTACTTTGGAAATTCTACGTAGTTCTACTTGCTCAGCAACATTTTGGCTGAGGTGGATTTCTATATTGTATACAGTTGCATACTTCTTTACTAGAGCGTGGAAATTAAACTCTGTGAGGGGGGGTGGTTATTATGTGTGGTCAAAATAATCTTAGCACTAACTTCCATTCATTAAAAGCACCAAATTTGCCTAAAACTGTGCCAGATGGCTTACATTTCTTATCACAAATGAATGTCCATAGTCCTGCATTACATACTACCAGACTCATTTTTCAGATAAAGAGCCTGAAATAGTCTCACATTCAAGGCTAGAAAATTACAGAGCTGGGCTTGACCCTGGCTCTGAATACCTCCACAGTTCTTACTATGCCAATCCTCCAAGTCTGATGTACACCTCATGTCACTTAATTCATTTTCCTGGCCCCTGCTTCAAAATGTAATTCAGGTTTCAAGAAGCTGGAGTTCATACTCAAAATATTGATTTGGAAAACATAGCCCCAGGAACAAGCAGGAAAATTACCAAAATATATGTGAGGTATGAATAAAGAAAGAAAAAGTTACTATTCAGTGATAATATCAAAACCTTCAAAGGAAATGTCAGTAAACCTCAAAAGATTAGGGGCTCCCAAAGTCATTTGTCTCATACTCTCCCGTTTAGAAAGTAAATTTAAGATGAGCACAGTTAGCTAAGATGCTGTCTGGCTAGTGAAGAGAAGGAAGAGGTCAGTGTGTTCTCTCTGATAGCACATCACCTGTCCTGGCTCTCTGCCTTCGCTGTAGCTTCCCCACCCCACATCACTCCTGGCATCAACCCATTCTCTGCTAGGTTGTCAGTACGGAGACTCATCAAGACTTTTCAGGGATATGGCATTTCCCAGGAAGTGTTTCACAGAAGAGAGAGGAGTCAAGAGGAGGATTCTGATGAATGACAACTGGGAAGCCAAACACCACATCATAACTGGAGGCACAGAGAGACTGGCTTATATCTCTTCTCAGAGGGAGAAGGCCCAGGAAGGGCTGTGAGATTTAGCATCCCCTCACTAATTTTTAGGGTTCTCAGGGACGTGAGAGGTTTGGTCTACATGGGTGACCTAACTTCGAAAGAGAGAGCAGTCCCAGGGGCCTGCGAGGAATCAGGGGAAGGATCCTGAGTGAGGACTGAGGGCACACCCCTACCCTGAACAGAGGCCCCCAAGGAGCCTGAATCCTGATGTCATCCCTGGAAGGTCACCAGCAGGAGAGCGTCACGTGCATTCCCTGACTTGTCTTCTCTGGCACCTCAGAGAGGAGGGCCGTGGTCTACAGCTATGAGACCTAGGGGACTACAGGGAGACACTCGAGGCCCTGCCAGGGAACAATTGGAGAATATTGAATCACAGTGGAGAAGGACATAGACATTAGCACCATGTGGTGGCACAGACACTGCCCAAGCCATCAACCCTGGGATGCCTTTGCCAGAGCAGTAGGACTGATTCAGTAAGAAGGGGGTTAGAGATGGGAGGGCCTTGTTTTGAGGAAAGGATACTCAGGTTAAGGAAAGGAAGGAGGTTTAGGTCCTTCCTGGAGTGTAGGTATAAACCCTGAGTGAGGATTTCAGAAAACCATCACTCTCAGAATTGGGAAAGCCCCATAGAACCCCACCCTTGTGGCTGCCCTGGGATACCTGGGCATTGTTGGCATGATGTCACATGCCTCCTATGGTGTCATAATGGGTTGAGGGACTTGGTCTGAGGGCTATAACTTGAGGCCTGTCGTGGGAGGATTTCTAGGCTTTCCAGAGGCCAAGGTGAATACTACGAGGACCGAGGGAACCACACACCTCTCAACAGTGAGTACACCACAATAGTCCTTCCTTACCCAGCCTAAAAAGAATCACAAAACAGGTATTGTCAGAGCCCAAGAGCCTCAATTTCATCTAGAGGGCTCACTTGTTGTCCTGGCCTTAGCATGAGGGGCAGGCCTAAGAGTCAGAGAGAAATGACAGAATATGACTGCGGTGGGTCAAAGCAAGGACTGAGGGTCCATCCACCCCTAAATAGAAGGGATGAAAATGTATCTGGGCCCACCCCTGGTTTCAGCCCCTGAACACCCAGGACAAGGCTATCAAGCTGAAGCATCCCCAATGCTCACTTTCATTTGGTCTATGGGAGGTGAAATCCTTAGCTTGAAGGTGTAGCCACTATTCAACTAAAGGGGTGGTGATACTTTACTTGGTGAGAAGCCAAAGGAGGACCCTTAATGAGGTCTGAGGACCACAGAGAGGCCAGAACAGAAAACCCACCACTGAGTATTCAGCACTGGAAATACCTGGACAGGGGTGATGAGTGGAGTAACCCCTTCACTTCATTCTTTTTGGTCCCTCAAAGTGCCACCGATGAATAATGCACTTGAATGTGAAATAAGACACCCCTCAAACTCAAAGACTGCCAGTGTCTGCTGTCACCTCAGTATGCCTGAGGCAAGACTGGCAGCATACAGGTTCAAGGTTTGTCAAGGCACAGGCTGATTAGTACAGGACCTCTGTGGGGTTTTAGAGCAGTGCCCTTGAGGAGAGCTGCAAATGTAGCCTTCCTTACACTCAAGGTAGTATGTCAATGTCGAAGGTGCACACAAACTCTCAACCTTCCTCCTCTAGGTGCTCGCATTACTTGTCCCCCTATTGCTCCCCCCCCCCCCGCCCTCTGTCTGTGACCATACTCATCATGCCTCGGAGGCACAAGAGTAAGCGCCACAACAATCAGAAACGACAAAGGGCCCAAGATGAAGTCGAGAGTCGCAGGATATTTGAGGCAGCTGCCACAATGGAAGAAGAGCCCCCCTCCTCCTCATCTCCTGTTTTGGAGGATGATCCGGAGAGCTCATCAGCTCCTGAGACAACTAGTACTGCCCAGGAGTCTTGGAGAGTGCCACCTATCTACATTCCCTCTTCAGTAGCTTTTCACACAAGCTCTGAGGATGGCCAAGATGAGGAATATTCATGGTCCTATGAGGTCTTACCTCCCGGGAACTCATGCTCTGATCCTCTAAGTGTGGAGGTGACTGTCTTGGAGAAGTTTCTTTTGTACAAGTATAGAGTGAAGCAGCCCATTCTGCGGGAAGACATGCTAAACATTGTCAATGAAAGGTACCACCGTCATTTTGCTGATATCCTTAAGAAAGCCTCTGAGAGCATTGAGGTTCTCTTTGCAGCTGACTTGAAGGAAGTGGACTCAACCAGACACTCCTATGACCTTGTCAGCAAACTGAAACTCCCCAATAACGGGAGGGTGCGTCCTGGCAGGGGGTTACCCAAGACCGGTCTCCTGATGAATATCCTGGGCGTGATCTTCTTGAATGGCAACCGTGCCAGTGAAAAAGAGATCTGGGAATTCCTCAACGCCATGCGAGTGTTCCCTGGGAGGAAGCACTATATCTATGGGGAGCCTAGGAAGCTGATTACCAAAGACCTAGTGAAGCTAAAGTACCTGGAGTACCGCCAGGTGCGTGACAGTGACCCTCCATGCTATGAGTTCCTGTGGGGTCCCAAAGCTTATGCCGAGACAAACAAGATGGAAATCCTGAAATTTTGGGCCAAGGTCAACGATACGGTTCCAAGTGCCTTCACACCACAATATGAAGAAGCTTTGAGAGAGGAGGAGGAAAGAGCACAAGCAAGAGGGGCAGCCTGGGCTGGCACAGGTACCAGAGGCAGGAAATATTCCATGGCCACCTCCACCAGAGTTTCCACTACTAGTAAACTCTGAGGATGATTTTTAGTCATGAAAAAAAAAAAAAAAAAACATGACATCATAATAGAATGTTTCATGGACATGTGAAAGAATGCCACAATAAAATTGTTGGGATAACAGAATAGAAAACAAATAAAATATCATCAACCTTGGATCTCCTTCCTCGTTCAGTCTTTTGTAAAATTGATTGCTTTATACCTCGATATGTTCAGCTTATTAAAGAATGGGGGAGATAGTAAACCGTACCAAGTTAAACTTCTCCCTTTTTCTTCTATTCCCCAAAGTCAGTTGAGCATCTGCCTTTTAAGGCTCTGTGTTAGTACTAGGGATGCTAAGATATACACCCAGGCTCTGCTCATGGAACTTTACTCCCTAGGAGCTTCAACCATGTAAGGAGGATGCTGAGACACCCTCTATGATATATAGGAAAGCAGACAGGGTGGGTGATTCGGGAAGTGTTCCAGGTGAAAGCAAGAAGTGTAAATTCTCTGAGTCAAGGCCATTTAAGTTTGGGGATACTGCAAGTCAGTCCCTGAAATGTCATTTTAGATTAAGCTACATATTGGAGTAGATGAGGCTGTGGGGCTGGTGAGCAGAGGCCAGACCCTCAGCTCAGAAGTCTGAGTTTAGAGAGAAAATATTTTAATGGAAGACTGCCCTGTGAAGTAAGGTCTAAACTGAAGTCCCAATATTATGTGCTGCCTGGACCTGCCATGAAATCAGCAGGACCTCAAATTGCCTTACTGCAAGTTGCCCTCCATCCTCTTCACTTGCAGATCAGGTCCCCAACCAAACAACCAACTTTATGAAGGGGACAAGGCCCGGATCTTGCTTATTCCTAAGTAGTGGGTTTCTCTTCTCTACCAGCCTGTGTACTCTGCAAACAATTTGATTACATGCTGTCCTGGGAATTAGGGGTCACCTCATCCTCTTGATACCACAAACCCTGCTTCCCACAGAGCCTGCTCATTCACTGCTCCTGAGTGCAACCCCCAAGTGCCACTGTGGGGCATGTGGTGTCCTCTACCCCCATCTTGTGTGTATACATGACTTGATAAATGGCTGTCTAGCTCATCTCCACAGGGTCCAGTGTTGTGATTTTGGACACCAAAATACCATAGTGCTGAAACTCCATTCTCACCTCATGGGGTAAATAGGAGGCATTGAACACGCCCTTATGAATTAACGTGGGAAGGCAGATAATTCAGAAAAAAATCTCTGTCTCGGGCTCTGTATGAGGTATCTCAGGCTACCCTAACACTATATCACAGACTGGGTGGCCTAAACACCCAAAATTTATTTTCTCACAGGCCGGGAGGCTGGAATTGCAATGTCAAGGTGCTAGCATGGTTAGTTTGCTCTGAGGCCTCTCCTTGGATTGCAAATGGATACCCTCTTCTCGTGGTTTTCCCTTGTGTGAGTACAAGCCTGGTATCTCCTGGTGGCTCTAAATTCTTATAAGGACTCCACTAAGATTAGATTATAGCCTATTCTAATGGCCTCATTTTAAAGAAAGCATCATTTTAAAGATCTTATCTCCAACTACAGTTACATTTTGAAGTACTGGGGATTATAACATTAACATGAATTTGGGGGGGACACAATTCAGCCCCCAACAGGCAGGAAGCAATGCTGTCTCTGCTCTCATCTGAATGCATGAAGATAGAGTACATAAATGGGTGTTGTATGCACACTCTCTCCAGGGAGTTTCTGACAAATGGTAAACTCCCTGGAGGTGAGATGCAAAGAAGCCAACATGTTGACACGTTTTGCTTTGAACTGGTAGAGTCAGATACCACTGCAGTAAAGGAGCGTTTTAACTAGAGTATCTTGAGTGTAGTTAGGCAAATTCTAAGACAGGGCTAGAATTTGGTGGGAAAGAAAAAGTCAATAGAGGTGGTTTGGATGGAAGGACATCTGGAAAGGACTGAATGTGTTGGCCCTTGAAGAAATTCTAAAAACTATGAGTTGCATGAAGGTGGGGGACAACACCCCACCAAACCAATACTAAATAAGAAATGCTCTGATGGAGAAAAGCTATTTATTTTTTCCTTGCAAAGTGAATTTTGGCTGATTTGGTGTTCTCTTAAGAGCATCGCATTTTCTCAGACTTATATATCCTGACTTATATAATAAACGCCTACTTAAGATGATACTGTCTAGGTAAAAATAATAACTGCCATGCATTTAATACTCAATATTTGGCTGTCATATTGACAGATGCTTCACATACAACAAATACGTTCCTACAGTCTTACAAGACAGAGTTTATCAAACTCAGTGAGCAGATGAAGAACTTGTCATGTTTTGACAATGACAGGGTGGTAAGTGACAGACCCCTCCTTTGAATTCCTCTAGGACACACACTGTCCCACCATTCCCATCCTGAAGCAAACCTTGTATATCTTCATTCACTTTTCTTCTCACTACTTCAAAATATATCTCCGGCAATTAAAAAAAAAAAAAAATGTTCTCAACGTGATAGATTGGAATGCAAAGCCAGAGCCATAAGAATAACAAACAGTTGAGAAATATAACTAATAAAATACAGGATATAATATCTGGTAATAATATGAACATGTATAATGGGATCTTATGAAATTATCTGTTTCCTATACTAAGTAGTTCTTTTGGACCAGAAGCTACATTAACGAAAAAGTCTGGGTCCAAA
Organism: Tadarida brasiliensis; assembly: GCA_030848825.1. NCBI lineage: Eukaryota > Metazoa > Chordata > Mammalia > Chiroptera > Molossidae > Tadarida > Tadarida brasiliensis. The sequence goes on along the minus strand of CM061280.1, from coordinate 116,218,003 downwards.
ACAAAAGTAATAGAAAATCATGGCTTGTGTGTGTGTGTTTTTGTCTGGGAACCTGCCATTTATCCCAAGTCCTCTACCTGGTACATTAGCTCCCTGTACCCTGAGTCTTCTGCCAGGTACCTTAGCGACTTCTACCCGGAGTCCTCTGCCTGGTACCTCAACTCTGTCTACCCCATGTCCTCTGCCCAGTATCCTAGATCCCTCTACCCTAAATATTCTGCCAGGAACCTTAGCTTCTACTCTGAGTCTTATGCCTGATATCTTGGCTCCATCGACCCCGAGTCTCCTGCCTGATTCCTTAGGGCCGTATACCCCGAGTTCATGTTCTGGTACCTTAGGTCCGACCACCCCGAGTCCTTTGCCTGGTACCTTAGCTCCCTCTACCCAGAATCCTCTGCTTGGTACCTTACCTTCTTACCCACCGAGTCCTTTCCTGGTACCTTAGGTCCATCTACCCCGAGTCCTCTACCTCATAATCTAGGTCTCTCTAACCCGAGTCCTCTGCCTGGTAACTTAGGTCTGTCTACCCTCAGTCCTCCCCCTGGTACCGTAGTTTGTTGACCACAAGTCCTCTGCCTGGTACCTTACCTCCGTAAACCCTGAGTCTTCTGCCTGATCCCTTAGCTTCTTCCACCACGAGTCCTCTGCCTGGTACTGTAGCTGCATCTACCCAGATTCCTCTGCCTGATACCGGAGCTACCTCTACCTAGAATCCTCCTACCTTCTTACACCCCGCGTCTTCTGCCCGGTACCTTAGGTCCATCTACTCTGAGTCCTCTGCCTGGCAACCGGTCCATTTACCCCAAGAGTCTGCCTGTACTTTAGGTCCGTTTACCCCAAAACCTCTGCCTGGACTTTAGGTCCGTTTACCCCAAAACCTCTGCCTGGAACCTTAGATCCGTCTACCCCGAGTCCTCTGCCTGGTACCCTACCTCCTTCAATCCCAAGTCCTCTGCCTCATAACCTAGGTCTGTCTAACCCGAGTCCTCTGGCTGGTAATCTAGGTCTGACTACCCTGGGTCCTCTGCCTGGTACCTTAGCCCAGTCTACCGAGAGTCCTCTGCCTGGTACCCGAGCTTCGTCAAATCCGAGTCCTCTGCCTGGTACCTTAAATCAGACTACCCAGAGTCCTCTGCCTGGCACCTTAAATCAGACTACCCAGAGTCCTCTGCCTCGTATCTTAGGTCTGTCTACCCTCAGTCCTCTGCCCCGTACCTTAGCTCCATCTACCCCGAGTCCTCTGCTTGATACCGGAGCTCCCTCTACCCAGAATCCTCTTACCTTCTTACACCCCTAGTCCTCTGCCTGGTACCGTAGCTGCATCTACCCAGAATCCTCTGCCTGATACCGGAGCTCCCTCTACCTGGAATCCTCTTACGTTCTTACACGCCGAGTGTTCTGCCCGGTACCTTAGGTCCGTCTACCCTGAGTCCTCTGCCGGGTACCTTAGGTCCGTCTACTTGGAGTCCTCTGCCGGGTACCTTAAGTCCGTCTACCCTGAGTCCTCTGCCAGGTACCTTACCTCTCTCTACCCTGGGACTTGTGCTTGGCACCTTAGCTCCATCTACCCCGAATCCTCTGCCTGATACCGCAGCTCCCTCTACCCAGAATCCTCTTACCTTCTTACACCCCTAGTCCTCTGCCTGGTACCGTAGCTGCATCTACCCAGAATCCTCTGCCTGATACCGGAGCTCCCTCTACCTGGAATCCTCTTACGTTCTTACACGCCGAGTGTTCTGCCCGGTACCTTAGGTCCGTCTACCCCGAGTCCTCTGCCTGATACCGCAGCTCCCTCTACCCAGAATCCTCCTACCTTCCTACACCCCGAGTCCTCTGCCCGGCAACTTAGGTCCGTCTACCCTGCGTCCTCTGCCTGCAACCAGTCCATTTACTCCAAGAGTCTGCCTGGTACCTTAGGTCCGTCTACCCCGAGTCCTCTGCCTGGTACCTTTGGTCTATCTACCCCGAGTCCTCTGCCTCATACCTTACCTCCCTCTACCCTGGGACTTGTGCTTGGTGCCTTCGCTCCATCTACCCCGAGTCCTCTGCCTGACACCTGAGCTCCCTCTACCCAGAATCCTCCTACCTTCTTACACCCCAAGTCTTCTGCCTGGTACCGTAGGTCCGCCTATCCAACTCCTCTGCCTGGTAACAGGTCCATTTACTCTAAGTGCTCTGCCTGGTACCTTAGGTCTGTCTACCCCGAGTCCTCTGCCTGGTACCTCAGCTTCCCCATCTCTCATCACTGCGGGGACACAGACCCCTTCTCTGGTAGACATGCAGTAGGTGGATTGCTCAGGAGTCTGCAGAGTTGTGGCGTTTCCCAGCGGCCTTTCATTGAAGAGACCGGAGCCCAGATGAGGACCCGGATGAACGACCCAATCATAGAGCGGTTCGAGCAGACAGTTCCCCTCATCTTCTCTTAGCTCGAGCCTAGGGGCTGACTTGGGCAGGGAACACCTGTGGGAGGTGAGGGCCTTGCTGTAAGGCCTGTGGCCTGGCGAAGCGCCCAGGGTCCTGAGAGTGGTGTGATTGACAGTCCTGTGAGACTGACGGTAAGCTCCACCCCAGAACAGAGGGGGCGCAAGAGATCCCGCCCAGCTGTCAGCCTTGAGAGGCCCTGTCGCTGGTGACCGGAGGAGTAGCGCTCGCTCCCGCCTATTGCGTCTTAGAAAGTGAGAAACTTTACCTCAGGCGGGCGAGCTCGCTCCCGCCTATTGCGTCTTAGAAAGTGAGAAGCTTTACCTCAGGCGGGGGAACTCGGAGCAGGCGAGTGAGGAGGCCCAGGCGAGTGAGGAGGCCCAGGCTCTAGCTCCAGTCAAGGTGAGGAGGCTGAATAAAGAATGAGGGAAGCACCCACCGCAGAGGCTCGCCTCTGCCGCTGCCCCAAGCCCCGCCCCTGTTCTCAGGCCTAGGGGACCCTGGGCAAAGCAGTCAGGCTGAGCGACATTTCCAGCCAGAGGGTCTCAGCAAGGTGTGGGCCTCAGAATAGGCGGGCAGGCCCATTTCAGCAGAGGAGAAGAAGACCCTGACAGGAGTCAAGGTGAGGTGACGTAGGCTGAAAGTCCCACCAAGGACCTGTTTGCAGCTCCCTGAGGAGCCAAGCATGCCGGTCGGGTGGATGTGAGCCTTCCTTCTCTAGTCGATGGATCGGGAAGCTGAGGGCCTCGACCTGAGAGGAAGGGTACCACGCCCCGAAGGGAATCAAGGTCGGAACTCTGAGTGTTCTAAGCTGCCGGCCCACCCCCATCAGTGAGGTGGCACGGAACTTGCCGCTGCCCTCAACCCTGGGAGGCCTGGGCGAGGCTGTCAGGCTGCTTCTGCAAGCAGGGTCACAGAGGTGTGAGGGCCTTGGTCTGAGGGGAGGGGCTTCAAGTTAGGAAGCATGCCAAGTGCCCACAGGAGTCAGGCCTCCGCGAGGACCTAGGGAATCGCTGTTCTGCTGGCCAACTGATGCCTGCAGTTTCCGGGACATGATGACTGACACTCATTTTCTCCTTTGGTGTCCTGGGCGGAGGGGTGGGGTGGGGGGATGGGGGTTGCTGGGCAGAGGAATTGCGAGGTTTCATTTAACAGGGACGGTTTACCCTCGGCAGTAGCAGGATATCCGGGTCTTTCCAGGAGTGAAGGGGCTCCGTGGACCATATCTGAGGGAACACCCACAACAGCGGCACAAGAGAACCCCTATTCTTAGCCTTGGAGAACATGGGCAAGTGGGGTGACCCTCATCCTCCTGGGGGGGGGTGTCTCTCAGGAAATACTAGCAGCAGAGAGGAGACCCAGGCTATGCCAAAAGTTAACAGAAAGACTGAGGGACCACTCACCCCTGAAAAAGATTACAAGAATTCTGAGCCCTCTCCCCCTTTTGCATTCAGAATCGGAAGGATCAGGCAGGCCTGCCAGGCAGACTGACACTCACACTCACTTATTTACATCTAATGTAAGTAAAAAGAGGTCTTTAGTGTGAGAGTGCAGCCACCAGTCATCATAAGGGAGGTATACCAGGCACTACCTGGAGACCAGGTGAGTACCCTGCATAAGAAGCGGAGACCCAAGCAGCCTATGAAGGAGAGGCTCTGCATAACTCTCAGTTGTGTGCCCACTGTCAGGCATAGGACCTAAGGAACCTTTCACTGTCTCCTTTGGGGTCTCAGGAAGGTGCTAGCTTTGGTTTAAGGTGTCAACTTCACAGCAGCAGAATAGAGGGGGCCCAGGACCTGCCAATAGTTGACATGATGATTCTGATCGTGAACTGAGAAAACCCCTACACCCTAGAACAGAGGTTCCCCACTGGCAGCACCCCTTGCTGTCACCCAGAACACCCTACACAGCGCTGCCAAGCTGTAGTCTAAGGTTCCCTCCAACTGCCTCCACAGATTTCTCAAGGAAGAGTGCGATCAGAACGGGAGCCCTGTGGGTTGCTAGAACACTGCCTTAAAGGAAACCTGCAGAGGCGGCCTTGGTTAAAACCAAGGTCGAATCAATCTTGCCCCAAGGTAGAATCACTCAAACCATCTCATTCTCCTTCACTCAGGTGTGTACGTCTCCTGATTTCCTGTCCGGACTCCTGCCTGCTACCCCTGATCATAGTGTCATCATGCCTCGTGGTCACAAAAGTAAGAAACGCCGCCAGGCCCGAAGTGTGCCTCAGAGTTGTGGCAATGTTCAGGCCACTGAAGCAGCAGAAGAGGAGTCCACTCCCTTCTCCTCTCATCAATTTGAAACTATTAGCCAGGTTCTGCTTGCTGCTGGGTCATGTAGCACTTCCCAGGGGCCTGAAAGCACACCAACCACCACCACTACTTCTGTTGGCATTTCTTGCCCTGGATCTGATGAAGCTTCCAACAGCCAAGATGAGGATGGGGCAGGCTCCTTTGAGGCCCCAGTCTTCCCTGAGTTCTCAGAGGTGGATGATTTCACCAACAGAGCTGTGTGTTTGGAGCTATTCCTTCTGTCCAAGTATAAAATGAAACAGCGCATTTTGAAGGAAGACATGCTGCGTGTTGTCGGGGAAGATTACCAAGACCAGTTTGCTGAGATGCTGAAGAGGGCCTCTGAGCACATTGAAACCTTCTTTGCATTAGAAATGAATGAAGTCGACTCAACCAGTCACTCATATGCCCTTGTCAGCAAACTGAAACTGCCAAATAATGGGAGAGTTCGTGCTGGAAGAGGATTACCCAAGACCGGTCTCCTGATGCATATCCTGGGTTTGATCTTCATGAATGGCAACAGTGTCTCTGAGGAAGAGATCTGGAGAGATCTGCGTCTGATGAAAGTGTATCCTGGGAGGAAGCACTTCTTCTTTGGGGAGCCCAGAAAGCTCATCACCAAAGATTTTGTAAGGCTAAAGTACCTGGAATACCACCAGGTGCCCGACAGTGATCCTCCTCGTTACAAGTTCCTCTGGGGTCCAAAAGCCCATCTTGAAACCAGCAAGATGAAAGTGCTAGAGTTTTGGGCGAAGGTCAATGATACCCACCCCAGTGCCTTCCCATGCTGTTATGAAGAGGCTTTGCGAGATGAGGAAGAGAGAGTCCAGGCCAGAGATGCAGCCAGGGCTGCTACTACTGCTAAGGTCAGAGCACTTTTCAGGGCCATGGCCAGCAATACCTTTCCACCCCTAGAGAATTCTGAGGCTTTCTGTCCTCCAGACCACAATATATAACATCGCAATAGGGATATTTGCTTGGACAATAAAATGATACCAAAGTCTAATTGTTGGGATGATGGAATAGGAAAAAAAAAAAAAAAAAAAAAAAAAAAAAAAAAAAAAAAAAAGCATGATCTTAGTTTTTCTTGTTTCTTTTAATCTCCATTTTGTAAAATTAACTGTGTTATACTTTGATGTTCTTTGTTTATTCTAGAAGCAAAATAAATTAAATCTTAATAAATTAGATCTTGTGTTTGCTGACTCTTAACCACCACACAGTGAGTATCTGCTACTGGGAATTCTCAGGGTTAATACTGGGGATGCTAAAAGAAATTCAGCCTCTACTGATATAATTTTATCACCTGCAAGTTGCACTCATATGAGTAAGACTTTGAAGCACCCATTAGGACCTAGAGGTAAAGTAAAAAGAATGGGTGAGGAAGAGGGTGTTCCTTATGAGAGAAGTTAAGCAGAAATTTCCTGAGCAAGGCCATTTGGGACTTTAGTCAACTACATGTCCTTAGTGGGATGTAATTGTCATGTACACTATGTGGTGGGCCAGTAGTTTGTGGAAATGGTGAGTAAAGGCCAGTATAGCCGATAGTATGCTTGAGAGTTGTGAAACAAAGAATGTGTTAGTCTGCTGGGGCTGCTCTAAGAAAATACCACAGACTGGGTAGCTCAAACAAAATTTTTCACAGTCTGAATCCTGAGAAATCTACCATCAGTGTGCCAGTGATTTCAGTTTCTGGTGAGAGCTCTCTTCCTTGCTTACAGATGGTCTCCTTCTCCCTGTGCCCTGACATGGTGGAGAGAGGGATCTCATATCTCTTATGCTTCTTAGAAGAACACTAATCACATCATGGCCACCCCATCCACATGACATCAACTAACCCTAACTACCTCCCAAAGACTCCATTTCCAAATACCATCACACTGGGGTTAGGGCTTCAACACATGAATTGGGGTGTTGGTGGGAGTGGGACACCAACATTCAGCGTATAATGGAAAATGGCTGCTAAAAGTTACTTTGGCACTGTGAGTAAACCAGAGAGAAATCTCCACTTGGGGCTAGAAAGGAAGTTACCCTTTGTTCTTGTCACAGTGCAGGTGAACACAATGTACTGACTAGGTGTTCTATGCTCATCATTTCCAGGGCGTTCCTGAGAAATAGAGATGATATTCCCTTGACATTAGATACCAAGAAGCCACTGTGGTGACAGTCTTTACCCTGAGTTGGAAGAACTACAGTGTTGTCCCTTAAAAGGGCATTTCAATCAGGCTATCTTGAGTGAATTTGGCAAACCCTAAGTGAGGGATAGCTTTTGTCTAGGGTGTGATGAATGCAAACAGAGTTGGTTTAGATGGAAGTGCAACTGGGAGGGAAGGAGGGCAACTGGGAGGAATGGAAAGACTTGTACCTTGACACCAATTCTAGAAGCTTGAGGTGCAACCAGCTGGAGAAGGCAAGTCTTCTCCTGAATTAAATGACAAGTGTTCTAGTGTGGAAATTTTACTTGGTTTTATTAGCTCGGGACAATTTTTAGTTTATTCAGTGTTCTTTGTTTGAGAATATTACATATTCTATGACATCTCCTGGAGTCATAAAAATTCCAAGTGATGTGGGTGGTATCATCTGGGATCAAAATAATAGCATTAAGTGACATTTAAAAAATATTGGGCTATATTTGCTGGACTCTTGTATTGTGGTTTATATATTTGTTGTTCAAGCTCAACACCTGGGGATATATATAGAACAAATTCTACTTGACATAACTGGATTCAATACTTACATGAAGGACTGTATGTAACTAATATTGGCAGCAACAGATAACATTGATCACTGTCAGTATTAAAAATGCTATGTTTATATGTTTGTTGTCCAAGCTCATATAAAGTAATTGTGCTATTTAAAAATACATAATTTTTCATTGCTGCCATTAATTCTAAGTAGTGACTGACAATGTACTTTTTTTTTAACTTAATTGATTTTTATGCAAGCAATGCAAAATAAATAAAATTTTCCTTCATAGGCTATTATTTAACACACAATTTATTTTTTTACATCAGATATGACAATTTAATATCTATAAAATATTAAGGGTACACACAAAGTTATGAGAAAAATATCAAGACTACAAAAGACACGCAGACAATTGACAAAGGCTGAAATTCAAAAGAGAAAACACAGTTGGAAAATAGTATGATAAATTGTACTATCTAGTAAAATAGAGCCATATTAAATAGCAAATTCAAAATATTTGATAACACTGCTGATAAAGTTGGGGTAGAATTGATATATATATTTAATTGATACAACTTGATTTAAAAGTAACCGGGTTGACAGTATGTATTCTCTACATCTCAAAAATATGACTTTTCTAGGAATTTAATTATTAAAAAATATTTGTAAATGGACAATAAATATCATTTTTTTGGTCCAGTTGAGAGAGTGGGTTATAGCTTCATGTGAAGTCTATATTAGTGCGTGTAAAGATGCTACAGAGCAAATGGTATGATTAAACAGAGACTATATCAAAAGAAGGTGGTCATAGTGGTGAATAAATATGGTGGTTTATAATTGTCATTTTAGCATCTTTATAGTTGTGTATCTTTGGGCAAATACATTTTTCTGAAAATAGGGACAATGGTTGACTCTATTATTACGGGAACCAGGGTTATGATCAGAGAGAGACAGGCAGAGAATCCCAGAGTCTGAGGCCTCTTATCTTTTGTTAAATTGTCCCTGCAGTCACCTGAGATTAAATCTTCAGGTTGGGCCTCCCACCTGTGAAGATAGATGGTTGTGTTGTAACATCCTCTTCTTGACTCTTCTATGGGCCTATATTAGAATTCCTAAGGGATCAATCTTTCCATTAACTGACAAGAGATTCAAGAGTCTGTTGCTGGATTTTAAAGCCCTTGGTGGGTATTTTAACAAGATTTCCAGATAGTTAGTAGAACAAAAACTTATTCTCTGAATTACCAACAGTTTAGACCACAAGTGAAAGCTAATTAAAGATTATTTTTCCCTCATGTAGCTTTCTATAGGTGAGTCTGTTTGCTTAGAAACACTTGAATAATCGCTTTGGGTCTGAAGAAGCTTCTTATATGGAATCTATCATATATTTTTAATTCCAAAAATTTGTAAAAGCTTTTTTCTTTGACAATTGGGAGTGATATCTCTTTATAGCGAATTATGAAATATTCTCTGTATTCTTTGCCTTCATCTCGGGTTAGACTACTCATGATCTCCTTTGTTGTTAATAATTTGGAAGGCGAGTGTCCCATTATGACTAGCTAAAATATAATTTGGAAAAGAGCCCTCACCTAAACAACTTCTGCTACATGACTATCTCATTTATTTACTAGTGGAGTGACAGAGACTTCTAGAGTGATTAACTAGAAACCTTAGGTAATCACAGTGACCAACTTTAATGGGGTTCAGCATAGGTATAGTTCTAGAAGATATCTATACTCTAAGTTTTATATATTTTCTAAATTTCTATTGCCCTTTTTTCTGAAACAAATGATAGAAAATTACATTGTAACTATAAGCTGCTTCCTCCTCTCCCTAAAACATTCTTGGTGCCTTTCCTCCAATAAAAATTTGACAGGTGTTACCCTTTAAGAAGGTGATACCAATTTAACATACCATCAACTGATGTTGTATTAGTTAGGTGAACCATTTATCCCTCCTTTTTGTCAATTCTTCCATGGGATAACTAATTTTATTTTAATTAATATTTATATTTATACTTTTTTTTAATACTAAAAACGTAGCACTTTACCCTTGGTTGCATATTTTTTCTCAACAGACTGTTCATTTTGTTTATAGTATTTTTTCTGGTACAAACTTTTTAATTTTTATATTTATATTGGTAATCATATTTACCAATCTTTTAAATTTATGTTTTCAATCTTTTTATTTTTGTGGTACTATGATTTGATAGAAAAACAAATCTGTACTCAAAGATTTTTATGAGCTTATGTGAGTGTCAACACAGAATTTCTTAAGATAAAATGTATGTTTCACAAAGTAAATACCATGTAAACAGAATTGGGGTCATGACTTTCTTAATTATTCTTCTCTTCTGTAAATATTGTTATCTTCCTGGTTGTTAGCTACATCTCACATACTTATTTTCTGGTCTCAACGTCCTTCAATCTTAAAGTTTTCATTCGTAAATTTCCCTCCTAACAAAGTCATGAGTTAATTTCGCTCACATTGATATACTCTCATATTATTTGGTGCCTCGTGAATTTTCCCCTATGGCATAATCTGTTGCATAATATTTTCCCTTTTTTAAAGAATCATATGGAATCTTCTCCAGTGAGCATTTTTATTTCTTTGTCTTTTTCAACCATGGCCCTCTTTCCATGACTCATTAATTCCAAAGTTTTATCAGAAGCTTTGATCCAAAGGCGATTCTTGAGATTTTCTGTTATAGAAGACATATACATATTACTTTGCAATGTAATACTCATAGTACCTTTACTTTTCCTTTGTACAAATGTGTCTATATTCTCCACAAAAGGTAAAAGATAATGAATAAACACCAGTATTTACCCTAATACCGTTTTATATTTCAACCAGCATTTCATTCCTGCAAATAAAAACGCTTCCTTCTTTTTCTATTTTATCATCTTGTTTTTTTATTGTGCCTTTGCAGAAGATCTAAAAGATTCGTTGCCCCATTTTTCCTTTTAAATATTTACACATCACTACTGGATCATAAAGCAGTTGTTAGTATTCTTTATGATTTTAATGAATGTTCTGTCATTTTAGATTTCTGCAGCCCTGTATTATATATTCCTTGCTGAACATAGAAAGTTTCCTATACTTTTAGCTGCTCAATATCCTGTTTTGTGAATTCCTCAGATGGACAGTAGATATTCCACTTCTGTGTCCCTGAACCTCCATCTCTCAACAAGCAAATTTCCTAACTCTTCTGCATTTTATTCTGATTTGAACATCAAAGTATAACAATCCTCACAGAATCTAAAATTACATTTCTCACTTTTATATCTCTGTTGTTTAAATGCTTCTTTTTAATATATTTCTTATTTAAGTATAGTTGGCATACAATCTTATATTAGTTATATTCTTTTCAGGTGTCCAATACAATGATTTCACGTTTTTATACCTTACAAAAATGTTTTATGCCATTTGTTATATCTTTTCTCTTCCTTTTACAATACTGTTGGATTTATTCATTAATATAGTTGTCTCCCAATTGTCCCAGAAACAATTTAAGCATGTTTACATGAAAATGGCTTTACAGTAAGATAATATAACAATTAGAAATGCAAATGAAATTGAAAAATGCAATTACAAATGGCAAGCAGAACTCAACAAGGAGGTAATATTCAAAATGTTAGTCGTGTAGCAAAATTTGACTGGATCTGAAACTTGGTCCTACTCTTCCTAACATCCAGTGCAAGAAGAAGATAAGAATATGATGTTATTTACTTATTAAGGCCCATAAAATGAAAACCAATGCCATGGTCTGGCACAGCTCTTTTTCCTAATACCAAAAGTTAAAGAAAGTGCTAGAACTACTGATCCAGAGCATGCCAGCTATAGCACTGGAGCCCAAGTGCTAGGAGGAGAGCTCCAGAGTTGCGGGAGTGCTGAAGAGCAAGGGAGAGAGCAAGAGGGAGAGTAAGAGAGTTAGGGGCTGGGAGCATGAGAACTAGGAGGTAGGAGCTAAGAGCCAGAGAACTAAAGGGAGAGCCCAACAGAGAGACAGAGCCTGGGAGAGCAGGAGCACACAAGAAGAGAGCTCTGGAGAAGAGAGCACATGAGACCTAGGGGAACATGCGAGACCCAGGGGAGCTGGAGAGACTGAGAGAGCACTCTGCGTCTCTCTTGGCTCTTTAAACATGTGAACAGGAACACTGTAACTGATACAGCCTGTTATCACACCTCAGCCTTATAGTGAATACAGCAAAATGTTTCAGGGGTGTCCCAGATGCACTGTTCTCTGCTGTACTGGTAGCTTCAGTGACTCAGAGAAATTCATGGACTTAGTACTTTTCCAGGCACTTTATCTCCCTGTGTTATATTTCTCCTGCTCTGCTGGGCTTTTGAAGAGACTATCCTTCTCTCCTAACATCTCTTTTGCTTCACTTTTCTCTCCCTATATCCTCCTGTGTTGGCCTCATTCTTCCCCCATTAGGGAGAGCTCTTTCTGATGTCTCTTCTGATAGCTGAGTCTCCTTCCCACCCTACGGTTTTACAAATGTTTTCAGCATCTGACAAGATCTAGGCTAGGTTCTTAATTTTCCTTTTTGTGCAGTGGGGAATTTGCATCCCACACAAAGCTCATGTGGCTTTGAAAAATGAAGACATAAAACTTAATTTTCACTATTGTAAGCATTGTGATTTTAATATGTGAAAATTAAAAGAGAACATTTATACTAGCCATGTCCATAGTCTTTACATGATCTGTAATCAAATGTAAGTTACCTTTCACTGTTTGAGATTTTACTCTTAAAAGTATAGATGTCCTACCTTACTAAGATTATTGCATCCATTGCTGCTAATTGCCAAGAGTACCACAGCTGGATCTTGGGAGAGTGACACATATTTGCATGAAATAGGGACATGAGACAATGGGTGTCCAGGGGCAACTGTGGCAGACAGAATTGTATTGGGCCTACATGATCTTTACCTCCTGGTGATTATGTCTTTGTGTATTCCCATCCTCAACTGTAGGTAGGGCCTATGGCTTCCTTCTAACAAATAGATTATATTAAAGGTGCTGGATGTCACTCCCCTGAATACACACATTGTATACGACACCATTTTGCTCTCAGGAGTGATCTTACTACCCTGCTTGTCTTGAAGGTGTAATCTGCCGTGTTTTCAATGACTCATAGAGAGGGTAATGTGGCAAGAAATTGCTGGTTGTGTTTGGGTTTGGAGATTAGTCTCTAAGCACAACCAGGAAATGAAAGCAACAACTCTAAATCCTACAGACAGAAGGAAATGGTTTCTGTGAAACAAACTCGGTGAGCTGGAAAGTGAATTTTTCTTGGTCACGTGCAGTTTCCAGTTCAGCATGTAAAGAGCTTAAACAGTCACTCCCATTCTCCTAACAAAACATAAGCTGAACTGAAAACTGACACCTTTTCCTAGACCCAAAAGAGAATTCACGTTACTAGGCTAAATACTGCCCCTCAACATGGAAAGATAGAGTGGTGGATACTGAAGGGAACCAAAGTTTCGACATCCTGAAACTGCCTTTCTTGGGGATATTGATTTTACGCTATTCATTAAGAAACAAGACTCAGAAGGAACTTTGAGCCTCACCCTCTCTCTTGCCTAAGACATTCAAGAAAGAGGGGCACGCCTGCTTTGGGAAGGGAGCCTTGGCTCTATCGCCTTAAGAATCTTCACTCTAGCATTAGTTAGAAAGACTCCATGGCTGATAGTGAGATCATTCTGTGTCCCATTGATTCTGAGTTGCCTAAAAAGAATATTCCTTCCATGAATTCCCTTTGTCAACTATCAGAATAATACACATTCCAATTTCTGAAATCTAAGACCCTGTCTTCTACCCATTTTCTCTTTTGTCCAAAATGTCTCATACACCCAATATTGCCTCACTGTCTTTGGAGTTTTTATGCTTAAGTGAATTCCCCATACATATATATTAAACTTTGATTTCCTCCTGTTAATCTGTCTATTTATTTGATGATTAGCACTGCTATAAGCACTTAGAAGGTGGGAGCAAATGTATTAATAATTTTTTTAGTCCCCACAGACCAGAGAATCACTACTCACTAGAGCAGGAGTCCAAGAGTAGAAACCACTGTCAGAGTCAGTACCAAGATAGGAATTCTTGGTACTGGCTCCAATTTGTATCTGACAAATTGCTGGAGGCTCAGTGTAGACTAGCTTGAGAGTTAAAAACTCCAGGTGGGTCTAGTTTGATAGGGACTCTGAAACTTATATGAGTTCTACTTGTAGGAGCCCTATGAAGTCCTCACAGAGAAGAATAAAGATCCAATAAAAATGCCCTAGTGTTTCCAACAGGGGGAAGGAAAAAGTAGCCATTTTGAAAAATGCCCAAAGCAATTCATTCTTCACAACAAGGCCTGTCTAAAGAGAAACTATTTACCAGAACCTAACTGACTAGGGTTTTACTAGTCTAAACAATCTGGGAGAGGGGGAATACTCATCTGTCGCCCCCTCCTGGTTTCCATGAGGTGGGAGGGAAAAACCCAACTACAAGACTGTTCAACTTCCCATTTACCAAAGGGGTGAAAAACCGAAAGGCACTTGTAAAGTAATAGCCAAGGGGCACAGGCTCACTGAAAACTGAGACCAAATCATCCCATTATAGAACACTTCCCCTCACTCAACACCTTACCACCCCTTCAGCCAGATTATGACTGAAAGAGCTGCATACCTCAAACCTTATTTAAGTAGAACAGAGGTGATAAAAAATGAGGACACCACAGGAAATTTCCCACAGCTACATCAAACAGTAAACACAGCCTGAGTCCTGGCCAGAAAAAACAATACACCTCACACTAAAGGCCTACAAGAAAAAAATTACAAGGCATAAGAAAAGATAGGAAACACAGTTTGCAGAGACAGATGAAGCATCAGATCCAGAATCAGACATTTTAAAATTATCATACAAGCAATTTATTATAACTATGGATAATGTGCTTAGGGATATAATGAAAATAGTAAACAACATGCAAAATAGGTAGGTAATGTAAGTAGAGAGTTGTAAACTCCAAGAAAGAATCGAAAAGCAATGCTAGAAATACAAAAACCGTAAGAGAAAAGAAGAATCTTTGATGGGCTCATCAATAGACTGAACATGGATTAGGAAAACATCAGTAAACTTGAAACAAATGTCAATAGAAACTTTTAAAGAAATGCAAAGGAATAAAGACAGAAGAGAAGAGCCAGGAACTCTGGGATAATGATGAAAGATGTAACATTTGTGTGAAAGAAATACTAGAAAAAGGAGAAAGAAACAAAAAAACCCAGCAGAAATATATGAAATAGTAATGACTAAGAATTTTCCAAAATTAATGACAAACACTAAACCATAGATCTAAAACGTTCAGAGACTTCCAAGAGTTATCTTTGTAATTAGCTAGCTAATATTAAAATTGGAAGAGATCAAACGGAAGGCCAGACATTATAAGCATGTTCATCTGAGCAGCTTCACCAGGGAGCTGCACCTTTCACACTCCCCAGGGAACCACAGGTCCATTCCCTGAAAATCAATGGGGAAAGAAACCAAAGAAAGAGGAAGATGGGAGTGTGTGCAGTAAAGTCATGGAGACATAGGGAAGGTGCTTGCCTGTCCAGCTAGCCTGGAAAACCATGGACTGCCGGGGGTGGGGGTTGGGGGGGGGCAATGTCACTGCAAGTGCTTGAAATCCTGAAGATTTCATTGGTTAATCTCCTAGATATAACCCTGAGACAAAGAGTTCTGGCCCTTTTGTTCCTCTTGCTTTGCTCCTGCTTCCTTGCACTGGCTTGCACCGAGTCTCACAGTTACCTGATACGTGGCCTAAGCAGCCCCATGGCCCATGGCCATGTGGACCCTACACCCAGCGGACTGCGTCTGCGAACATAAGCTAAACTAGCCAGATGCTGGACTGGAGACTGGACTGTGCTTTGATATGGAGTGGAAACTGGGCAGTGACTTTGATCTTAGCCATGCTTAAGACAGGGCTAGACTTTTTCTATGGTGGGAGGGAGGAGAATGGGACTTTGGAAAACCAGAAGTTTACTTCCACACAAATACATATCACTCATTCTCTTGTGTGAGTCTCAGAGAATTGCTTTTCTCGTGATATCGTAAGAATCCCACTTCCACCAGCAATAAGTAGTGACACAGAGGGCACCCCACCAAGAACACAAGCAGTATAAATACCAAAAAATCTATAAATATTCTACCCAAACTGTAGAAAAGCAAACAAGAAGAGAAGTCATTCTTTTATTTTTTTTAGCTGTTCATCTTTATTGTTGTCACAGCAGAAACACATTAATATTAAATAACTAGTTTGTGGAACAATAGCAAAAAAGTATTTTGGGCTGTGTCACTGAGACTCATCTTGCATATATAGAAATTTTTTTTTTTTTTTTTTTTTTTTTTTTTTACCTTGGAAAGGAAAAAACACCAGCCACAACTCATCTTTCTAAACAAAACAGAACAGACTGTTAGGTGTAGGGAAACAGTGAAGACATATATTTGCCTAATTCACAAAATCTTTTCTGATTTATAAATTTTTGTACTTTTACTTGTCAAAAGAGCCAGTGAAGAAGGTGCCTTATCTATGAAGAAACAAGGATAAATATTACACTGGCCTTTTCTTCACAAAACAAGCACGTAAGAAGAGATTAGACTTTAAGCTTTAAAGTGTTGAAAAAAACAATACCACCAAAAACCTAAAATTCTATATCCAGTGAAATTAACTTTAAAGTGAAGGAGAGTAAAAGACTATCTCAGGCAAACAAAAACTGAGATAATTTGTCAACAGAAATGCCTTTCAAGAAAGGGTAGAAGAAGTTCTTCAGAGAGAAGGAAAATGATAAAAGTCAGAAACTCAGATCTACATAAAAACAGGAAGAGTGTTAGAGAAGGAATAAATTAAGATAAAGTAAAATACTTTGTTTTCTTACTTGATCTAACAGATACCAAATAGTTCAGAATAATAGCTGCAGCAAAGTATTCAGTGATGATACCTTATGAATAAGTGAAATGAAGGACAGCAATATTATAAGCAACAGAAGGGAGGAATTGGCACAGCCTGCAAATTGGTAATGCATTATTTGAAAGTGGACTTGGATTAGTTGTAAATGTATACTGTAAGAAAAGGGACCAAAGTTTTCTCACTCTGAAGCTGCCTTTGTGGCAGATTGATTTTAAGCTGTTTATTAAGAAACACAACTCAAAAAGAAACTTTGACTCTCTCCCCTTTCCTTTCCAAGAGACTCAGATAGAGAAACCTGCTTTGGGAAGGAGATCTTTGTTCCACCTTAGCCTAATTTTAATTGTGTATGGTAAACAAGAAGACTTTAGGCAGGTGCTTGTTAGCTACATACCCTGTGTCCCTTTGTTACTGAGTTGCCTAGCAGGAATTTTCCTGCATTGTGTGTTCCCCTCTTTCCTAACTACCTGTAAATTGCTCATACATACTGTTGAAGTCTAATACCCCTTTTCCCCCTTTGTCCAAAATATACCCAATGTTGCCTCAAGGTCTTGGGGATGTTCATGCTTTAAGAATTCCCATGTGAATGTGTTCAAAGTTTAATATTCTCTTGTTAATATATCTGTCTTAATTTGATGATTAGCCCACCCAGAACAACTTAGAAAGTGGGAGGAAATATCTTAATCTTTTTTTAAGCTCAGACATAAACGTATACTGCAAACTTCATGGCAGTCTCTATAAAGGTAAAGAAATTAATATAATTGATATGGTAAAGTGGAGAGAAGATGGAATCATGTCAATTGCTCAATTAAAACCAGAGGCTTGGCCTGTGTGGTTCAGTTGGTTGGAGCATTGTCCAGTGTACTAGAAGGTTTTGGGTTCAATTCTTATTCAAGGCACATACATAGGCTGAGGGTTTGATCCTAGGTCAGGGCATGTAAGGGAGGTAACAAATTCATATGTCTTTCTCACATCGATCTTTCTCTTTCCCCCCGCCCCTGTCCTATCTTCCCTCTCTAAAATCAAAATTTAAAAATTAAAGAAAAAAATAAAAACCAGGGAGGGTAACATAAAGGTGGGATGCAAAATAGTAATAAAGGAAAATGGGAACAGACAAAAAACAGTAACAAATATGGTACATAATAACCTAAGTATAGTCATGATTAGTTTAAAAATCAGTGGTCTAAATATACCCATTAAAAGACAAAACTTCTCACAGGAGATAAAAACAAACAAGACCATATTATATGTTGTCTTCGAGAAACACACCCTAAATATGAACATACAGATAGATAAAGTAAAGGGGTGGAAAATATATAAAATTCTGATACAAATGGAAAATAATCTGGAGTAGCTCTATTTATTTCACACAAGGACGAATTCAGATGCAGGAAAATTATCAGTGTTAAACAGAGGCATTATATAATCATAAAGGAGTCAAGTGTCCAAGAAGATATAACAATCTTTAATGCATATGCACCAAAACACACACACACACACACACACACACACACACACACACACACACACACACAGAGTGTCAAAATACCTGCGAAAACACTGATGGGACAAGCTCACTATTATAAATTGATACTTCCCCACAACTCTTAGTAATTCACAGATCCAGCAGTCAGAAAACCAGGAGGAAAACAAGTGACTTGAACAGCATCATCAGTATAACTGGATTAAATGACATTTTTAGAAAACACAATGGCAAAAAATGCATTTTTTTCAAGCTCACATGAAAATACCTCAAGATGGACAACATACTGTGCCATAAAATACACATCACCCAATTTAAACAATAGAAATCATACAAGGTATGCTGTAAGACCATAATGGAATTAAATTAGAAACCACTAACAGAAAAATAGCAGAAAAATCTCAACATATTTGTAAATTAAACAACATATTTCTAAATAACACATGACTCAAAGAACTCAGAAGGGAAATGTAAAAAAATATTCTGAATCTAATGAAATAAAAACACACTTATCAAAATTTGTTGGGTGGAGCTGAAGCAATATTTGAAGGGACATTTATAGTATTGAATGCATATAGTAGAAAAGGAGAAAGATCTAATATAACAATTTGAACAGCTACCATAAGAAACTAGAGAAAGAACACTAAATTAAATCCTAAAGAAGCAGAAGAAAAAATAATAAATATTAGACTGCCCTGGCCGGATTGGCTCAGCAGTTAAAGCATTGGCCCAAGGAGTAATGAGTCACGGGTTCGATTCTGGTCAAGGGCACGTACCTCAGTTGCAGTTAGTCCCCGGCTCTGGTCAGGTCTTGTGGAAGGCAACCAATCGATGTGTCCCTCACACATCGATGTTTCTCTTTCCCTCTCTCTCTCTCTCCCTCCCTCCCACTCTGTCTGATGATAAATGGAAAAGTAGTCCGGCCAGTGTGACTCAGTGGTTGAGTGTGGACCCATGCACTAAGATGTTGCCGGTTCAATTCCTGGTCAGGGCACATGCCCAGGTTGTGGGCCCGGTCCTCAGTGGGGGCATGCAGGAGGTGGCCAATCAATGTTCTCTCTCATCGATGTTTCTATCTCTCTCTCCTTCTCACTTCCTCTCTCTCTCAAATCAATAAAGGGAAAAAAAAATTTAAAAAAAGAAAAGTATCCTCGAGTGAGGATAAAAAAAATAGAAAAGACAAAAATGGGAAAAATAATAATAAATATTAGAGAAGAAATCATTAGCAATGAAAATATGAATAGAGGAAATCAGTAAAAGTAAAAGCCAATTCTTTGAAAGGATCAATAAAATTAATAAACTTCAGGCCCAGTTCACTTAGAAAAGAGAGAAGACAGAAATTACTAATATCAAAAATAAATGGAGGCCATAGCTAATGATTCCACAGACACTAAAATGATAACAAAGAAAATTTTTTCTTCTTTATTGAGATGAGAGAGAGAGAAAGGGAGAGGGAGAGAGAGAAACATCGATGAGAGAGAACATTGATAGGCTGCCTCCAGCATGCCCCCCACTGGGGATTTGGCACACAACCTGGGCATGTGCCCTGACCGGGAATCAAACCAGCAACCTCTTGGTGCATGGGTCAATGTTCAACCACTGAGCCACACGAGCCGGGCGATAACAAAGAAATCTTATTAACACTCCTATGCCCACAATTTTGATAAACTACGTGAAATAGACCAGTTTGTTTAATATACATCATCTACCAAAATTTATGGAAGAAAAAATAGATATCTGAATAGATCTACCTCAATTAAAGAAATTGATCAATAATTGATAAATCTTCCTAAAACAGAAAACAATATTATCAGATGGGCACAGTGGTGAATTTGATCAAATATTTAAGAAGAAATTATACCAATTTTCTACAGATACGCACATGAAAAGATGCTTAACATCATATATCATTAGAAAATTGCAAATTAAAACAAAAAAATATCAGTGCACACTTATTGAAAAGGCTAAAATCGAAAACACTGACAAGACCAAATGCCAGAGAAGAGGCTGATCTACAAGAACTTTCATGCACTGCTGGTAAGAATGCAGAAAGCTACAGCCACGTGGGAAGACAGTTTAGTGAAATCTTGAAAAGTAAACATACTCTTACCATAACAATGTATCGACTGCACTCTTTCGTGTTTACCCAAGGGAGATAAAAAGTTATGTCCATAAAAAAGCCGGCACACAAATGCTTTGGCAGCTTTTTTCATAATTGCCGAAACTAGGAAACAAACAACATGTCCTTCAGTAGATAAAAGGATCAATAAACTGTGGTACTGTGTACAATGGGATTTGGTGCAACAATCAATAAAAATAAATAAAATGAGCTATCAAAAATAAAAATAATGAGCTATCAAACCATGACAAGACATGGGGGACCCCTAATGCATATTACTAAGTGAAAGTAGCCCATCTGAAAATGCTATATACTATATAATTTCAACTATATGACATTCTTAAAAGACTAAATTATGGAGACAGTATAAAAGACCAGGAGTTCAGAGGCATGGAGGGAGGGATGAATAAGTAAAGGACAAGAGAGTTTTAGTGCAGTGAAATTACTTTGTATGACGGAGACATGTCAACACACATTGGCAAACCCACAATGTACAACACAAAGAGTAAACCCTAATGTAAACCTGTGTACTTTAGTTAAAAATAATGCAACAATAGTGGCTGTTTCATTGTGACAAATATACTACAGTAATGCCAAGAGCAGATGTTAACCAAAGGAGAAAATATGTGGGTGAGGAGGTGAGAAGATATAAGGAAACTCTCTATACTTTCTGCCCTATTTTTCTGTAAACTTGAAACGGATTGAAAAATAAGGTCCATGAAAAAAACTCCTCACGGTGTTTTATATTCAGAGTAGTTTCTTTTTTTCTGGATAACCTGAATTTTATTGTAGGCAAATTATTTTAAAGAAATTTTTCATGTCACACCCTTTTCTCATTTATGAAAAATCAACTCTTACTAGCAATAAAAATTGTTCAAAATTCTTCAATCATTAATAAGTAAAATATAACAAAGAGAAACAGCCCAAGGACCTGAAACTTTCTTCAAATAACTGTTCCTATCGAAGTGTTGGAATGCACAAACACACACACATTCAAAAAATTATAAGGGCATGAACAGAGTTATATTGGACTTGTAAAAATGTGAGCACTACACATAAGGTCTCTAGCACTATTGTTGGAAACAGCCCAAGTGGTACTTACAGGGATATTAATTGCATTAAATAGATTTATTAGAAAAACTGTTTAAAACATCAAAACCATTCAAAATGCTAGAGAAAGAATAGCATATTAAACACAAAGAAGTAGAAGACAGGAAATAATAAGGTAAATGCAAAACAATGAGTTAGAAGACAGTAGAGCCAACAACTAGGGAAAGCTAGATCTTTGAAAGGATTTATATAAAAAGTTATAACTATTACAAACATGCATGAAATAAGAAGAAATAAATGATCCTAGGAAAATGAAACTAAAATAGTTAGGTGCAGAAGGGAATTAGCAATTATAAGAGAACACTTTAAAGAAGTATTAGCAATATCTCAAGACAACGAAAGGCAGACAAGGACAAAGGTCTACCTAAAGGAGAATTTCAGGTAATAAACTCAAAGGAATTTTAGAATTATAGGATTAACATGCTGCAGCAACTTTTGGAGTGATGGATAAAGATGACCACCAACATCACCACAAAGGAGAAAAGAGACATCATGTATCTCCTAATGGAAGTGTATATTGTTACCTCTCGAATGTGCT
This sequence comes from Tadarida brasiliensis, assembly GCA_030848825.1. Taxonomy (NCBI): domain Eukaryota; kingdom Metazoa; phylum Chordata; class Mammalia; order Chiroptera; family Molossidae; genus Tadarida; species Tadarida brasiliensis. The sequence continues at coordinate 116,196,408 of CM061280.1, read as the reverse complement.
TGCCAATAACCAAACAAATACCTAACCTTAACATGAACAACATTCTTCCTATAAAAATGGGGGATTGTTGATGAAGCATGTCGGTTAACTGGGTTCATAGTTCCATTCTCTCTACTGGTGTATATGTTTGAGAATATCTACAATAAGAGGATTTTATTTAAATATCATGCATTTTATATGAAAATTCAAGTCAAATGGACCATTTTAGGCAAGATATAAATGATTAAACAGGTCCACAGAGAATCAGAAATCTCCAATCAACATGTTACAAACAGAAACTACACTCTAAGCCAAGGGTACATTGAAGTACTGCAAGTCCATCCAGGTTTGGGTACTTGTTAACACAAAATGGCACAGGAAAAACGCATTTTCATCCTGTGTAAACTCTTCTAAACCATACAAAAGAATTGGAAGCTATTGAAACATTGTAACAGGCTACCACTCTTCATACAAAGACCAGATGAGGATCCCTCAATAAAACAACACTTAAAGACAACCTCACTAACATGAACACAAACATTGTAAATAAATTCATAGTATTGCCAACACGGCAGTTAGTAGTCATTAGGAAATGCTGTCAACTGGAAATCACTCCATTAGCAAAAATTGGTAAAACAAAAAAACAAAAACAAAACAAACAAAAAACATTTGTCAATGTGTAGGAGTAAGAAGAAGTTTTGACAAAAATTCACACAGGTTCATGATACTATCTTTTAGCAAACTTGCATTAGGAGAGAATTTTCACTTTGCAAACGCTGCAATGAACATAAACATTGTGAAACATGAACATAACTAATAGAGTTCAGAGAAGGACAAAGATATTTGGTATCAAATACACAGTTTACCATTCATAAAAACACCTAGCCAGTACACAGCTATGACACAAGAATACAAATAATAAAGTAAGAAGGAGGTAACAATAGTGCAAAGAAAGAGATAATAATGGTAAAAATATGACCTCCTAATTAAAAAACAGGAATTGGTGAAAAAAATGCACATTAATAGTAACTTTAGAAAACTTATCTATGAAAGATTGCTATAGAAAATCAAGACTCAGGCCAAAGAAAATCACTAACAAATCAGAACATGTGATGCAAAATATACCGTTCACAACAATATAATATACAAAACATACCTAACAGAAAAACAAGCAGAAATGTACAAGTTCTTTGGGGGCAACTGTAAAAACTTACTGATAGGCTTATGAAAAGGAAGTCTCAGGTCAGAATACTGTTTATTGAAGGGAAAGAGAATATTCCAAATATGTCAATTCTCCTGCATATATTTACAGCCTTAATGCCTTACTTGTAACTGCAAAGGTGACAACCAAAATCAGGCTGCTGTTTCTCATAACCTCAAATCAGCCCTGGAAAAATTAAAGAAGGAATAACAAAAATGGTATTGACAATAGCAGCAAAAGAACAAAAATGACAAGCCCCTGGGGGACCCTAAGTCAGTGTTGAACTAGAACTTTGTGTGGGCAGGTAGGGAGATGCTCTTGAGGTTGAGATTTGTGTGTAGCTGGCAATAAAGGCACATTGAGAGCGGTTGGAGGACAGATTTTTTTTTTTTTTAATCTTCACCTGAGGATATTTTTCTATTTATCTTCAGATAGAGTGGGAGGGAAGGAAAGAGAAGAAGAGAGAGGAAGAGAGAGGGAGAGAGAGAGAAACATGGACTTGAGAGGGACACAGTGACTGGTTGCCTCCCACATGACCCCGACCAGGACAGGGGATGAACCGCAACCCAAGTAAGTGCCCCTGACTGGAATCGAACCTGCGACTCTTTGGACCAAGGGCCTACGCTGCAACTGCTGAGCCAAACTGGCCAGGGCATAGGAAAGGTTTTAAAGTCAATCCCTGATTCTTCCAGGGCACCCTTGAAGGAAAACTTGGTAAAGCTTCAATGAAGGAACCTGAGGCAGCACCTCAGAGCCCACATGCCAGGACCACTGGAGTAATGTCAGGACAGGGCCAAAGTTTTCACCTGATGAGGCAGTAGGAGTCCAGAGATTGTCCTAATAACCACCTGAGACTTATTTTCTTGGTGAGCACTGGGTTTTTTTAAATAGTCACCTTAATAAAATGTAGGAAATGAATGACAATAGAATAGCGAGAGCACTTGAGATCTATTCTATTAGCAGATTTCAAGTACATAATACATTATTATTAACCACTGTTACCATGGAGTGCAGTAGGTATCCTGAACTGATTTTTGCAATTTGCTAAATATCGCCCCTTTTCCTTCACACCCCAGCCTCTGGTAACCATCATTCAACTCTATGTTACTATAAATTTGAAAACTTTTTTTAATTCCACATATAAGAGATCATGTGATATTTCCCTCTCTGTGGCTGTCTTATTTAACTTAGCATAACATCAGTCTAGGTTCATTCAAGTTGTTGACAATGGCAGGATTTCTCACAACACACACACAAATGGGAACTATGGGAGGTGATACATTGAATAATTGGATTGTAGTAATCATTTCAAAAAGTATGCATATATCAAAACATCACGTTTCATACCTTATATACATAATCTTTGTCAGAAGTATAAACATGTTGAAAAAGAATAGCAAGTAGCAGAGCAATTGCACACAAGGACAGACATTCATTGGAGAAAATTGGAGCAATGGCACGGATGTCAGCCGAGGAGGCCTCTGGTTGAGCTGTCACGCTAAGGAGGGCCCCACTTTCCCACGGGGTTCTCGAGGAACTTGGTCAGGAAAGGAAGGTTTTGAGTTCGGAAAGGGAGGCATTCCAGGCCTGCTAGAGCTCAGTGCAAGTCGCCTACCCCAGGACACTGGACCCACTGGATTCTCACCCCATGCAGCCATTGTCTGCGAGGCTCCAGGCAGGAGTGGCCACACGAGATGTACCTGCACACAGACCAGGAGTCTGAGGGAGTTGAGGTCATTGGTGTGAGGGGTTGGCCTGGGTCAGCAGAGGGGAGGTAGCCCAGCAAGTGCAAGGAGTCAAGGGAAGTCACTGACAGAGGATTGAGGGGAGCGCCCATTAATGTCAGTCTTGGGAGGCGCCAGGCATGGCTGCTAAGCTCAGGCCCCAGACACCTCCTACTGGGGTTCTGAGGGAAATGAGAGCCTTGGTCTGGGGACAGATGAGTCAGCACAGCAGGGAGAGCAGTCCCAGCACGTGCCAAGGGCCGGTGAAAGGCCCCTGCGTGAGTCCTGTGGGACACTGCCCCTTCCGGGTGGCCCAACACGCATGACCGGAAGTGGCCGGGCCTAACTTCCGCCGAAGCCTGCTGTGGGGGGCGAGGCCTGGTCTGACAGCTGCTGCCCAGGCTGAGCAGAGGGAGGAGTCCCACGTCTTGTCAGTGTCAAGGTGCGAGTTGTCCTGCGTGTGGACTGCGGGGACGCTTCCCCGACCACGCCAATCCCGTCTCCCCCTGAAAAGAGGTGGCCACACAGGCCCTGCCCCACCCCGCCCCTGCTCTCTGCCCTGGAGGCCCCAGCAGGGCTTTTAGACCCAAAGTCCTCTTGCTTCCCCCGCGGGGTCTCAGGGAAGAAAGGCCAGAGCCCGAGGGTGCTGGACTCTGAGAAATCCCAGGCCCTCTAGACGGAAAGAGGAGACCCTCGTGAGGAGCGAGGGCAGCCCACAGCCCAGAACGTGGCCACGCATAGCCCTGGTCCTGACATCGGCCTGGGAGGGTCGGGGCAGGTCTAAAGACCCAGGTGCTCTCTCTCCTTGTCCTCGGGACAGTCGCGGGGGTGGGGGCCTTGGTCTGAGGGGCTGGCAGCAGGCCAGCAGAGGGAGGATGTCCAGCTCAAGGGAAGACACGGGGTGAGGAGCAGGATCACTGCGGGGACCACTGGCCCTATAACGCGGAGGACACCTCAGAATCCCTACCTGCCGCCATTCAAGGAGGCCCAGGCATTTGGCAGGCGGAAGCGCCCCTTCATTCCTGCTCAGCGGTCAGGGAGGGGAAGGCTTCGCCTGAGAAGCCAGATCACAACTCAGCACAGGGAGCGATGTTAGATACACACCCAGGGTGTCCAACAGGGTGGAAGTGAGGCCTTGTATCATTGTTCACAAGGGGGCCTCTCTTTGATGGGTGCCACATTCATTTGGGAGAAGACAGGCGAGTGCAGCTAGACAATGCCAAACCTAAGTCCTCCTCTGGCGCTGGGGTGGGTGCTGACCTTAGTCACAGAGGAGGCCCTGCCTCTAGCAGAGCCAAGCAGGGAAACTGAGCGGGGACTGAGGGATGACCCACCCTGAAGGGGAGATGCAGGGAAAACCAACAGAGGCCCTATGTGGAGACCCCGTGAGTAGTCTGAAGGAAAACTGAGGGCCGTAAAGATCCAGGGCAGAGAAGGCTCCACAGAGATATCAGTTCTGGGTGCCCCCAGCCAGAGGCAGCTTCTCCATTCATACTTGTGGCACGGAGGTTTGAAGTGTCCCCTTCAGAGCAAGAGCAGGGAGTCGGGGCCCAGGTCTTCCCAGTAATTAACTCGATGATCCTGCTTGTGAACTGAGAGCACTCCACAAACCAAGGACCCAGGATACCCCCCCCCTCCCCCCCCCCCCCCCCCCCCCCCCCCCCCCCCCCCGCCGCCAGCCCCTGCAGTCACCCAGGTAACACCCAGGGAGGACTGTAAGGCTCTGGCCTAAGGCACACTCTAACTTCCTCTGCAGGGTTTCAGGGAAGAGTCTGATCAGAACAGGAGCCCTGTGGGTTCCCGGAGCACTGCCCTCAGACCCTGCAGAGATGGCCTTGGATAAGCCAAGGTGCAATGTCCCAGCTAAAGGGGCACAGGCCATCTCATTCTCCCTCTTCCAGGTGCTGGCATCACCTACTGTCCTGCCACACTGGTGCCTGCTGTCCCTGACCAGTGTCATCATGCCTCGGAAGCAGAAGAGTAAGCTCCGTGCCCTTGAGAAACGCCGGCAGGCCCAGAGTGAGACTCAGGGTCTCCAGGATGCTCAGGCCACTGTAGCAGAGGTTGAAGAGTCCCCCTCTCTTCCTTCTGGGGATTCTCCCCCGAGCTCCCCTGCTCCTGACCTGTCCGAGGAGCCTCAGGGAGCCCCAGCCACTAGCTCTCCTGATGCAGGTGTCACATGCCCAACATCTGATGCCAGTGCCAAGAACCAAGGTGAGGAAACACCAAGTGCCTCCCAGGCAGCACGCCCCACTCCACGGGCTCGCAGAGATCCTCTAACCAGGCAGGTGACCAAAGTGGTGCAGTTCCTGCTGGAGAAGCTGAAAATGAAGGAGCCCATCACACAGGCCGCACTGCTGAAGTTTGTCAAACGAAAGTATAAAGAGCACTTCCCTGAGATACTCAGGAGAGCCTCTGAGCGCATGGAGCTGGTCTTTGGTCTTCATCTCAAGGAAGGCCATCCCAACAATCGCACCTATGCTTTTGTCAACAAGCTGGGCCTCCCGGTTGAGGGAGACCTGAGCAGTGATGAGGTCTTGCCCAAGACCGGGTTCCTCATGGTGCTCCTGGGTCTGATCTTCATGAAAGGCAACCGTGCCACTGAGGAGGAGATCTGGGAGTACCTCGGTGTGTTGGGGGTCCATCCTGAGAAAAAGCATCCCATCTTCGGGGAGCCCAGGAAATTCATCACCAAGGATCTGGTTCAGCAAAAGTACCTGGCCCACCGCCAGGTGCCCGACAGTGATCCCCCAAGCTACGTGTTCCTGTGGGGCCCAAGAGCCCACGCTGAGACCAGCAAGATGAAAGTGCTGGAGGTTCTGGCCAAGATCAATAATACGGTCCCCAATGCCTTCCCAAACCTGTATGAGGAGGCTTTGAGAGATGACGAAGATAAAGCATGGTTGAGAGCCGCAGTCATGGCTGGCCCTTTTATCAACGCCAGTGCTCTATCCAGGGCCATGTCCAGCAGCACCTCCCATGTCTAGTGCTGTCTGGGGTAGGCTTTTCTCCTTGAGTTTGAAGAGAGCAGCCAACCTTCTAAATAGTAAAGAGTAGTGGGCTCCAGAGGGAGCAAAACATTCATGCTGTTGTGTTTCTTTTTCTTCTGCAGATGAGTAAATTTTAGGACTATATGTATTTTCAAATGTTATTCCTTCTAAGTGAAGGTTTATTTGCTTAAGAATCTAAGTTTTTAATGTCATGGATGTCACATTTATTAGTGTTGACGTTTAAGATTAAGAGTTTCTTGTTGTTTTTTAACCAATTGAAAAGCCTTCAACATGTACTTTTTGCTACATTGCATGGTAACATGGCACAGGAATAGCTTTTCCTGGAAGTATAAAATCGTACCGGAAATTATTTGGGATCACAACGTGGAGAAACAGAAGTAAAGGCTGGTTAATTCTTTGTTTGCTTTATTCTCTTGGTTCTTTTCCCGTAAAATTAAATAACATATACCTGGATTTGCTTAGCTCCCTTCAAACCGTATGAGAAATTAAATTGCAATAAATTGGAATTCTTGCTCATGTCTTTTTTCCCTTCGGCATCAATTGACCATCTGCTCTTTGGAACAGTCTCATAGTACTAGGGATGGTAAGAAAAGGAAGACTGATAGCCAGTGCCCATAGAATTGAGAGTCTATCAGCAGCATTGGTCATATAAAGAAGATGTTGGCATACACTGTAATGATAAGTAAAGGACAAGTATAAAGAAGAGGTGTGGAAGAGGAGGTTGTGGATGAGAGCCATTTATTGTTCATCATGTGATCAAGGCATGGTTGGGCTTTGGGAAACTGCCAGTCCCTGAGGGTATGGAGGACAAGTAATTTTCAGTTGGGCTGCATAATGGGCTGGAAGAAGCTGAGGGAGTGGTGCCTAGAGACCAGAGCTTCAGGTGATGAGTCTCAGAGTTTGGAGACTAACCCTGGAATGGCAAATGGTGCATATGAATTACTTTGGGATGTGGGGAAACCAGAGAGAAATCTCCATCTTTGGCCAGGCTGGAAGGGGTTTGTGCATTTGCCAAGGGCAGGTGAACATAGTGCAGGAACTAGGTCTTTTGGGCAAAGGATATTCAGAGTCTTTAAGAGAAATAACGGTGATACTCGCTTGAAGTGAGATGCCTAGAAGCCACTAGAAAGTCTCTCTATTCATGGGCTGGGAGAGGCTGATCTGGCTCCATGAAAGTGGCTTTTTAATTAGAGAATCTGAGTGTGTGTAATTTGACAAACTGCAAGGCAGGGCTCCATTTATGGTGGTGATGAAATGAATAAAATTAAGTGTGATTTGGATGAAAACTTTGAGTTGCATCCCACTAGAGAAGACAACCCACAGCCATATTAAATAACAGATGCTGTACTTTGGAAATTCTACGTAGTTCTACTTGCTCAGCAACATTTTGGCTGAGGTGGATTTCTATATTGTATACAGTTGCATACTTCTTTACTAGAGCGTGGAAATTAAACTCTGTGAGGGGGGGTGGTTATTATGTGTGGTCAAAATAATCTTAGCACTAACTTCCATTCATTAAAAGCACCAAATTTGCCTAAAACTGTGCCAGATGGCTTACATTTCTTATCACAAATGAATGTCCATAGTCCTGCATTACATACTACCAGACTCATTTTTCAGATAAAGAGCCTGAAATAGTCTCACATTCAAGGCTAGAAAATTACAGAGCTGGGCTTGACCCTGGCTCTGAATACCTCCACAGTTCTTACTATGCCAATCCTCCAAGTCTGATGTACACCTCATGTCACTTAATTCATTTTCCTGGCCCCTGCTTCAAAATGTAATTCAGGTTTCAAGAAGCTGGAGTTCATACTCAAAATATTGATTTGGAAAACATAGCCCCAGGAACAAGCAGGAAAATTACCAAAATATATGTGAGGTATGAATAAAGAAAGAAAAAGTTACTATTCAGTGATAATATCAAAACCTTCAAAGGAAATGTCAGTAAACCTCAAAAGATTAGGGGCTCCCAAAGTCATTTGTCTCATACTCTCCCGTTTAGAAAGTAAATTTAAGATGAGCACAGTTAGCTAAGATGCTGTCTGGCTAGTGAAGAGAAGGAAGAGGTCAGTGTGTTCTCTCTGATAGCACATCACCTGTCCTGGCTCTCTGCCTTCGCTGTAGCTTCCCCACCCCACATCACTCCTGGCATCAACCCATTCTCTGCTAGGTTGTCAGTACGGAGACTCATCAAGACTTTTCAGGGATATGGCATTTCCCAGGAAGTGTTTCACAGAAGAGAGAGGAGTCAAGAGGAGGATTCTGATGAATGACAACTGGGAAGCCAAACACCACATCATAACTGGAGGCACAGAGAGACTGGCTTATATCTCTTCTCAGAGGGAGAAGGCCCAGGAAGGGCTGTGAGATTTAGCATCCCCTCACTAAATTTTAGGGTTCTCAGGGACGTGAGAGGTTTGGTCTACATGGGTGACCTAACTTCGAAAGAGAGAGCAGTCCCAGGGGCCTGCGAGGAATCAGGGGAAGGATCCTGAGTGAGGACTGAGGGCACACCCCTACCCTGAACAGAGGCCCCCAAGGAGCCTGAATCCTGATGTCATCCCTGGAAGGTCACCAGCAGGAGAGCGTCACGTGCATTCCCTGACTTGTCTTCTCTGGCACCTCAGAGAGGAGGGCCGTGGTCTACAGCTATGAGACCTAGGGGACTACAGGGAGACACTCGAGGCCCTGCCAGGGAACAATTGGAGAATATTGAATCACAGTGGAGAAGGACATAGACATTAGCACCATGTGGTGGCACAGACACTGCCCAAGCCATCAACCCTGGGATGCCTTTGCCAGAGCAGTAGGACTGATTCAGTAAGAAGGGGGTTAGAGATGGGAGGGCCTTGTTTTGAGGAAAGGATACTCAGGTTAAGGAAAGGAAGGAGGTTTAGGTCCTTCCTGGAGTGTAGGTATAAACCCTGAGTGAGGATTTCAGAAAACCATCACTCTCAGAATTGGGAAAGCCCCATAGAACCCCACCCTTGTGGCTGCCCTGGGATACCTGGGCATTGTTGGCATGATGTCACATGCCTCCTATGGTGTCATAATGGGTTGAGGGACTTGGTCTGAGGGCTATAACTTGAGGCCTGTCGTGGGAGGATTTCTAGGCTTTCCAGAGGCCAAGGTGAATACTACGAGGACCGAGGGAACCACACACCTCTCAACAGTGAGTACACCACAATAGTCCTTCCTTACCCAGCCTAAAAAGAATCACAAAACAGGTATTGTCAGAGCCCAAGAGCCTCAATTTCATCTAGAGGGCTCACTTGTTGTCCTGGCCTTAGCATGAGGGGCAGGCCTAAGAGTCAGAGAGAAATGACAGAATATGACTGCGGTGGGTCAAAGCAAGGACTGAGGGTCCATCCACCCCTAAATAGAAGGGATGAAAATGTATCTGGGCCCACCCCTGGTTTCAGCCCCTGAACACCCAGGACAAGGCTATCAAGCTGAAGCATCCCCAATGCTCACTTTCATTTGGTCTATGGGAGGTGAAATCCTTAGCTTGAAGGTGTAGCCACTATTCAACTAAAGGGGTGGTGATACTTTACTTGGTGAGAAGCCAAAGGAGGACCCTTAATGAGGTCTGAGGACCACAGAGAGACCAGAACAGAAAACCCACCACTGAGTATTCAGCACTGGAAATACCTGGACAGGGGTGATGAGTGGAGTAACCCCTTCACTTCATTCTTTCTGGTCCCTCAAAGTGCCACAGTTGAATAATGCACTTGAATGTGAAATAAGACACCCCTCAAACTCAAAGACTGCCAGTGTCTGCTGTCACCTCAGTATGCCTGAGGCAAGACTGGCAGCATACAGGTTCAAGGTTTGTCAAGGCACAGGCTGATTAGTACAGGACCTCTGTGGGGTTTTAGAGCAGTGCCCTTGAGGAGAGCTGCAAATGTAGCCTTCCTTACACTCAAGGTAGTATGTCAATGTCGAAGGTGCACACAAACTCTCAACCTTCCTCCTCTAGGTGCTCGCATTACTTGTCCCCCTATTGCTCCCCCCCCCCCGCCCTCTGTCTGTGACCATACTCATCATGCCTCGGAGGCACAAGAGTAAGCGCCACAACAATCAGAAACGACAAAGGGCCCAAGATGAAGTCGAGAGTCGCAGGATATTTGAGGCAGCTGCCACAATGGAAGAAGAGCCCCCCTCCTCCTCATCTCCTGTTTTGGAGGATGATCCGGAGAGCTCATCAGCTCCTGAGACAACTAGTACTGCCCAGGAGTCTTGGAGAGTGCCACCTATCTACATTCCCTCTTCAGTAGCTTTTCACACAAGCTCTGAGGATGGCCAAGATGAGGAATATTCATGGTTCTATGAGGTCTTACCTCCCGAGAACTCATGCTCTGATCCTCTAAGTGTGGAGGTGACTGTCTTGGAGAAGTTTCTTTTGTACAAGTATAGAGTGAAGCAGCCCATTCTGCGGGAAGACATGCTAAACATTGTCAATGAAAGGTACCACCGTCATTTTGCTGATATCCTTAAGAAAGCCTCTGAGAGCATTGAGGTTCTCTTTGCAGCTGACTTGAAGGAAGTGGACTCAACCAGACACTCCTATGACCTTGTCAGCAAACTGAAACTCCCCAATAACGGGAGGGTGCGTCCTGGCAGGGGGTTACCCAAGACCGGTCTCCTGATGAATATCCTGGGCGTGATCTTCTTGAATGGCAACCGTGCCAGTGAAAAAGAGATCTGGGAATTCCTCAACGCCATGCGAGTGTTCCCTGGGAGGAAGCACTATATCTATGGGGAGCCTAGGAAGCTGATTACCAAAGACCTAGTGAAGCTAAAGTACCTGGAGTACCGCCAGGTGTGTGACAGTGACCCTCCATGCTATGAGTTCCTGTGGGGTCCCAAAGCTTATGCCGAAACAAACAAGATGGAAATCCTGAAATTTTGGGCCAAGGTCAACGATACGGTTCCAAGTGCCTTCACACCACAATATGAAGAAGCTTTGAGAGAGGAGGAGGAAAGAGCACAAGCAAGAGGGGCAGCCTGGGCTGGCACAGGTACCAGAGGCAGGAAATATTCCATGGCCACCTCCACCAGAGTTTCCACTACTAGGAAACTCTGAGGATGATTTTTAGTCATGAAAAAAACAAAACAAAACAAAACAAAAAACATGACATCATAATAGAATGTTTCATGGACATGTGAAAGAATGCCACAATAAAATTGTTGGGATAACAGAATAGAAAACAAATAAAATATCATCAACCTTGGATCTCCTTCCTCGTTCAGTCTTTTGTAAAATTGATTGCTTTATACCTCGATATGTTCAGCTTATTAAAGAATGGGGGAGATGGTAAACCGTACCAAGTTAAACTTCTCCCTTTTTCTTCTATTCCCCAAAGTCAGTTGAGCATCTGCCTTTTAAGGCTCTGTGTTAGTACTAGGGATGCTAAGATATACACCCAGGCTCTGCTCATGGAACTTTACTCCCTAGGAGCTTCAACCATGTAAGGAGGATGTTGAGACACCCTCTATGATATATAGGAAAGCAGACAGGGTGGGTGATTCGGGAAGTGTTCCAGGTGAAAGCAAGAAGTGTAAATTCTCTGAGCCAAGGCCATTTAAGTTTGGGGATACTGCAAGTCAGTCTCTGAAATGTCATTTTAAATTAAGCTACATATTGGAGTAGATGAGGCTGTGGGGCTGGTGAGCAGAGGCCAGATCCTCAGCTCAGAAGTCTGAGTTTAGAGAGAAAATATTTTAATGGAAGACTGCCCTGTGAAGTAAGGTCTAAACTGAAGTCCCAATATTATGTGCTGCCTGGACCTGCCATGAAATCAGCAGGACCTCAAATTGCCTTACTGCAAGTTGCCCTCCATCCTCTTCACTTGCAGATCAGGTCCCCAACCAAACAACCAACTTTATGAAGGGGACAAGGCCCAGATCTTGCTTATTCCTAAGTAGTGGGTTTCTCTTTTCTACCAGCCTGTGTACTCTGCAAACAATTTGATTACATGCTGTCCTGGGAATTAGGGGTCACCTCATCCTCTTGATACCACAAACCCTGCTTCCCACAGAGCCTGCTCATTCACTGCTCCTGAGTGCAACCCTCAAGTGCCACTGTGGGGCATGTGGTGTCCTCTACCCCCATCTTGTGTGTATACATGACTTGATAAATGGCTGTCTAGCTCATCTCCACAGGGTCCAGTGTTGTGATTTTGGACACCAAAATACCATAGTGCTGAAACTCTATTCTCACCTCATGGGGTAAATAGGAGGCATTGAGCATGCCCTTATGAATTAACGTGGGAAGGTAGATAATTCAGAAAAAAATCTCTGTCTCGGGCTCTGTATGAGGTATCTCAGGCTACCCTAACAATATACCACAGACTGGGTGTCTTAAACACTCGAAATTTATTTTCTCACACTTCTGGAGGCTGGAATTCCAATGTCAAGGTGCTGGCAGGGTTAGTTTTCTTTGAGGCCTCTCTTTGGATTGCAAATGGATACCCTCTTCTTGAGATTTTCCCTTCTGTGAGTAAAAGCCTGGTGTCTCCTTGTGGGTCCTAAACTCATAAGAAATCCACTAAGATTGGATTATAGCCTATTCTAATGGCCTCATTTTAACTAAAGCATCATTTTAAAGATCTTATCTCCAACTACAGTCACATTTTGAGGTACTGGGGACTATAACATCTACATGAATTTTGGGGGGACACACTTCAGTCCCCAACAGGCAGGAAGCAATGGTGTCTCTGCTCTTATCTGAATGCATGAAAATAGAGTACATAAATGGGTGTTGTATGCACACTCTCTCCAGGGAGTTTCTGACAAATGGTAAACTCCCTGGAGGTGAGATGCAAAGAAACCACAGTGTGGATACTTTTTGCTTTGAACTGGTAGAGTCAGATACCACTGTAGTAAAAGAGTATTTTAATTCAAGTATCTTGAGTGTAGTTAGGCAAATTCAAAGACAGGGCTAGATTTTGGTTTAAAAGCAAATAAAGGTGGTTTGGTTGGATAGACAGTGGGACATGTCCGAAAGAGTTGGTCCTTGAAGAAATTCCAGGAATCAGGGTCTTCCTCAGAGTAGAAAGAATTGTCGGTATGATGTCACTCTAATATGTAATCATTTATTACTATGTCTGTTTTGTTTGAGTAAATACTGTATATTTAACCCTTTGTGTGGAATCTAATGTAATTGATTTTGCAAGTTATTTCATTGAATTCAGCAAAGATAGGATTCGTACTTCATTTGGTAGCTTAATCTTCAGTTACTTCACTTTAACAGGTGAAATCTTCAAGAGAATTCAAATGCACTATTAAAAGTCAGTGCTATAATTTATGTGGAAATATTTGTGAAACACAGTTTAAATTTAATTTTGATTATTTGAATAAAATATTCAATTATATCTCCTGTCATGAAACTATTAGGGCTGCTAAATCTCATCAATATTGATCTGTGCATATAGATCTTCAGAAGCCCCTGATTTTATAGTTAGCACTTGCTTTGGGTTCTACAAGGAATCCCAAACACATAACAGTTTCCAAAGGAAAACAGACATGTTATATATATTTCTAACAGAAAATGTTAAAATTTATTGTTGTGGAATTAAGTTGGTAATTTTAATGTTCTCATTGTATTTCAGATGTCCTATTAGGTTAGATCACACTTATTGATCAAGAAAATGTCCAATTTTCATAGATCACAAACATTAAAATAATTCCTTAAATTCACCATTGTTAATAGGAAATAACTTACTTTTTGGTACTATATTGCACTCTAGTTGGACATTTTCTATCATTACTTTAAAAATACAGACCTAGCCCAGCTGGTGTGGCTCAGTGGATTGAGCGTCATCCCATGGACTGAGAGGTCCCAGTTCGATTCCTGGTCATGGCACATGACCCCGGGTTGCGGGCTCAATCCCCAGTAGGGGGCATGCAGGAGGCAGCCAATTGATGTATCTCTCTCACATCAATGTTTCTATCTCTCTCTAAAAAATCAATAAAAACAGATTTAAAAAAATAAAAGTACAGACCTGGAGATTATTATGCTAAGCGTAAAAAGCCAGTCAGAGAAAGACAAAGAGTACATGATTTCACTTATATGTGAAATCTAATGAACAAAATGAACTAACAAAATATGTCCAGAGGCATGGATGCATGGAACAGACTGACAGATTTCAGAGGGGAGGGGATGGGGGAATGGGAAAAGATTAACCAAAAAACATATATGCAAATATGCATAGCCCATGGACACAGATAATAATAAGGTGAAGGCCTGGGGGGGCGGGGGCTGGTTGGAGAGGGGCTGGGAAAATGGGGGACATCTGTAATACTATCAACAATAAAAAAAGAAAAAATATAATCAATTTTTGTGATATACTATAATTTTAAAAATGTTCCTATAGTTATGCTACCTTCAAATTAAAACCATTCAATTATTAATTGGTAAATAAAATGGAACAGAATTAAATGAACAGAGTTGAAAAGAGAATCATGAGGGAAAAAAAAAAAAAACAATCCAGAAGGAAAACTCCACAATAGTAAGTAGAAAACGCACTAGGAAATATGAATAGCAGTATCTGCATGTCAGGGAATAAATCCATTGATGCAGAAGACAGAAGAAAAGTACAAAAATGAAAACAAGGAGGAATGAGTTGAAACATATTTTTGGATAAAAGACAGTGAATATTCACTCTACAAATCTCTAGTAACCCATAAATAAAAAATAAATAAATAACTGAAGAACTGGAGCAGAGGTAAATATATATATATATATATATATATATATATATATATATATATATATATATGATTTTATATATATATAAAATCAGCAGAAGAAAATTTCCCTGAGAAGACACAAAACTAATTTTGCAGATAAAACAGTTAAAATTTCATTAAAGAGATACAATCAGAAGACATGCACATGGCCAACAGGTACATGAAAAGGTGTTCAACATCAATAATTATCAGGCAAATGTAAATCAAAACCACAATGAGCTATCATGGTATCACCTCATAACTGTTCGAATGGCTATCATATTTAAAAAATGATAAATAACAAGTGTTGTTGAGGATGTAGAGAAAAGGGAACCTTTGTGTATTGTGGGTGAGAACGTAAACTGGTACAGCCCCTATAAAAAACAGTATGGAGTTTCCTCAAAAAACTAAAAATAGAATAACCATATGATCCAGCAATTTCACTTCTGGGTATTTATCTTTTTTTCTTTATTGATTTGAGAGAGAGAGAGAGAAACATCGATGAGAGAGAACATCGATTGGCCACCTCCTGCATGCTCCCCACCGGGGATTGGGCCCACAACCTGGGCATGTGCCCTGACTAGGAATCGAACTGGTGACCTTTTGGTGCATGGGTCGATGCTCAACCACTCAGGCCGGGCCTGAGTATTTATCTTAAGGAAACAAAAACACTACCTAAGATATGTTCATCCCCATGTTCATTGCAGCATTATTTAAAAAAGTCAAGACATGTTTATATGCATGTATATATACAGGTAGAGAGGTGAGGAAAACTAAGTTTACAGCTGTGAGTATGCAAAACACAGTTTCTTCTTGTATTATTTTTTATTAATTATTGTATTATTTATTTGTATTACAACTGTAAACCTACTTTTGCCAACCCCTGCAAAATGGAATATTATTCATCCATGAAAATGAAGAAAATCTTAAAGTCTTATCAATGGAGAAGTCATGAACTTACATCTGCATAACAACCTTTCCCTTGCTTACTGTGCTTTGCCTGAAACCCTCTTATTACTGGCTCCTCACCCTCTGCATCTTCTTTTGTCATTAACTAGAGGTGTTATTTAAGGTGGAGGCTTGGACCTCTAGGGAGTTACTCAATTTTCCTCAGTCTCTCCCATATATACAGGAGGTATACATGTTATTAAACGTCTGTTTGCTTTTCTCCTGCTAACCTGTCTTTTCTTTCAGGGGTTCACAGCCAAGAACCTAGAGGGTATAAGGGTATTTTTTCTCCCCTACACTATGAACTTTGAGTTTGTTCTTTGTTTCCCTTGGGGTATTTCAAAGACTCACCTTGAGGAAATGGCTTCTCAACTGAGAAAGAATATAATCTTAGAGTTGCTCTCCATGCCCTCTTTCTTATTGTAAAGATTAGGGAAATGTTGTAGAGGATAAAGAGATCTGGGGCAGGTATGAGGTGAATAAATGGACAGCACTGAGTAGAGGGAAATCTATTATATTGGAAAACATAGGGAGGAACTATAAGGGAAAAAGACTGTCCTTGTGCTGAAAGCCAGTGGAGCATGAAGAATAGGCCAGACTTGTAGCCAGGTCATGCTCCTCCATCCCTGTGAATGGCCAGATCTAACTGAGAAGGTTGGAGTTACTTTTTTTTTTCTTTAGACATGTAATGCTTGACCAGTGATGATGAATTGACTGGATAGGTATACTTTGAGG
The DNA here is from genome assembly GCA_030848825.1 of Tadarida brasiliensis. Lineage (NCBI taxonomy): Eukaryota > Metazoa > Chordata > Mammalia > Chiroptera > Molossidae > Tadarida > Tadarida brasiliensis. The sequence goes on along the minus strand of CM061280.1, from coordinate 116,180,077 downwards.
CCAATTCCAGGATGTTTGGGGAAAGGATCAAACAAGAACAAAGAAAATGGAAACTACTAAAATTGCAAGCAACAGAATAAATTAAACACATGGTATGATAATTTATAATAGGGTACATCAAAGTTATTGGACGAAGGTCAGAAATTATATTAATCAACTCTCCTATTAGAAGAAGGTAAAAGGTAGATATGATAGAGAAGTGGAATGCTGATGTGAACCGATAACCTTTTGAGAAAATGTAATTTTTCTGCTCTGGCACAGTGATTATAACCTATTCAAAAAGAAAAAAGTAAGCTAATGAATAACCATGGAGGATTAAAAATTAGCCAAATAATGATCTCTCTTGTCAAGTTAAATAGGCAAGGAAGATTTTATTCAATATCATTGAAATTGGATCAAGACTATTGCAATAGGGGAGAGAGATTGAACTCAACTCCTCTGAAACAAAATTCATTATGTAACCCACCCCTCTATTCTTTCAATATTGTTTCTGTTAGAAGTTTTTTTGTTTTTTGTTTCTATTAATATAAAAGATGACTTGTGAACTAATATGTAACCCATGGATAAGCTGCCTATTTGTGTAAGAGTTCTAGGAACTAGCTTCGGGGAAGGAGGATACTCCAGCAATGGGACATTCTGGCTCCAGGAGACTTGCTGACTCTTAACCACAAAAACCGGACATCTGCTTGACCAGTTTTGAGATAATCATCAGAATGGACTGTGCTGATCTATATGTAGAGAACTTTAAACCCTCCTCCCCCTGATTTCTTTGTTCTGCTTTACCTCTCACTCCTAATAAAAACCCCTGCCTGCACTGGGATGTTAAAATGGGCTTTGGGATGAGAGTCTCCAATCTTCTCAGGTGGCTGGCACTTGAACAGTCTGCTTTCTTTCTCAACAGCACCTGTCTCACGAGTTTGGCTTTTGTTTCAACAGGAAATTGAACCTGCATTCAGTTACAGTTTTTGACAACTCTGCCGGGATGTGGCCCCTGGTAAGACCCAGAGGGGCCGGGCTGGGGTCCCAGCTGCTTGTGGCAGGCTGACCCCATCGCAGGGACTGCAGGGATTTCCCAGCAGCTGCCAAGAGTTCTTTATCTCAGGGACTCTAGCTGCTCTCCCTTTTAAGGCATCAGCTCCCTGAAATGCTTAGCTGGTGAAAGGAAATGGGACTCTGGGGAGTTGACAGACTCCAAGATTGGGTAAGTCAAAGTGGTGTGTATACTGGGAGTACTCTATCACTGCTGCCTGAGCTTTTTAGCCAGCTGGACTCAGCAATGAGTCATCTGTGGTACCGTTTTGGAAGGGGATAAGACTCTAGGCCTTTAATCCCAGTTCTCTCACGGGAGGAAGTTTTGGTTTGAGATCTCTCATCTGTCTGAAATAAAACTTTGGTTACAGTTGTTCTTTGCTTTCCTTCTTATCTTTTGGGGACATGGTTTGATCACTGCTATTTTGTACATACCAAGAATCTTCTGTCTCTGCCATTTGGACCCTGTAATGGTCATTTGTGGTACCAGTCGGTGTGAGAAAAGATTCTAAGGCTAGTGTCTCAGTCTCTCCTTCTGGAGGATTTGGTTTGTGAATACTCATTTGTTTTAACTTTATCTTTGTTTTGAACTTTGTTTCTGTTTTAAAATGGGTGGCTCAGTCTCAGTTCCATCAGAGAATCCATTAGGTTGCATTTTAGCTGACTGGTCAACTCACAGCAATAAGACAATGACTAATTAGAATTATTTTGCCAAAAGTCTGGTAAATGGGATAAGATCTCTTATGTGCAAGTTTTCATGTGGTTACATCATAAGAACACTACTTAGAAAGGATCTAAATTGATGGTTCAAAGAGGGGGGAAAGATTTCAGTCCCCTTCCAGACAGTAAAACTCAGAAAGAAGAAAAAAAATGAGAAAATAAGTCTTTTGAACACACTATATCTTCCTCCTCAAAGTCCAGGAGCTACTGCAGTCCTGGGAACAATGGAAGAATTAATGCCATCCTCAAACCCTGTGCAGGCTTCAGGAACAGCAGGGTTAACTGCTCCACCTCAACGTGAAGGAAAACGAGGCACTTTTAAAAACTCAAGTGTCTAAAGCCACCCAAGCCTAGTATCTCCTCCACTTCTCCAGCCTCCTTAAAAGTTGTCAAGGACACTAGGTAATTAAACATCTCACTTTTGAGCACACTAAAGGAATGCAATAATAACCAAAAATGCAAATGAGTAATTTAAGTTTTATAAATGTCTTTGAAAGTATTAACATAAAATATATGTTTGTTTTGCCTTGGTTTACAAAAATAAGTTCATGTCATTTATCTCTGTTACAAAATTTGTCAAGAAAGTGGCTTGGGTAATAATTGACTTTAAAATCTCATAGAGTTGTTAAGAACTAATAAATGCATGTAACTAAAATGAAAGGTTTTTAATAAAATTTTTTAGTGATTATTATATATATATATATATATGCCTAAACATAGTTTTTCAAAGTTTTTTGGTGACTTAAAACTTTAGAGTTTTACTAGGTGAAATAGTAAAAATAATTAAATATTGAGATATTTTATAATAATAAGATACTAAAACATTAATTGATCTAAGTTTACCTATTTTTGGCTTCTTATTACAGAGAAGCTAGAAAATAGGTTTGAATCTGTTAATGAATATATCTTGCATTTTATTTAAAGTATGTCTCTTGAAAATGTATATTTCCCAATGCAAGAACCTGTTTATAGAACTTACGAAATGTGTTCATAACTTTTCCCATCTGAAAAATGTTAATTACTTACTTTTAGTTGTCACTAAAACTTAAATTTTCTAAAAGTTAAGAATTATGGGTTTGATAATAGAAGGTATAAGTTGTGGAGATACATTTTGAAGAGAAAGAAAGAAAGTGAGTTGTTTTAAAGCTGGTTATTTCTGAAAGGGTAAGAAGGTTTGTGAAAGTTGTAGAAGGCTTATGAGGAGAAATCTCGAGAGAAAATTATATAAATAAACTAAATAATGAATTTAATTAAGTAAATTAATTTAAAAATCAAAAGTAAGCTAATACAGAGATGGAGTTTAGTTCTTTTCCACTTCGTTAAAAAAAAAAACAGGGATTTTTCTCTTGCTTTCCAGATATAAGTAGACTTATTTTTTTTAAACATTTGGTTATATATATATATATATATATATATATATAGAGAGAGAGAGAGAGAGAGAGAGAGAGAGAGAGAGAAATAATATAACCTAACAAATATATGAATGTGTAGATGTTTGCAATATTATCTTTTTATTTTTATTATCATGTATCTCAACAGTTATTTCTCCTCTTATTTCATAGTTTATTTAATTATATCTTTTTTTATATCATCAGCCTTGCTAGAAGCCATTCTTCTTTTTTACTTAAGAACTTTTCAAATTTTTATATTTCTTTCAGATATATAGCATAGTGGTTAGACAATTATATAATTTATGAAGCGATACCCTTAATAAGTCTAGTACCCTACCTGGCACCATACATAGTTATTACACTATTATTGACTATATTCCTTATGCTGTACTTTACATCTCCATGATTATTTTGTAACTTCTAACTCCCTTCACCTTTTCTATCTGTCAACTATCAGTTTGTTCTTTGTATCTATGAATCTGTTAAGCTTTTCAAAGAATCAGCTCTCAGATTTATTTTCTTCCCTATTTTTGTTCTCTTTTTTATTGAGTTCATTTTATTTGATCTATCGATTTCTGAGTTGAATATGTTAAATATCAAAATGCAATTGTTGATTGAACTCTTTACCTTTGTAATTTCATCAAAAGTTGTTATATAATATTTGAAGTTATAATGTGTGTTGCTTATATTTTTTTCAATTACAGTTTATATTCAGTGTTGCTTATATGTTTATGAAGGTTTTATCTTATTATTCCTTTTATGATATACCTTTCTTGTTCCTTAAGAAAAATGTTGATCATAAATACTATTTTGTCATATGTTGCTACTCCAGTTCCTTTTTGTTTACAATTGTACAGAATGTATTTTAAAAATTATTTTATTGCCAACCATTCTACATATTTTTGTTTTATTTTATGTGTGTATTTTATAAGACAATACATTATTGGATTTTTCCAATCACAGATATTCTATTTTTAAAGTGGGAAGTTAAATTTATTTATATTAATTTAATTAACTTATTTGAGGGCCAATTGTCATAATGTTTCATGTTTTATATTATTTATTTCTTTTTCACATGTATTCCACTTTCCACTGAGACACTGAATTTTCTTGTAGTTTCAAGGTTATACTTCCTACTTTTCTTCTTATGATGGTTATTCTTAATCTAAGATGCATAATCATGTATGCCTATCACTACTGAGTTAATAAACTTATTATTTTCTATATATTTCCTCTTAAAAGGCAAGTCATTTACCACATGGCCTCTCCATATGCCTAAAACCTATTCCCTCATATTGATATTGCCTTGAACTTAGGTCTGAGTTGCTATAAATATACTTTCGCTTTCCTCCTGTCTGTTCTAGCTGTTTTTAATAAGACAACGATAAACTTTATTAAAGTATTTTATCACAATTATTTCCTCTCTAAATTTGCTTTTCTTTTTATTTGACACTTCAGCTAATAATGTTTTCAGTATTAGTCTCTATTAATACAGGTAATTTAATGAAGATAATTGGTTTAATGTTATCACAGGAGACAAAAAGGTAGAAAAAGGAACACTGAGTAACTATAGGAAGCAAATAGGGCTAGGGGATGGGAAAGGAAAAAGTTGAAATAATCAAAACTTAGAAGCTTGCTTTGGAAACAAGGTATTACACATAAGACCAATTGCATATCTGTATATCAGCAACAAACTCACAAAATACAATTAAAATACTATTTATAATAGCACAAAAATAAAATATTTTGGAATTAATCTAATAAAATGTATGCAAGGATCTAAAAGACCATATAAATGGTAAGGTAGGGAGTTCATTGATTGCTAATTTTGATATTGTAAACATGTCAATTCTTTTCAAACTAATCTATACATTCAATGCAATTCTAATCAAAATCTTAGCAAGATGTTAGAATTGATAAGCTAGTTCTAAAATTTAGAGGGGGAACCACATCAAAATTACAACTAAAATACAATACAACCATCATTCAGAACCACCTGAAATCGAGCTGAATGGAAGTCTTACAACTACGAAATTAATGCAGCTACCACACCCAGACTAGTAGGAGGGGGCAGAGGCTTGAACAGGATGGTCCCACACCCATGTGTGGTGGATAAGAATTAGGAGGGTACCTCAGCCTGGAAGGTCCTCCCTGAGGAGTAAAGGGTCCTCGTCCCATACCAGGCGCCCAGCTTAGGGTTCCAGTGCCAGGAAGAGAAGTCCCCATAACTTCTGGCTGAAAAAACCAGCTGGAACTGAGGCAGAGGGAGGCTAAGGCTGAGGGAGCCCCAGGCACTTCCTCTTAAAGGACCCATGCACAGACTTACTCAGACTTTATCCCTCTAAGCTTGGAGGGAAGGCAGCTTGAGGGGCGCCAGAGACATACAGGGAAGAACTGAGCGGTTTGGCCTTGGGATGAGAGCTGGAGAGTAGGCTTTCTCCTGGACAGATGTGCTGGCAGAGGCTGATGTTGCTTTGGTGAGCCTTTCCCTGGGGCTGCAGACAGCCGCCATATCTGGGACTCCAGCAACCTGGCTCACACTGTTTGCCCCACCCTGGTGAGTCCCTGAGGCCCTGCCCCACCCAACTTTCAGGCCCACCCAAGCTGTTTCCAGTGGCTTTACCATAGGATTGGCCTATCTTGGATCCTGCTTCAGAGTTTCCTAAAATCTCTCTAACAAGCAGTATCTGGTTTCAGGGAGCCCCATACCTCTTGTTAAGTGGCCCCAGGCCTGGCACTAGAAGCAGCCAGCCTTGGTTCACAACTTGTCTTTTCCTGGGCACCTCCAAGCCCAGCACAAGAAGCAGCCATCAGCAGATCACTTTGTAGCTTATGCTGGGTGGCCCCAGGTAGAACATAGGCAGTGGCTGACCTTGCCCTAGAGCCAGAACATCCAGTGGACAGCTTCAGACCACATCAAAACACCATCATCCAACCACTTCCACAAGTGACACACTCAGTGAGCGGACTCAGTGGGTACTAGAGCCCTGATGAAGTAAGTCTTGCTCTGTGTGGTTGGCCCCTACACAGCTGATCCTCCAAGGTAGTCAGAGGCCAGTGGTCAGTGGGCACAGCCAGTCCTTGCAGCTGATCAGCCTGAGTTAATTCCTCCCATTGATGTGCCAATAGCAATCAAGACTCAATTACAACTGAAGGTTGTACAGTCCACACTAGGGGTGCACCTTGAGGGCCCAGCTGGGGTGATCAGGGAGACTGTGCCACTGGATCCTACAGGACACCTACAACAACAGGCCACCCTATGAAGCCTAGGAGACATAGCAACTCTACCTAATACATAGATACAATCACAGGGAAGCAGCCAAAATTAGGAGACAAAGAAACATGCCGCAAATGAAAGAAAAAAACAAAACTCTAGGAAAAGAACTAAACAAAATGGAGATAAGGAATCAATCAGATGAAGAGTTCAAAACACTGGTTATAAGGTTGTTCAAGGAACTTGGTGAGACATTCAAGGAACTGAGTGAGAACATCAACAACATAAAAAAGGACAAGTCAGAAATGAAGGATGCACTAACTGAAATAAAGAATAATTTACAGAGAATCAATAGTAGAGTAGGTAAAGCCAAGAAGAAAACCATCGATTTGGAATATAAGGAAGCAAAAATCACCCAATCAGAACAGCAAAAGAAAAAAGAATCCAAAAAAATGAGGATAGTGTAAGGAGCCTCTGGGACAACTTCAAGCATGCCAACATTCGGATCACAGGGGTGCCAGAAGGAGAAGAGAGAGAACAAGAAAATGAAAATCTGTTTGAAACAATGATGACAGAAAACTTCCCTAACTTGGTGAAGGAAACAGACAAGTCCAGGAGCACAGAGAATCCCAAACAAGATGAACCCAAAGAGGTCCACACCAAGACACATCATCATCAAAATGCCAAAGGTTAAATACAAAGAGAGAATCTTAAAAGCAGCAAGAGAAAAGTAGTTTGTAACCTACAAAGGAGCTCCCATAAGACTGTCAGCTGATTTCTCAAAAGAAACTTTGCAGGCCAGAAAGGAGTGGCAAGAAATATTCAAGGTGATGAAAAGCAATGACCTACAACCAAGATTACTCTATCCTGCAAAGTTATCATTTAGAGTCAATGGCCATATAAAGAGTTTCCCAGACAAGAAAAAGCTAAAGGAGTTCAGCACCACCAAACCAGTATTATATGAAATGTTGAAGGGTCTTCTTGAAGGAGAAGAACAAAAATATGAACAATAAAATGGCAATTGATACACATCTATCAACAACTGAATCTACAAACAAAATGAGCAAGCAGAACAGAAACAGACTACTAGATACAGAGAACTTTTTGTTGCTTGCCAGATGGGTGGGGGCTGGGGGGATGGGTGAAAAAGCTGAAGGGATTAAGAAGTACAAATTGGTTGTTAGACTGATGAACCTCAAAGGGAAGGGGGGAGGGAGGGTGGGTTGAGATAAACCAAAAAACTTCTATGCATATATGCATAACCAATGGACACCGACAATAGTGTGGAGAAGGCAGGAGGGGGGCGGGATTGGGGAGGAGGGGGTCAATGGGGAAAAAAGGGGGAACATCTGTAATATATTCAACAATAAATATGAGTTAAAAAATAAAAATAAAAAGTAAAATTTAGAGGGAAATTCAAAGGAGCAAGAATAGCTACATACATTTTGAAGAAGACAAAAACAGAAATAGTGAAACTACTATATACCAAGACATTAATTAAGACTGAGTGGTTTTGGTGCAAGAGCAGACAAATCAGACGAGTAGAAGATAAAATCCAGAGAAAGACCAGCATATATATACAGTGTCCTGATGCATGACCAAGGAGATATCATTATAGAATGTTCACCTTGTCAATAAATTGAGCTAATCAATTTGATAGCAAGTAGTCAAATAGTGAGTAATTACCTTCATCTCATCCCATAAACACAAATGTCAATTCCAGATGGATTTCAGATCTAAATGAAAAAGGTAAAATAAAATTAAAACTTTTAGTAGCAAGCAGGAAAGAACTTCTTTGTGTATTTGGAGCATATACATATTTCATAAATCTGACACAAAGAGCTCTAACCATTAAAGAATTTTTTATAAATTGGATTGTATTAAAAGTAAGAATTTCTGTTCATAAAAAACAAAACAAACAAACAAGAAACACTACTGAGAAAGTCAAAAGCAAGTGATGAACTGGTGGAAGATATGTGCAGCACAAAGCACTCATATTCATAATTGGTTTTTAAAGTCCTGCAGATAAAAAGCAAAACAAACCTATAGAAAAATAGGCAAAACAGTTGAATAGCTCATTCTAAGAAAATAATTTATGTACTTGAAAAAAATCCATACCCACAGCTAATAATGTATAATCATACAAAGAATTAATAAAATAAATGAGATGTAAAACATAGTAAAGTACTATGGGTAGGAAGAGATAAACCAAAAAAACGTATATGCAGATATACACAACCAATCTACAGGGACACTAGGCTGGGGAAGGCAGGAGAGGGGTGGGAGCGGGAAGGAGGGGGTCAGTGGGGATAAAAGGGGACATCTGTAATACTTTCAACAATAGAAAATAGTAAAATATATACAATAAAGTTGTTATATAGATATTTTTGTATTAATTTATTTCCTAAAATAACACATATAGTAGTTACAGAAGACTGATTAATTTTTTTTGAGTGGCCAAGCATTTCTAAAACAAAAGTCCAAAACCAAATAATAATCTTGGGGAAATGTCTGCATTTTTTCTTCACAAAATGCTAATATTGCCATTATATAAAGATATTCTTACAGACTGACATTTGCCAGAAGAGGGGGTGGGGGAGGGGAGCGATGAACACAGAACTTGTACGCATGTACTCATAACCAATGGACATGGACAACAAAACTGGGGACGGGGCAGGGAGGGAGGGGGAGGAGGGTGTCAATGGGGGAAAAAAGGAGAAACATCTGTAACAAAAGTAAATTAATAAAAAATAATAAAAATAATAAAAAATAATAATAAAAAAAAAGATATTCTAAAAAATTATTAAGAAAAAGACCAAAAGCTCAATAGAAATATGGGAAAAGGTTTTCCTCAATGCAAAATATCTTTAAATATAGTAAAAGATGCTCTGACTATGCAGCTTGAAAAGGAATAAGGAAGATCTCACTACAACGATAGAGTGGTAACAGGGTAAATTGTTAAAGGACAAAAGGAAGATTCGGAGTAGTGCAGAACAGCATAAGAAGCAGGAAGGAGTAGAAATTCTTTCTCCTGTCTGCTCTCATCTCCTTTTCTCTCTTCTTTTCTCCTCCCTCCCTCTGTTCTTCTCTCTCAGTCTCTCTCTGCAACAGGGAGAAGGGTAAGAATGGGAGTGAAATTTCTGTGAATGTAATTTGAATATAATTTTGACTATGAAATCACATAGATATTTTTTATATTTACAAATATGAAATCAGAACAGAAAAATATCCTAAAACCTTGAAGCAAATTAAGCAAATGTATATGGTTGGTGGAATAGCCACAGGGAGAAAGAAATGAAGTGAAAAACAACTTATTTTGACATACATTCTTAGTGGAATACATTTAAGTGGCAAACTAAAGAAAACATAAAGAACTTTTCTTTTTTTCATCCTCACCCGAGGATAGATTTTTACTGATTTTTTTCAGAGAGAGAGGAAGGGAGAGGGAAAGAAAAAGAGAAACATCAGTGTGAGAGAGAAACATCAATTAGTTGCCTCCAGTATGCACCTGGACCCAGGACTGAACCCGCAATATGGGTATTTGCCCTGACTGGGAATTGAACCCTCAAACTTTTGGTGTACAGGGCGATGTTCCAGCCAACTGAGTCACTTGACCATGGCACATAAAGAACTTTTAAACTTTATTTGGTACTCTTGCTTTCAACAAAATATATTACTATTGTTATGTTGAAAGTATTATAGGTATGTTGTAGATAAAAGCAGATATATAATTATGGTAATGTCATTAGGAACCAAAATTTTCAGCATAAGAGTAATGGGATGAAAATATAAAATAAAACAGCTTAAGTGAAGTGATTAGAGCCTTAAATTTGAATCAGAAAATCAGTATGAATGTAGGATTTATTTATCTGTAAAAAGTACATATTTCCTAAATTTGTCCATTGATAAAGCCAAGGAGAAATGACAAATTAGTAGCAGTGATTACTACTGGGGCCCAGGTTGTGAACTTCAGAAAACATTTTCCATTAAACAGAATCAGGGATTCTGAGAGAAATTCTTGATTACAGGTATAGGGCAGGAAGTATTCAACATGATTCTGGGACATCTTGTTGTGCCAGAAAGCAAAAAAGATTTTAAAGACTAAGGTAGTCATGTAAAAAAGACATGAGTCAACTTGAAGGGACTTTCATAGGTATAAGGTAGAGCATATTGATCATCAAACAGAATAACTAGAAATATTTGAAATGTATAAAAATACATGAATTCATAAAATTACTCAAAACATCTTATTACTCCCCATTGGGGTTGCTTGAGGACCAACTCATTTCTTTAAAAATTGTTAACTAGTGGGATAGAATCAAGCATTTTTCTCTGCCTTTCTTGTACAAACTGTACTTCAAGGTGACCAAAGAGTTAATGAGGGAAAGTTCCTTTTAGACTAAATCCAGCTAATAAAAGTAGGAGGAAGTATGGAATTAAAATATGAACATTTTCCAGTCTCTAATGAGATACTATACCCACACAACTATCATCAATGGTTGTGAAGATTTTCAGGTAAAAGCTTGATGGGAAAAATTATAATGGAGGCATCAGACTTACATCACATGAACTCACTGATCAATATCAGATTCACTAAAATTTTACAATAGACTTTGTGACTCATGATGTGATACAATAAAAAGTAAATATCACTGAAATTAAGACTTTTTTCTGAAAATGATATATGAAAAAAAATCGGGGCCCTCTATGTAACTACCAGTTTACTGAAAATATAAGAGAAAGAAACAAGGGAATAGACAACTTGAAGAAGTAATCTGCAAAATTTGGAATGTAGAACATTGCACAAGACAAATGATGTTTCCTTCTAACAATAAATGACATATGAAAGGAGGAGAGACCATTACTATGTATATTAGTCTTAAGAAACAAAACAACCTAATACAAAGTATAGGCATTTTTGGACGTTGATTTGAAAAACTCAATTGTAAAATGACAACTTTGAGACCTATGGTGAAATATGAAACCATTGGTGAGGTATGGACTAAATGTTACATTATATTAATTATTGTTAATATTAATGTGTGCTAACAGCATTTTGGCTATGTTAAAATGCTCTTGTCATTTAGTAATTCCTAATGGAGATTTTAAAGATTGAAATGAAATGATGTCTATGATTTCCATTAAACAACTCCAGCAAAACAAAGAAATGTATAAGGGGTGAAGAATACATGAAACAATCACATCAAGTTGATAATTGTTGAAACTAAGTGATGGGTACATGGGATTTCATTCATTATAGGATTCTCTCTATTTTTGTGTATGCATGAAAATTGTCATAATTTTCTTTTTTTAAAGAAAAGAGGCATAAAGTACGTAAGAGCATCAAGGCTTGTGCCAGACTAACTGGGTTCATGTAAATCCTGCCTTGCCATTTACTAGCATTGTTATCTTTGCAAAGGAAACTTATTTAAGTGACTTAAATCGAGGTTAAGTCTTTCTTTATTTAACTAAAGTACATAAAAGAACACTGGCAGACCGCGTTACTCCACAGCGGAAGCAAGGCCAAGAGTTTATAGGATAGGAAAATATCATATCCTTGATGTTTTGACTTAGGCAGCAGTTTTTCACTTTAACCAAACTCCATGGTTCAGGATTGTTCCTATTTTCATCTGTGTTCTTCCAGGTTCTGATAACCATCAGAATAGTGTTGTTCCAGAACTAGTTTTACAAGTTGTGTTGTTTATTGGCCAGTCCAACTTCAAAGATAGATAGTAAAAAGAAAGAAAGAAAAGGGAGCAAAGGTGGAAGACAAAGGGAAAACTGAGGCTGCTCTATCATGTTTGTTTTGGCCCTTTTATGTCTATGTATCTTTAACTTGTCACAGTTTGCTTATTTGCAAAATAAGAATAATAATAGTACCTGATTCTTAGGGTGTTTGTGAATATGAAATGAGTTAATATATGTCAGCATTTTAAATCATCCTTACTTGTTATATGCCTGGCATATAGTAAGTACTTTAGACATGTTGATAATTATTGTCTTATCAGGCTTCAAACAGGCATTGATATAATTTTATTTTAATATCGCAGTAGCGTATTAATCTTCATGAATGTAGGCATGCCATTTCCTTTCTTCTTCAAGTTGTGATCACCCTTCCTCTTTTTGGTAGGTTTCAAGTGGTTTTTAACTGTTTGCTTGCACATCAGAAATCTATGTTTGGAAGACATAAAGAAAGCAATAATCTAAATCATGAAAATAAAAATATAATGGGCTTTCTAAAAACATACCTGAAAAACTTTGGTGTTTGGCAGAGAAGTAAAATGTGAATTAAATCCTTCACTTTATCAGTGCAGTTAAAAGTGCTGGGTGAGTATGATCAATGTGAGTACAGCTGCCTGAACATTCAAAGTATAACAGGGCTTAGTGAGAACAATTTGCAGTGCTGGTAATTCAAACTGAAAGTACTCAGTAACCACAGCTAAGTTTTACTCAGTGTTTACTGTTTATCTGGCCCTGAGCTAAGTGATTTACATGAATTTTCTTGTTAAATCCATTTCATAATCCTATAAAATAGCTACAATTTTTAATCCCTGTTTTCCAGATGAACCCACTGTAACTCAATGAGATTTAGTAACTAGACTATGGTATCATAGTGCCTCAGAAATTAAACACAAGATGTTAGATTATATGTCTTAAATGCCTAATGATTATAAACTTACTGACTCTGGTTCAAATATATATCTACATTGTTTTCAGAAATAGAAAATCTTACTCTGAAACTATTTCATAAACCTGTTATAGGGTATTGTACATATATACTTTATATTTTATAAATTTCCTTGGAGAAAATTATTTCCAGAAATGTAAATTCCATTAACCTCTAGAGTGGACAGTGCATGATGGTGTTGTTGCAGTTTATTTCAAAATAGTAAAATTCCACAAAATAATATAAAAATTAAATTATAGGGACACATTAACCATTAACATAGAATTCTTAGTGAAACAATGAAAAGTGCTTATGCCAGAAGCTGACTGGTTTTTCACATATTAATTTCTTCTTTTTTTTTTTTTTTGGCCAACAGCTGGACTACAGGTACTGCCTCCTTTGCAGTAAAGTGTGTCCATGTGAATGATTTCTAGCTAAAGATCTATAAACAGAAATTAAGTATGCTGCTTTATCAGGATGAGCCCCTAGAACTATCTGTGCATATCGTCCATGCTCTTTTGCTCTCAGCCAGGTGGAGGCAGAGGAGCACAGTGACCTAGGAAGCAATATCTTGAAGACAAAGGAGCCACAAGAGCAGCGGTTCTCAGCCTGTGGGTCGCGACCCCTTTGGGGGTCGAATGACCCTTTCACAGGGGTTGCCTAAGACATAACAGTAGCAAAATTACAGTTATGAAGTAGCAACGAAAATAATTTTATGGTTGGGGGTCACCACAACATGAGAACTGTATTAAAGGGTCACAGCAGTAGGAAGGTTGAGAACCACTTAAGAAAGAGAAGGATCCTGGGTCCCTGAATCACTGTTTGAACAAGAGCCACCTGCAAAGCACAGGTATCAGTTTGGGATTTTTAAATGAACTTCTGTATTAAGACATGAAGATTTGGGGTTTCATCAACTATAGTAGGTACCTAAATAAATACAGAAATTGATCATTTGATGTGGGGTGTTACTTTAACCAAACCTTACAATATATGGAGTAGCTTAGCTGTTGAACAGTGGTTGGGCAGTTAAATAAATATTGAGTGAGAGTCATCTGATGCAGTGAGAAAAAAATTAGTGAAAATGTCGCCTGCAATAACTTGAATGACAGTGATGATGGGTTGACATTTACTTTCTGCTTTTTGTAAGATATTATTAGGAAATAAGACCAGGAAATAATTGGCTAGTTTGCTAGTAGAAATGTTTAGGAACCAGAGAAATTTAGGACCTTAAAGGACTGGAAATGCTGACTTATTCTAAGTACCAAAGAGTAAGAAGTAAGAATTTAAAAGTCATTGAATGAAAGGTCCAGTTGAAAAACAAGCTCAGCTTTGCAGGCATGATGAAATTATGCAACACTCCAACAAATTTTTTTTCAAAGGGAGTCAAATTAGCCTACATTAAGTTGAGAATAGGTGCTTCTGTGCTATTAAAATTTGAAACTTGGGTCTCAAAAATACATAAATTTTAAAAAGCCATGATTTATAATATTTGCCAATGTTTGTGGTATAACTATTCCCACTATAGCCAATTTCAAGATACCAACAATGCATCAACTGGCTTGCAAAATTCCTGAAAATTTAACAATCAGTTATTGAAAGCCAGTACTAACTGGTTACAGCACACCACCAGTGTAGAAGCAAAGAATACATTATTTTCTAGTTCTGTCTGAGAAACAACTTCAGTGTGGTTAAAGACACAGTAACTATCTGAAATCAAATAAAAAATAAGCCTATCATTTTTTATATTCTTTTAATTATATTATTAAAATATCATGGCTCCTCATTTGCATGAGCAAGAAACAAGTTGTAGTATCTAAGGAAAGCATAATCCCTAAAGCCCATTTCAGGTAGATAATAGTGACAGAGGAGAAACCTTGCAGAAGTTGGAGCTGGAAGCATTACCTACTAAAAAGAAAAAAAAAAAATTGCTATCAAAAAACAAAATCAGCTGTAATCAAGGAACTTTCGTAATTACCAGGACAAATGGGGGGGATCGAAATGCCTTCCTCTCAATGGTAAACTATGGCTGTGAGCCAGTACTGTTGGGTCTCTCCCATTTTTTCCTTTCCTGAATGGGAATGGTTTACAGTTATCTTGTTCCAGAACCCCCTTTGTATATTGGATATTTATGGAAAGAGAGTGTTGTATTAGTTTCTTATTGATTTTTTAACAAATCACCACAAATTTAGTGGCTTAAGACAGGATAAATTTATCATTTTACAGTCTTGGAGGGCCGAAGTCCAATATAGATATCACTGGGACAAATTAAATTGTCAACAGGGCTGCATTCCTCTCTGTAGACTCTGATTGAGAATCTGTTTCCTTGCTTTTCCCAGCTTCTAGTGGCTGGCCACATTCTTTGGCTCATGGCCCTTTCTTCCATTTTCAGAGCTAGCAGTGGATGACTGAGTCCTCACAACACATCACTCTAATGTCCTTTCCTCATTACGTCTCCTTCTCTTACTCTAACTTCTCTTCTGGCTCCCTCTTCCACTTTTAAGGACACTTGTGTTTACATTGAACCCACCCAGATAACCCATGATAATTTATTTTCTTTTCTTTATTGTTAACGCTATTACAGATGTTTCCCATCCTCCCCTTCACCCACCTCCCTCCACCCAGCCCTCACCTTGCCTCCCTCTGGCCATCATCACACTGTTGGTGATAATTTTCTTATTTTAAAGTCAGCCTATGGGAAAACTTAATTCCCTCTGCAAACTGAATTCTCTTTTGCCATGTAACTTAACATATTCACCAGTTCTGGGGCTTAAGACTTGAACATTTTGGGGAGGTGTTATTCTGCCAACCACAGTGATAAATTGCCTCCTTACTTCACAGATCTCCAGATGAAGAGGAGCCACATCCATTTGACAGTAGTTATTGAACATCTCCTGGAGATGCTGGACTTGGATTTAGACACAGTGACTGAATGAGACTTTGAGTTTTCTCTTTTGCGAGTGTTCTCTGCATAAGATATTTGGTGACCAGAGGAGAGGATGGTGGCAGATTATAACTAGCCGCCCATGAAACCCAATTCTTCTTGGGCACACAGCTAGAATACATTTCACCAACTCCTTTGCAATTAGGTTTGTCACTGTGAGTGAGATATTAAAAATGGAACGTGAGTGGAAGTGACATGTGCAGCTTCCAGGACAGGCTCTTAAGAAACTCCATTAATCATCCTATAACCCCCACCCCTACTTGAGGCAAAGAAACAGTGACTTGGAAGGCATTTTTTTCAAAATAGCAGAGCCGCAAATCATAAAGACCATGGATCCCACAACCCGACCCCCCACCCCCACCCCGACAGCTGTCGGTCTGTTCTCTATTCATGAGTCTGTTTCCATTTTGTCTGTCAGTTTATTTTCATTAGATTCCACATATGAGTGAAATCATATGGTATTTGTCTTTCTCTGACTGGCTTATTTCATTTAGTGTAATATGCAGGTAGGGGCAGGTAGAAGAGGGTAAAGAGGGAATAAATGGTGATGGAAGGAGACTTGCCTTGGGATGGTGAACACACAATACAATATACAGATGATGTATTATAAAATTGTACACCTGAAACCTATATAATTTTATTAACCAATGTCACTCCAATAAATTAAAAGGATGTAAAAAGTACATGTGTCTCTAAATAGTATTTTAAAAGAGGGGCGGGAAGAGCTAAACCAAAGAACTTATATGCATATAGGCATAACCAATGGATACAGGCAACAGTGCAGTGAAGACTGAAGATGGGGTGGGAGTAGGAGCAGGGAGGGAGATGTAAATGGGGGAAAAAAGAAGGGACATCAGTAATACTTTCAACAATAAAGATATATTTAATAAAAAAGAACCACTCACAGGTTTGGAACACTCATATTAACTTATGTGAGTGATGAATAATCTTTTGTAAGATTGGGTTTTGAGGCTTATCTTATATAGCTACTAGTGACATTTTTTTCCCAAGCTTTATGGTGAATTGTCTAATTAATATTTTTATAACTACTGACCTCTTCTTTATTACCTCATCTGTAAAATGAGTATCTGCCCCATTTGTTTGATGCAACTTCCAGGAAAGAAATTAAATCACTTAGTCTAATGTTGTGTTAATAAAGAAACCTCTTAAGCAGGTCTCTTATTATTAAATTGTATTAAATTAAGTTATAAATATTGTAAAAGTTAAATATTGGTTATTATACACATATAAAGACACATAGAAAGCAGCCAATTAATTTTGTTTGCTAGAAATAGTCATTCATTGATAAGAAAAATCATAAGGTAAAAATTCGAGTAGAACATGAAACAAGTGGCAATTTGCTTCTACATGTATCCTTGCTGTTCAGTTTCCTCTTCTCCCTGAAAAATTCCTTAGTCAAAAATTTAGGATAAAGTATTGTTTAGGGGGCACATTGAATTAACATATCAGGTATACTACTTCTTATCATATATACCTCAGCTCAGTGTCTCATCATATAAAGCACCCAGTTAATTAATCTTATCCAATAGGTATTTGTTGAGTATAAACAAAGCTCTTATTTCTTCTAGAAATATTTTAAAAAGCAATTCCCTTATTATCTTCATTTCTAGTATAACTGATATTCTTTCCAAAGTTTTTCTCCCCTGCATGTCATCACTATGTATGATGAGTATACAACTGAAGTATATAAAATGCACTCCTTTTAGAATATTTAGTACTACTTCTTAAGTTCTAGTAAGCTGCATTTTAATTTAAATATGAACATTACCATTTTATCACTTTAAATATTTCCAAATATACTTAAAGTATGCTTCATTCAAATTATATAAAGGTAACATATTTTATGCTCATACATCATGAATACAAAAATTTAATGCAAAGGCATTTTCAAATTTTAATTAGTTAAACTAGCCCACTTAGAACTACATGAGCTTGGTGTTTCCATTAAGTGAAAATAATTTGAAGAAAAATTAAAATGTCAATCAACAGGTTTGTTTGAGCTACATGATGCCAGGAAATATGATTGAGCTGATTTTATTCTTTGAATTGACAGTATGGAGATTTTACTATTGACTGAAACTAGCAGATGTTTTGGCATAATCGAGGGACAATTAAAGCATCCTGAACAGATGAAATTCCTATCTTATTTTCAAAGACATGTGAAAAGGATTTGACAACTTCATTTGGAAATAAATTATAATATTTAATGACTACCATTCTTTGGAAAGCTTTCTTAGATCTATTCTAAGTCCTGTATTATTCACTTGAAAATCTGATTTTTTATCATTCTGTTTCTAATAAAATTTGAAAGTATAAATTCTAGCCCTCACGTAAAACTGTTTTGCAAGCCATTTCTCATATACTATTATAGCCTTTAGGCACTCAAAATGATATCTAAATATATATATATATATATATATATATATATAATTTTTTTGTTAATCTTTATGTGAAGATTTCTATTTCTATTGATTTTTTTTTTTTTTTTTTTGTAGAGAGAGTGGAAGGGAGGGAAGGAGGGTGAGGGAGGGAGAGAGAGAGAAACATGGATGTGAGAGAGACACATTGATTGGTTGCCTCCTGCACGTGCCCTGACTGGGGCCAGGATTGAACCTGAAATCCAAGTACGTGCCCTTGACCTGGAATTAAACCCCAACCCTTCAGTGCACAGGCTGAGGCTCTATCCACTGAGCCACACCGGTCAAGGCTCAAGATGAATATTATGCTTATATATTGATTTATCTGTTCATTTAACATATACTTATCATCTATTTATGACATTGTACTAGATGCTTTAGAAAATCCATAAGTGCCTTCAACATATTTAATATCATAGGAAAGGTAACCCATGATCATTTATATCTATAGTTAATGAACAAAAATCCCCTTTGTTAATATTTTTCATATTTGTAATTACTTGTTTGATATCCACTTTCTCTGCTAGCCTATAGACTCCACAAATGCAAGGACTAAGTCTAGTATGTTTGTAGCACAAAATAGTTACGGAATAAATAGTTATTGAATGCACAAATGGTTTGATTAATAAACTTGGTATAAACTGTATTACTATTATATTATATTTAACATTCTTAATTATCTTGAATTGTGTTTTATATTTTGGATAAATGACATTTAAAGAACTTTTCTACATTTATTTTGTATATTTAAATCTTGAAAAAAAATACCAACTTAAGGTTGAGAATAAGCAGTGAATTAGTGGTGTGAGTTGATCCTTGGTTTGTCACACTACTGAAAATATATTTATATCTTAGGTTGAAGAACAGTTAATTCAAAACACTCATAGGACAATAGCTAGTTTTGGGACATTGGTAGTTTCACAATGACTTGTCCCATTTGGATTGTTACTTTGATTCATGTAACTATTTTCTGATCATATATTTAAATACAAAATTTTATGAAAACACACCAAATAAAGAAAATAGAAATTAGATTTGCTTTGGATGAATTTCCAACAATTTATATCATAATTTTAGAAATAAACTAAGCAATGTTATATTAAATCAACACTGATACAGTTTTTTCTTGGAATTCTTATACATATTATTAGAATTTTAACTAGGAATTCTATTTCAAAAGCTATTTATTCCAGAGAAGAAATAATAAACCGACCTGAGTTAATTCTTTGGTCAGCCTATAATTTATATTGGGTGGATCAAAGAATAACACTAATCATAGATAATATTGAAGAAAAAGGTAGCATTCTTTAAACTACAACATTGCTCAAGCTATCCATAAAATTCATCAGTATTTTAATGATATCAAGAAGCAAAGTGAAAGTTTAACTTTAGTTCAACATTTATCTAACACTATAGATTTGGTTCACTGGTGATTGGGGTACAAAAATAAATATGAAAGAATAACTATTCTCAAATAATTTTTAATCCCATAGCAAAAAAAAAAAAATGTGATGATTATAAAATGTAGAGGGTGGTATATGTCCTAGAAAAATAAATAGAACACTAAGGGAATTCCAAAGAGGATATATGATTTTTAATTAGTTCTTTATTAGGGAAGAGGTATCTGAAATGAGTGAAACAATCAATAGGGGGTATTAAGCATTTTTTATATTTTAATTGAATTTATTTGGGTTATATTGGTTAATATATAGGTTTCAAGTGTACAATTCTATAATACATCATCCGTATATTATACTGAGTTCACCCCCCAAAGTCTAATCTCCTTCTGTCACCATTTATCCCCTCTCTACCTTCTTCTACCTGTCCCATCCCCTTTTCTTCTGTCTATAAGGTTTTTTGTTTGTTTGTTTAATCTCTTCACCTATTTTCCAGCCCCTAACCTCCGTCCCCTCTAACAGCTGTCAGTCTGTTCTCTGTATTTATGTCTGTTTCTATTTTATTTATTTTGTTAATTAGATTCCAATTTTTATTTTATTTATTTTAAATATGTTTTTATTGACTTTTTAGAGAGAGAGAAGAAGGGAGAGATAGAAACATTGATGTGAGAGAAACATCAATTGGCTGCCTCCTGCACGTCCCTTACTGGGGATCGAGCCCACAACCCAGACATGTGCCCTGACCGGGAATCGAACCAAGACCTCTCAGTCCAAGGGATGATGCTCAATCCACTGAGCCACACCAGCCGGGCAGATTTCAATTTTTAAAATAGTGGCTCAGTTTCCATTCAGCTCAGGGAAACTAAGGTCTATCTTAATGACAGGGAGAAATGGAATATGATTAAAATTTTCTTTTGAAGTGTTTTTTGGGGGTTCCATTTTTAGTATGTTAATACGATAAAATGAAAACAGAGGCTCATATGTGATTCCAGTAACACAGAGCATAAGGCATATTAAGAGGCCGAGTTCAGACTTTATATTATGTTTTGTTACCCCTAGCCCAGTTTTCTTGAAGGGGAGATAATGATTTTCAATTCTGATTCTTTAAAACTTCTTTGTAATATCTTTAACGTACTCAAAACACCTGAATCTAAAGGGTGATGTTAAAGTGAAATATCAGAAAAAAAGCAGCATATTCCAATCTGGTCATCTATCCATGACCAGATTTCATTTAAGGAGCTATAAAAAACACAAATGTACATCTCCTTCAAAAAGCAAGATTATTTCCCACACTATCTGAAGACTTTTTTTCTTGACTTTATTGAGGAATGATTGACAAATATAATTATATATATTAACGTGTATGACATGATGATTTGATATCCATGCACATTTTGGAATGATTACCAAGATTAACATAATTAATACATCCATCACCTCACATAGTTACTCTTTTTTGTGTATGTGTGAAAACACTTAAGATATAACCTCTCAGCAACTTTCAAGTATATAATCCCGTATTATTAACTATAGTCATCAAGTTGTACATTAGACCTCAAAACTTCTTCTTATTACTGAAAGTTTGTATCTTTTGACCTATATCTGCCTACTTGCCCTCTCCCCAGTCTCTGGCAACCACCATTATATTGTTTCTAAGAAATCAGCTTTAAAAAAAATTCCACATATAAGTAATTCTATGCAGGATTTGTTTTTCCATCTGACTTATTTCACTTAACATAATGCCCTCCTGTTTCATCCACGTTGTCTCAAATGGCAGGATTTCTTCTTTGTTATGGCTAAATAATCTTCCATTATATATATATCTTTACATCAGTTGAAATACATTTAGGTTGTTTCTATATCTTGTCAATTATGAATAATGCTGCAATGAACATAGGAGTATGGACAACACACAATGGGGAAATGATAGACTCTTCAATACATGCTATTGGGAAAACTGGATAACCACATGCAAAAAAATGAAACTGAAACTCAACCTTATATTATTCATAAAAATTAACTCAAAATGAATTAATGACAAATATAAGACATGAAACTGTAAACTCCTAGAAGAAAACATAGGGGAAAAGCTCCTTGATATTGGTCTTGACCATGATTTCTTGGATAAGACATTAAAAGAACAGGCAACAAAAGATAAAATAAACAAGTGGGACTACACCAAACTAAAGTGCTTCTACAAATCAAAATAAATAATCAATAAATTGAAAAGGCAACCTACAGAATGGGAGAAAATATTGCAAACCAGTATCTGATATGGAGTTATATCCAGAATATATAAAGAACTCACCACTCAATAGTGAAAAGCAAATAATCCAATTAAAAATTGGCAAAGGTTGTGGAATATAATGAACAATACAAGCTGATAAACAAAATAGACCCAGAGACATAGAAGTAGGGTACAGACTGACAAACCTCAGAAGAGGGGGACGAGAGGGGAGGGAAGAGATAAACCACAAAACTTGTATGCATGTATGAATAGCCAATGGACATAGACAACAAGGCGGGGGCGGGGTGGGATCAGGAGGAGGGTGTCAATGCGGGGAAAAGGAGAAACATCTGTAACAAAAATAAATTAATAAAAATTGCAAAAAAAAAAAAATCGGCAAAGGACAGCAATAGAATTTTTTCAAAAGAAGGTCTACATCAGCCAATAGGTACATGGAAAGGTGCTCAACATCACTAATTATTAGGGAAATGCAAATCAAAACTACAATGATATATTACCTCACACCTGTTAGAATGACTGTTATTAAAATGACAAAAGAGATAACAAATGTTGACCAGGATGTAGAGAAAAGGGAACCCTTATATGCTTTTGGTGGAAATGTAAATTGGTATAGTCATTATGGGAAAAAGTATGGCTGTTTCTAAAATAAAAATAAAAATAGGATTAGACCTACCATATGACCCAGCAATCCCACTCCTGG
Source organism: Tadarida brasiliensis (assembly GCA_030848825.1). Taxonomy (NCBI): domain Eukaryota; kingdom Metazoa; phylum Chordata; class Mammalia; order Chiroptera; family Molossidae; genus Tadarida; species Tadarida brasiliensis. Next base: position 116,157,332 of record CM061280.1, on the reverse strand, counting down.
GTAAACATCCAAAGGAAATGAAATTAGTATCTTGAAGAGATATCTGTACTTCATGTTCAGGATAACTTCCTTTTTAAAAAGGGCCCGACTAAATTTGATCATCGCTTTCTGTCAATTTTGCTGAACTTTTTCATAGTGCAGTAAAAACAACAACCCAGTAAGGATGTGTTAACTCTAAAGAAAATTATGTATAAATGCAGCTGCTTGCAAATTTGTGTTGTGCAACAGTTGCCTACCCAGATGGATTGGGTTTTAGAGAAACAGGTGAGCTAAGTCCAAGAGAGAAAGATGTGAAAGGAAGAATTAAAATATACAAATCACTAAGAAACAAACAAACAAAAAAGCTTGATTGAGATATACATTAGGAGAGAAAAGGGAGGTAAAAGAATTCAGGTGTTGAGAACAAGGACAGTTGATCCATCCATTCAGCATGGTATACGGAGAAGCAATTTCACTTTAAAAATGGAGATGTTACCTGGCCAGTGTGGCTCAGTGGTTGAGCGTCAGTCGACCCATGCACCAAGAGATCGCTGGTTCGATTCCTGGTCAGGGCACATGCTCAGGTTATGGGGCTGATCCCCAGTGGGGAGCACGCAGGAGGTGGCCAATCGATGTTCTCTCTCATAGATGTTTCTGTCTCTCTCTCCCTCTCCCTTCCTCTCTCTGTAACATCAATAAAGAAAAAAATTTTTAAAAAAATAGAGATGTTAATTGGAATCTGACTTGGAAGATTCCTACTCAAAATCAAGACTGGAATCTAAAGTAGCTATTCAAATTGAAGGTATGATGCAGACTAGTAACCTTATAGTGCACATTAAATCTAGCAGAATATTTACACCTTTTTGACTGGGTATTATGGTTATTGTAAGTTTTAGGGGTTTTTTTCTTTGTTTGTTTGTTTTGTTTTGTTTTGTTTTGTTTTGTTTTATAATGATGGACCAAGTATTTCTTTTTATGCTGAAGAATCTCAACTGAAGAATGAGGTCGTTTATTACTTGAACCACCATGATATCACCAACAGAAAAAAAATTGTAGGTATTATTCATGGGGCCACTGATGAAAACAATTCACATTTCTCACTTCATGTGTTAGACATAAAAGAAAAACAAAACAAAACACAAAACTGATCAAGAAGCCAGCTTCCATGTTGTTGGTATATAAGAAGAAACCATCTACATGGAGATAGTTTAGGACCTGGGAAGCAAAAATCCAGGTCAAGATCTCCAAGAAGTTAAGGAGGAAATTAAATTTCACCTTAGTTTGAATCAGAACTGGCAGAGGAAGCTCTAATTGACATAATTCTTGCAGCAGTAGACTGAGGGTCAGACTGAAGAGAATACAATGTTCTCTATTCAATGAAGAACTCACTATTTGTATGGAGAAATTTAATTACTTGAGACTAGTCACTTCATATTTTTTGTTATTACTATTTTAAGTGGTTAAACCCTTACAGGCCTTGTGGTTAAAAGATTATAAATGAGTTCTCTTAGAAATCTTTGCTTTACTTTAATAAAATTAAACATAGGGAGAGGAATTGTAAGCATAAGAACAGTGAAAACAGTACATGAAGAGCTTTATCTTGCTTGAGACAGCTCCAAGAGGATTCTATGAATGTACCTTTTATCTGTGATTACAGGAATGTAAACATTATACAACCTTCTCTTCCTTATCATGCTAATAAGAACAATTTCAGTACAGCATTTAACATTTTTGTAACAGTCAGGGCCATAAGATTATTTCTATTTTTACAAAGCTTTATATCAAATACAATACTACCTTATAATTTTATAATGACATTTGGTCACTGTTTATAGCCTCTAATTTCTGATGGCTCAGTACACTAGTGCTTCTTGTCTAGTTTATTAAATTACTGTGAAACAAAACAAATCTTGACAGTACTAGGAAAAATTATGACATGGAATGAATTAAAAATATATATTTTGTAAAGTGAGACATTTAAAATTTCTCATATCTTTTAATCCTACATTATCCTTCCTAGTATTTAGTAAAGGCTTATAGATTCTTTTGGAATGTAAATATTTTTCTGGTCAATTTTTAAACATTTTGTATCAATATTAAAAATCAAATAATTCAACAGAGCTTACTCTGAAATTATTTAGAAAATCTCCATCACGTTTCTCTAGCTCTCAATATAACCTTTCTTGAACTAATTTCCAAAATTAATATATATATATATATTTAAAATCCCATGTCTTAATTGACTTCAGAAAAAAATCTACTCACTCCTCAATAGCAAATTTAGTTTTAACTCATTCCATTGCCTACACTCACCTGTATCCAAATAGTTGATGGCCATAACTAGTTCTTGTGTTGGGGAACTTTATAATGTTAAGTAATATTTCATATCTCAATTTCTTGTGCTATAAAATTTGCTTAAGTATTTTGACTCTCTTCTGTGTAGGATGAGGATATCAATGCCTCCATAAATTCCCCACATTCTTTTCTTCTCTAATCTCCCACCATCTGTCACCTACAGATTTACTTTTACACTTTTCAAGGTTGTTAAGTCCTACATTTTCTTCTTCAACCATAATCACAATTTTCTTGTCTTGCCTGTAAATACACACAACTTAAAAATAAATTTACTGCCCTGGCCGGTTTGGCTCAGCGGTTGGAGCTTTGGCCTGCGGACCAGAGAGTCCCAGGTTCAGTTCCCGCTAGGGGCACGTACAAAAAAAAAAAAAAAAAAAAAATTACTGCAAGTGAAATACAATGCAAATACTATAACTGCATAAATAGTGTTTATTGACCAATAAAGCAGTGTGCCAAGAGTATAATACTTGCTTTGAATACAATGTATAGAACCTAAGTTAATTGAAGTGAAACATTAATCAAGATTAATCAAGAACATTTATCATTAAAATTCTTTTCTACATATTTGGACCACGGCTGCCTTATAACAATGGTTTTCTCCCTAACTTTTCTAACTGGTTTCATTTTTTTTCTTATTGAGAAAAAAAAGAGTAGTTTATTTCTATCAGAGATACCTCTCACGATCCAGTCCTATATATCTAACTGCCGGCCCCTGCCCTTCAAACCAGTTTTTGGAACAACAGAGGAAACTCTATTGTTCCATTTCCTCTTGCCAAATACTGTCAATCTTGACTCTTCTCTTTTTCTTTTATACACATTCAATCTAGCCAAAACTCCTGTCAGCTCTTTCTTTAAATCACATCTCAAATTTGACTATCTCTATCATCTCCATTGTTAAAACCCTATTCCAAGTAACCATCATTTTTCATCTGATTTTAATAGTCGCTTTATGGTTTTTCTTCTTCCATGTTTTCTCCCTAACAATCTATTTTTCATAAAACAATGATCCCATCAAAGTCATCCAATGGTCTCCTATCTCACTCAGAATTAAATCAGTACTTATTAAGGCCTTCAAGTGCCCTGAGGTTTTTTTTAAGGTTTCTATTTTCTTCTATTCCAGTACTTCCTTTTATTCTCTTCAATACATGTGCACTGTCCTCTTTCATATTCCTGAAATTTGAGGTTTCAGCCCAAATTAATTGTTATGAGAGGGAATATCTCAAGGCAACCTATTGATGGTTTGATTGTAAACTAAAGTAACTTAAGCTGATTTTAAGTTATTTTTTTCCATTCATAAAAACTGGAAGTGCCCTTGTTTGGTCTGTGTACTTCATTTAACATACACTGCAGCAACACAAAATTCCATGGTTTAAGGAGGGATAAGGGAAAAACCAGTAAGAGTGTGAGAATCTGATACAGTGTGCGTGAACTGAATTAAGTCCATGGCATTCATAAGGGAGCATTGAGATGTGGGCTCTGAGAACACTTCTAAAGCACTAGAAACAAAAAGGCTGCGCGTCAGAGCAGTACCAGTGGGTAAATATCCCAAACAGGGATGTTAAGCTGGTGGTGGCTATCTGGAGGTAAAAGCCGTGGAGGTGCAGACAATCTTGAAGACGCATGATTGGCAAATTCAGGAGCTCTGGACTCTCGCCAAAGGAGCTCAGGACCCTAGAACCTGGGTCCTGATGACAGCAGCAGCTTTGCACCAAAACCTTTCTGTAGACCGTTACAGCTGCTATATTGCAGATGTATCCAACAAGCTAGGGAGGCCAGGTACACTCCACCTCCCATTGCCCTCGAAGTGGGGCTCCAGCAAATGAGGAAATCACAACTTTGGTGCTTATTTCCCTGCTGGGTCCCTACTTTGGCTGCATTCCAGCATGAGAAAGGCTTTTCTCATTATAGTATGTGTTTAGATTTTATATGGTGAAATGTAACACTGTTTTCCTTTTATACATTCTGGAATTTGTGTTATACTTTAAAAGGCTTTTCCCAGGATGGGGAAAATATACCTCTTATTGTTTCCTTTAATATTTTATTGTTTCTTTTTAAAATTTATTTATTGTTGAGAGTATTACAGATATCCCTCCTTTTTTCCTTCTTGTCCCCTCCACCTGGCTCCTGCCCTACCCCAGGCCTTCACCACACTACCGTCTGTGTCCATGGGCAATGCAAATATGCATATAAATCCTTTGGTTAATCTCTTCCTACCCGCCCCTCCCCGCTTCTCTCTGAGATTCATCAGTCTGTTCCATGTTTCCATGTCTCTGGATCTATTTTGTTTATCAGTTTATTTTGTTCATTAGATTCCACATATAAGTGAGATTATTGTTTCCTTTTTTACATTTATATTTTTTATTCCTTTGGAGTTCATTCTGGTGAACAGCATGATGTAAATTCCCAACTCTTTAAAAAATATTGTTCTTGCTGTTTTAAACAGCCAATCTCACAGAATAAAGAAATCTTATGTGTGTGTGTGTATATATATATATCTGGGTTTGTCTGTTTATGAAACAGACCTACCCTGTTTTTAGTTATTTAGCTTTACAATAATTTTTTCTATCATTTAGGTCTAGTACCCCACTATTATTGCTATTATTATTTTTATAATTTTTCTGGCCACTCTTATTTGTTGCTGTAGTAAGGTTTTGTTTGTGTGTGTGTTTGTTTGTTTTAATTGTACCTATGGGAGTCCCTGCAGGAAAGAGATGACACTAAAATTTTGTTAATTTAAGAAGACTTTTATAAAAGAAGTATGAACAAAGATGCAGAAAAGACATAGAGGAGATAGTGAAGGTCCTTGTGACTATTAATATCTGGGTATCATTATACTTAGTCTTGAAGAGGTAAGGAGAAGGGACAAGAGTAGAAAGCTTTTAGCACAACCCAGAAGAAGTCACATGGCAAGGATGACTAATTGACAATATGACATGCCATTGAGGATTAGAGTTCACACAATTGAAAAGCAGAAGACAAAGGGCCTATTGATGTAGTCTATATAGTTCAGCCTTCCAAGTACAGAGCAGGCTGGAGAAGGATGCATAGAAAATCTGGATGAGTATATGGAAATTATTCTGTATAGTAAATTTATTTTGCTTCTCAGTATGTGCTCATTTCTTTCATCCAGATGATAAATTTGTGTCCACCAAAAAAGAGGCTATTAACTACTTTATTACAGTGAAGTAAGGTCCATTCAGTCATCCTATTGCTTGGAAGCTAAAATGTTAAATAGTTTTTATTAGATTTGATAAGAGGGATTGTATCTTTAGAGTCTCTACCAGTATAGAGTCTTCAGACGTAGATAAAAAGTAAATGTTAAACAAGTGAATAAGCATGTGACTATTTGGTAAGATTGATGTGCAGACATGGTTAGGCATTAATAATTGATGTCTAGAAAGAGCCATAGAACAGCCATAGGTCAAAGTGTAGAAGAGGAGAAGGCAGACAGCTAGATAAATAGATATCATTTCATAAACGATAAAATCATCATACAAAGCAAGTCAACAGAAAGAGATATTTTGAACAACTTTTTGCCAATATACTTAATAACTCAAGTAAAATGGATGAATCATTTGAAGAAAAGTTAACAAAACACAGAGATTAGAACATCTGAACAGCACTATTGAATTCTTTATTTACGATGAATTCATTATCATAAGCATGTCCATATAGAGAACTCCAGACTCAGGTAGTTAACAGAAAAATTTAAGCAAACATTTAAGAAAAATATATTGCATAAATAGAAGATGAAGGACAGATTCTCATTTCATTTAAGGTATCAGGGTATCTGTTATAACAACAGCTAAGATATAAAAAGAAAATTAGACTACTATCTCTCATGATATAATTCCTTAATGAAGTATTAGCAAAATAAATCATCAGTATATAAAACAGGAAATCCATTATGACTTCTGAGGTTTATCCAAGGAATGCAAGATTTGGCTAATATTTGGAAATCAATCAATATTAACAGAATGAAAGAAAAAAAGCTTACGATCACCTCAGCAGGTGCAGAAAAAAAGTATTTATCAGTTCAACATTCATTAATGATAAAAGTTCTGGGCAAATGTTATCAACCTGATAAATAGTATCTACCAAAAAATTACAGCTAACATCTTACTTAGTGGTGATATATGTGATGTCCTTCTCTTAAGATTGGGAGTACGGCAAGGATGTCATTACTGGTATTCAACATTGTATGAAAGTTTATAGTCAGGGCATGTGGCAAGAAAAAGTAATTTGGATTGAAAAGGAAGAGGTAAAATTGTCTTATGCAATGGAATACTATGCAGCTGTAAGAAAGAAAGATCTCTTATCATTTGAGACAGCATGGAGGGACCTGGAGAGTATTATGCTAAGCAAAATAAGCCAGTCAGAGAAAGACAAGTACCACATGATCTCACTTATTTATGGAATATAATGCACAAAATAAGTTGATGATCAAAATAGATCCAGAGGCATGGAAGTAGGGAACAGACTGACAAACCTCAGAGGAAAGGGGGGTGGGGAGTGGAAAAAGATAAACCAAAGAACTTATATGCATATATGTATAACCAGTGGACACAGACAATAGTGTGGGGAAGGCCGGAGGGGGGTGGGAGTGGGGAGGAGGGGGTCAATGGGGGAAAAAGGAGGAACATCTGTAATATTTACAACAATAAAGATAAAAAGTATTTAAAAAATAATAATAATTTAAATACAGTATAAAATATACATGATCACAATTAAATTATTACAAATAATTAGATTATCACAATTAGTTATTAATTTCAATAATTAGCAATCTAAAATCAACAAAAAACTATTAGGCCTGCCTACCAAATTTAGCCAAAGCACAGGATACAGAATGACCATATAAAAATTAAATGTAGAACCATCCTTACTATTTTGCTGGTTCCTTCATTAAAGTGCTAATTAAATATTTAACATACCTTCACTTTATATTTTTTTAAGAGTCATGATTTTAACTTTTGAAGATTCTACTTTGACAGTTTTAGAAATTCCACCGAGATACCTAAATGGGCACTTAAGGGCAATTAAACAGGTTTGCATGAGAAGTGTTTCACATGGTTTCTTTAACCCCAGACACATCTTTCTTAGCTCCTAGAGTGAATCTTCAGTGATCAAATTATTTAACTCTCAGTTAACTCATGGTTCATTTTTGTCCTGATTCTGTATGCATTTCTGGGTTTGGGCCAAGCTTGGTTCTTCATCTTTTTTTGCAAATGGTCACTAAATTTGCTTCCCATTGGCGGCAATAAAAATTGTCAATTTGATTTTATTGTCTGACCATTTGATAATCTCTAATAGGTAGAGGTGGGGATGAGTGAGAGAAAAAAGAAAATTTGATTTGTCAGGTTATTATTTTTTTAATCTCTTCTATTTATGCAAAATTATATCTCACTTCCATTAGAAAGAAAAAGAACATTTATTTAAAATAAGGAATGGCATGTTTTTGTGTACTGGCTGATCATTAAGTAGTTGATAGCTCTTTCTATGACTGTGTATTGGTAATTGATAAAAGTCTCATTTTGTGAGTGTAAAATATCTTCCTACTCTTTAGGTGTTATTAATATATTAGCTTATAAAATCTCTTTAAAAAGAGCTTTTTTGTTTAAAAAGATTAATAAGTAGAATATTCACAGAATTCTCAGAAAAAAATAACAATATATTAAATGTGCTATTCTTTTAACAAAACGAAAAAACATCTCCATAGAAATGATTAGCTCAAAAGCATTTTTCTTTTAAAATAAAGATCACACAATAAAAAAAAAAAATCCTGAGTATGTCAGATTTGATACTTTGGTTTTTAAAACAGATGTACCTCATTTTCCTAATTTTGTAAGTGAGGCATATAATAAAACCATTTATAATTTTTACTTTTTTAATCATCTATATTTGTTTTTTTTAATAAAGATACCACTTTATCTAAACTTCCTAAATTTTATATACTCATTAAAGATCAGATAAAATCTCTTCGTTATTGTACTTGTTTTGTTTCAATGATCAGGAATATAAAAATCGGCATAAAACACAGAAAGCTATTCTGTTGAGGCACAAATCTCCATTATTTGGGCAGATTTAAAAAGTGAAAAATAACTTTTACTTTCTATTGTTTATGGCAGACTTCAAGAATAATTTTCTATGTGACAGCGAGTAACCAAATTCGAATCATTTATGATTATAATATTTGACAGTAGAGTAATTACCACCTCTTGATTTTTCTTTATAAATATAGTCACCAAACTTTTCCAAAATTTCAATATATTTTATGGCTTTTATTGAGGGTCATTTTTTACAGATATTATAAATATGTAAAATAAATTTCAATTAATAGGTAGCTAAACTCAATCCATTTCTTGGTCTCAAGTATCTATGTTTCCATTTAATCAACTGAATAAATTATTTCTGAAAATTCTTTTGATTTTGACTTCCCAAGATAATATCCTAAAATCAGAATTATGAATATTTCAAGATGACATTAATAATATCTTCGGGTTTTCCTAAAAGTTCTTTGATCAACTATAATGATTATTGTTTCACCTTATGAAAAGAGACCAATAAAATAATTAGGTTTGTTTGGAATACTCCATATTTCTTAAATAGTTCAGCACCACTGAGAGAATTTCCAGGGAGGCATTCATTCATTCATTCATTCATTTTCAGGAGAAGAGATTTTAGAAGCTCAATTTTCTTTAAGTTAATTTTATGCAGATAAAATATTAGAATAAATGTTACAGAAATTGTACACTTCACAGAATGGAGTAGAACCCCTTGGATATTCTTTGGAAATGGACATTCTTAATGTCAGGGGAAAATTCTGATTAAATTCTTATTAAGTAGTTATGTACTACACCCTAATACAGAATTTGTTTTTTTTAATTTTTATATTTTTTTACTGTCAATGTAATGAATTAACTAGCATCAGTCTTATCTATCTTATCAGCTTGTGGTTTCTACTTTAATCTCCTGCTTATTTGAAGGATCTACTATAAGTTACATGCTAGCTATTATGTCATCAAAAAAGAATGGCAGTCTGGTGAGTAATACTTTACCAGGTGCTCTTTACTATTGATAATTAAATAAAGTAACCATGGCTACGGTTTCTGGGCTAACATTGTTTAGATAACTGTGAGAAAAATACTAAGAATAAAAAACAGGTTTCCCAGCTACTTTTTTTAGACCAGAAGCAGATGAGGTTGGGATAGCAGACTAATGATCCAAGTTCTGGAGGGATAAGAACATATAATTAAATTAAATGATGAACAAAATCTTATTTTAGATTTGTTTGGAAAATTGTAGAAATTATTTTTAGTTATATTTTCTTTGAGCAATATATTTATATATGATGAAGTTCTTTATTTTTCTAGATCTATCCCTAACTTTTAATTTAGACCAGGCTATTGCAAACTGAAATCAGGAATTATTAGTTTTACTGAGTTGTTTAAATTTTTTAACAGCTTTATTGATATGAAGTTCACATAAAATAACCTGTACATATTTAAAGTAAAGTTTTGATAAGTTTTGATATGTATATACTTGTTAAAACATCACCATCATTAAGATAATGAACATCTTCCTCACCCCAAACAATTCTTCTTGTCCCTTGGTAATGACTCCCTGTGGTACCTCCCTCCTTTCATATGTAACCACTGATATGCTTTCTGTCACTATATATTAGTTTGCATTTCCTAGAATTTTATACAAATGAAAATGTCTTACAGGTTACACATACTCATCACACAACCCAGCAATTCCAATTTTAGATATTTACTCAAGAGAAAGGAAAACATATTTCCACACAAATTTTGGTAGTATTCATAACAGCCTAAAACTGGAAACAATTCAAATGAACAAAGAAACTGATGAATCAATTGTGGTCTATCCATAAAATGGGATACTACTCAGAAATAACATGGAATGAGCTACTAATCCATACAACAACATAAATGAATTTCAAACTATTATGCTGAGATAAATAAGCACATTCTGTTGGATTCCATGTATTTAAGTTTAAAAACAAGTAAAAATGATCATGTTAGAAATCAGAACACTTGTTGCCTTTTGAAATGAGAATTGACTAGGTGCAGGAATCAGAGCATATTCTCCAGTGACAAAATATTTTAATCTTAATTGTGCTGTTATAATATTTTTTAAACTTATTGAATTGCTTACTTTACAACTGTAATTTAACTTTATTTAAATTTTGCATCAATTAAAAAACAGCTACTCCTTGCTCCCTAAGACTAATTTAGGTTAAGGGGAGTGGAGGCATGGAACAGTTAAGCAGTTTGCCCCTGGATCCTACCTATTTCTGCTTCAAACAGAGATGTCCCACATTTCAATGCTTGGCATATTGCTCTTCTGCGTAAGTTTAATTCTGAAGAATGCTGAAGACCATTTTTACAATGATCTACAACAGGGATTTTCAGCTAGTGTGCTGCAAGAATTTTTAAAGCATGCAATACTTGACTATTTAGTCAGGGGCACTGGCCTCTTTCCCCTTAGATTGTCAAATAAAAAATGACAACATCCAATACAACAATAGCCATCTGGTGTGAATGAATCAAAATTATATCTATTTTCTTTCAGATCGGCAAAAAGTATAATATATATTTTGGTGTGCTGCAGAATTTTAGTAATTAGTTTATGTGTGTCATGAGATGAAAAAGGTTGAAAATGGCTGATCTAGAACACTGATGACATGCCAAAAGCTTTAGGATATACCTAACAAACTAGACTTAAAACAGAGGGGTCAAATGATTATTCCTTTCAAACTATGATTTAGAGACAAGCCCTAGGAAAGATCAACCCATTTCCAGATTGCAATCTATTTTCTTATCCTTGAAAACCTAATATTCATATATCATTCCCTTAACTTAATGCTTGGACTATAAAAAAATGTAAAAGTAACACATCAGTCATTTTTAGAGGAAATTGTGTCTTGGGGTATGCAAATGCATTGTATAACTTGTGGGAGACAGGACAGAGATGAGGGTTAAAGATAGAAAATTTACTCCTAAATTGAAGAACCACAGGATAACATGGAAAGTGCTGTGGGAAATTTTTTCCCCTTTTTCCTGTTGCCAATGGCTAGTTTTGCCACTTAAGATCTTTGTAAATCAGAAACTACTTCATTTGTACAAAGTTTTTAAGCTTATTAATTCTTAAAAACACTTTGGGGGGTTTCCTTTGGTCTATTGTAATCCTGAATGGTCATCAAGTAAGTGTACACTGGGTGTGCAGGTGAAAAGAATCTAGAGTAAATGTATGTCCATAGAGAACTGAGTCGATTCTGTTGGTAAATGGGCTTATTGGATTTCCTTAATATCTATTTCCATTTCTGGGTTCAAATGAGTTCTTGGTCCTAAGTCAGGAAATATTGTTTTAAAATAAATAGCCCCCTAAATTCCACAGAAATTTTTTTGTAATCCTCACCCTAGGATATGGAAAGAGAGAGAGAGAGAGAGAGAGAGAGAGAGAGGGAGTCTTTTGGTGTAAGCCAGGATGATTCTCCAACCAAATGAGCCACCTGGCCAGGGCCACAGAAATTTTAATGATTATAAGGATAATATCATTATTGCAGTAACAGTCAACTCATAAAGAAGTTGTGATTTTAATATTTCCTACTAGGAAAAAACAGGAACCTATTTAAAGTACTCAGTGCATATGTTAAAACAGTTATTAGAATGTTTCATTTGTTTAATGGTAGGTAGCATAGTTTTCAGTAAAGTTGTCCTGCTTTAGCAAACATTCCGGAGTAATTTAAAGTTTTTATCTTCACAATCCACAAGTGCCATTTAGAGGTTATTATGGAGTATATAAAATATACATTACACATTAAAATTTTAAGAAAGATCATTAATTTTTGAGATTCATCATTTTATCAGTAAACAAAGGTTCAAATTAAGTTTTACAGCAGAAAGTCCATTTTCTATTGAAACTTAGGAAAGGAATCAAAGAACAAGAAAGGATCAAACATTTCACTTTAAGGTAAAGTAACTGATATCTGTTTGAATTACCTTTCTACCAAAAAATGCATTTTAACAAAAGTACATGATAGACTACAAAACTGAACTACTGCCTGAAAATTTATAATATATTTAAACACGTTTTGAACATATTTGAGAAGTAAGAGGTCTTTTATAGAATATGATCATTGAAATTGATAATATTGCATTTACTTGAAGAAAACTTGGTTTCTAACTAAAGGAGAAATGCCCACTCTTTAGTACTGGGGCACTTAATATTATTAATACTGAGTATAACTCTTCAAAATAGTTTCATGTGCAGGTTAAACCATATGAAATCACCAATTGTAATCATTTTTGACCTGCAAAAAAAAGGCAGTTTTATATGGTTCAACTACTGTTTCTGTTTGCTTGGCATAATTAACTCATTAGAAATAATTTTCTACTAAATCAAACCATACAACTAAGAAATTATAGAAATTAAGAGGTAGAGGGCTCTCAGTTTCTGGATACATTTTCGGTAGAAGACAATGTTAACTGTCTGTAGGAGACGATGTTCATTTACCTGTCTGTATTAGCTTTTTAGTGCATTGTAACAAACTAAGACGAACATAGTGGCTTACAAGAGCAAACATTTATTATCTCATAGTTCTCATGGGTTAAGAGTCCAGGTATGACTAATTGGGTCCTCAGCTTAAAGTCTCATAGGGAACAAGTAAAGTGTAAATCAGACTGTGTTTGCATCTGGAGGCCTGATTAGGGAAGGCCCCACTGGCAGGCTCATTCTGATTTTTTTTTTTAATCCTCATCCGAGGATATTTTTTACATTTATCTTCAGATAGAGTGGGAGGGACGGAGGGAGGGGGAGGGGGAGGGGGAGAGGGAGAGAGAGAGAGAGAGAGAGAGAGAGAGAGAGAAACATCGATGTGAGAGAGACACATCGACTGGTTGCCACCCGCACGACCCCAACCAGGACAAGGAACAAACTGCAACCGAGGTACGTGCCCTTGGCCAGAATCAAACCCAGGACTCTTTAGCCCACAGGCCGACACTCTAACCACTGAGCCAAACCAGTCAGGGTGGCTCATTCTGATTTGGGCAGAACTCATTTCCTTGTGGTTGTAAGACTAAAGAATTCTGGCTTGTTGCTGGTTGTTGACTGGAGGTCACCCTCAGCACCTAGAGACTGCACATAGGCACATTCTCAATATGACAGCTGGTATTCACTACAGTGAGAAAGTGAAAGAGAAATAAGCAAGACAAAAACCAAATTCTTTTTGTAATCCAAACTTGTATGTGATATCTCATTATTTTGACCATATTTTATTTGTTAGTAGCATATCACAAGGTCTAGCTAACACTCAATGGGGGTTGAGATTACACAGAGGTATGAATACCAACAGTTGGAATCATTGGGAACCATCTTAAAGGTTCTCACTATACTCCTCTTCCCCAATGTGACTCAGGCATAAATCCTGATTAATGTAAGACCAATCATGACAATTCCTTTACCTTGTTACTGGTTGGCTCAGGCATGGACATGTAAGTAATCTGGTCGATGAGACATAAGGGAAAGCCAACACTGAGGGCTCTGCAAAATCACTTTTTCTCATGTTTCAGTCCTATTTGGGATGGTAGAAGCCATTTTGTTACCATCAAGGCTACTAGCTTAAAGACAACATCCCAAATTTGATCTTCCTAATGCAGAACATTGTTTTCTTTTTTAAAATTGTTTTCTTAATAAATTTCTTCTTGTTTAAGCCCTTTTATAGAGTTCTTTATTACTTGCAACTGAATGAACCTTAGCTGACACAATATCTATAATTTAGAAAAGTATCTTGCCTTGTGTGATAAGTTGGACTGGATCATTTTTACACTTTTTTTTCCAACTAGAAAAATATATATAATTACTGAATTCTAACATACCTGGAACACAGCTCTACTGAGTTGAAAGATCATATGCAAAGTAAACCTGGTTCAAAAATTGCTGTTTGCCCACTCTCTGGTCTAAAATGGCTTGAACAAAATACTAAAATACAACAAATCATTGCTTCTGAAAATTTGAGTTGTTATCATGTAGAATATTGTCTCTCAATCTTCAACGTGCATATAAATCATATGAGAATCTTGTCAAAATGGAGATTCTGATTGTTAGCCAGAGGTGAGGACTGATCATCTATATTTTCTAATGAGCTTCAAAGTGATGTCAGTATTGTTGAGTGTGAAGACTGTTTTGTGTAGAAAAGATTTAGACATATAGTCTATTGAAAGTAGTTTTATTTAGAAGAGAGAAAAAAATGAGCTTTTAGTTTTTCCAAGAAAATGTTTTAAAAATACGCTCCTTTGATTTTCCCCTTACTTTTCTTTTACTTTGATTCATGGAAGACAATCATGAACTTAAACAGTGCTGAAAAGTTTTTAAAAGGAAGTCTCACATGCCAAATAACAGCTTGTTTCTGATTTGTATTTTTATAATTCTGTTGAATCCTTGGGGGGGAAAAAACAACTGCTTTCAGTGTTAATTATCTTGATATTTACTGGGGAGGAAACTATATCTTAATATAATGAGGCCAATTGATTCTTTAATTCAGAGGAAGGAAGTCGGAATTTTTTTTCTTTAATAGAAGAAAGCTTCCCTTTGATGAGATGATGGTTACATTATGTTCTTTGCAGTCTCCTGTTACTGATGATTTACATCAAAGCTTTGCTGAGAATTCAGCATTTTCAATCTGTTCTTTGGACTGAGTGGAAATGTCAGGTAGTTTAGTTTAGATTAGGTACTACAAGACACAGGAGATGACTTTTATTTAGGCTGAAAAGAGTTGCAAATTAGTAGTATCCTGGAACCTTTCTGGAATGTCACTTTCATTTGCAATCCACAAGACTAAATCATATGACAAAAGATTTGAAACATTTAAAGGAAGAGCCTACAATTTATTTGGAACATAGGTATCTCCAACTGAAGTACTAATTACTTTGAACTTGCAACGTGATTTATTACTGCACTTAGTAGGATTTATCTATCTTTTTAAAAAATTAATATTAAGGTGTTTTGAAGACTCTTGCTTTATCTTTTCAATTGGTTAGGACATTTAAATGCTCCTTTAAAAAGGTTAGTCCTCTGGATGACAGAGAATATCCAGTCTGATACAATAAAGGATATGTTTACATAACAATAACTCTCCATTTTCAATTTCACTAACATACCAAATATACCTAAATTAAAAAAATAAATAAACACAATGGAAGCAGTTCATATATTTTAAGAGAATATATATTATCCTAAGCGAAACAAGCCAAGCAGAGAAAGACAAATATCACATGATCTCACTTATTTGTGGAATATAATGAACATAACAGTCTGAGGAACAGGGTAGACCCAGAGATGTGGATGTATGTACAAACTGACAACCCTCAGAAGAGGGGGTGGGGGGGAGGGAAGAGATAAACCACAGAACTTATATGCATGTACACATAACTGATAGACATGGACAACAATGCTGGGGATGGGGTGGTGGGGGATGGGGAGGAGGGTGTCAATGGGGGAAAAAGGAGAAACATCTGTAACAAAAACAAATTAATAAAAAAAAGAAAAAGAAATCACTTATTTGTAAAGATTAAAAAAAATCAAAACTGTAAAAAAAAAAAGTTTCACTAACACATGGTACTCTAAAGGATAACAATGCCACCATGAAAAAAGCCTTGATAGATTTAGTATATAAAAATGAGCTTGCTATTAAGACTAAATTATCCTAATTTACTATATTGAGGTAAAGACTTCCAATTTTTAAGTATATTATAATTTTAGATAAATGCATATATCTCTTAAAATTATGCTTAGATAGTTTTTTAGTATAATACTTTTCTTATATGATGAAAAAGTACATTTTTTATTGTTAATATTACAGATGTCCCCCAATTTTTCCCCCTTACCCCTCCCACCCAGCTCCTGCCCCACCCAGGCCTTCACCACACTATTGTATGTATTCATTGGCTATGCATATATTTATATAAGTTCTATGGTTAAGCTCGTCCATTCTCCGCCCTCCTCCCCAAGATATGTTTGTCTGTTCCATGCATCCATGCCTCTGGATCTGTAAGCTATTGTACTCAAAACAGCCTGGTACTGGCACAAGAACAGGCATATAGATAAGTGGAACAGAACATAGACCCCAGAAATCGACCCAAGCCATCACACTCAATTAATATTTGACAAAGTAGGCAAGAGCATACAATGGGGTGAAGACAGTCTCTTCAATAAATGAAGTTAGGAAAATTGGACAAGTACATGCAATAAGATGAAACTAGAACACCAACTTACATCATATACAAGAATAAACTCAAAATGGATAGACTTAAATGTAACGCATGAAACCATAAAAATCCTAGAAGAAAACATAGTAAAATCTCAGACATTTCACGTAGCAGAATTTTTGCCAATACATCTCCTAGGGCAAGAGAAACAAAGGAAAAAATAAACAAATGGGACTACATCAAACTAAAAAGCTCTGCACAGTAAAACAATCCATCCTCAAAATGCAAAGGGAACCCACCGTATGGGAAAACATATTTGCCAAGGATACATCTGGTAAGGGGTTAATTTCCAAAATATACAAAAAACTCATACAACTCAACTAAAGGAAGACAAACAATCAACTTAAAAAATGGGCAAAGGACGTGAATAGACACTTCTCCAAAGAGAACATACAGAAGGCCAATAGACATATGGAAACATGTTCAGCATCACTAATCATCAGAGAGATGCAAATTAAAACTACAGTGTGGTATCACCTTTATTATAAAGTTAAAATAACTTATAAAGTTATTATAAATAATAACTACTGGAACACCAGAATGGCTACCATCAATATATCAACAAATAACAAGTGCTGGCAAGGATGTGGGGAAAAAGGAACCCTAGTACACTACTGGTGGAAATGCAGGCTGGTGCAGCCACTGTGGAAAACAGTATGGAATTTCCTCAAAAAATTAAAAATATAACTGCCATTTGACCCAGCAATCCCACTTCTAGGAATATATCCTAAGAAGCCTGAAACACCAATCAGAAAGAATATATGCACACCTATGTTCATAGCAGCATTATTTACAGTAGCTAAGATCTGAAAACAGCCCAAAATGTCCATCAGTACATGAGCTAATAAAAAAAGCTGTTGTACATTTACACAATGGACTACTATGCAGCTGTATTAAAAAAAAAAAAAAAAAGGATTTCTTACCCTTTGTGACAGCATGGATGGACCTAGAGAATATTAGGCTGAGTGAAATAAGCCAGTCAGAGAAAGACAAATATCACATCATCTCACTTATATGTGGAATCTAATGAACATAAAAAACTGATGAACAAAACAGGTCCAGAGGCATGGAAAAAGTAGGTTTTAATTCATTCTTAGCCAAAATATGAATTTGTGGGGATCTCATCAATGACACTTTATTATATTTTAAGTATTTGGAGTAAGGTACTTAGAAGGCACAATTTAGTGGAAAAAAATAGAAAATTTAGAAGAAAATAGAAATTACTCCCTATTATTATCCAGAAATAACTTCTGTTAACATTTTGGCATACTTGCCTCTAGTACTTTAATGCTAATATAGATATATATTCGTAAAATTGTCATGTTTCAAATATTCACAAAGGAACTGCATGCATATGTGCACACAAACACAGAGTTTATTATAAAGTTATTTTCCTACTGGAATTAGTTTGCTAGGGCTATGATCACAAAGAACCACAGACTGGGTGGCTTAAACAACATAAATTTATTTTCCCACAATTCTGGAGGCTAGAAGTCTAAGATCAAGTTGTAGACAGGGTTGTTTTCCTCTGAGGCTTCTCTCCTTGGCTTGTTGATAGATGGTCACCTTCTCCTTGTGTTTCAAATGGTCTTCCCTCTGCACATGTCTGTGTCCAAATTTGTTCATCTTATAAACATCTCGGTCTTATTGGATTAGAGTTCACCCCAATGGCCTCCTTTTGAATTAATGACTTCTTTAAAGACCCTATCTCCTTGCTCTGGCTGGTTTGGCTGAGCAGTTAGAACATTGGCCTATGGACCAAAGAGTCATGGGTTTGATTCCCAGTCAAGGGCACATACTTTGGATCCCAAATCAGGATCATGCAGGAGGCAACCAATTGATGTGTATTTCTCACATAGATGTCTCTCTCTCTCTCTTTCTCTCTCCCTCCTTCCCTTCCATTCTACCTACCTCCCTCCCATTCTATCTAAAAAAAAAATCAATGGAAAAATATCCTCAGGTGAGGATTAAAAAAATTAAAAAATAAAGACCCTATCTCCAAATACAGTGACATTCTGAGGCACTGGAGATTAAGACTTCCAACATATTAATTTTAGGAGGGCACAACTGGGCCCATAACACTTAAAATATCATTAACATTCACTTGCATCATTAAATATCCTAGTATCATACATTTAAATATTTTGAAAACTATAATACACCATTCCCCAATTTCACATTTGCATTATGTCCAATTTCTATAAACAGATATATCTGTGTTAAATCTTTGTTTACATCTCCAACTATTTTCTTGGATAAACCCATAAAAGTAAAACGACCAGTAAAATGCAGATATTGCTTTGGCTCCTGGCATGTATTTCCATATTGTTCTCCAAAAGCAGCATCAGTACATGCATCAGAAAGCAGTACATAAGAGAATCTACTCACTACAACATTGGTAACACCAAAAGTATTGTCATTTTTATATTATTCTTACTAGTTTCATCAGGGAAGAAAGGATTCTTATCGTTTTTGCTTTCTTTACTTTTATTAGTGATGTAGACTCTTCATAGGCTTATTGGCAATTTGCATTTATACTTTTATAAAATAGTTTTTATTAATGAGCTGCTATGTTCTTTTTCATGATTATTATTTTGTGTGTTTTAGTCCATCGGTTTTAGTCATTGCTCTTTATATATGTCTACATATAGTTCATAACTAAGTTTATGTCTTAGTTCACAACTAAGGTACTGTGGAGACTTTTTACCTCTTAGTACCCTATTTTAGGGCAGGGTTTCTCAACCTCAGCACTATTGATATTATAGATCAGATCATTCTTTGTGTGGGGTACTGTTCAGTGCACTATAGGATGTTATTTTTAATTAATGCATCCTTTTAATAAAACTTGTGCTAAATGTCACACTATTTCTTTTTAAAAATATAAATGCCAATGATAATTTGATATTTCCTGTTTTGTAATAACTGGCCTTAATATACACAACTACAACCTCATTAATTATATAATTATGACAGCTTCTTCATATATCAGAAATTATATTGGCCCGGCCAGTGTGGCTCACTGGTTGAGCATCCACCCATGCACCAGGAGGTCACCAGTTTGATTCCCGATCAGTGCACGTGCCCAGGTTGTGAGCCTGATCCCCAGTGGGGGGCATGCAGGAGGCAGCCAATCGATGTTCTCTCTCATCGATGTTTCTATCTCTCTCTCCCTATCCCTACCTCTCTCTCTCTCTCTAATATCAATAAAGAAAAAATTTTTTAAAATTATATTGTTGCATGTCTATCATTTACAGAATGAAAAGTCTTTTTGTTAAGATATTCTCATCAACACAAAATATCTCCAATTAAGTGTAAAACAAGGTAGAATTTTTCAAATGAAGAAACTGAAACACAGTAGTATATAATGATAAATGTAAACTCAGCAGAAGAAAATTGAATGGAAACCAAATTATTAATATATTTCCCACTGAGAAGTGGAATTTCTGCCTCCTCTCCTTGAATCTAGGCTGGACTTTGAATGCTGTGACCAATAGAGCATGGTCGAAGTAATACTATGTGGTTTCCAGGCCTAGCCTTTTAGAGAACAGCAGTTTTTACTTCCTCTCTTGGAGCCCAAAGCTTTAATTAGCTTGAAACTTCCATAAATATGAGGAAGTCCATGCTAGGCATCTTGAAAAGCTGTGGGGAATGCTTGGCCTGTCCTCATTGCTTTTAGCTTCCAGCTGTCATTCCACCTGAATTCCCAGACATCTGGAGAAGAAATGAGTAACACTGCTAGCCCTGTTTGAATTCTTAACCCATAGAATCATGAGATAAAAAATAATAATAAATTGGGCCCTGGCCAGTTTTGCTCAGTGGTTAGAGCATCGGCTTGTGGACCAAAGAGTCTTGGGTTCTATTCCAGCCAAGGGCACATACCTCAGTTGAGGTTTGTCCCCGGCCCTGGTTGGGGTCGTGAGGGTGGCAACCAGTCGATGAGTCCCTCTCACATCGATGTTTCTCTTTCTCTCTCTCTCTTCCTCCCTCCCTCTCTCCTGCTCTATCTGAAGATAAATGGAAAAATATCTTCAGGTGAGGATTAATAATAATAATAATAATAAATTGGTGTTTGGGGCCACTAAGTTTTGGAGTAGTTTGTCATGTAACATTAGCTAACTGGAACAGATAGTAAAAAATGAAATTAGACTCCTACACTACACTGTTTTCCATAGTGAGTTCAAAATAAATTTAAATCTTTAACTATAAAAAATAATGTAATAAATATGAAAATAAAAGTAAAAATTTTCTGACTAGCAAGGAGGTAGGACAATAGCTACTCTCATCCATTGCTTGTGGGAGAGGAAATTGCTGCACCTTTTGGATGGTAAAATGTGCTATCTATTAAAATGACCGACTCTGAAATCTATATAATGGAAATAAAGTCAACTGTATGTAAGTATCGCTATCAAAAAATGTCTGTTACAATGACACTGACACTTCTTAAAAAGAATAAACCCTGGACAATCTGAATGGTGAAATCAATTATGGTACATCTATACTATGGAAAATTATGGAACTATAAAAAAATTACATTTATGCTTATTGATTTGGATGGATCTCAAAACCATAATTTAAAATAACCCTCTGGAGTGAAAACAGTTTGGCAGTTTCTTATAAAACTGAACATATAATTACTGTACAAATTCAGCCATTGTCATTTATATTAGCACTAAAAAATGAAATGCTTGGGTATAAATCTATCAAAATATGTAGACAATTTATTTGAGGATAACTACCAAATACTAATGGACGAATCAAAGATCTAAATAAATGTAGAGATATGAAGACTCAATGTTGTTAAAATGTCAGCTCTTCCCAACTTGATCTATGGATTCAATTCAATATCAGTCAAAATTCCACCAAGTTATTTTATAGATATTGGCAAACTGATTCTCATATTTATATAGAAAGGCAAAAGACCCAAAATAGCTAACACTATATGGAAGAAGACAGTTAGAAGACTGACACTATCTGACCTCAAGACTTACTATAAAGCTACAATTATTATGACAGTGTGGTACTGGCAAAAGAATACACAATAATAGGTCAATGGAACAGAATATAAAACCCAGAAATAGACCCCCACAAAAATAGTCTACTGATTTTTAACAAAGGAGCAAAGGCAATTCAATGGACAAAGAATAGTCTTTCCAGCAAATGGTACTGGGACAATTGGATATCCATATGAAAAAAAAAGAATCTATACACAGACCTTACACCCTTCACAAAAATTAACTCAAAGTGGATCATAAACCTAAATGTTAAATGCACTCTAAAAAAACTTCCATGAGAAAATATAGGAGAAAATCTAGGTGACCTTGGGTTTGGCTATAACTCTTCAGATATAACACCAAAAGCGTGACCCATTAAAAAAATAAAATTGATAAGCTGAAATTTATTAAAGTTAAAAACATCTCTATGAAAGATACTATTAATGCAATATAAAGACAACTGGGAGAAAATATTGAAAAAACTCATTTTTGATAGAGGATTTGTATCCAAAATATACATAGAACTCTTAAAACTTAACAACAAGAAAACAGGTAGCCCAATTTTAAAAAATGGACAAAGGCTCTAAACAGACATTTCACCAAAGAAGATCTAAAGATGGCAAATAAGCATATGAAAGGATGCTGGACACCATTTGTCATTAGAGAATTGCAAATTAAAACAACATTGAATACCACTACATCTATTAAAATGGCTTAGATTTAAAAAACTGACAACCCCAAATGCTGGCAAAGATGTTGAGCTACAGGAAATCTCATTCAGTGATGGTGGAAATTGAAAATGGTACAGCTGCTTTGGAAAAAATTGGAATAGTTTCTTACAAAGTGAAACATAGTCTTATACAATATGATCCAGCAGTCATGCTCCTAGATATTTACTCAACTGACATGGAAACTTTATGTCCACACAAAAACCTGCACATGAATGTTTACAGTGACTTTTTTTTTTTTTTATCCTCACCTGAGGACATTTTTTCATTTTTTGTTCAGATAGAGTGGGAGGAGAGAGAGGAAGAGAGAGAGAGAGAGAAACATCGACGTGAAAGGGACACATTGAGTGGCTGCCACCCGCACGACCAACCAGGGCCGGGGACAAACTGCAACTGAGGTACATGCCCTTAGCGGGAACCGAACCCGGGTCTCTCTGTACCGCAGGCCAACGCTCTAACCGCTGAGCCAAACCAGCCAGGGCTGTTTACAGTGACTTTATTCACAATTGCCAAACACTGCAAGCAAAAAAGATATCCTTCAGTAGGTGAATTGGTAAACAAACTGTGGTACATCTGTACAGTGGAATATTATTCAGTGATTAAAAAAAGAAATGAGCTGAAAAATTAAGTAATACTGGAGAAACATCATATGCATATTACTAGGTAAAGAAGCCAATTGGAAAAGGCTACATACCATATGACATTGTGGAAAAGGCAAACTATAGAGATAGTAAAAAATCATTGGTTGCCAGGGGTTCAGGGAAATGGAAGAACAGATGAATAGTTAAAGCACAGAAGATTTTTAGGGTAGGAAAACTATTTCATATGATGCTGTAATGGTGGATACAGGACATTATGCATTTGTCAGAACCCAAAGAACTGCATAAAACAAAGAATGAATCTTAATGTAAACTAGATTTACATTAACTATTATTTAGTTACTAATAATATATCAATATTGGTTCATTAATTGTAACAAATATACCACAGAAATGCAAGATGCTGATAATAAATGATAGTTTGAGGGGGAAAACTCTCTATACTGTCTGTTCAATTTTTCTGTAACACTAAAACTGTTCTAAAAATAAAATACATTAATTTGAAAAAATTAAGAAGTCGTTGAGCTGTAAACTTATGATTGGTGCATTTTACTCTGTGTAATTTGTGCTTGGAGATAATGTAAAATCATTTCAGAAAACAACAAAAAATTAAAAAACAGAATCAAAATGTTTTGATTGAAACTACTTTAGTAAAAGGAAAAAATTAATTGAGCTCAATAGTGTAAAAAGTCAGGACCCTAAAATACAGAATTATCAATGGACAATGAAGCCCCAGATACTTAAAAAGTTGAGTGTGTGTATATTGTGGTATACCTTTTCATAATTGTTATATAAAGTTATTAATCAAGAAAGACATGCACCAAATATTATGGGACTATTCAGTGTCATCATATATAATATCAGAAATGCCCACTTCAGCTAACTTTGTAAATTTATAGATGGTATACTTTTAGGATAATCTTCTTAACTTTTATTTGTTATTTCCTAAAACTTTGTTTATCCAACATTCAGTTGCAGGGGAAATTGGAAACCTCTGTGTGTGTGTGTGTGTGTGTGTGTGTGTCCCATTTCCAAATGCCTGATGCCAAGGGCAAGACACATTAGTAGTGGGCTTCATGGGTGTTTGCCTTGAAGTGCAAAGTGGTAGGTAATCCACTGGGCTATACTATTCTTTGGATTTCCTTTTGAAGGAAGAGATTAAAACTACGGCTTTAATTAAGAGCAGACATAAAAGCAGAGTTCAGTAAGAATCTGTGTGGTATGCGTATGCACAGAATTAAGTACAAGTTTTAGCAGAAAATGCAGATGAAGGTGTTTTTAGGCATAGAAGTGGAACTAGGGAATTTACCAAACACCAGCAGTTCTAGAAAGCGCTTTTCTAGCTCCCCCTGGTACTGGACTTTATAAAACTTATATAATCATGATGCTGAGGGAACAACCAGCTGGATCAGAGTACTTGTTTGCTCCTGCTTTTCATGTAGTCAGCCCAAATGAATGATTTTGTTCTGACAAGGCTTTCTCTCACAAGGGTCCTACAGACCTACAATATATAAATACCAGCGTCTTTAAATAGCTCCACCAACTTACATACACAGAAAAGAGGATATTATTAGAGCATATAGATTAAAATGTCAAACATTTTTGAATGGCAATTAAGATTGTTCCAGCTTTTCTTTTGTAAATCTGTATTTTCAGGGATTCATAATTCAACATAATAATCATTCCCCATATAAAACTTGGCTCACAAATTCACAGGATGCAAGGGTTTTATTTTGATCTTAAAATAAAGCAACTTTGAATTTTTTAAAGGAATTGTCACAGTGTAGCTGGCTTACTTTGACATGTTTTTGCCAAGCCCCCCCGCAAAAAAACAATTCCTTTGATATTTTCAGCCTAGTGACTATTGCAATGGATTCGATTTTCTTTAGTAACTGTCTTGTGCTTGGTTTTCTAAATTGCAATCATTTGCATATATATTTCCATAAATTGTGGATTTTGAAAAACTGAAGTGTACAATTATTACTTGAAAAAAATCTATGCATCAAGTATGCCAGATTCAAAGAGCCGGGGACATTCAACCCAGAGGACAACTGTCTTTCAAGGAATTTCAGATTGATTAGGGAGTAGACTTGCTCTGAATAGACACAATTGTGACGTGTGATTTAAAGCCACGAGAAAACGGTTAAAATAGTGGAGGGGAAGTAATCTAATAAGTAAATTTGTCCAGAGGGGGTTGTATTAGTATGTCCTTAACTGTTTTTCTAGGATGTCTAAAAGATCTCTTGTTAGAGATGTTAGGGACAGGACATCAGCAATAGGTGAGATTCCTTCAAACTTTTGAGATTCTAAAACTTTAAAACATACTTCATAGTTCTGTGGAGGATAATGCAAATTAGAATATTCATAATTAAAAGTTATTGTTCCAAAATATATGAAGGCCGTTACCTTCAACCAGTTTCTTTCCACCAATTCTTACTTGTCTGTGATGGACTGGAGGGTGGGAAGGGAGCTTCCAAGCTGTCTATAGGTATGAAATATCTAGACTAGAACTGTGGGATATACTTGTAGGATTAATATCTGAAGTTGGGATTGCCCTGTGAAAGAGGCATGGGGTTATTTTTGAAATATAAAGGCTCACATTAATTCATATTCCCATAGAGTGTAAGAGTGCTCACTTCCTTACAGCTTTCTAACAGTTTCATTACATTTTAAACCATTTAAAGTGATTGTTACTGTGTCTTTTTAAAATTGAGGTAAAATTCACATAACATAAATTCTGTCATTTTAAAGTGAACAATCAGTGGCATTTAATACATTCTCAGTGTTGTAAAAGTACCACCTCTATCTACTTTCAAAATATTTTCATCATCCCAAAAGGAAACCTCATACCAATTAAGTAAGCAGTTGCTCCTCATTCCCCAATCCCACCACATCCTGGCAACCACCAATTTGCTTTCTGCCTCTGTGGATTTATCTATTCTGAATATCTCCTATGAATAAAATCATATAATATGTAACTTTTTGTGTCTGCTTCTTTCACTTAGAATCATATTTTCTAGGTTCATCAACATGGTATTATGTATCAGTACTTAATTTCTTTTTCATTGTATGGGCATGTTTAAAAATTATGTAAATGTCTCCTTTTTGTACTTCATTCCATAATTACTTCAGATAAAAATGAGCAATCATCTTTGCATGTGTTAAAAAATAAGCATGACTTTGTGATAGCCATCACACTCAAGTGTAACCTTATGAAATCAAACTCGTTTTTATCAACCTCATTAACTGGTTTCAAACTTGTTTGTATTTTATTATTCCAATCATCTGTCGACTTCAATTTTACACCAATACATTTGTGCCTGTAATGACTAACCTTTGGTGACTCAACAATTTATCTGGCATCCAAGAGTTCATCACCTAGTTTGAATGGTCCTCATGGGAAGCTGCAAGAAGTAACAAGGCATCCACAAGATTCCCAACATATTGGGTTAAGAACAAAAGGCGAAACCTGAACTGATTAGCCATCTTTCTCTACTTTCAATAGGTGACTAATTCTTACTGTCATCACCCAGACTCTCACACCTGCAACTGTCAGAAGTTTTTCTAATGTGATCCAGCCCCCCATCCACACCACTTCTCCTGCTTAAAACCTTTTATGGTTTCTCTGGGTCTCCAGATCTTTAATGCACAAACTCCATTATAGCTTCAACCTTCAACTTCTAGCTTCAACTAACATCTGGCTGCCTTTCCATCACTTCCATAAGTACATCAAAATAAAACAGGTTTTAGTTTGTGTATTTCTCTCTCAGCCACATTATCTCATTCCAGAAAAGTGGGGTAACTATTCTCCCTTGCTCCAAATTATTCTTTGCACTGTTTTTCTACTTTTCTCATTTATAACCACAGATCTTTTGCAACCCACACCATTAGGCTATACCTGTCTTCCCTCTTTTCATCTACTGTACTTCTCTAGCAATCATACCCTTCCCCATAAAATGAAGATTTAGCTCTCAATTTTCCTGTTCATCCATGGATATCACTATTCTAGATTATTTTAATATGCAAATGGAGGTGATAGCCATGGAGATGTGCCACTCAGATTCCCCTTGAAGAAATAATATGTCACTCAGCTATGAGAAGTGCAGTTAGTTCACAATCTCCACCTGCAGCACCTTTAGGATCTGCTGTAGTGTTTCACTTAAGGCCATATTCTTCCAGGGAAGCCCCCAGACAGTTACTAAGCATGGTGACAGTACTATGTCCCTTGCCTTTTTTGACCAATGCAAGACTCTAACGGTCAATCTTTGCTCCAGAGCTAAAAATTAGATTAGTGAAAACATTTTCAGAACTGCCATAAGCTCCCTTCCCATGTTCCTTTCAGAGGTGTCAGATATGCACCCTAGTCTGCAGAATGTCCCTGCCCAATTCTGTTTCCTCTTTTATCTTTCACAGGAATTGTCCTCCCCAATAACTGGCTTGGACTCCTAACTCCACATCAGTGTATGCTTAGCGGAAGATCTGACTTAATACAGTGGCTGTTCAATCCAAGCTCCCAGCCTCTCTTTTCCTTTACTTGTGATTCTGTGGCCTTTCCTTACACCTATCTTAGTGGCCCAATCTCAGGTGCACACCCCAAACTTTGATATCACCAATAATTATCTTCAAAATATCAGTTACAAGTATAACACCTTCTAATGACAACCTCCTGTCATTCCTACTAATTTATTCTCATATCTTTATTCCAACAATTCTTTATTCCATCAAAACCCATTATAGTCTTTAAGAGACAGACAAGTCTAGAGTCACTTTAATTAGAAACACAGAAATTAGTACATCTAGTCCCTGGCAATAAAAAAATTCTGGAATTGCTTTAACTATAAAATCTCCCTTCTCAAGTCAAAGTGTGATTTGGGTGCTCAGCTAGAAGTAGTAAAGTATTCCTAACCCTGTCTGTCTTTATTTAGCATTTAACTTTCTCCCTTAAATTGCTAAGAGTATTGTGTGTGTGTGTGTGTGTGTGTGTGTGTGTGTGTGTGTAATCTGAAAAAACAGTTTATATGATGAGTGCAGTTGGCATCTGGCACTTGTGCCCT
Organism: Tadarida brasiliensis; assembly: GCA_030848825.1. Taxonomy (NCBI): domain Eukaryota; kingdom Metazoa; phylum Chordata; class Mammalia; order Chiroptera; family Molossidae; genus Tadarida; species Tadarida brasiliensis. The sequence continues at coordinate 116,129,338 of CM061280.1, read as the reverse complement.
TTTGTGGACAGGTGTAAAACTGCTGACTCGCTCACGTTTCAAGGTCTCTCTGGAGGCTCCCCTACTGGCTCTTTTGACAGCCAGTCACTGTTGCCTCTATCTCCCTCAGTCTCCTTTTACCTAGGGGGTTCACTCCACAAGACGCTGTGGAATGCCAACAGGGGTGGTGGTCATTTAAAATAAAACTATGAGAAATTAATTCTTTGCACCAAATAACCTTCTATTTTCTTTCTCTGCCCTGCTGCTTCTAGCATTAGCCAGAGACTTGTCTGAAGAGTCTACCAGCTGTACCAGACACCAGTCTACCATGTTTGCTAGTTAGCTAAGTACAAGGAATAGGTATCAAGCTTCCAGAGAAGTTTCCTTAAAGCCTTCTCTCAGCTTTAAGGAAAGAAGACTTTGTGGCTGGAAGATGGCACCCCTACTCTTCTCTTTCTATGGAGAGAGGAAGCATGGACTCCCAACACAGCTATAGCTCATCTCTTTACAGATTCTTACCCATTTCCTCTTTCTCCATCCTTATATCTCCTACTGGGGAATAAGGAGGGTCTTCTGTTTGTTGGTTGTCTTTTTAATTCATAAAATTATTTTTGGATATTTTTTATATTTGTAGATATACTTTAGATATTTTTGGTATTTCCCTTGACAACCCGAATATGGAATACAACTCACGTTGTAGTCTGATGACTTTTATTTTTCAATATCTCTGTCAACACTTCCCAAATGGCATCATGTTAAATATGAAATGTTTCAAACATATAGAAGCATTCAGAGAAAAACATAACATCTAACAAATCCTAAAATTTTTGGCATAGTTCTTGTTTTCAATTTTTATATGGGGCATTGTGTTTTTAGTCATATTGTAATGCCAATTTAGGGGCATTTTTCCTAACATCTAACCTTATGTTGGTGCAATGTATCTTTCCTATATCTTGGTAAGCTTTAAAAATCCAAGCCTTAGCCTTAAAATGAGTTTATAGGTTCTCTAAAGCTCTTTCCCTGCTTCCTATCACCTCTGTAACAACCAGCTCAGTGCTATGGTCTTACTTTTTCATTTCTTCTTTGTTTCTGGCACTTGAGGATTTTCCTTTCTTTCTTACAGATTCAGTGATATATTTTTCTATTGTTATACTTTATCCAGGATTTCACAGAGTTTGTAGCACGGGAGGAGTTTTGTGTTAATTCAGGCTGCCTTATGTCAGAACAAGAAATCCCTGTTCACTCACTCTTGAACTTACTTTACTCTCACTTCCAAAATAATACTTAAAATGCACTTTTCAAAGACACCAACCTTGTTCATATTGAGAAACACAGTGGATAATTATGCATATCACCCTCTTATTAGACTATTTGGAGCAACAAATGCATTTGACCACACTCTCCTCTGAAAAACCCTCTGGAGTTGATCACAAGACTTGCCTAGTTTTCCTAATCTGTTATTCTTCCTTTTGCCACCTCCTTTTCTATGCATGGCCTTAATGTCAGATACCAGGGTCAGTACTCTACTCTTCTCTATTCTCCAACTTTATTATATACTGGGGACTGAATAATTGTTCCCAAGTGTTCACTTCTCCTCTGCCACTAAGAAGATGATTTATTGCTGAGCATTGATGTGTGACAGATAGTGCTAACCTGTAGGCAGAGTATACTTTTCTATTCCATATGATTTGCATTGACTATGAAAATGTGAATAGGATGATGAATGCTGATTAGAAGATACTTGCAGAGAGATTGTGTGTTTCCACAAAGTTCCTTCCTCATTTTCTCTCTGTTGTGAAGCTAGGATTTCCTATATAGTAGCTGTTCCTACAGCCAGTTCTGAGAACAATGAAGACATGGAGAGCAGGGATGAGCAAAGTCCTGCAAAGCCACAGCTGTTTCTCTGCCCACAGATACTATATGCAGGAAATAAACTATTTTGTTGTGGTAAGCCATTGATATATTGGGGTTGTTTGTGACACAGCATAATATAATACAAACTGACTGGTACAAGAACCAGTTCATCACTTAAAATTTATTTCTCCAGCCCTAAATTGATGACCTAGCTGTACTCTTATACAAGTAACTTCTTATTGATATCTCTGCTTACTTAGTAAAAATAAGATCAATATTAGGTATAGAAAAATGAGCTATTAAGCAAAATTCAAAAATAAAAGTACTACTTGGTAATTGATCATGATTTTTTATGATCACAGGGGAGCTACTGTCTGATAACTCCCAGGCATATTAATTAGCACACATTTAAGGAACTAATGTTCTTACATTGGCAGGTGTGTCCAACATCCTTGGAATTATGGGAAAATCCCTCCACAGGTATTCTTTTAGAAAGCCTAATACATTTACTAGTTTCAATAAAGCAATTTTATAAACAAAATTAGTAACTTAAAGATATGTATTGATATTTTTAACTGCCACTGATCCATGTTCATAGGGTTAAAGGGTCATTTTAAAACTATTTTTATGTAGTATATGTTATTAAAATCATTTAGAGAGGTTAACAGTAAGACTTGGATAAAATATATCATGATTTATATATATAATAGGTCAAAATCATGTATCATATTTTTGGATAGAATTCTTATCACAGGTAAGTATGGGATTTGATCTCAAAACCAGCATTGAAATCAGGTTTAACTGTATTTGCATGAAATAAATTTGTAATTAAAGTAAATTTTACTCTAACTCATTAATATACAATTACTTCTATTCAATAATAAAAAAATTGAATTTTTATTCTCAGGTACTAAATATATACATTGAGTGAAACAAAAAAAATGAAGTCTCTCTTTAAATCGAAAAGTGAACAAGTCATTCCCTTGGTATAGAATAATGAATAGGAATAATGAAGAGCTAACTATTGAGAAGGAAAACATTTTTTTCTTAGAGTATACAGGTAAATTCATTATCAATAACATTTAAAACACTGAGCACTATAAATTGGAGCTTTAATTATTAAAATTATGATGATATGAGTATTAGTGTAATTTTACAAAGCATAATGTAGTGATTATTAACTAATAATTATCTTAACATCTTTCTCTCTCACACATGGAAGTGTGTACACAATTGTTTGACTCCAAAAGGTATTTCAAAATTTTAAGGAGGTGTATGTAACACAAAGAAATTAAAATAAATGAGAAAACATGGAAGAAAGGAAGTTAACGGCAGAATAATAAAAAGTCCAAGAGTTCTAAACACTTCATTAAAGATTAACTCAATTATCATCCAAAACAAATAGGAAAAGATTATTAGCAATAGTAGTATAAGGTAAAATAACTCCAGTTATTTTTTAGACAAATAGATATAGAAAAATATATTTTTAGTATTGATAAATGAGAGAAATTTTGTTGATATGCCATTGTAACAATACATAATCATTATATATTAATAATGATAATAAACTGCTGCTCTCTGATATCTATTTTTCTCTTCTGGGTACATGGGAGCCTGAATTCTTTGCTTGCTTAACTTTTAATGGGACATTATGGCTAGTTGTTATCAATAGTTTTTAGTGTGGGTGATATGAGTTACTTCCAGGCTATAGTATTTAATTGTCAGTGTGAAATTCTATAGAAATCTCTTTCTCTTTGGCTCAGAGATCAACGAGATGATGGATGCCCCATCTGTCTTAGTCTTTGAGTGACTAGGAGGAACAGAGCATCCTCCCTTCAACATAAGATAAACATGAAGTGTAAGGGAGAAATGCACTTTTGTTATTTTAAGCCATTGAGATTTTGGAGGTAATTTCTTACTGCAGTATAACCCAGGCTATGTTGACTGATACAGTCTTCAGAAGGATACCCTATGTAATATGCTTACTTATACTCAACAACTAACTTTAAAAATGAAATCTTTTTTAAACAGTTAGTGGTATAAATAAAAACCAAGCACAATGAATCCTTGGAAGATCAAAACTCTTGTGGTCCCTGCATTCTATTCTCTCATAATTTAACCCAAAAATTACTTTTAAGTAATTTTACTTTTAAGGCAGTTCTATACAGTAGACACATCAAAAAAAGTTATAAATATGACTAATGTGTAAAATTTATTTAATAATATATCATATTTAATCCAATATATATGAAATATCATTTCAGTATATAATTAATATGATGTTAATAATGTAATATTTTACATTTTTTACTAAGTATTTGAAATGCAATGGATTTCAAACGTGTCAAATTACACATATAACACATCTCAATTCAGACTGGCCACATTTCAAGTGCTCAACTGCCACATGTGGCTAGTGGCTACAATATTGGACAGTATAGCTTTACAGGCTTTAGAATCTAGTGAAATAAATGATATGCACAGCCTTCAAGTACTCTTTTATAAGTCTTATGTTTTTCATTTGTACTTTAAGTAGAATATTTAAATTATATTCTTTTACAAGAACACAATATAAAGATATCCTGTTATCTAATTTATTTATTTAGTTTTTAATTTTTTATTGATTTTTAGAGAGAGAGGAAGGGAGAGGGAGAGAGAGATAGAAACATCAATGAGAGAGAACATCGAATGGCCACCTCCTGCATGCCCCCCACTGGGGATTTGGCCCACCACCTGGGCATGTACCTTAAAGGGGAATCAACCGGCAACCTCCTGGTGCATCGGTCGATGCTCAACCACTGAGCCACACCGGCCGGGCCTTTGTTGTCTAATTTAAATAAATCTAGATTGCCTTGTGAGTAACATGAAGTGTGACACCTTACACAAAAATCAAGTAGCCTAAACTGAAAACCTGCCTGTGTATATGTCAGCTCCCCCTATGCATAAAAGTTGACCCAGCCATAATTGTTGTCAAACAGTTTCGACATTTTTCTTGATACAACACACTGACTCTTTTTTTCACATCGAGATGAATGGGAATTTAGGATACCAAAGTTCTATGGCTTAAAGCATAATCACAATAATTTTAGTTTGGAAAATATTTAATGCATGTGTTACCAATCAACTCCTATGACTATAACACCAAAATATCTATCAATCATCTAATTTTAAGTATTGTAACATATAATGAATCTCCTAGGATAATCGGCTTGCAAATTGTACTCCTGAACAGAATGATTTGACCTACTATAGAAAGTTGCTAGATATAAACAATGTTTGAAGAATTTGTGTCAAAAATGATTTTTGCTTTAAAATAGTTGGGTATAAGTCATTCTTTCTGATGATAATTATATAGTAAGCAGAGCAAAAATAAACTATGCTGTTATTCTATAGGAAAATATCCATTTTGCTATTCATCTCAATGGATAGGAAATATAACGAGTGTGTTCAGAATGGTTTTCAGTCAGTAATATAAACATGGGAAAGAAGAGAGGGAGGCAGACTACTCTACTACTTTATTTCACCATGAATTATTACTAAGTCTGACAATAGAATACTTCTCAATCATTTTAACTTTTGCAAAAATTGATATAAGCATAAGTAGCTGGGGGCCAATATTAAACTGGTACAGTATATCCTTTATAGAAAGTGAAAGGCCAAGAAAAAGACAGTAAAACATGTCCATGTTCAATGTCTGAGAGATTTCTATATGGGGTGGTAAAGAATAATATCAAGGTGATTATGTTTTAATATACTACAAAATAAAATACATAACTTTGTTACCTAAATTAGATTTTGCTTTAAAATAAATTCATTCATTTAAAATTTTAGAGTTGCATTACAACCTCAGAGGGATGGGGAGTGGGAGGGGTGGGAAGAGATAAACCAAAGAACTTATATGCATATATGTACAACCAATCCACTGGGCTGGGGAAGGCAGGAGGGGGGTGAGAGCGGGAAGGAGGGGGTCAATGGGGAAAAAGGGGGATATCTGTAATACTTTCAACAATAAATAAAGTAAAATAAAATAAAATAAAATTAGAGGTAGAAACAAATAAAAAAATACATAAATTTAAAAAAATTAAATAGGAAAATTTATCCCCTTAAATATAACTGAAAATAACTTAGCAATTATTCTGTGTTGTATCCGAGTAGAAATGCAAGAAATGTTTGCTGAAACATGATTCTAAAAGCCAGTTTAAGTTTAAATATGGTGTATATCGATATGACTTCCTTATTTAATTGACGCTTCATAACAACATATTAATAACTAGGTCCTGGGGTTGGTGGTGGTAAGGGGAATGGATCTAACCACATATAAACAGAAGCTAAGTTGATTGTCAATGTTAAGATAATAATATAAAAATACCTTTTATTAAAATAGTCAAAACATCACTCACTGCTGGTGGGAATGTAAACTGCTATAGCCACTATGCAAAACAGTATGGAGGTTCCTCAAAAAAATTAATAGAGTTACCATATGACCCAGCAACCCCTCTTCTAGGCATCTACCCAAAAAATTTGAAAACATGTATTTGCAAAGATATATGCACTCCTATGTTCATTGTAGCATTATTCACAGTGGCCAAGACATGGAAACAACCAAAGCGTCCTTTGATAGATGATTGGATAAAGAAGATGTGGTCCATATATACTATGAAATACTAATCAGCAATAAGAAAGGATGAAATATTGCTTCCACCACTTCCACAGTTGCTCTGTCCTGGTGTCACTTGTTCCAAGTCAGGTTAGCAATAGGATTTTCTATGAAAAATCACAGAGTTGATATAAAATGTGTAATCTGGGTTCTACTTTTGAGATTCAGTGCCTCAGCTGCAAAATTGGGATACTAAGTTGAGATTTCAAAATGCCTCAGTCCATTCTAAAATGGCAACAAAGTGAATGGAAGCTACACAGACCATCTCCCAGAACCAAACTGGAATTACAACTAAAACAAAACACATCGTCTGGAAAAAGCAACAGAAAAGCAGCTGGAGAGGACCTATATAACCAGGGACAGGAAAAAAGGACACTGAATGAAGACTGGTAGGATCCACAGAGGTGCGAGAGGGTGGGCTTGGAGCCCACGGACAGCAGGTATTTTAGTTGTGAGCAGTTCCCTCGGGGTTAAAATCCAAAGCTGGCTCCACAGCACAGAGGGCGAGGACAGAGCACTAAATTAGCTATAGCCACTCACCTTGGGCTCCGGCAGAGGGAAGGCAGACTGGACTGGAATGGTGTGGACACTCAGGAGCTTGGAGAGCTGGGAGGGCATTGGGAGTTTTTGCTGAATCACTCCCTCACGGGACAGTGGGCATCTTACTCAAAGAGCCCCTTCCCAGAGCCCCAGGGTGAAGCAACAGCCCCTCCCTCAGAAATTTAACTCCACCCAGCTGGGCCAGAGGAATGCAAATTGAGGCTCATTAACAGCCAGCATCTGCCCCACCTTCCTCTGGAAATCCTCTTACCCTGAACACCTGTGGGATTTTTTCATTCAGCTGAGGGCTACAACCCAAGGCTCATCAAGTAACTGAGACTAATAGCTGACAGGCAAAAATCAGGAGGATAACTGAACCATTCCTGGGCTTGCAAATTTACCCGGGGAAGTAAGACTTGACAATGGTGTTTAACGTGGGTCCTCCCACACTCATCCAAACCCAATAGAGGGAGCCACAAATAGCAGAACACCAACACCCACAGGGAAAATTTGGCAGGCTCCAAAACCCACTGAGATAGCCAAAATGGTGAAACAAAGAAACAAATCCCAAGTGAAAGAACAAGAGAACTCCACTGAAGATGAGATAAGTGGAATGCAGTTAAGCAAGTTATCAGAGATAGAGTTCAGAGCAATGATCATGAGGAAGCTCAACAACATGAGTAAAGAGCTCAGCACCATGAGTAAAGATATAGAAACATTGAAAACCAACCAATTGGAAATTAAGATTGACATAGCAGAAATAAAGAATGCATTGGAAGGAATAACCAGCACAGTAGAGGAAGCTGAGGAACGGATCAGTGAATTAGAAGATAGGGCAGAAAATATCACCCAATCAGAAAATCAGAAAGAAAAAACAATTAAAAAACAGGAAGACAGCTTAAGAGAACTGTGGGACAACTGGAAACATAACAACATTTGCATGATAGGAGTTCCAGAAGAAGAAGAAAATGAGCAATGGTTAGAAAATATGTTTGAAGAAATAGTGACAGAAAACTTCCCTAACTTGGTGAAGGAAAAAGACATGCAAGTTCAAGAAGCACAGAGAGCCCCAAGTGAGAACCCAAACAGGCCCACACCAAGACACATAATAATTAAAATGCCAAAAATTAAAGACAAAGAGAAAATCCTAAAGGCAACAAGAGAAAAGCACAGGTTACCTACAAAGGAACCCCCATAAGGCTATCAGCTGACTTCTCAACAGAAACACTACAGGCCAGAAAGGAATGGCATGAAGTAATCAAGGTAATGAAAAACAAGTATCTGAATCCAAGACTACTCTATCCAGCAAGGCTATTATTCAAAATAGAAGGTGAAATAAAAAGCTCCCCAGACAAAAAAAGGCTAAGGGACTATATTAGCACCAAACCAGCACTGCAAGAAATGTTAAAAGGACTGCTGTAATTAGTAGAAGAAATAGGAAGAAAAATATAACCACAATAAACAAAAATGGCAATAAACAAGTAAATATCAATAATAACCTTAAATTTAAATGGATTGAATGCTCCAATCAAAAGACAGAGTAGCTGATTGGATAAGAAAGCATGACTCATATATATGTTGTTCACAAGAGACAAAAAATTAACAAGGAAACAGACTCTAAATGATGCACTAGATCAAATGGATTTAATAGATATCTACAGAGAATTACACCCCAAAACTGCAGAATTCACATTCTTCTCAAGTGCACATGGGACATTCTCAAAGATAAACCACATGTCAGGACACAAACTAAGTCCTATAAGTTCAAGAAGATTGAAATCATATCAAGCATCTTCTCAGATCACAATGGCATGAAACTCGAAATCAATTACAACAAAAACATGCAAAAACATTTGAACACATGGAGGCTAAATAGCATGTTATTAAACAATGAATGGATTACCAAGGAGATCAAGGAAGAAATTAAAAACTTCCTGGAAACCAATGAAAATGAACACACAACAACACAAAATTTATGGGACACAGGGAAAGCAGTCCTGAGGAGGAAGTTCATAGCACTACAGGCCTACCTCAAGAAACAATAAAAAATTCTAATTGACTATCTAACCTCACAACTTAAAGAACTAGAAAGTAAACAAAAAGAAAACCCCAGAGCAAGTAGAAGGAAAGAAATAGTAAAGATCAAAGCAGAAATAAACAACATAGAGACTAAAAAAAACAATTCAAAAGATCAATGAAACAAAGAGCTGGTTAGTTCTCTGAAAAGATAAACAAGATTGATGGACCTTTAGCTAGACTCACCAAGAAACAAAGAGAGAGGACCCAAATAAACAAATCTGAAATGAAAGAGAAGAAGTAACAACTGACACCACAGAAATACAAAGGATCATTAACAAATACTATGAACAATTATACAGCAACAAATTGGACAATCTAAGCAAAATGGACAAATTTCTAGAAACACATTGTCTCCCAAAATTGAACCAGGAAGAGATAGAAAACTTGAACAGACCAATAACAACTAAGGAAATTGAAGATGTAATCAAGACTCTCCCAGCAAACAAAAGCCCAGGCCTGGATGGCTTCAGGGGGAGTTATACTGAATATTCAAAGAAGAACTAACACCCATTCTCCTCAAACTATTCCAAAAAAATTCAAGAAGAAGGAAGACTTCCAAACTCGTTTTACGAGGCCAGCATAATTGTAATTCCAAAATCAGATAAAGACACTACAACGAAAGAAAACTACAGGCCAATATCCCTAATGAACATAGATGCCAAAATCCTGAACAAAATATTAGCAAATCGGATCTAGCAATATATTAAAAAAATTATTCACCATGACCCAGTGGAATTCATCCCAGGGATGCAAGGCTGGTACAATATTCGCAAATCAATAAATGTGATACACCACATAAACAAAATGAAAGATAAAAACCAGCCCTGGCCAGTTTGGCTCAGCAATTAGAGCGTCGTCCTGCGGACCAGAGAGTCCCAGGTTCGGTTCCCGCTAAGGGTGTGTACCTCAGTTGCGGTTTGTCCTCAGCCCCGGTTGGGGTCATGTGGGTGGCAGCCAAACGATGTATCTCTCTCATGTCAATGTTTCTCTCTTTCGCTTCCTCCCCCTCTCCCTCCTGCTCTATCTGAAGATAAATGCAAAAAGTGTCCTCGGGTGAGAATAAAATAATATATATATATATATATATATATATATATATATATATATATATATATATATATGTTCATATCAATAGACGATGAAAATGCATTTGGCAAAATCCAGCACTCATTTCTGAAAAAACTCTCAGCAATGTGGGAATAGAGGGATCATATCTTGACATAATAAAGGCCACATATGAAAAACCTACTGCCAACATCATACTCAATGGGCAAAAACTACAAAGATTTCCCTTAAGAACAGGAACAAGACAGGGTTGCCCACTTTCACCACTCTTATTTAACATAGTACTGGAAGTCTTAGCCACAGCAATTAGACATGAAGAAAAAATAAAAGGGATCTAAATGGGAAAGGAGGAAGTGAAACTGTCATTATTCACAGATGACATAATATTGTACATAGAAAACCCTAAAGACTCCATCAAAAATCTAATAGATTTAATAAACGAATTTGGCAAGGTAGCAGGATACAATATTAATATCAAGAAATCGATGGCATTCTTATACACCAATAATGAACTCACAGAAAGAGAAACTAAAAAAACAATCACATTTACCATTGCAGCAAAAAAAAAAAAAAAAAGTTAGATATCTGGGAATAAACTTAACCAAAGAAGTAAAGAATCTATTTGCAGAAAACTACAGGACATTGAAAAAAGAAATAGAGGAAGATATTAAAAAGTAGAAGCACATACCTTGTTCATGGATTGGAAGAATTAACATCATATAAAATGTTCATACTACCCAAAGCAATCTCTTGATTCAATGCAATCCCCATCAAAATACTAATGACATATTTCACAGAACTAGAACAAATACTTCAAAAGTTCATATGGAACCAAGAAAAGACCCCGAATAGCCACAGCAATCTTGAAAAAGAATGACAAAGTAGGAGGGATCACAGTACCGGATATCAGGTTATACCACAAGGCCATTGTAATCAGAATAGCCTGGTACTAGCACAAGAACAGGCATATAGATCAATGGAACAGAACAGAGAACTCAGAAATTGACCCAAGATATTATGCTCAATTAATATTTGACAAAGGTGACAAGAGCATACAATGGAGTAAAGATAGCCTCTTCAATATATGGTGTTGGGAAAATTGGACAGCTACATGCAAAAAAATAACACTAGACCACCAACTTATACCATACACAAGAGTAAACTCAAAATGGATAAAAGACTTAAATGTGACTCCATAAAAATGTGAATCCATAAAAATCCTAGAAGAAAATGTAGGCAACAATATTTCAGTCATCACACACAGCAGAATTCTCACTGGTACAATGCCTAAGGCAAGAGAAACAAAGCAAAAAATGAACAAATGGGACTACATCAAACTAAAAAGCATCTGCACTGAAAAAGAAACAACCATTAAAACGGAAAGGGAAATCACTATATGGGAGAGCATAATCACCAACAATACATCAGATGGGGGTTCATTTCCAAAATATATAGAGTGCTCATACAACTCAACAAACGGAAGACAAAGAACCCAATTAAAAAATGGGCAGAGGACCTAAATAGACACCTCTCCAAAAAGGACATACAAATGGCCAAGAGACATATGAAGAAATGCTCAACACCATTAATCATCAGAGCGATGCAAATTAAAATGACTATTAGGTATCACCTCACGCCTGCCAGAATGACTACCATCAAGAAATCCTCAAACAACAAATGCTGGCAAGGGTGTGGGAATGCAGACTGGTGCAGCCACTATGGAAAACACTATGGTGTTTCATCAAAAAATTAAAAATTGATCTGCCCTTTGACCCAGTGATCCCACTTCTAGGAATATATCCTAAGAAGCCTGAAACACGAATCAGAAAGAATATATGTACCCCTATGTTCATAGCAGCACTATTTACAATTGGTAAGATCTGGAAACAGCCCAAGTGTCCATCAGTAGATGAGTGGATGAAAAAGCTGTGGTACATATACACAATGGAATACTATGCAGCTGTAAGAAAGAGAGATCTCTTATCCTTTGAGATGACATGGAGGGACCTGGAGAGCATTATGCTAAGCGAAATAAGCCATTCAGAGAAAGACAAATACCACATGATCTCACTCATTTGTAGAATATAATGACCAACGTGGGCTGATGAACAAAATAGACCCAGAGACATAGAAAGGAGTACTATTCAGACTGACAGACCTCAGAGGAGGGGGGCAGGGGGGATAGATGAGATAAACCAAAGAACTTATACACTTATACACATGTATGCATAACCAATGGACCTAGACAACAATGCTGGGGGGGGGGGATGCAGGTGGGAGTGGGAGGAGGGTGTCTGGGGGGAAAAAGGAGAAACATCTATAACAAAAATAAATTAATAAATTTTTTTAAAGGATGAAATATTGCCATTTGTGACAACATGGATGGACTCTGAGAATATCATGCTAAGTAAAATAAGTCATTCAGAAAAAGTTAAGAACCACATGATTTCAATCATATGTAGGATATAAAACTGAAAGCAACAAATGAACAAACAAGACAAACAAACAAACAAAACTCATATACACAGACAACAGTATGGTGGTTACCAGAGAGAAGGAGGTGGGGAGTAATAAAGGGTAACGGGGGGCAAATATATGGTGACAAAAGAAGACTTGACTTTGTGTGGTGGGCACACAATGCAATATACATATAATGTACCACAGAATTGTACAATTGAAACCTATATAATTTTATTATATATTAATCAATGTCACCCAGTAAATTTAATTTAAAAATAAAACATAACAAAATAAAATAAAATAAAAATTTTAAAGTGAAATCAAAATGTAAGAAGTCAATGAAGCTAGGCTTTGCAATATTTGGTCTGCTTTGTTGACTAATTGTTGTGATTTTGTAAAAAGAGAAGCAGCAATTAATGCCAATTTTCTGCATTTTCTCAGTACTCTGAAACACAATTTCATCAGTGTTCTAGCTGCTAATGTTGATTTTACAATCCCCCTTTAAAAGAGTTATAGTCCAATTATTGTGTAGCCACAGACATTGGTTTGCTCTCAAATTATTATAATTTTGAATCAATATCTTATTTTACTTCTGTTGTTGAGAGGTTGTAAGGGAAAACTATTTAGTAAAATACCATATAGAGAAGAAAGATATTCAGAAGGTTTTCTTTCACTACCAGCACTCATATGCTAATGGCTGCTGAAAAATAATACTTTGAAAACTAACTTCAAGATAATACCTTACAAATAAATGCTTTTAAAAATTGTATTTGCTGTTCCTATTAATTCAAAACAAGCTCTGTATTACATAAGTATATATCATTCATAACCCCAAGGCACTTTTATGAAAAGGTGTAATGTTTCATTTGATTTTTTTGTCAATCCCACCTTGCAACTCAGATTTATTTTATGGAAAATTATCACAGAACATCAGTGCATTTGTTTTCTTTGAATTATTGTACCTTACCTGACACAATAATCATCCTATATATTTTCAGTTTTACCAAGTTAATCAATGATTTTCTAAGAGCCAATTTGAAAAATGCCCAATGATTTTATGAGATGGTTCTATAACTTATTTTTTAAAGGGGGGGGAGCTTTTGGTGGCATGAGGCACCATATGAGAAGTCCAACTAGACAGAGGGAGAGGCACTGCCAGCCCCAATCACGCCAGATACAGCACCATGGATATTCCAGTCCTGTAAATTAATACCACATGGAGCAGACAAACTGCCCAGTTGAATCCAGTCAACCCACAGTAACAGCAACTACCACATACCAGATACCATTTCAGATACTGGGAATATAGTACTGAAGATAACCACCAAAGGTCCTAACTTCATGGAGTATATAGACTGTTAGGAGCAATCCGAGAAATGCAAAGTAAAAAACATGATTTAATAATCTCTTATATTAATAATGGAGCAAAAGCTGTGCCAAGCCATTTTGAGAGCTTGTAAAATCAGTCTGCAAGGAAAATGAAACATCCTGTTTTCATAGTAGATACATTTACAGGGAAAACATTCGGTGAGATTTCTGATGTTATGTGATTCCTAGACAATGAACTGGATGAAAATCTGCATCAAAGGATTTTTAAAAAAGATAAAAGGGAAAGGGACCTCTCTGAAAATATGTTCATTATAAAACTGCACCCAACAGATAAATTTTCACAAAATTCTTGCTTTGGAAAAATGGTTTATGCTGCAAATGGACTACCTCTCTGTGGTCACACTACACTGGCTTCTGCAGGTATGCTATTTTGTAAAATAAAAATTGTGATTAGCACTCTGACTTTTATCACTCTCAGGGAGGAACTCACAATTTGTTTCTATTTCTGCCATCCCTAGATGATGTAATGGTCTAGGACATCCAGCCTCCTCTAGATACTCAAATGTTCCCCATCAGGCTCAGTGATACTTATAAAATGCCGTTTCTGAAAACTCTGAAAGTGAAGTGTGGAATCTGTGGCAAACTGAAAAAAATAGAGGGAATATGTTTATTTTCCTCTTCAAGAAGGACTTATTTGGCAAACTCAAGGTTCTCACTTTTACTTCAGGTATTTTTTGGCATGAATTGATGTGGTATAGACCTTGTTTATACGATCTGCATATACTTTTCCCAGCAACAGGGAAGAAAAAAAGTGTTTGGAACAGTTGATATTAGGACTGGTGCTGCTAATATTTAGGGAGAACTTTGTTTGAAAGTGGTTGGGTTGAGATGCTGCTACAGTTAATGACTAAATATTTTCAACATAAAAAAATAAATATAAGGAGATACTTTTAGTAAACATAATTGCACTTAATATTTGCAGATGGAAAAATGAAGGCGGGGTAATTAACATTTTAAAATGCTTCCAAACTAATTAACTAAAAGTGTTTTGGCTTTACTTTTGAGTATATTTAAAATTTAAGTAACTAGTGACAAAAATAAAATGATTACTTCTTTTGGTTGTGACTAACTATTAGAAAATGAAGAACAAGTTTATGAGTAAGTGTGAGTACATAATGGGATAATAACAACCATTAGAAAGACCTGAGAGGCAATGAAAATCTAAATATTATTTTATAATATGATACTAAGACACAGAAGCAGATATAAAATGTTGCCAGTGCTATGTTACATCTTCATATGAATTCATATGCAGAAGGACAGGGCAGGAAGATTGAAAAGTGAAAAAGTTGGTGTTTTAGTGAAGTATTTCCATTAGTGCTATATCCACATACAACAACCCACAGACAGACAAAAACCAGTACAATTAAAAAAAAAAAAAAAAAGAGTGTGTGTATTTGACTACTTCTTGTGGTAGTCAAATTAAACATTAAACTAATGCTAAGTTCTTAATTCTTTTTCTGGTATGTAGCAAGAGTGGAAGCTTAGCATGAGTGTCCTATGAGTCTTCTATTACTTAATGAAATGGATTTAATACCCTAAAGAGGGGATATATTAGTCTAAGAAAACCATATTTAATGCATGATTGTGTCCATTTCTAGCTTCACAATCTTTGTGACCCTCAATACTTAATACTTGCTTTAAGCTTTTTCACACTCAACTAATATCCATAAATGCAGAGAATAATAATGTCTGATTTGCCCAACAGGCACATTTGTGGTGATGATCAGATGACATAATAATGCACTTGTAAGCTACACAGTTTCATAAGGATATGTGTTGTTTTATGATCTGGACAAAATAAATAATTTAGCAAGCTCTTGCTAGAATCCTTGTGCCATAGTGCATCTTATCTACTTTTGCATGCTCAATTTGTTTGGGTTCAAGTCAGTTAGAAAAATGCTAAGTTATAGATTGTGCAATTTCTTCACTAAGTATAATTCAGCTCTGTTCTTTTCCACACATTCATAGATCACTAACTCTGTGACTGAGAACAGCTGCCCTAGACCAGTATTTTCCAGCCAGAAGGTTTCAAAACTTCAACTGCTCCTTTGAGCATGCTCAGTTCTCCTTTTCTCTCTGAGTCTGCCAGTTTCCCAGTAGTTCCCCAGTAGTTTGTTTGTTTCTCATCCACTTAAAAGCTTCCCCTTAATTGCCACCATCAGGGAGAAAGAGCACATAATAAAGATCCTACCATTTGACACATCATGCCATCCTATTATCTTTTCTTCTTTCAGCTTTATTGAGGTATAATTGACAAAGCTGTCATATATTTAAAATGTACATCATGATGATTTGATATATGTATACATTGTGAAAGTATTCATCCCATCTAGTTTATTAACACATCCATCACCTCACGTGTGTATCTGATTGATTGATTGTTCTTCATTCATTTTTTAGAAAAAGGGGAAGGAAGAGAGAGATAGAAACATCCATGTGAGAGAGAAACATCCATCGGCTGCCTCCTGCATGCCCCCTGCTGGGAATTGAGCCCACGACCCAGGCATGTGCCCTGACGGGGAATCAAACCTGGACCTCTCAGTCTATGGGATGTTGTTCAATCCACTAAGTCACATTAGCTAAGCTATTTATTCATTGATTGATGAGAATATTTAAGTTCTACTCTCTTAGCAAATTTCAATTATATGCTATGGTGTTATCAACTATAGATGGTTTTGTAAACATTTATTGAGGAGACTCTTATTTTTAAAATATGTTCGTTTCTGGTCCCTTTGTCTTCTATTTTATTTTTTCCTATTTGTAATGGCTTTGTATTGTGTTAACTTGGGTTAACTAGAACTGTAGTCTGTGAATTCCACTCACTATAGATTTCCAGGCTGATGTTGGCTTCAATAAAAATGTTCATGCTGTTTAGAAGGTAGGAGAGAAGACATAGGTACTGTAGGTTTTATATTTTTATTTTATTTTTATATGTTTTTATTGATTTTTGGAGAGAGAGGAAGGGATAGAGAGATAGAAACATCAACAGGCTGCATGCCTCCTACTGGGGATTGAGTCTGCATCCAGGCATGTGCCCTGATCAGGAATTGAACCAGTGACCTCTCAGTCCATGGGACGACACTCAATCCACTGAGCCACAGCAGCTGGGCTGGGCAACATTGTAGGTTTTGAAAGATGATAAAGGGCAGGGATTCTTGCTGCTTATGTGGGTTGTCACTGATGTGCTACGTTACCATGGCAGCCAGGCATGCAACTCTTTAAACTGACACATCCTTTGTCTCTGAATCCTGAGCCAGGTTTTAGAAAAGCTCTATGGTAAAGGTGCCCAGATCATCGGGCAGCCAACCCACATCATTAAAGATGGAGCTGATAAGAGATAGGCACACATTCTCGTTTGTCTTCATTCCCCCTAGTTTGCTCTCATTCCCTCTAGTTTGTCCTCACAGGTTTCAGTTTGCACAGTTGGTCCTTGGGAATTCCAGTATGCCTTTGTTCTCTGCCACTTCAAGTCCACATTTCCTTCTTGACTGTTGCCCATACTAACTTCAGGTATAATACCAGATACAGAAGCAAGATCTGTTCAACCAACTTCTACACTAGCATAATATATAATTCCAAAATAGATCCCTCATTCTATATCACTCTTAGTGGTTCTACATGTCTGATCAAGCCTTGGCTCCTACATTATCTGCAGTCACCAGCATCTAAGATGGTCCCCAATGGCTCCCACCTCCTGCTATTCACACCCCCATGTGGTCCCCTTCCGTTGTTTTAAGGTTGGTTTGTGTAACAAATAGAATAAAAAGAATTGACAGTATGTGTCTTTGGAATCAGTAGGTCATAAATGGCACTGTGGTCTCTCTCTCTCACTCTGTGTGTATCTCTCTCTCTCTCTCTCTCTCTCTCTCTCTCTCTCTCTCTGGAACTATGTGCTCCAGGAGGAAAGCAAGTATCATATCATGAGCAATCTTAGGGACAGGCTCACATTTTGAGAGACTGAGGCCTCCTGACAACAGGCATGTGAGTGAGCTTGGAAGCACATCCTCCAGCCCTCATCAAGGCTTAGGTAATGGCAGCTTCAGCGGACATCTTGTTTGCAACCTCCTAAGAGATTCTGAGTCAGGACCACACAGCTAACTCACTCCAAATTCTTGAATTTCAGAAACTATGAGTTAATAAATGTTTATTGTTTTAAACTATTACATTTGGAAGATTTGTTTTGTAGCAATAGATAATTAAACTATCCAAATGTAGTTGAGACTCAAGTCTAAGTAAAAAATCCAAATATTTTGAAAATCATAAAACTCTTGTCATAGTTTTTAAATATATTACTTGTTTACTAAAAGACCCCTTGGAATCATCATGAGATGAAATAGAAATAGATTTTTCTCCAGATGATTGTTAACAAAATTCTTAAGATACTCTAGACACATACAGTACTATATGAGATTACTTATTAGTATATAAATCATAGAGTTTTAAAATAATTATTAAATAATAAAATTTATTAAAAACCAACCATCTAAATTGCTTAGTAGTAGAATAAACAAAACAAAGTGAAGACATAAAAAAAAAAACACTCTAGGATCAAAATGCTTAAGAAAAACATGCAAGGTTTTAGAGCTCTTACTTGGGTTTCATTATATTCCATTGAAGTTACTTAAACTTGAATAAAACACCGTTAATTAGTACTCTGGTGTTCATTGCCTATATTTCTTTTTAGGCTGTTTTATGCTCTATTAGAACTCAATTCCAAGTGCAATTTCTTCTAATCCTTCAATTGCATGGCTTTTTTCTTTAATACTACAGAACACAACCCTAATCAAAAATGAGAATGTAGAAAAAAAGTTGAATTAACCTCTTACTTCAGTGAATACATTGAAATAAAATTGACACACATTACATTAGATTCACTGTCTTTCTGATAACTGACTCTTCTAGTAAATTTTTTGAGAAAAAAAAAGGTTTAAGGGAGTGTGACTTTAGATATTTCAAATGAAATTATGCCAGTCCACAATACTACAATAAAAGGACTATGGTCCTTTGGGACGTTGTCCTGAGTGCAAGCCCTCCCTAAGCCTGCTACATTCCTTTTCTACCACCTGTCTATTTTGAGTGTGCCTAATGAGTTAGGATATTGAAAGTCCATGTCAAAATCAAGTATGAGGGAAAGACTCAAAATAATGTAGTCACAGTAATTTTATGTTTATTTACATTTACATATATCATTTTATTTTATATAATAAAAACATTAATACTCATTATATGAGGAGATATAAATGGGAAGATTTAATAATCTCTCTCTTCCTCCCTCCTTGCTGAGAAATAAACATGTGTAGTCTGGTAAATGTTCTTAATTTATTTCTTCATATTTATGCAAACAAATGAATACAAACACATACAATACACCACACATATAGGTATCATATATGTGTGTATGTGATGTTAGGTACTTTATTCCCACATGTATAAATTTGGAGTTTCTGTCTTTTCAGCCAGAATACAGGAATGATTTTGTTTTCATTAACAGCCATAGTCATTTTTGTAAGGATGGGATGCTGTATCTTGTGCTACCTGTAGAATTTGCTAAAAATGAGACAAGCAATTGCTACATGCCATGTTGATATGTCAGCTACTGCTTCTGTTACTGGTTTCCATAGAGTGGTTTTATAGCAAGACTTGAGAGATTGCTTCTGACATTGGTATTTTATAATGCATAGGAACTTAGTGACAACAGCTCATGGCAGATGCCAATGACCAGTGGAATGGGAACTATCACAGATCTCTGAAGTCTCACTGGAAGCTCTCCATGCCATATCCTAATTTTGTTGATTTCTTCACTATAGTATTTAGGAGCCTTATTTCACTCAGATGTCATCTTCAGCAAGTTTTAGGTCTCTCCTTCTAAATTAGTTATCTATTACCGCTTTAAAAATTATCCCAACACTAAGTATCTTAAAACAACATTAACTATGTCAGTTTCTGTGGATCAGGAATCCAGGCACAGCTTGGCCAGATAATTCAGCTCAGGGGCTCTCACAGGCTGCAAAGTGTCACCTCAGGCTGTAACCATCTCAAGGCTCAAATGGGGGTGGGGTGGAGATGTTTGGAAACTCACTCACATTGTTGTTTTCAGGGATCAGTCCTTCTCTGGCTATTGTCCAATGACCTCTTTCTGTTTTTTTGCCATGTGGGCCTCTCCATAAGGCAGCTCACAACATGGCAGCTGGGTACATCAGAACAAGAAAGAGCAAGAGAAAGTGCAAGCAAGACAGAAGCCAGAGTCTTTTATAACCTGCTTTTGTAAGTGACATCCCATTACTTCTGTTTTATTACTATTTTTAAAGACAATAAGAAAAGAGAAAGTTATAGACAAGTATCTCTCATGAATAAACATGGAACCACCTTGGCAAAATACTAGCAAATAAAATTAGCAAAGGAAAAGACTGGCTTAATAATTGAAAATCAACTTAATCACAATATTAACAGTCTAAAGAAGAAAAATCACATGATTGTAACAGTTGATTCAGACAGAGTACTTGACACAATTGAACACTCATTCATGAAAAAAAAAAAAAAAAAAACTCTTAGAAACCTAGAAATAAAGAAAACTTCCCCAACTTTAAAGAACATCTACAAAAAAACAAAACGAAAAAACCCATAGCCTTATATTACTGTTAGAAGCAAGTCACTGGGTATAGCCCACACAAGAGGAAAGGATCATACAAGGAGTGAATACCAGGAAGCAGGGGCCATATTAGAAGATGCCTACAACACCATTTTTTTTTTTTTAAATATGGAACGCTTCACGAATTTGCGTGTCATCCTTGTGCAGGGCCATGCTAACCTACTCTGTATCGTTCCAATTTTAGTATATGTGCTGCCGAAGCGAGCACTACAATACCATTTTTTCCATGATCTGAAAGATCTTTACTTCCCAATAAAATACTTTGGAGGTTATTTGTGCTTACAATTAAAAAATAAATTAATTTTTTTTCTTCTTTATGCATCTAATCTGATCTTAACTTAAAATTTTATGTTTAATTAGAAGCTGGAAATTATTTAGAGTATATGAAATTCAAATTATTGAACTTATTTTTTTCCAGACTTTTATTTCTGTTTTTAAATTAAAAGTCACTGAGTTGATCAAATGTCCTTTTGTTATCTTCTTTTGTTATCCTCTTTTTTTGTTATCTTCTATCAACTGCATATACACCCCCTTTTGCACTCCTGATATCAGTTACTGTTCTTTCTCTCTCTCTCATTGGTCAATCTCACTATTAGTTTGTAAATTTCATGAGTCTTTGCTAAGAACAAACTTTACATTTTCTTCTTGTACATTTCTTTGGGTTTGTTTTGTTCTCATTATTTAAACTACTTAATATGGATGTTTAGCTTATTAATTTTCAGTGTTGAAAATTTTTCAGTTCAGTGATATTCCAACCCTTATGACTATATCCCAAATCAATAAATAGAAGGTTACTGAGCATATGAGACGTTCCTTTGTGCCTTCTCCCAATCATTAAGCCTTTTCTTGCTCTCCAAAGCTAAACTTTGCTGGCCAGACTGAGCATCATTTAGTCTAGGGCTAATTTTTCCCACTATTGAAGCAAAATTCTTCTGAGTAATCTACCTTTGTCCTTTGAATTAAGACTTTTTCTAGCCTGGCTGGTAGGAACAGGAACTATTCTTGAATCTATATGAGATCTGTGCGCTGTTCCCTCTCATCCTTTCAGAAGGTTTTCTCCATGGCCTTCGGTAGTATCTTCATATGCAAGTGCTGATCAGTACACTGAGGAACACTTGAGAAGGTCCCTCTGCAGATCTCCTGGGTTTTCTCTCTTTACTTTCCATTAGTTTGTCCTGAAAACTCCAGCCCCCTTGTTTGTCCTGAATTCTTAGCTTCATTTCCAAAACTCCAGGGAGTTTAGCAGGCTCTAGCTGGGTTCTCCTCTCCCTACATCATGGCTCAGACATTCTCCCAAGGCAATACCCTAGGATAATCACAGAGCTCACCTTGTTTCTTTTCTAATTCTCAGGGATCACTGTATTTTCTTGCCTGGTGCTCAGTGTCTTCCAAACCCTTGTTTCTTTTGTGGTTTTTATTCTATTATTTTTGAGTTTTTTCTAGTATAAGAATAAATTCAGTCCCTGACTTCGTCTTAGACATAAGTAGAAGCATGAATATTTTAAAGAACGTTAAGCCATTTTCCATGTCTCAGCATTAGAAGTAATCCCCTGATTGTCTTATTTATAGTACGTTCTATATCTATATGTCACCCAATAAAAGACAATTGCCATTTCATCAGCTGAGCTAAATCTCTACCATCTTATAACTCAAAGCTAGTTAATCTCTTGAGATAATGCTATCTTTTAAGAACTGATTAATGCTAAGGACCTTCCTCTTGGAAAAGAATGTACTAAAATCTAAATTTTTGTATTAAATATTGAAGAGGTCAGTGATTTCTGGAAGTCTAATAACAGATCTAAATGGAAAAGTTCTTTTGTATCATTTAGCAGTTTTGGAGCACAGTACCATTCCTCTGCTCTCTCATCTACCCTCTTGTCATCTTTAGGTAAAGCTGTTACTTTTGTTGATGCAATTAAGTTATGCAATTAATTTCTCATTCTTAATATGAGTAGGCAGTCAAAGATAACAAATATTTGAGGAAAGCTTCCAACTTGAAAAGAAAAGACAAAAATAAACAGAAACTAGGTAAAAATGATGCAGGAAACAAATTGATGCAAACAAAAGAAGAAACTTTAAATAAATATAGTTAACGTATTAAGAGAAAGAAGAGAATATGTTGATAAAATAACATTCATTAGTGATACTGTGTACTTGGAACTGAAAAGAAGCATATGAAGAAAAAAGTCTTGGACATTAAAAGTATCAGTATCAAAATAGAAATTCAATAAAATAAAGTCAAAATCTTCCCAAAGCAGGAAAAAAGTCAAAGAGGTGGAAAGTAGGTAAGAACATGTAAGAATACCAAAGGGTCAAACCAGAAATTTCATATCTAATGTGTATAAGTTATAGAAAGAGAATAGAGAGGAGAAAACCAGTGGTCGGGGGGAGTGAGGGCATAAGAAACAAATGACAGAGAAAAATATCATATTTCCCAGAATTTAAAGGCATAAATATCAATATTTATAGACCCATGTAGCCCAAAAGAAAGAACATTAAAAACTACATTAAGTACCACCATCACAAAATAGTATAAGGTGAAGGACAAAAGGAAAACCAACACATTGAACAGGTTACTTACAAAGAGTTGGAGATTATCATGGAATAGAAATTCCCAATCCTAACATGTAAAATTAGAAGACAATTTGGGCATACCTTCAAAATTCTGGGGGGGGAAATTGTATTGAAGCTAAAATGATATAAACTGGCAAACAAAAGTGAGAGTAAAATATACATTTTCCCACTTATAGAAACAATTTACCCTCAAAACAATTAGCCATCCATGGACACTCTCAGGAAACTACTAGGGGATGCAATTCACTAAAGGAAGGCAGCACACCGAGAGAGAAAAAGACATGAGTTTCAGAAGCCAGGAAATGAGTGATCTAACTCAGATGAAAAGCAAAGAGAAATTCTAGAATGAAGGCAAAGGGAAATCTCAGGATGACTGTTGTGCAGCATGCTAGTCAAGATTGAAGTAGGTGGGAATCATCAATAAAGAAAATAGAAATGTTGCATTAAACTGTGTAAACAATATTGCTGAAACTCATTTTACAGAGCTTGTAGAGCCTTTGGGAAAAATTAGCAATAGGTATATAAAAAACAAAGAAAATACTTTTCCTCATGAAAATCAAAAGTTTTACAAACAAGGATCTATTATCATCATATATTAGTTGTCTTCATAATAGAAAACCTTTGTAATGTCAAAATAATATGAATATTGAGTTACCCCCAAATTGTGATATGATTATACTGGAAATATAAAGGAAATCGGAGGGAGATGGAATAGTATAAAATATTAAATTCCATTAAAGGAAATTGCCATAATAGGAAAGCAATATACAAGTTATAAAACTGATAAAACAAGATAAATCACAATATGCAAGTTATTTTTTAAAATGGAGGTAAACACATGAAGATTATACTAAGAATTAGAAAAGATGGCCCTTCAGGAATGAGGTTTAAAGACAGAAAAAGTTGAAACAAGCAGCTATTCTTTGTTTTTGCAAGCCTTTTAGATTATTTGCTTTTCTTAAACTGTGCATGAAATACATTAATAAAATAATAATTATCAAAGAATAAGTAAGATGGAGGAGAGGTTGATACCCCAACCCACCTCCCTTCCATGCACACAAATCTACTGGCAGCTATGGTAGATGATTCCCACACAATTCCTACTGTAAGGGCTTGAGTATCTCTTCTTCTCTAAGGGCCTTCTGGACAGCACAAAATAATGCTTACTGCTAACAAGAGCAATGGGAAGTGTGGAGTCCCTAATACATCTGGTCCCAACCCTCAAACATTGGGTATGGTTGTAGGTGGTAAAATGTTCCAGTCTCTTATTCATCTAGAGAGAGATGATTCTGAGGCATGTTTCTTGTGGTTTGTCAGATCAGATGGTCTTCAGTAGACTGAGCTCCAGTAGCCCACAGCAATTATCTACCCATTAACATACTGTGTTGGCTTTTCTTACTTTCCTCACTTTCTTACTTATGCTTCCTGGAATCACCTCCCAAATAAACTACATGGACCCAAGCCCTTTGGATGATATCAATTTTGGGGGAATCCAAACTAAGAAAAATGATTAGAAGATGTTTGTCAATAATGCCTTTTTTATCCCTCTCTTTTATCTTTTTTGTTGTCATTATTGCTTATTTTAATATTGCTACGAACTCTACTCCTGTAAATGACTTTTAAAAAACTAAGGTCAGTAGAAACTTATATATCATGAAGAAGATTTATGACTTGTGATCAAGCATTCCAAAACAAAATTAAAAGTTAAGCTTCGATATATATGGTGAATATTTTGTAATCTACTCTACTTAAATTTCAGTGTATATCCTAACAGCTGAGAGATTCATAATGGCATATGTAGACTGCAACAATCTTGAGCATATTCAAAATAAGAATATTTACTTATTCATTCATTCATTTGTTGATATGTTTGTGGTGGTTTTAAAATATATTCACAGCCCTGGCCGGTTTGGCTCAGCGGTTAGAGCGTCAGCCTGCGGTCCAGAGAGACCTGGGTTCGGTTCCCGCTAAGGGCATGTACCTCGGTTGCAGTTTGTCCCCGGCCCCTGGTGGGTCGTGCAGGAGGCAGCCACTCGATGTGTCCCTTTCACATCGATGTTTCTCTCTCTCTCTCTCTCTTCCTCTCGCTCCCTCCCACTCTATCTGAACAAAAAATGAAAAAAATAAAAAAAATAAAAAATAAAAAAAATAAAATATATTCACAAAGCCCTGGCCCATGTGGCTCAGTTGGCTGAGCATCGTCCCATGTACCAAGTGGTTGCTGATTCGATTCCCAGTCAGGGCACATGGCTGGGTTGTGGGCTTAATCCCCAGTTGTGGGTGTGCAGGAGGCAGTTGATTGGTGTTTCTCTCTCATTGATATTTCTCTCTCTCCCTTTCCCTTCCTCTCTCTCTAAAATCTCTCATATATGAGAGAGAGAGAGAGAGAGAGAGAGAGAGAGAGAGAGAGAATAAATATATATAGAATATATATACATAAAATCTCCACAAATTCTCTGAACTTCTCTTTTTAAGTGGTAGGGTCTGTGTTTTCTCTCCTTGAATCTGGATTGACCTTAGTGATTTGCTTATGACTATTCAGAAAGAATGATGCCATGTGAATTCTGAGGTTAAGTTAGCTGTCACCTAGTTCTCTTTCACCTGGTCCTCTTGGAATGCTTGTTCTCTGTATGCCTTCTTGTAAGATGCTTCCCCTAAAAAAAGTAGCACCATTCCATAAGAAACCAAAACCATTAGGAAAAGCTGTTTATAGATGTTTCAGTCAACAGTCCCAGTTGAGTGCCCATCCTTCTGATAAAAACAAACAGCCTATTTGCCAGACATGTATGTGAAGGAACTTCCAGATGATTTTAGCTCTCAGCCATTATGTTATCCATAGACTTTTTGAGTCTTGCCATCTGAGGGCCCAGACATCACGGACCAGAGACAAACCACCCCTGCTATGCCCTAGTTAAATATCTAATCCACTGAATCTATGCACATCATAAAATGGTTGTTTTACTCAAAAAATTTTAGGATGGTTTGTTACATAGCAACAGTAACTGAGACACATTAACTTAAATAATTACTAAAAGTGCATATTGTGATATATGCTATTTAGCTAAGCAAAATTATAAAGAGAAAAAGTTCTTTGAGCATTCTTGTTCCTGACAACATTGCTAAAGAATTCTGGATCAATCAACCTCCATTGTCTTTTTGGGGTCAAGAAGAGCATGTCTTCTTCAAACAGGGAAACAGAAAAACCCAGAATTAGAAACAAAAGGGCATAGCACACATTGTTATTAAAAATGTCTGAACTGAGAAAGAGCACATAATTAGTAATAAGAAAACCTGTACCATATATAACAAAGGAAATAAATGCAGATCTTCCATTTGTGCAGAGTACTGGGTATTTACTGGAGCAACTTGCTGTTATGAAAGAGTCTTTTTTTTTTTTTTTAATCATGGCATCCAATGTAATGTTCCAAAGGGATTAATTTGGTAGGAAATTAAATGCTTTGCCTAGATACAAGATCTTTTAAAATTATATGTGTGCCAAATTGTACTAAAATAATTGGGTAGCTGAGGACATCTGCTGCAATAAATTCAAATAGTGAATATTCCATTTAAATTAATACCAGATACCAGATCAAAAAGAGTCTTTATATTTCTCCTGTTTTACATGGAGAGGAGCCTGAAAATAGTTCATTTTAACTATTTAAAAAATAACTTGAAAAACTGCAGTAGTCTAATTACAAAGTAATATCAAATGCTATTTTATAAAGTAGAGATACAATTTATATTAAAAGCAGATCTAAGGGTTTTGTGGTCAATTCCTAGATAGGGTTATACGATCTTGGAGCAAGTGAGGTCTAAGTTTTAAGATTTGATCTGTCTCTACTCAGTTATATGAGAATAAACTGTTCAGATTACTTCTTGTCTGCTTGTATCAGAGCTAAGAAATATAGCAGATAAATGCCGATACCTCACTGTCTATAGCAGGTTGAATACACCTATGTAAGCCAGTCTACTACAGCATAAAGGAAAGTCAATTTGCTTTGCAAAATTTTCTTGATTAAATTTTGTAAGGGCATTCCTTGAAGACACTGTATATCATGATTTATAAGAATCAGAGCCTTTCAAGAGCTAGTGAGCAATGAACAGTTTTTAGATAAAGCCTAATTTAACTGAGAAACATTTACTATCTCATTATCTAATCTAACTACATAATCTTCTTGATCATAAAGTTTGTAAGATGCCAGTACCTATGTCCTTTCAGGGTATATTTATAACTTCAGTTTACCTGAGGAAATACCTTCTAAGAGTTTTTTCCCCTTTTCCCTCTCAAGGGGTTTTAATTGCTGGAGTGATTAAGAAACAAAGTGTGTATAACCTGATATGAATAGGAAATTCCAGCTCTGGCACTTAGTATATTTATTAACTGTGTCACCTGGGTAAAGGTAGCTGGTTCATCTGAGCTTTAGATACTTCTTTTATTGAGTGGGAAGAAAATAATACTTACTTCACATGATTGCTTGAAAAATAAAATAAAATTATTTTTATATAACACCCACTGTTATTTGACACATGTTAGGTTCTACCCACTACCAACATCTAATCCAGTGCTACAAAATCACAACTACATCTACCAAACTCTAGACAATAACCAATTAGGTCTAGATTTAGAGAATAGCCTTGTGAGCAGATTTAGGTAGTATTTTGTAACTGACTGGATGAGAAGATGAGAGAGAGAACAGAATTTTAAATGTGAGTAATTGTCCAGCTGTGAAATGTAGAAATGAAATGTTTTGGTATTCTCCTTTAATATTTGATAAAAGGTAATACACGTTGACTGTTTATAATGAGCCAAATATTATTATAAGGAATCTGTATGTTTTACATTATTTCATCCCCATGAAAACCATATGAGGTAGATAAAATGATTTCCCTCTTTACAGAGGTTGTAACAGTCTGTGGTTAAGACACAAAAGTTTAGTATCATAATCAGAGATCTTGTAACTAGGGGAGCCAGAATTGGAACCAGGCAGTAAAATTCCAGAATCATTCTTTTAACCACTACTTAGTTAGTAAATACATTCTTAGAAGACACTAATCAATATGAGGTTATAATGAGGGAGAAGGAGGAGTTTCAAGAATAAAGGAAATGGTCAGAATGGCTATCATCAATAAATCAACAAACAACAAGTGTTGGCGAGGATGTGGAAAAAAGGGAACCCTCATTCACTGTTGGTGTGAATGCAGACTGGTGCAGCCACTGTGGAAAGCAGTATAGAGTTACATCAAAAAAATAAAATTGGAACTACCTTATGAGTCAGCAATTCCACTTCTGGGTATATATCTAAAGAAACCCAAAACATTAATTCAAAAGAATATATGACCCCCTATGCTCATTGCAGCGCTATTTACAATAGCCAAGCTATAAAAGCAACCCAAGTGTCCATCAATAGATGAGTGGATAAAAAAGTTATGGTACATATATACAATGGAATATTACTTGGCCATAAAGAAGAATGGAAGCTTACCTTTTGTGACAGCATGGATGGACCTAGAGAGTATTATGCTAACTGAAATAAGTCAGTCAGAGAAAGACAAATACCATGAGATTTCACTTATATGTGAAATCTAAAGAACAAAATAAATAAACAAAATAGAAACAGACTCATAGAAACAGAGGGCAGACTGGTGGTTGCCAGAAGGGAGGGGTTTGGGGGACTGGGTGAAAGAAATGAAGGGATTAAGAAGTACAGATGAACAATTACAAATTAGTCACAGGGATGTGAAGTACAGCATAGGGAATATAGTCAATAACGTTGTAATAACTACTTATGGTGCCAGATGGGTACTGGAAATATCAGGAGGAATACTTTGCAAAGTATGTGATTGTCTAACCACTATGCGGTACACTTGAAACTAATACAGAATAATGTTGAATATAAACTGTAATTGAAAAAAAAAGAATGAAGGAAACATCAAAGGGTCAACTACCATGCTTGTAAGATTAGAAACAAGATAGACCTGGAATGGGCCATTGTATGGGGACATCTAGAGAAGTTTTATTTTAATAGTACACATAGACAATTGCTTTGGATATATTTATAAGTAATTTGAAATGAGGAAGATGGGATAGTAAATACTGAGTATTTTCTCACTTTCAGTTCAGTTTTGAAATAGAAGGAAATACATTAGATGGTATTTAGACAGGTAGATTCAAAATTTCTTTTAGTTACTTAATTTAAGAATATTTATTGAGCCCTTACTATTTTCCCGGCATTATTATGGGCACTAGGGATATATCAATTAACACAATAGAAGGATGGGAGAAACATTGAGGTTATTTTTAGGCTAAGAGAAGAAGAGGCCAGTGGAGGAAATATAAACAAAGCATTTTCTTTTAGATAATAAAGTGACCTGCCTCTGTAGCATCACTTGTTCTGTCACTGAACACAAAAGCAGTTAAAAAGAACACTTTTCTTTTTCTAAAGACAAAAACTGTCTGGTGATTGCTACTTCTTGTGGTCAGAGATGATTGCTTATCATGAGAGACTAAGTGGTAACTTTGACCCCATGCAATTCATGAAGATTTCCATGTTAGTATACATACAGTATTTTTTAAAATCTCTCTCTCTCTCTCTCTCTTTTTTTTTTAACGTCTTTTTGGCTGTCTCCTGCACGTCCCCTGCTGGGGATTGAGCCTGAAACCCAGGTATGTGCCCTGACCTGGAATCAACCCGACAAACTCCTGGTGCATGGAACAGCAGTCAGGGCACTGAGCCATAATGTCCACGCTTCAATAAATCTCTTAAAATGTGTGTTGAACATATATGTTATTTGCTTTGTAATAGTCAGATTAGTCTTCCACATAACTGCTTTTATCACTTTTTAAAACTTAAGACATTTTCTCAAATAGTTCACTGTGTAAAATGAGTACTCCCAGAAAAATTCCCAAAAGCACACAGTAAATTAGTGAACAAACAGATACAAAATTTTAAAAATAGAAAACTTAGCATCACCTACAAAATCAGGCATTGACAGGTAAATGGAATCTCCATAAGTAGTTATAATGGGGATATAAGGTTTAATATACAAGGTTTTGGGAGGGACAGAAGTATTCTGCTATTTTCAAAATGACGTGGTTGTGGTGAAATTTTTGAACAGATATTTTAGAGGTGGAGATTTCAAATGTGGACCTGAAAACTTAGGCTGAGGGATAGTGATAAGGAAGAACAGTGGAAAAAGAAGCTTGTAGAATATGTGGGGCTTTTCATTATTTAGCACTAAACTCTTAAAAGGAAGAGAGTCTAGAAAGATATAGTGGTACAAGAAGCTCATGTGTTTAAGTGATTAAATTTGAAAAGGGTATAATCTATAAGAACACCATTAAGAAGTACACTATTACAATGATTCCATTTTTATTAATACTTATAAGTATATAATTTCATTATGAGACCAATGGACCAGAGAAATATGCTTTACACCCATTTAGATCCGCCTGATTTTATCCTGTCTTCTGCAATGGGAAACATATCATCTACCAGAGAAGAAATGGTCATGGCTATTAGTTCAGAGGATATAGTTAAAAGTCTTTAAAATTTTTGTAAGTTGAAACCCTAAAATTTGTGAAGAATCGCACATAGTGCCATTTAGTTATAGAGGATCTCAGGACACCAAAAAAAAAAAAAAAAAAATGTCACATGAGGATTGTGTTAATTGCTTGTTAGTTTCCCCTTTAATTTTCCCCATCCTTCCTCCTCCTCCCCACACTCTTGATTCTGCTTTCTTATGTTCTTTTTTGAAGATGCAGTTTATTTGACTACCAAAGAAATTGCTCCTTTATATAAAAATAAATGGGAAATTTGTACATCTTGATCCCTTCCCCTATTCACCTATTCTCCCAACCCCCCTTACAAATGGTAATCATCAAAATGTTCTATCTATGAGTTTCTGTTTTGTTTGTTTGTTTATTTTGTTTTTGATTCCACATATAAGTGAAATTATATGGTACTTTTGTCTTTCCCTGTCTGACCTATTTCACATAGTATAATACCCTCTAGATTCATCCATGTTGTTTCAAATGGCAAGATTTTATTCTTTTTTATGGTTGAGCACTAAAATGTGTAATTAGGTATATAAAATTTGTATATATGTGCCAAGTTTTAAAAACTCATGAAGATATAAAGTAAAACATAGGGAATATAGTCAATAATATTGTAATAACTGTGTATGGTGTCAGATGGGTACTAGATTTATTGGGGTGATCACTTCGAAAGTTATATAAATGTCTAATCACTATGTTGTATACCTGAAACTAATACTGCATGTCAACTGTAATTAAAAAAAATAAAGAAAATGAAAATATGTTTGCCTGAGGAAAGAAAAATAAAAAGATGTTTGCCTGATGCAGCATCAGGTCTATAGAGAACAGAAAGTCATGGATCATGTAGAAGAATTAGACCTTGGAAAACACAAGGAAACAAAAATAAATAAATAAAAATAAGTAAGGAAAACAACACCAAAACAAACAAACACAAAACACTTTAGTGAAAAAAAAAAAAAGTAAAGCAGAGAAGAAAAATAGATTCTAATATTTGCTAATTAAAGTAATTTGGGCTCAAAGACCATTTACAAACTGACAGAAATCATATTTCAAACTTTGATCAACTCTGAAGCAAGTGTTTGGCACAGTTATGTGTCAAGACTCATATATAGATATCACATACCTAAATAACTTCCAATTATTAATCTTGTTCATATCCAAGTTTATTATCATCAGTTACTTTTTATAACAAGATTTTATCATCTGGTCTGATGCAACTATAGCAAACATGGTAATTTTTTTAACCCTCAAATCAGAATATATAAACACCTACAAATCTATCCATTTGATTGCTAAATCTATTGTTCAAACCTTTTCTTCTAAAAGAAGCCGTATAAACAAGTGCTGGCGAGAGTGTGGAGAAAAGGGGACTCTAGTACACTGCTGGTGGGAATGCAGACTGGTGCAGTCACTATGGAAAACACTATGGTGTTTCCTCAAAAAATTAAAAATTGAACTGCCATTTGACCCAGTGATCCCACTTCTAGGAATATATCCTAAGAAGCCTGAAACATCAATCAGAAAGAATATATGTACCCCTATGTTCATAGCAGCACTATTTACAATTGCTAAGATCTAGAAAAGCCCAAGTGTCCATCAATAGATGAGTGGATAAAAAGGCTGTGATACATATACACAATGGAATACTATGCAGCTGTAAGAAAGAACGATCTCTTATCCTTTGAGAAGACATGGAGGGACCTAGAGAGTATTATCCTAAGCGAAAGAAGCCAATCAGAGAAAGATAAATATCACATGATCTTACTTATTTGTGGAATATAATGAACAAAACAAGCTGAGGAACAAAATAGACCCAGAGACATAGAAGTCGGGTGCAGACTGACAAACCTCAGAAAAGGTGGACGTGGGGGGAAGGAAGAGATAAACCACAGAATGTATATGCATGTATGCATAAACAAGGGGTGCCAGGATTGGGAGGAGGGTGTCAATGAGGGAAAAAAGGAGAGACATCTGTAACAAAAATAAATAAATAAATAAATAAATAAATAAATAAATAAATAAATAAATAAATGTCACCAGTTCAATTCCTGGTCAGGGCACAAAAAATTAAATAAAAGTAGCAGTATAATCTCTTGGGGGCCATATCAATAATTGATTATTGAAAGTATGACTCTAATTTTCACATACGTTTAAGGTTCAAGACAGCATATATGGAAATATTTAACACCTAGCTGTCCTTTCTCTTCACTGAGTTGCTAATTCCTTTCCAGGTCAAACAGGAAAAAGCACAATAGTTACATTGTAGCAACTCTGTTATTAAGAATTTTCCTGGTGCTCTAAATTATGACAAACATTGTACAGAATGAAATCCTACAGTTATGTTACTCTGAATCCCAGGACCAATTGCTGTGTTTTCTCAAAGATAAATGCTAGGATGGGAAAGGGAACAGAACCCTTTTTATCTTGGGATGGGAGGTGAAGATTTGGAAAACTCAACAGTTATGAGCAGATATTCTCATTCCAGTTAGTTTAGTTTCTGAGGCCGAAATCTATAAAGTGAAGAGGTGATAAAGTCCACTCATTCCCTGCCCTTTTTCACCTTACCCTCTTGTAATCGAAGGGTATTTAGAGGAAGCCCTAGTCACAGGAAACTACAATGGCACCTAGAAGAAAGGCTTCACCCATGTGCCACTCCCCCTCATCCTGCTTGTGTCTCCTCTTCTGTGGGAATCCTATTTTCTTTACCCAAACAAGGACAGTACAGATTTGTGCTGAATGAGTAAAAAATAATTGACTTCCCATTCTTTAACTTCTCTTAGAGTAATTTCAGACTGATTAGATTCAAGTTTTTATAATTATTGTTAAGGTTGTTTTACATGATCTTTCCAAAAGCATGAAAAAATTAAGTCAAAGGATCAATCAATCCAAAATATTCAATTAAAAGTGCTGGGCAGAAAATCAGACATAAAATATTATAGTGGGTATATTAATATGGTATATATGAATAATAAAAAGAAAAACAAAAAATGTTATTGAGTTTTCTTGAATTATGTGCTTTACCTTATGCTGTGTATATTATTTGGGTTTTCTAACAAGGAGCATATTTTATCCATTTGGTAAAAAATATATACACTTTAAAAAGTAGATAGAGGTTACCTGGTCTCAAGGAAGAATCATTTTAAATACAATACATGGAACATTTCCATAATAGGGTGCCCTTCAATTTCACACTTTCAATGTATAGAAAAATATATATTTAATATTGTTTACTAAAAGGTGGTATTGAAGATTATACAAAAATAAGGAGGACATTTCTTCTGTGTTAATTCCTATCTTCATTTTCATATTAGAAATATGCATAGGCACCTCCGACAGTCAGTCAGTCCCTTATCTGCAATGATTACTTTAACAGTATTCCCCAAGGTTTATCATGTCATTTTGTTTGACCTTCAGTTAACTAACTCCTGCTGATTTCTTTAGTGGTCTCCTAAGACAGGCTTCCCTTACTTATATAGAGTCTAATGGAGACACTCTTGTAGGTTTTCTTTTTTTACTGTCTCTAAAATCCCATTAACAGAGTCTCTATTGTAATACTCATCTAATTATAACATGCTCCTTGCTGAGCTCAGAGGGCAAGCATTCTAATAAAACTGTGGTCCCGTACTGAACAGTAGAAAGAAATAACGGTCATTTTCACTTCAGTAGTAAATTTTAATAAATTAGTATCTGCAGAATTTTAAATCCACTTGGCAAAGGTAAAGTGAAAGGGTGAGTCTACTACTGATTTGGGCATGAATTAGGGATACATAAATATCCTGTTTCATTTTTAACTGGATTCTGATTTACATGCCTTAACCAAACTGGCCAAATGATATTTTCAGAAGAAATCCTGGGATTCTCTGTCTGTGTGGCTCTGTTCATTCAATTCTCTTCTTTCTGAAGGCATTTCCCCTTGTATCATTGTTTGTCCCAATCCTACTGTTTTTTCAAAGTTCTACACAAATATTGCTGTACTTTCACTTCACATAACCAAAAATGGTCTTTCTCTCTCTCTTCTCTGAACACAATAGATTCTTATGTGCACTTACTTAAGTAGGAAGGTCATTTTCCATCTTGCATACATTTATTTCTATGTCCTTCTGTGATAGAATCTAAAGAAATGTTCATCTGATCAAACAGGGAATGTGGAAAGGCCTGGTTCAAAAAGCATCTTACATGATCCTACTCTCTCTCTCTCTCTCTCTCTCTCTCTCTCTCTCTCTCTCTCTCTCTCTCTCTTTCTCTTTGCTCATTGGATTACTGAATACAGAGAATCCTTTGAGAATCTGAGGAGTCCCTTTAAGGAAGTGGAGCAATAAGATGCAAGGACTGGGATCCCTGAGTCACCATGTAAAAGGCTTCCTGCTGAAAACCTATTTCAACTGTGAAGTGAATAGGAAAACTTGATTATATTATGATAGATTTTTGGATTATTGACTAATGACTTTGATTAATTTAATATATATGTCCCCTTCATAGGATAATGTTAACTATGGTTGCTATATTGAAGTTTCCTTGAGCCATGTTTCTATCCTTGAACTCTTCTCTGAGCATTAGATTTGTATCTCTTACTGACTCCTGTACATCTCCCCATGGGTATTCCAATGGCCTCTCAAACATAGCTTTTGCCAAAAAGATACTAAGGTTATCAACTGTATTAGTTTCTTAGGGCTGTTGTAACAAAGTATCACACATTGGGTAGCTTAAAACAACAGAAATTTATTGTCAAAGAACTTATATGCATGTATGCATAACCAATGGACAAAGACAAAAATGCTAGGGGGTTGAGGGGGTGGGATGGGGAGGAGGGTGTGTCTAGGGGGTAAAAGGAGAAACATCTGTAACAAAAATAAATTAATAAAAATTGGAGGAAAAAAACAAATTTATTGTCTTACAGTTCAGGAGGCTAGAAGTCTGAATGAAATAAAGGTGTCAGCAGGGCCATCTTTCCTCTGAAATCTGTAGGGCAGAATCCTTCCTTGCCTTTTCCTAGACTCTGGTGTTTAGCAGGTATATTGTTCCAAACTCTGCTTCTATTATCACACTGCATTCTCCCTGTGTATCTCTGTCTTTACATAGTGTTTCCCCCTTTTTATAAGAATATTAATCATATTGGATTAGGGCTCACCCTGATAATCTCATCTTAATTTGTTTAAATCTTCGAAGACTCTATTTCCAAATAAGGGTACTTTCACAGATACCAGGGGTTAGGAATTCAACCCACAATCTAGTTTAACAGCATCACTATCATGTTGTCACTCAGTAATGGAACTTGAAAGTCATTCAACATTTACAATTTCCTCTTATACTTCTTTGGTATATTATGCAATATAGTGTAAGATTTCTCCCTTCAACTTGCCTTCCTATATGTTCTATCACTGGTATAGATTTAGTCTGAATGTTTTTGTTTGTTTTTCTGGAGACAAATTCCATTTTCCTTCCCTACATTTTCTCCAGAAGTCTTCTTGAAACCAAATTAATCATATAATAATTCTGTTCAAACATGTATGGCTCCAATTATACTTCTTCCTCTCACCAACAGCCTCCAAACTTGCACAATCTCCTTTCAGCATGATCTCCTTATGGTCATACTCTAGTTTTTTTGTTTTTTGTTTTTTGTTTTTTTTTTTCACTTTGTCTTCCCTGATTTGGAGTGCCTGTGGTTTATGAGTAGCTCAGGTAAGAAGTAGATAGTAAATGGGTAGTTAAAGGGATTAAGCCATAGGTTATCCAAAGAAATTATAGATTTAAAATAACAA
The DNA here is from genome assembly GCA_030848825.1 of Tadarida brasiliensis. Lineage (NCBI taxonomy): Eukaryota > Metazoa > Chordata > Mammalia > Chiroptera > Molossidae > Tadarida > Tadarida brasiliensis. The sequence goes on along the minus strand of CM061280.1, from coordinate 116,092,775 downwards.
TAGCGCTTTTATAAATCTTCAGTGTTTGCAAAGAACTCTGCTATGCATTATCTCCTTTGAGATTCACAGAAATCCTATTAGATAAGCTAATAGTATCTAAAATAATTTGATTAATAAACTGATATTGAGAAGTCTAAGTAACTAGTTCAAGGAAGCCCAGGTATTTATGATCACAGACAGATTCATATCTAAATACTTCTACTACAAATTTGATGCCTTTTCACCACAGCAAGCTTGTCCACAAAGGGCATAAATTTGAGGATTGCTTTAGTTTAAGCGCTATCATAAGAGGTCATTAGAGGAGAGTGGTCAAGAGAAGTCTGACGTTTAGCAGGGTAACCAATGAAGAGTAATGTTAGGAGAGTAAGGGAGAAAAATGATTTAAATAGAAAAAGATGATAAATAATAATGTATTACAGGAAGTATCATATAAGAATTTCTCTTGAGATTCACAATAAGAGCTGGGCAGAAACATGATCAATTAATGAAGCAATGAAATTTAAAACAAGATAACCATGGTGAATTGACATTAAGGTCTAATTATGGCTTGGGGAAAAAGTGAATGAGCAACCCAAAAACTCTAAGAGATGTTGTGCTTTATAACTACAGTAAATGATCAGCGTTATTAATATGTGCAAGAAAGAATAAGCAACATCGTGTTGATAGGAAAATATGACATCTCGATGAAAATCTAGATCAAACTAGAGTCATTTCATTAGTTCGACTCTTGGAACTACCACTGAGTGATTCTGGCTAAAATAGTTTATCTTTCTTGGATTTTTTATTTGTTTTGTTTTTAATCTAAATCATAAGAATTTTCTATTTCCACAATGACTTTTAGATTTTATAGCTATACACATATAATTAAACAAAACATTTATTATTTAAAATTCCTATGGAAGAAAAGTATTTTTATCTGATATTCTTAAAACTTTCTTTCTTGCTCTGCTTCCTTTTTCCATTAAATTAATTATATAATACAATGCTCAATTATATGAAATTCCTTATGAACATACCTAATAAATGAGAACTTAAGAATAGAATTGGATTGGGAGTTAGAGATTTCCTCTGGATAGATTTTAGAGTACATTTAAAGTGATGGGAATTGGCCCCTAATTGCAGAAGATTGAGAAATAAATGGTAAAAATAGATTTATATTCTCAAGAACTTGATATTTAAGAAAACATAATATATGGTGGCACTAGCTGGAAAGTAAAAGTCCTATTCTAGGGGTATTTGAGCATACTGTGGTTATGGGAAGGTATCTGTGATATAAGAACAATTAAAGGCACTAACGAGGTAGATTTCCTGATTGACCAAGTCTTGTAAGAAGCCATCAGAAATAGAGGGCCAGGTATTTGTTGGACCAAACTGACACTAAGAATGGAGGTTTCCTTCTAAAAGTCTGGAAATAGTCTCTTATATCTGCCTTTGGTCACTGATCTCAAGTCCCATTCTATTCCTTAAGGGTTGGGTAGCTTTTGATTTTTCCTGAAATGTTTGTCTTTATAAATTTAGACCACTGGTCTAGTATCTATTAAAGGGGATCACTACTTTTAAGTCATATGATGAGTGTTCTACTTTTAGTTCTACTGTGATAAACTGGGTTTCAGTAATACAAAATGCTATAATACAGCTGTCAGCCTCTGAAAATATTGAATCCAGTTGACTTCCTGGTACAATGAAAAAATGGAGACCTTGAAATCATAGAGTGGTTAAATGTGTGTTCTCTGAAGTCAGACAGACATGAGCATGGCTTCTACTTCTGCTGCTTACTAGATATAGATCTTAGAAGTATTACTTAAACTAAATGTCAGTTTCATAATCTATAACTTGAAGTAATTTTAAACTCATAGGCTTGTAGTAGTAAAATATTACCATGGAAACTGGCACTCAAGAAACAATATATTGTACCTATGATTTCTATTATTATTTTAATATTCTTTCTTAGTTAATATATACATGATTATAGATCAAATGTTCAAAGAAGAATGATTTTTTACGTGTTTCACTTTGTTTATATGGAAGTAAAAACATTGTAAAAGTTTTAAATAATTATTAAATGTTTACTGTGATACTATGTTCAGAAATATAATGTAATAATTAACACAAACAATAATTTAATTTACATTCACATATTACATGATCTTAGAGATTTATAAAAAGCCCTCTTGTAAGTGAAATGATTCATTTCACCTTTTAATTATTTGGTCTCAATGTATATAATTTATGGCATTATTATTACTTCAGGTAAAAGTGAAATAAAATGCTTAAATTTACCCAGTCAAGTAGATAACAAGAGAGAACCTATTCCAAATGGTTTTAATTTCTTATTTATATGCAGAAACTAGTAGTTCATTAACACCTGAAAAATTTAAAAACTGGGTCAGAAATAAGGGTTTCAGAAGTCTCAAAAGAGTCAGTTGAGATCTCTGAGGTGCTGATTAAATCTGAATAAAACATTTTTCTAAGAAATAATGTTCTAATATAGGAAGCACTAAATGATTTGTGATTTCCAGACTTTTTTATACATTAATCCTGAATCCTATCATTTTTTTTAACTTATCCTTTTTTTCTTTCTCTAGGCAATAAAAAACCTGAAACTGGACTCTTTAATTAGAAAAGGAGTGGGTGTTTAAGTCTAGGTAGAATTTGAAGAGCAGAGCAATTGCTTAGCAGAAGCATATGAGTATTGTTATGTAGACAGGTCTCGATGAAAGCAAAATTATTCCCCAAGTCATGATTCTCAGGAACTATCACATAAATAAATTAGCTGAATTTTAAAAATTAATCACAAGTAAAACAAGCAGCTGAAATAAGCATGAAGGGGGATGTATGCTAATCTATGCACTATGATTTTTTTTCTATAAGTGAAAACTGAAATGAATTGTAAAAGCCAATGAAGCAGCAGAAAGATGGTTGACTATAAATCCCAGCCAATGTCCTAGATATGTCATTCTCCATGAAAGGCATGCTTTCTGATGTTGCACTTTCCATTAGCAAATGGGGCAGCAGAACACTAATGTATGTGCTTTCATGACTCATTTGCATGTCACCATTTATAACTTTCCACTGCCCTGTGGCATTGTGGCACCTGCTTCTCAAATGAGGAATATGCAGCAGTAATAATTTTTTTTATAACACCCTAGTAATTACATGACCCTTGAAGGGCTGCTTTTCAAAATTCAAAGCTCACCTTCCCTCACTTGAATGTGAATCTAATCTCATTGGTGGTGTGGAACCTCATTATTAACTTTCCTTTTCTTGATAGATCTGGTAGGTGATGGTAGAATGAGGCAGAAAAAAAGGGTCAAAAAAAAAAAAAAAGGAATTTGGAACCAATAGATTTGCTACAAGTAGACTACGGACAAAACATTTTTTTTAAGTACTTACATTTTGGAAAATTAACAGTCACTGAAGAGGGTGCCTGCTCAGTGACTTAATTTTTATTATAAATGAAAAACTATACCTATTGAATTAAAGAGATTATATTAAGAACAATAAAGAATCTAATGCTGGATTTCATATATGAACATATGTGTGTTTAAGACTCAAGTAAGATAGATTTTGACCTTTAAGCAGCATTTGTTTACCTATGTGGAAATCCCCTTGGACTTAATATTTTAGAAATTTAGAATCTTATCTAAAGAAAACTTTTGAATGCAAAGGAAACAAGCCATATACAGTTCATGATTGGCTACTACACACATCTTAAGGAAAGCCCTAATTCACCCTCTAATATTTTTTCAGGCTCTCACATGTACAATGAAAATCCCTAGATGAAAGCATATTGTCTTGAAATTGCTGACTGTCAAATATACAAATTGGAGTATATACCTACATAAGTCAGTGAATGGGTAATCACACATGAATGAAATCCAAACAAATCTAAATCTATCTACGATTTTTTATCCATCAGAACAAATCTGTGAATTTAGCAAAGACAATATACAAAAATATTGTCTGTGAATAAAGACACTTCTACTTCTTCTTCTTCAATTTTCACACATTTTTATGTCTTTAGCTTGACTTATTGATCTAAGACCTCCAATGCCATAGTCAATAGAAGTGGAGATAACCTCGCTTTATTCCCAATCTCAGGGATAGAGCTTTCCCTCTTTCAGTCTTGGGTTATGTTAGCAGACAGTTATTCATAGAGTTCCCTTATCAGGTTGAGGATGTTAAAATTTGTTCTTAGATTGCTGATAAATTTTATAATAAGTTATTTTTACATTTTGTCAAATGTTTTACTGAAACTATTGAGATAATCATGATATGTTGGTATTTTTCAATGTTAAAATGGTAAATTACATTGCTTAATTTTTAAATGATAAGTAAACCTTGCTTCATGGGATAAAGCTTAGATTTTCACTTGGTATTAAATTATATATTTCAAAATTTCTGCTAATATTTATAGATATGTATGGATGTTTATGAGGTATAGTTATCTATAGTTTTGTTTGCTCACAATTTTCTTGTCTGGTTTTGGTATCAGGGTTATAGAGGCTTCATAAAATGATCTGGGGAGTGTTCTTTCCTCTATTATATAGAATTTTTTTTCAGAATTGGTATTATTTCTTCCTTAAATATTTGGTAGATACTATATTTTGCAAATTTGTTCTAATATAATCATTCAAAGCTATAAATTTTATTTTAAGCATTGCTGTATTATAGTCTACAAATTATGATATGTTCAGTTTATTTTTATTTAGTTGAAAATATTTTCTAATTTCACTTGTGATTTCCTTTTTTACTATAGATTATATAGAAGTATGTGATTCTTAAACATTTGATGATTATCCTGATATCTTTTACTATTGATTTCCAATTTAATTCTGTTTGATCAAAGAACAAACCCTGTATTCTTTTAATCTTTTTCAAAATATATTGAGGCTTTTTTATGACCTAGAATATCGTTTATATTGGTGAACACACCATGTGTACTTGAAAAGAATATGTATTCTTTAGCTTTTTTGTGCACAATCCTAAAAAATGTTAATTTGGTGAAATTGAATGTTAGCATAATTCAAATATTTTATACTATTACTACTTTTTATCTTCTTGTTCTATAAATAACTAATAGAGAAGTGTTGAAAATGACAACTTTAATGGCTGATTTGTCTATTAATCCCTTTAGTTTTGTTAGTGTTTACTTCATGTATGCCTAGATTTATTAAGAGGCCATACATATTTAGGACTGTTATGTATTTTTAATGAATTCACCATTTTATAACTATAAAATAACTAACTCTGGTAATATTTCTTATCCCAAAGTCTACTTTGTCCAATATTAATATAGATTTCCCCATATTTTTATCATGATTTGCATGTTGTATCTTTGTCATTATTTTATTTTTATCCTATATAACTGATTATATTTAAGATTCATGTTCATGTTTTGTAAACAGCATATAGTTGAGCCTTGTTTATATTTTTTTCTGCTTTCAATATTTCTGCCTTGTAATTGAAATTTTTAGCCTATACACATTTAAGCTTCATAGTTTATATGCTTGGATTTCAGTTTATCATCTTGATGTTTATTTTCTGTTTTATCCATTTGTTCTGTTAGTTTTGTGCTTTTCCTAACTACTTTTTTATTGCATATTTTTGTATTCCATTTTATTTCTCTTTCTTTTATTCTTTTTTTTAATTAATTAATTTATTTTTGTTACAGATGTTTAGATGTTTCTCTTATTCCCCCCCACACACCCTCCTCCTGATACCCCCGCCCCAGGTTTCTCAGTCTGAACTGCACTCCTAAGTCTCTGGGTCTACTCCACTCATCAGCCCATCCCGTTCATCATATTCCACACATAAGCAAGATCACGTGGTATCCGTCTTCCTCTGACTGGTTTATTTCACTTAACTGCTGCTGCTGGAGGGGGCGCTCAGCTCCGGCGCCCACTGCTGCAAGATCTCTTGTCCTTTGAGACGACATGGAGGGACCTAGAGAGCAGTATGCAGTCTCCATGCGGCTTCTTTAATTTCGTAGTTGTAGGACTTCCATTCAGCTTGATTTCAGGCGGTTTTTGAATGATGGTTGTTCTGTAGTTTAGTTGTAACTTTGATGTGGTTGTGGGAGGATGCGATATCGCGTTTACCTACGCTGCCATCTTGACCAGAAGTCCATTTTATTTCTCATATCACTTATTTAAATAGCTTTTTCCTTTTTAAATTATTGTGCTATAGTTTATAATTTGCAATAAGTCAATATTATACAACTTCATATGAAAGAACATAACACGATTATATTTCTTGTCTATCTCTTGCCCGTTGTGCTATTGTTGTTTTGTGTGTGTATATATATATATATATATATATATATATATATATATATATATATAAAATATCTATCTACTATCATCTATTATCTACCTATCTCTCATCTTTTTTCTCACTCTTGTTCCATCTTCAGTTCTCTGATACTTTATTTTATACCAATCTTTCCTAATCTGCTATTGAGTCTGTATGATAAATTGTTCATCTCAGATATTGTATCTTTCAGTTATAAAATTCTTATATTGTTCTTTTTCATAATTTCCAATTTTATATAAGATTCCCATTATGTTCATCTTTTTCTTTAAATTAATAAAGGTATTCATAACAGTTTTTTAAAAGATTTCTGAATTGATTTTTAGAGAAAGGAAGGGAGAGGGAGAGAAACATCGATGTGAGAATGCAACATCAATGGGCTGACCCCCCCCCCCAACCAGGGATTCAGTCCACAACCCAGGCATGTACCCTGAAGGGGAATTAAACCAGCAACCCCTTGGTGCATGGGATGATGCCCAACCAACTGAGCCACTCTGGCCAAGGCTATAGCAGTTTTTTTAATGTGTTTTTCTACTAATTCTATTTCTGCATCTGTTTCTTCTGATTAATTTTTTCCTACTTATAGGTCACAAATTTATTCTTCTTTTCCCAACCTAGAATATTCTAAGCTATACATGTACAGCTGAGTATTTAGCCAAAGATTCAGGAAGATGCCTATGCAGATTTTTGGAGTTTATTGTTTTGCAATTTTTTTTTCTTTCTTGATATCCTGCCCTACAAATTCCAGCTACTTCAGTAGCTCTGAACTACAATCTCAGTCTCCCCAACTCAGCAAGAGATCTTTATGCTCTGTTTGAGCTCAATCCCAGGGTCATGATCTGGAAAGTATTTTCAAACAAAAAATCCAATCGCTTTGTTTTCCTTCTTTCAGGTATATCAGTCTTGCCCTGGTTGCTATCCATTGCCTGTAAATAGTTGTTTCATGTACTTTGTCCAGTTTTATGATTTTTTATGTTGGAAGGGCTATCCCAGTACCAATTATACGAACATGCCTAGATGCAGAAATCTGTTATTTTTCATTCAGTTTTTAAATCAGTTCATTATCTCCCTGAACAGATATCAATAAACAGAAGATTGTTAACAGTAGTACATACTGATTAATAAGATACTGTCCTTACTTTGAACGAGCTTTCAATTTACTATAGTAGAGACTGATAAAATAATTTCAGTGCAATAGAATAAACACAAAAAGGGAAGATTTAAAAGTAAGTGCTATAGATGGAACAGACTGACAGCTGTCAGAGGGGAGGAGGGTGGGGGAGGGACTAGATGAAAGAAGGTGAAGGGATTAGCCAAAGAACATATATGCATAACCTATAGACAAAGACAACAGTGTAGTGATGGTAAGAGGGAAGGGGGGCTGGGTGGAGGTGGGCAAAGTGTGGGAAAATGAGGACATCTGTAATAGTGTCAACAATGAAAAAAAGGGAAAAAAGTAAGTGCTATAGGATAAAATCAGAAGTGTTTACTATAAATTTTATCCAGACCAAAGGTAAGATTTGTGGGACTCTCTAAGATCATGGATCTCAACCATGGATGGGACATTGGATGCTCCTGGGAAACTATAAAAAGTACTGATTCCTGAGCCCTGCCTCAAATTTCCTAATTTAGTCAGTCTGGGGTGTGGCTTGGGCTTTTGTCTTTTTTTTTTTTTCCATCACCATTTGTCTCCTCTATGCCCTTTTCCGCCTCCACCCTCCCCCTACCCTGCAATCACCACACTGTTGTTCATGTCCATGAGTTCTCTCTCTCTATTTTCTTTCTTTTTTGCTCAATTCCTCCACCCCATCCAACATCCCCACCACTACCAGAGCTGTCTGCTTGCTCTCATGGAGAACATATTCACCAATGATACATCTGATAAGGGGTTAATATCCAAAATTTATAAAGAACTTAAAAAACTCAACACCAAAAAACCCCACAAACAATCCAATTAAAAATGGGCTAAAGACCTGAATAGATACTTCTCCAAAGAAGACATACAGATGGCCAATAGACATATGAAAAGATGCTCAATGTCACTAATCATCAGAAAAATGCAAATTAAAACCACAATGAGGTATCACCTCACACTTGTCAGAATGGGCTTTTGGCTTTTTAAAATCTCCTGTTAATATTTGTTTTGAAGCCAAAATTGAGAATGTTAAAATATGTTAATTTATATCAGATAGGACTTATGAATAAATGTGTGGATTGGTAAAAACAATAAATATTGTTTTATCAGCAAAAATGTTTGCTCTCTATGTTTTGTTGCCAATGTTTCAAAAACAGTTGTTTCATATATTTTTCCAGTATTATAATTTTACCCTGTTTTATTAAACTATGTTGATTAAATAAATTGGCAATACATCCACTCACCTAACAAATATTTATTATGTCCTCTGTTTATATTTTTAAATTTTTTTTCCTTTATTAATTTTAGAGAGAGAGGAAGGGAGAGGGAGAGAGAGATAGAAACATCAATGAGAGAGAACATTGATTGGCCGCCTCCTGCATGCCCCCCACTGGGGATCGGGCCCACAACCTGGGCATGTGTCCTGACCGGGAATCGAACCAGCGACCTCTTAGTGCAATGGTCGACGCTCAACCACTGAGTCACACTGGCCGGACTGTTTATATTAACTGTGCTAAGTGCTATAACTGTAACATGTGGTAAGTTAACAAAAGCAAAGGGTGATATACTATTTGACATTAGCTTCAGAGTGAAGTTTTATCATAAGACTGATGTTTAGAAGCAAGCTGGTCCAAGAATATATGCATTCTTTTTTTTTTAAAGATTTTTTAAAATTCATTTTTAGAGAGAGAGGAAAGAGAGGGAGAGTGAGAGAGAAACCTTGATGTGAAAGTGAAAAATGGATAGGCTGCGTCCTGCACGCACCCTACCGGGGATGGAGCCACAACCTGGGCATGTGCCTTGACTGGGAATCGAACCAGCAACCTGTCAGCAGAACGACGCCAAACCAGCTGAGCCACATCAGCCAGGGCTCTGAATCCTTGCTAAGGTACAAATACTTATTTGATGGTACAGCAATATTTATGATGAGATTTCCCTTTCTGAAAATCACAAGGATTAACCTTGTTTTCTAGTATCTGAGCAAATCTTTCTCAAAGAAAAAGCAGCACAAATATAATTAATTCATACATTGTAAAAAATCATCAGGGAGGGGATTTGGAAAAGTTGTAAATAAAGCAATCTAAATCTACAATATCTTCTTAAATTTTTGAACAGCTATGCTGATAGCATCATGGAAATAACACAAAATTTGAAAAAGTAATACACATATTTATACTATAAACAGTATAAACATTCATTCTTGGTTATAAGTCAGGAATATGTATGTGGCAGAGTCAAATGTGAACACTAAGTGCATGCTTTGCCATATTAAAAGAGAACATATACGTAATCTAATTAAATGTGGGACTCTCCCAGCATCTAATATTCAATGACAAGAACAATGATGACTCTTTTTTCTCCTAAGGGAGAAGAAACTAATAGAACACAAGAGAACAAACACAAATAATGTGCAAGTTAAGAATGCTAAATAGCTTATCTCATCAGCTACTTAGCCATTTGTACACTGTCCAGGTAGCAGAAAACCTGCCTCTGAACAGTTTGTTTTGGCAAGTGAAAAAGATCACATCTAATTTGAATTGTCACACAGAATTAGATATTTTCAGTCTTTTTAGTCTTGCTGCAGCAAGTTTCAACCTTCTGCATCTTCCTTGCTATTTTCATGGCACAACTATCCACTAGCAGTAACTCATTTGTTATCTTGATAATGGTTATTTTACATTGAGATGTCTATAGACATTTGGTAACTTGAGATTAAAATTCTTAACTGTATACTTTACTTCCAATAATTCCTTGGCATGTCATATGTCCTAAAGCAAGTTCTGACTCTCAACATGTGTTAGCTATAGATCCCTGAGCTATTCAGTATGTCAATGATAAATCTTTCTAATCTTGAGCCTCTTAGACCCTTGGATACAGAAGTGGCTGGAGAAAGTCTGTAAGATACTTTCATTCTCTATTTCTCTACAGGCATAACATTATCTTCTCAAAAATATTTGTAAAAGAAAATAGAGAGCAAAACACCAATTAGTTTTACCTTTTTCCTATTTTGAATGCCCATCTTCTGATAAAATGCTTAAGTAATTTAAACTGGAAAAAAAATATTTCTGTTGAGTTTAATACTTAAATCACTTATCAGGGTTTTATTCATTTTTAGTAAAAAATATAATGATACTGAAAAGGCTTAATTTTTACACCAATGTATCTGAATCCAAAGTCTAACCATGACAAATAGCATATGCGTTACACTGAGAACAATTTAAAATTAATATATGTTCTCAATTTCATATTTAGAGATCTAAGAACCAGATTTCCCAAGGAACACTTTAATACTATTAAAGTAATTAAAACTAAGTCATTTTTATGACAGTTGAAATTAAAACTAGTTTTTAAAAATTAAGATATAATTGAAATATAATATTATATTAGTTTCAGGTGTAAAACACAATGATTCATTATGTGTATATACTACGAAATGATCACCACAATAAGTCTTAGCTAATATCCATCTAGTTTTTTGATGATAGGAAGGAGAAGAGATGATACTGGAACAAAGACTGGGTCATTTCCAATGGATTTTATGGAAAGATAACACAAAGATGACCCCATCAGAAAAATATCTTCCTTGGTGTCACTGACAATTAGCAGGTTTCAGAAGTCAATGTTTATCGCAATATCTTATTTCGGGGGTGTTCTTGCCCTCCCCAACTGGAGTGTAAGATGACAGTTTGTGGTTTTCACAGGAAAACATAACACTATTTTACCCCAAGAACGATCTTGTTCTCTACATCTCAACTATAAGCTTCATGAAGACAGAATCTATGTCCTTTTGGTTTGCTCATGTATCTCCAGAGCTGGGGGTTGGAATAATTGGATTCAAATAAACTGTAAAGTGTGGAAAAAAGGATCCTTACTGGAGTCAAGATTCTCTATCATCCTAACCTAGAGGGGTCCTGTAAATCATTGGACCTCATACGTGAGAAGAAAATAACAGAGTAGATATTTTTGAAGTTCTCTTCAGCTCTAACATTTATAACCTTAAATTGATGAATGCTTCAAAATCAAATATATAAATTGTGATTCTACTAGTGAGCTTTATCAGCAAGCTGCTGCAGGCAATGTAGTGTGATGAGGTTAGCAGGGCCCTTGGAGTCACTTCTAAGAATAAGTGGTGTGGCCGTATGGATGGCATCCACCTCTCTGTTCTGTAGTTTTTGCTCACATACATTAAACTGAAAACAACATCCAATTTGTTGTTATGACTAAAATAACAATATACTACTTAGAAACATAATAGTTACTCAATAAATGGTAGCTATTTTAACTTTAAAATATTTTTATAAATAAAAATATAGGCTTCATGGAGGCTGAAGCCATATTTCCCAATATACCCAATGCTTGGCCCAGTGCCTTATATATAGTGGTCATTGATTAAATATATGTGAAATAAAATTAATGCTACTCTTAATTATAGAGGAATTGAACTGAAGTCTAGAGTTCTTAGCTTGGCATTATAATCCCTTAGCAATTTAGATTTCAATCACTATTTTTATCCAGCTATTTTCCTTATAGTGTACAGATTTTTGAATCATTATGTTTAAATTGTTTTACCTGGATTATTTTCTCCTCTTCCACCCTTTCTCCCACCTGAATGAAGGAACCAAGGCTTCTTCTTTCTGAGATGTCATTGAAGCTTCCCCTTTCTCTGTCCTGGTGTTCTTGTGGAACATTTAATACCTGACTCCTGGTATAGATGGCAAGTCCCCTAGGATGGGAAGTTCTTCCTTTGCATTTTTTAAACCTATTTCTGCTGCATGATAAGTCCTCAATATACTTTTTTTTTTTAATATTGAGATAGACTTTGAGTGAATGAAGTGTGTAGAATGAATAAGATACATATTAATTACATTTCAGGTACAAGTTTAGGATAAGTAATGCAACTATTTGTTATTTTGTCTTTATAAGTAGAAACAAGAGAGTAAACCAAACATTGGAAATACATGTCCTGTAACAAGACAGAATGTAAAAATGTCTTTTTTCCCCACTAGCCTTGCTCACTCCCAGAGCCATCCCCCCCTCAGAAGGATCACATTGCTCAACATTATATTATCTGAAAGAAAAGAACACTTTTATGATTTTTCTGTTTAACTGACATAATCATGAAAGAGAGAGGTTGGGCAAGCAGAGATTGGTTTGGAGGATTAGAATAGAGTTAATATATTTTTCTCAAATGATGGATTCAAAATTTAAATTATACAAATACCTGAACTTAAGTTTTGCATTAAACCACCCAGAAATGTTTTCTTCAGAATTGGTTTTTGAATTCACTATTGATTGTTCTGATTTCCCACAAATGTAACAACATATGAAGGACACAAAAGAAAAACCTTTCTATTCTTCACATGCATTTTGCTATTAATGCTGTAGAAAATAAGGCAAATAGTAGTTATCTTGTTTACAATCATATAATTATTGGCAGGAGAGGAATTAAGACCCTCCCCCTAGCAATGTCTCTCTAGATGCAAAATAAATACCTCAATTAAGAAAAAAAGGTAGCAACTAGAAAGACAAAAGTTTTCCTAATTTGACCATTCCAGATGCTTAAAATTGTCTTCCAAAATGAACTCGCACTTTAATTAATAGTCCAAATCAAACAAGAAAATTTACTGAGAATTTCAACTAATTCCTAATATCCAAAGGGAAGAGATAATACAAGCAGTTGTGTTATTTACTAAGCCTTACATTTAAAAATGCTGCTAGCAGAGGCTATTTAACAACTTTAGTCTCTTTTTGCTTCCAGCAGCAAATAGTTCATGTGACATAAGTACATAAGGGGGAGAAGTCTTGTAGACATGTCAACACAACATTGAAAGAATGTCAGAAGGAGACATCAATAATAATAGCTGACAGCTATTGCACACTTGCTGTATGGCAAACACTGGAGTGTTGTAAATACATTACCTCAGTTAATTCTTGGAGATACAAAAAACAAAAACAAAAAACATGAGGTGAATGTTATAATTTTCCTCTTTTATAGATAACAAGAATGAAGTTTGAGGCTTTGCAAGATAATTAATCTTGACTAACACTATACATTTACTTCAACACCGGCCTGATCATTCTAACTCTAGAACCCATGTTGTTGTTGTTGTTGTTTTTTTACCACTGATCTCACCACTATCCCACTATGGTCACTAGGTGATTAGGGAAATGCTATCACAAGAAGAGAAGGTGATAGAAGGCAAAACACCATACCATTTATTTGAAATAAGGAAAATTATTTCTATATTTTTTTCACTCAAGCATGAAGGTAATGAAATTAAAGTGTCCTACTTCCTTCATTGCCTGATGGAAATGACACCTGTATAATTGTTCAGCTTCCTAACTTCAAATACTGTCACAAGTGGTTGATTTAATAATCTGAAAATGTGGTTTACTTCAAGTAATGGAATTTAGTTGTTAATATACTGTATGAAAAAGCACCATGCAGCTCTCTCCTTTAGGCCACTTTTCCCTTCCTAACCAAAATGTAAATAAGGTTTGCTTGTTTTGTTTTGGTTTACTTGTTTTGTTTTGTGTGGTTTTTATTATTATTATTATTATTATTATTATTATTATTATTATTATTTTGTTTTATTTTCTACAGGCGAAAATAGAGCTTGTATTATATGACACAAGAACCACAGATACACACATACACAGATAGCCACACTTTGGGGGCCTTTATACATCATTTTAGCATGTGTAGGCCATAAAAGGGTACTCATTGTAGAATTCTATCAAGAACTAACCTGCAGGGGCTCAAAAGAAGACCAGCAATAATGATTACCTCTTAGTGTTATGAACCATTTTCTTGGCTCCATTCCACACAGATGGGACAAAAGCGTTGCTTTCATCAAGAGTAATATGCTAGAGAGAAGAGAATTTGAGTTGTGTCCAGAGGACATAAATCTGTTTTGTTATACAGTTAAAATGTTCTACCGTTAAAAATGGAACAAAATAGAATAGACACCAAACTGTTAAAAGTCTAAAACAAAACAAAGAATACCCTTGTCAAAAATAGGACTGAAAATAATGTCTTTTCAACTATATTTTGGCCCCAATTGCCTTAAGGTTAACAAATTTACTTGGAATCTTCTTGTACTGTCCAAAATTGGAATATATATTGTATTTTAAAGGTAGAATTAAACAGGAAATACACTACAATAATAGAAGAAATCGATTCTAGCATAAAACATTAGTATAGCTCAGACCTTGGTACTAACCATATCTTATTCTCATTGATGTACAAATGTAGGACTTTTTGAAGAACAGCTGAAGGAAAAATTAAGATAAAACTGTTCAACTCACAGTGACCCCTAGAAGGCTTCACAGTGACAGTACCATTACATATAGCATGCTGTCCGCTGCTTCCTTTGATGCCTGAGTCAATATCAGATCTTCCTCATGGGATGGAGATAATTCCTGGTCTACTTGACAAAGAGGTATTAAAAGGGAAAACAGTGGAGTGTATTATGTATGCAAACAGAGAATTTTAATCTGCTTCTAAAAGAAAATTGAAAAGAGTAGATTAGATAATAGGAAAATATTCAAAGAATCTGATGAAAGTGTAACTAAAATATATACTGGTAAAAATAGAATGGCTTCTTCATTTATTCAAGTAGAAAATAAATACTAAGTGATTTACATACATGAAAACATTTTAAACTAACTGTGTATATTCTTTCTATTTAGAAAAAAAGTAAAATAAATTTGGGGACACTTAAATATGAATTTGAAAGTTTACCTAAGTTTTGATGCTCATAGGAATAATATCTTTAAAATGATTAAAAATATAAGTATGCCTTGAGAGGAAGAACAAGTGTATCTGTTCTATGCAAAATTAATTTTCAAAATATATTCCAAGAAGATGGTAGAATCCTATATTGTGAAAATTAGCAGTTGTTTTCTCTACATGGGACGAAAATATACATATATTCTCCTTGTCCAAATTTTGCAGATGTTCTCAATCCTCAGTAATTTATTTATAGCATTCTATTCCTGTTTTGTTCCTCTTTAAACTTCAGCACACATAAAGAAGCCCAGAACACAAAATCTGGAGAAAACCTTAACTACTTTATTTTTTGATCAACAACAATAACAAGCAAATCCTGACACCTGTGAAGAGAAAATGAAAGTTTGTTTAAAACAAATCTTGGGTTTTATTTTTACCCCAGACGTCAAACCGATGATACAAATCATAGATTAGAATCTGCTACTTGAAAGAAGCAGTTGGCTGTGGAGGGAGCCAAAGATGTAACCAGCAAAGGTCTGGGTTATTCATAATTCATGAAGAAAATTCTTTTTCTTTTTTTATTTATTTTTATTTTTTTAGTGATAAATCAGCCACCAACTATTGAAGTGAATTAACCTATACTAGTCAACAAAAATAAGGACAGTAAAGATTATGAAGAATAAGTATAAAAAAAAAAGATTGTTGGACTCAGCACTTTGTTGGAATGGAAAGGGAGGGTGGAGAATCTTATATAGAATCTTTATTTTAAAAGATGATATGAACATTTGGGTTTGACTTTTCCTTGCAGCAGTATTACTTGTGAATATTACCCTGTTAAATGTGTGTTCCCTAAATGTTGCCAAGTGAGATTTCCCATTCCTAAAACAAATGCTAAAAAATGTCACCTTCAGTGGGTGAGCCCATTTGTGTTTTGAATGCATCAATATATCAGATTCTTTTGATGTGTTGATAAAGCCCTAGGTACTTCTCTATGAAGGTTAGAAGAAACACAATACATATTTATGACTCCCTGACAACTTGGCTTTAGAACAACATTTTGATAGAATTTCTGATAATTGAGAAGATTTTTAAAGCCTATTTTCACAAATATTCGAATGCCTTCATTTTTTAAACTGGGACAAGTAGATACTCATCTGTGAATATAAAATAATCTCCAAAGTCTCATTGGTATTGGCATAATTTGTTACACAAAGCCTTTAAAACTTCTCAAAATATGTAACAATACATGTGGGTATACATACATACATTTATATACACACATTTTAAGTAACAATTCATCCCAACATTTCCTTCCTTTTATATCATTGTCTAAAATTTACAAGCATATAAACTTATTGTTGCTTGTGTATAAACAATGGAAATACTTTACCTGGTTAATTGCTCCTCAATGAATATTTATATTAATCTGAAATGCTCTCAACGAATGTTGCATTTTCAACTAAATCTACTCTAAAAACAATGTATTGGGTAATCTTAATCTGGGAAAAGCAAGAGAATAAATATTGATGAGGATGGTGATAGAATAGACTTGTGGGGAAGACAGTCTATACTGAAGATTGAGGCTTTGGAAACAACACCTAGAGAAATGGAATGTCAGGGAGAATGAAGTGTCACCCATATTATTGCCAAATAAAGCCACAAGAAAAAAGCACTTTTGGAGTTGCACCTATATAGGAGACTATCTGAAGCTGATTATTAGAAGGCTGTAAGGATCGAGTGATTGATAAATATGGACCAGTAAGTAGACAGGTTAAATTCCTTGGAAGTCTGAGGGGTGGGAGAAAGTGATACTTTGTAAGTAGGGCTCTCCTCTGTGCCACTGCTAAATACCTGAAGGATACTAAAGTCAGATTTCAGCATTTTATCCTGACAGTGTCTGAACTTAGATAGCTAAAGGATTTGGCTCAACCATACATTCTTTTCTAAAATATATATCTTTACAGAGTTCAGGGTACCTACACCAACCAGATATCCAAAACAGCCAAATGATGATTCTTACACAAATATTCTATAATGAAGAGATGACTAGGTTTGAATAAAAAAAGGGCTGGCCTGGCTGGTGTGGCTCAGTGGTTGAGTGTCGACCCATGTACCAAGAGGTCACTGATTCGATTCCTGGTTGGGGTACATGCCCGGGTTGTGGGCTCAGTCCCCAGTAGGGGTCATGCAGGAGGCAGCCTCTCACATCAATGTTTCTATCTTTCTCTCTCCCTCTCCCTTCTTCTCTCTCTAAAAATCAATAAAAAATATATATTTTAAAAGGGCTGACCCCTGGTAAGTTACATATTTGGATATGCTCATCCAATAAAACTTATCCAGGTTCTGGTTGTGGAAAGTTCTGGGGATATTAGGATAATCTGAGCCTGGACCTTATTTTCTAGAAATTATAATCTAATGGTTTTGCCTGGCACATAGTAGACAGGCAGTTATTATTTGTTGTATAAACCAATTTAAATGAAAATTTTCTCACCTAACATCAAAATATGTGTTTGGTTTTTTAAAAGTATTCCTCTTGCTCTATATTTAGTTATTTAAACCATTACTATGTAATCTTTAATCACTGACTATAAGGAAACCAAATTGTACATGTCATTGCCTGCTCACCTCCTCCTTCAATTAATTCATCAAATATTTATTAAGTACCAACCATGTACCAGGAACTATTGTGGGCGTTTGTAATACATAAGTAAACAAAGCAGAGCCATTTAGCTCACAATAATCTATTATTTTTCAAATAATCTCATAGTAAATAGGTAATCAGAAAATGGCTTTAATTCACATTTTACAAATGATCCTGATTTTAATCATGTTTTAGCTGGCTAAAATTCTGTACTTCAAGAGATCTACGTTTCTTTGAATATTTTTATGTGAATAATAAAAGTAGAACCATAGGAAAAGTACATACCATATTTGTATTCAATAGGTTACACTAAAGTTTACAGTCAGAAGCTGACTTTTGATAAGTTATAAACTCCTTGAATTACCCCAAGTAGAGTAAAAATAGTAAATGAAGTAGAATTGTTACATTGATTTCATTTCAACTTATTATTGGATAAATATTCTGAAAACAGATTAATAAGTGTACTCTATTTACTCAGTGTTTACTGTTTGGCCAAACTTGATAAGGGAACAAAATTGTTAAATGTATCAAAATGTAAAAATAATGTGAAAATAATTTTATTTTTGGGTGCTTTACATACTGCTCTGTCACTTGTCCTGAACCCTGAAAAAGAGCTAATTTAGTACAATTTAATGATTTCCAAATATATTTTGCATGATTTCTATACATGTGACATAAACGTAACCTTGTTTTTATATATGTAAACTTTTAAGTAACAACTTTCAATAACCCTGGGTTTTCACTCATTTTTTGAAACATTGATTGATTTCTGGCTGCATTTTGCAGATAAAAATAACCACATAAATATACATTATAAGACATCTAAAATAAAAATTTCAAATAGAATTTGCAGAAGATAATATTTTTATATTTCCATCCTTTATTGACTAGATTTTAATTAGTTTTCTGAGAGCTCATAAGAAATGTCTACTACTGATTTTTTTCTATCTAGATGAAATTGTATTGCTCACATCTGCTAAAAACTATTATAATATTACTTGCCTATTTGAAAAACCACTGATTCAAACACTTTAGTTCACATATGTAAGAGAAGCAATGTGTTAAATGGTCTACTGAGTCAAAGTTTTAAGTAGTTTGGTATCTTTAAATGAGAGATTTGTGAATTTCTTAATACCTTGATTGAAACAAAATGCCAATTTTCAGTTAATCTAAGATATAGTTTGGCAGCTCACTTGTCATCTTAATTGAATTTGGAAACAACTTCTTTTTTTCTAATTTTTTTTTCTTCACATTAGTGAAATTATCCATATTCTTAAAATTTCTTTTCACAAGTTAACTTTTCTTTATCATGTTTTTGTTGTCATTATTGTTGTGACACTCTTTTCTATGTCATCTACATTAGAAGACTAAACATTTTAAATCAGTAATATGCAATAAAATGAAAGAGATTCAAATTCTGGCTAACATTGCCTTTTTCAAGCTTATAAATTGACTGCCAAGAATTAGCAGTGAAGCTTCATAAAAATCTCTGCCAAAACCAAAACAACTAAATTCCACAGGGACAATCAAATACAGTAAACTTATGAGAACTTCCAAATCATAGTAACATCATAAAGGAAACAAACAAAATTATAATGTGCTTATAAATTTGTATATAATCTGGCCAATAAAAATTAGAACCCAAGGGTTAATGAGGCCAACATCAAGGTCTCTGTTCAGCAAAGTCCAAAACACTTAGACAATTATTCTCTTTCATGTGGAGACATAATCTTGAACTTGAAGAGGTAATTCAAAGATGTAGGTAACATTTCTCAACAGGAAATTAGGGGCATATATGAATTCCTTCAGTGCAACTTTCCACCGGAAACAATTCATTCAAAATTTCAACTGTTTGGCAATTATGTATTGATACCTATTAAGTGTTCAGCATGGCTCTGAAGAACTTCACAATATAATGGGGGAGGTAAAAGGTGGACAGACACAAAAACTTATTTTAAAATATGGTTATTGCCCTGTCTGGTTTGCTAAGTGGTCAGAGCAGGAGGCAGCGAGTTCGATTCTGGTCAAGGGCACATAACTCAGTTGTGATTTGTCCCCGGCCCTGGTTGGGGTCATGCAGGAGGCAATCAGTCGATGTGTCCCTTTCACGTCGATGTTTCTCTCTCTCTCTCTCTCTCTCTCTCTCTCTCTCTCTCTCTCTGTCTCTTCCTCTCTCTCCCTCCCACTCTATCTGAACAAAAATGGAAGAATGTCCTCAGGTGAGGATAATAAATAAATAAATTAATTAATTAATTAATTAAATAAAATATGGTTATTATTGTACAGACAAACCAAGGGCCATGGCCAATGTCCAGGAAGAATTTGTCAGTCATGAGAGTCACATGTGTGCATGTGTGTATGCATGTTTCTGTGGAGCATAAGGTGTATGGAGATGAGACAGGAAAAATATGCAGAAGGAGACCATTAAAGACTTCCTGAAGACTAAGAGTTTTTACTTTAATTTGGTAGGCAAATGGGGATCATTGAAGGGTTTTAACATGAAAACAACATGACTGAATTTGTGTTTTCAAAAGACTATTCTGTTGTCCAGCTGGTGTGGCTCAGTGATTAAACATCGACCCATGCACCAAGAGGTCACCAGCTTGATTCCTGGTCTGGACATATGCCCAGGTTGTGGGCCCGATCCCCAGTGGGGAGCATGCAGGAGGAGGCCAATCAATGTTCTCTCTCGTCGATGTTTCTATCTTTCTTTCCTCACTTCCTTTTTCTCTAAAATCAATAAAGGAACAAAAATTTTTTAAAAAACAACAGACTATTCTGTTGGTTTAGTGGTCCCAAGGGAGACACTGACTAAACCAGATATAAGGTAATTTTAAGAATCAAAATAATGCCCTAGCTGGTTTGTCTCAGCAATTAGAGTGTTGGCATGTGGATCAAAGGGTCTAGGGTTCGATTTTGGTCAAGGGCACGAACCTGGGTTGCAGGTTCAATCTCCAGCCCCAGATGAGGTTTTGCAGGAGGCAACCAATTTACGTGTCTCTTTCACATCGATGTTTCTCTCTCTCTCTCTCACCCTCCCTTCCACTCTATCTGAAAAATCAGTGGAAAAATATCCTCAGGTGAGGATTAACAAAACAAAAAAAAAGAAAAAAATCAAAATAAGAAATAATGACCATCTGAGTTATAATCATAACAGAGGGGATAAAGAGAAGGGGCCATATTTAATAGATGCTTAAAAAGTAGAATTCACAAACATGATGATTGATTGCATGTGGAAGGTATGGGTGCAGAAAGAGCACCAGACGACTGTCAGGTTTTAGGTTTGGGTGATTAAGAAAGAAGTAGAGTCAGAAACCATAGTAAAGGAGAAGTAGCAAGCTCATTTTTTCATTTTTTTGTTCAGATAGAGTGGGAGGGAGAGAGAGGAAAAGAGAGAGAGAGAAACATCAACGTGAAAGGAACACATCGAGTGGCTGCCACCCGCACAACCAACCAGGGCCAGGGACAAACTGTAACCGAGGTACATGCCCTTAGCGGGAACCGAACCTGGGTCTCTCTGGACCTCAGGCTGACGCTCTAACCGCTGAGCCAAACCGGCCAGGGCGAAAAAAACAATTTTTAATGAGGATAGTTTAAGGGACCTCTGAGACAGCATAAAGTGTAACAACATCTACATCATAGGGGTACCAGGAGAAGAAGAGAGCAAAGGATTGAGAACCTATTTGAAGAAATAATGACCGAAAACTTCACTAATCTCATAAAGAAAAAGACACACAAATCCAGGAAGGGCAGAGAGTCAAGATGAATCCAAAGACTCACACCAAGATACATCATAATTAAAATGTCAAAGGTTAAAGACAAAGAGAGAATCTTAAAAGTAGCAAGAGAGAGACAGTTAGTTACCTACAACGGAGCTCCCATAAAACTGTTAGCATTGCCCAGCTGGTGTGGCCTCCCATGGACTGAGAGGTTCCAGTTTGATTCCTGGTCAGGGCACATGCCTGGGGTGCAGATTTGATCCCCAGTAGGGGGCATGCAGGAGGCAGTCAATCAATGTATCTCTCTCACATCCTGTTAGAGTTCAGTGTGAGAACTCTACCTGAGAAGATGAGCATTTTTCTTTTATTTTTTATTTATTTTATTTTATTGATTTTAGAGAGAGGATTTTTTTTTTCTTTATTGGTTTTAGATGAGAGAGAATATCGACTGGCCACCTCCTGCATACCCACACTAGGGATTGGGCCCACAACCTAGGTATGTGCCCTGACCAGGAATAGAACCGGCGACCTCTTGGTACATGGATCGAGATGGGCATTTTTATAAATCTCACAAAGATGTCACAAGGGTAAGTCTGGTCTGTTGGAGGGAGTTTGTTTGGTTTTTTCAGAGCAATCAATGCACTAAACCATTTTCAAACTTCCTTCCCCAATTATTTAGAATGGCATTTTCCTCCTTTCATTCGCCTCTCTCTTTTTTCTTCTTTTCTAATCTCACTGGGTCTTAATTTCTTGAGTTACTGAGAGTTCTGAGGTAATGTGTGCACACAACAATGCCCAGTTTAGCTCACATCTTTTTTTTTTCTTGTATGCCCTGCAAGCTTAAAAGGTGTTGTTTTTTTTAACATTTTTAAATGATTGAAAAAATTAAATATTTTATGACATGGAAATTATATGGAATTCATACTTCAGTATCTATAAATAAAGTTTTATTGTAACAAGTCATGCCCAGTCATTATGATTTTCTATGGATCCTTTGAGCTACCACCAGAATGTTGAGTAGTTGCCATGAAGGCTGCATGGCCTGCTAAACTGAAAATATTCAGTATCTGGACTTGTATATGAAAAGTTTACTGACCCATGAGCTAACTAAGTTCACAGTAATTCACATGTATCACACGCCGATTTAAGTCTTTGCTTTCTCCATCAATAAGAGTTTCTAAAATTTAGTCATTCTACTCTTCCTGGTACAGAGAGGGAGTCACCCTTACAAATGGAAATTTCCCTTATAAATGTAAATGTCTCTGACAAAAGGGTAACTTCTACTCAGGTTTTCAGAGTTTCTCCTGTGTCTGCAGTTTCTTAAAAATAACCAGATCAACACATTCTTAATGCCAAAGAGACATATTTTAGGTTGGCAAATTCTTCTCCCTTTCAATGAATATTTTGGTTATGGAAGAAAGTGAAATAGCTTTTTTCCATTTCATTTTTCCTTCTAAACTTACACGTTAGAGGTCAAAGTGGAGGCAAACTCATGTCAGGGACTGATTCCACTGTATAATCAGGCATACAAGAACGTATCTAAAGTAACTTGTATGTTTTAAAAAAGAGGAAACTGAATAAATGCAGCACATCACAGATAATCCATGCACAGTGATACGGACAATTAATTGCAAGTGATTCTGAGTTACATGTCCAACACTTTAAAGTGGATAGCTGGTAAGAAAAGTATTACATGTTACAAATATTCGGTTCCTTTAAATCTCAAAACTCTGTTTTATTTTCTTCTGAAGTGTCTAGTAGTCTTTTATGCTATTCTGGACTATTCTATGTTTATTTTTGGCATAAAAATATTTACAATCAAATGACAAAAGTGAAAATGATGTTCTCTCTTTTCATTCTAAACTGTGCATGTTTGTAGATTTCTAACCTCATCTGACCTTTACAAGGCTGTTCTTTTTATCAGTGAGAACCAGCCGTTGGGGCAGTTAGTTATGTAATCTCCCTGAGCTACCTTAGAGGAAACAACATTGTGAGGAAAAATAGTTGCATGTCATTCCACTTTCAGGGAAGTTTTGTTTTGCACTCAAATCAATAGCAAACACTAGTAGAATTAATGGCAGAGAAACAGATGGGTATTCACATATCTCTAGTTTATCAGAAAGTAATGAACCAGCAGTTCTCCTGGAGAGATATTTTCACAGATTGGATAAGTTTGCATGGCCTCTACAATAAAAAAGATCTGTCTTTAATTCTCAACTCTACCACTTGCTATTCATATAATCTTGTGCAAGTTTCTTAAACTTTGTACTCTAATCTGCTTAATGAGCACAATAATATAGACTAGACTTAGGTTTTTTGGGGGTACTAGAGCTAGTGTGTAATCCGCATAGTATACTGTTAAATATGATAAATTTTATTCACTGTTTTATACTCAGATAAATATAATAATCCTATAATTAATCTTTGTTTAAAAGTTATTCAGTTAACAAAAATTAATTATGAGACTATTACTATTATTTAGGTATAAATTAGTAAATTTAATAATGAAACCATAACATTTCTAGAAGAAAACATAAAGTCTTTGACATCAGTCTTAGCAATATCTTTTTGTATATGTCTCCTCAGACAAGGGTAACAAAAGAAAAAATAAACAAACAGGACTACATCAAACTAAAAAGTTTTTCACAGCAAAGGAAACCATTAACAAAATGAAAAGACAACCCACTGAATGGGAGAAAATATTTGCCAATGACACATCTGATAAGGGGTTAATATCCAAATTTTATTTAAAAATTATATAACTCAATACCAAAAAAACCCCAAATAATTCAAATTAAAAAATGGACAAAGGACCTGAATAGACATTTCTCCAAAGAGGACAGATGGCTAATAGCCATATGAAAAAAAAAAAAGTTCAATGTCACTAATATCAGGGAGATGCAAATTAAAATCACAATGAGATATTACCTCACTTCTGTCAGAATGGTTATTATCAATAAATCAACAAACAAGTGTTGGTGAGGATGAAGAGAAAAAACCCTCATGCACTGTTAGTGGAATTGTATATTGATGCAGTTACTATGGAAAACAGTATGGAGAATCCTCAAAAAAAATTTTTTAATAAGCTTCCATACAACCTAGCAATTCTACCTATGTGTATTTATCCAAAGAAAACAAAAACACTAATTTGAAAACATATATGCAGTCCTATGATTACTGCAGCATTACTTATAATAACCAAGATGTGGAAAAACTACAGGTGTCCATCAACAGATAAATGGATAAAGAAGATGTAATGTGTACACACACACACATACACACACACACATACACACACAATGGAATATTACTCAGCAATGAAAAAGAATGAAATGTTGACATTGTGACAATATAAATGGGCCTAAAGGGTATTATGTTAAGTGAAATAAGTCAGACAGAGAAAGAAAAATTATCATATGATTTCACTTACATGTGGAATTTAAAACTAAAAATAATGAATACATAAAAACAGAGACAGATCTATAGTTATAGAGAATAAGCTGATAGTTGCCAAAGGGAAGGGATTGGTGGAAAAAAAAAACTTTTTTAATTAATGAATATAACATGGGGCTTATTTAAAGGGGAAAAAGCAATGAACTATTAAATGAAGATATGCATATAGACCTATTATTTATTCTAACTTTCATACAGGTATAGTGATAGGAAATAATGGTGAACATTATTTAGACAAGCTGATCAGGAACTAACAACTGAGATAGTTAAATTAAGCTGAGACAGAGTCTGACAGATAAAGTCAACCACGTGTTAAGGGAGAGGAAGATATTCAAGGCAGAAGAAACAATGTGAAGAAAGGCCCTGATAGGGGAGATGACATGAAAAACTTCATTATTAGCAATATTATTAGGATAAGTTGAGTATATTTCAGTATACATGCCTCTATTCATTCCATTGTCTTGACAAGTGCTTTGGGGGTGGACGGAACAAGTACATGCTTAATAATTAGAAAGCATCAGGGTAGTCTAAAATTTTTATGCACTGGCCACTTGTTTAACATTGTTGAAGAAAATATGTATTCTGACACTTGTTAAAACAATAAGGAAAACTATTCAGGACTACTGCAATAAGTGTCAAGACTATGGCAATTAGAGAGAGAGATGGGACTCAACTTTGAATATAGTAAAGACAACTGGGGACTTATAGCCAAGAAGCAGAGAGAGAGAGAGAGAGAGAGAGAGAGAGAGAGAGAGAGAGAGAGAGAGAGGTGGTGGTGGGGATAAAGATCAATGGAAAATTATTAAGAGCAGACATGAAGAGTAGGAGGATTCTTGCTAAAATCAGTTTAATAGAATTCTTGCTGAAGGCAGGCTAGCATGATAATATATCAAGGGTAGGTAATGAGAAATTTGATCAGATCTCAAGGGTGATCAGATAACCAGAGTGGGGAGAGTCTCACTAAATTGACCAAACAGGACCTTGCTACTGTTGGGGAGGAAAAATTTTTTTTCTATCCTTTTAGGGTTTTTGGCAGGACTAATAAATAAATTGATATGAGACACATTAACAGGAAAAGAACAAATTTAATTTTATATGTACAGGAACCCCATAAAAATATGAGACCCAAGGGTAAGTTGGACATTTGAGGCTTATATGCCATCCTGAGCTAAGGAATGGGATAAGGGCCTGGGGCTTCAAAGAGGAAGAGGGTGCCCTGGCCCATGTGGCTCAGTTGGTTGGGCATCATCCAGTGCACTAAAAGGTTGCCAGTTCGATTCCTGGTCAGGGCACCTGCCCAGGTTGTGGGCTCAATCCCTGGTAGGGGGAACGCAGGAGGCAGCCGATCGGTGTTTGCTCTTACATTGATGTTTCTCTCTCTCTCTCTCTTTCTCTCCCCCCCACCCCTTTCCCTTCAACTCTAAAAATCAATAAAAAGGGGGGTGGGAGAGAGTAATTCACAGGACAGTAAGAGCAGATGTTTGGTAATTACACGTTTGCCCTGCCTTACAGATGGGTCATTCACATGAAAGTTATCTGTATTAATAACTTTCTATCTAAGCCAGGCCTCCTGTCCAAATTCTTTTATGTAGTTAAGGGAGAGGTAACAGTTTTTCTAGAGTCTGCTGGGTCTTGATTGCCTTCAACTCAAAATATTCCATGTGTCAAGGTTACATATTTTGGGTCATGTATTCTGTTCCCCTTCACTACAACTGATTGGGCAGGTTAAAGACAGTGACTGAGGACAGGGCCTAGTCAAAAGAGGGTTCATAGGAGCCTGTCTAAAGTTTAGTCAAGGAGAGAGCTTTTATTAACACAATGACCCTGTCACTAATTCTTGTGTTAGTCTTATCAGATTTGCCATATTTGACCAGCCTTCCATTTAAAACTTTTTGATTTGTAAATCAAATAAAAGAGAACACAGTACTGCCAATCACAGTCTTTTATTTCTACAAATCCACTGACATCTTACTTCCTTTTAGTGCTAATATAGGGGAAAATGATGATTAATCATAAAAATGATGCTATTTTCCTGCTTTATGAAGCTACTGCTAAATAAAGGCAGAGAAAAAGAAACCTTTTCCAGCTGTCTCATCGCCTTTTTAAGCCTGTATTATAAGTATCTACAAAATGAGGCAAAGAGAGAGAACACCACAGAATACTAAATCATTGTGGCTCCTTGGAGCTACATTTTGGGTTATCATCAGATTCAGAGGATGTGGGGCCCAGAGGTATGGAAGGTTGTAGAGGGACTCAGCAGCAATAATTGGAGGAAATTAGGACCAAAATTACCCAGAATAAAGCCTATAGCTAATATCAGGAATATTTGCTTTATCATGAATATTTTAGCCTACACCTTACCTATCTTCTCAATGAGAAGGCATTTGCATTTATTGCATATACTGATCTGGCCAGTAATTACATTTCCAGAGTACAAGGCCATAAGTCTGCAAGTTCCTTAAGGGCAAATATGAAGCCTTGTTCTGTGAGATCCTTGGAGTTAAGGGCATTGTCTTCTTTCATTAATTTACATTCAGTCATTTAACATTACTACAAATGAATACAAAATTCAGAATTTGGGGCATGGATACAGACATGATGTGCACAAATCTGTGTTTTCAAGGAATTCACATGCTAAATGGAGAGAAAGAGAATAGAATATACACAGTACAGTGCAACAAAGTATTACAGTAAGAATATATTAAGTAATAATTGGAAAACAAGCAATGACTATATAGAGATCAAGAAAGGGTATTGGAAGAAGACAAGTCACCTGATCTAAAAGAGGAAGTAACTAGAAAATAAAGTACATTTGTAGAAGTTGCTACTGAAGGGTGGAGACTCATTTTAAAAAGGAGATTCAAATGTGCACACTCATAGACTATGTATCACGGGGTGAATTCAGGAAACAGAAAGTATCATGGCAAGGACAAGCTATGTACTGCATATGGGACAGAGGGAAGAAAGTGAGCAGTGGGAAGATGAGCTAGTAGGCTGTAGACAAAGAATTTGGATTTTATTCTGAGCATTTGTCAAAGATTTTAAGCATGGTGAAGCTACAAGGAAGACCATTTAAGAGATCCCCTCAGTATCTATAAAAGTAATTATGGCGAGAGCCTAAACTAGGGCATTGGCAGGAAAAACAGAGAGGTGGGGGAAAGGCATAAAAGACATTTTGGAGTAAGAGTCACAAGGATAAAGATCATTTGATGTGGGGACTGAAGGAGAGGACAATATACATGATGAAGGCCAGGTTTTTGGCTTTCCCAACTTAAATCTTCCCAATACCTTGCCAATGCTTAGTATATAGTAGGTGCCAAGGAAATGGTTGTTTAAATACACATAAACTAATTATAAGACACTGTTGATTTGCTGAGACATTTCTTCTGGTTTCACTGCAGCCACTGCAGACAGTTTCTATACAAATGATCAGATTCTCACCTCTAGTGTTTATCTTTTTGCTTCCCTGAGGGCTTTCTCTGGGGCAGCTGACCCTTGTTTAGCCCACATTCAGGAAAGCTAACAAATGGGGATTACGCATCCCATGGATATCTCTCAACCAGTGATGATCAGGAGTGATAAATAAACCTGCCAGTTTCCCCATTCCTCAGTGGGATAATTTTGAGCTTAATTCTACATAGTGTCTGAGAGTTTCCACAGTGGAATTGAGCTCCAGCTGCCCTCAGCAATAATTCCTTCTTAACTCACCTTGACTTTCCTTTGCCTGTCTCAGTCTCCCTACTTTCTTGCATGTGCTTCCTGGGCTCACTTCTCAAATAATCCATCTGTACCAGAATGTCTTGCTGGAGTTCTGCTTCTGGAAAATTAAATCTAATATAGGAGGGAGGTGATTAAGTAGATTTTTTAGAGAAAACTGGAATCCTTCTTTCTTAAAAAAAAAAAAAAAAAGAAAACTAACACTAAAATAAATTCCAACAGGTCTATAAAATGATGTGTTTGCATTTTTTTCCAGAAAGACTAAGACAAATAAAATAAATCCATTTGAGAGTCACCGCATGCAATAGAGTAATCTTTTTCAAATAATAAACAGAGAATATAAATTACATTGTAACCACACACTGAAAATAATTTTACTGTCCTAATCCTTTACCCTCAACTACCTCAGGCCTGTCCCTCCTTTGATTCAAGTGACCCAAAGCCACTGCACAAAGCAGATATCCAAAGTCTGTGGCACTTGCTTAGTTGCTCAGGTACTTTCTCTCATAGTCCAGTTTCTATCTTTCAGAAGAGCAAGTCAATTTTGTTTTTGACCAGTTGGTATTCAAATACTAAATCTGACTTGAATAAATTCTTAGCTATTTGTGACACAAAACAGGCTCACAGCTCTCTGCAAGGTCAAAGAAATCAGTCCCTCAGAGATTAAACACAATTGATTAAAACACATATTATATTTCTCCAATGTTGCATTTGGTTCTTTGTTAAAAGCCATAAATAGTGATAGATGAAGAAAATGCAAATCTAATATGCAGCATTGTGATTATAGTTTATTGCTGTATTGTATACTTGAAATTAGCTAAGAGAGTAGATCTTAAGTGTTCTCATCACACACACGCACAAAAAAATAATTATCTGAGGTGATGGATGTGTTAATTAGCTTGATTATGGTAATAATTTCACAATGTACATGTATATTAAATTATCACATTATATACTTCAAAATTTACATTGTATCACCTAAATGCATATAATTTTTATTTGTCAATCATACCTCAATAAAACTAGAAAATAAATTTTTAATTGAAATAAAATTTAAAAATAGAGGGACTGCCTAGCGCCAAGCAAGACATCATCATAGATATAGAATCTCTAAAATATGGTTTTCTAATTTTTCACATACAATTCAAAGTTGATGCAAAGACAAATGATTAAAATACATAAAATCTCTTTATAAATTATATATCACCATATAATAAAAAAAATAGTACTATTTGAAGGTTCTTAAATTCCAGGCTTACATATTTGGTTGAATTTTGTTTGCAGTATAGTTCTAGTAAAATGTTTTAAGCATGGTAGAAACATAATTAAACCAACATATTTAGGAATATAAATCATATAGCAGGGTCCCATAAAATGGACAGATTTTCACAGGCAGATTACAGGTGGGAGAAAATTATGTTTTTCAGCCTTTTAGGTGTTAGGTAAAAAAGCCTTTGACTAAGATCCCAGCAGTGGGCATGAAAGAGAAGAGAAATATCTGCTCTTTCAGAGGAATGAATGAAATGATTTTAGGATTTTTTTTAGCTAGAGAGGATTGAGGAAAATGGAAATTGAAAGCAGTTCTGTGTTTGGAAAGTGACTGAATAATGCTGCCTTTGATAGAATTAGGGAGCAGAGATGGGAAAGACTTTGGAGAATAAATATTAATTTAGATTTACAAATCCTGGATTATTTTAATTAAATGATCACATTTTCAACTATAGTGTCCTAAAAGAAGTTGTACTTAAAGAAAAGGAAATTAGGTGTAAAGTTTTAGATTTATAAAAGGACCATTAGCGGAGTAAATGCTTCAGTGCATTTTTCAATGAAACCATTAAGAGGAAAGTTTACAAAAACATAAGTCATTATATACCTGGACAATGACCACAGACAAGAAATATAAGGAAGAAGAGAAACAAGAGGACCTTATAGAAATACAGATTCTGATATCAGAGAAGGAGGAGGAGAAACTAAAAGCAGAGAAATCATCAAAATGGACATAGAGTTCACAAATGTTCAATTCTGCAGAAATACCACAAAATATCATTGAGCTAATCTTTACGAAATGAAAAATTGAGAGTCAGAGAGCCAACAATTAACCTTTAAAATTAGCTCTTATTTCTTTTTTGTTTGTTGGTTTCTCTTCACTAAATATTCCCATAAATACTGATTAGTTCTACCACTAGTAGGCAGTTGACCAGTTAGGATAATTTGCCAACAGACTTTTATTTTTTCTAAGCAATTATTTCAAAGTACGTCAAGTCAAATTTAGTTATAATATAATAGACCCCCAAACCACCTGGAATCAAGTTTTCCAACCATTTAATAATATTGGGTTTAATTTGGCAGACTGCATGGGTTAATTTTTAACAATAACATAATAAATAACTGGAAAAAAAAAAGAGAAACCACAAAGAAAAAGAATGAAAGATATATACTGACTATATATTTAAATAATATAAGAAAACCTTCAAAATATCAAAATAATATGAACAAAAAAGGGTTAATAGCTAACTAGAGAAAATATCTAAAATGTATATAAAAGATAAAAGCTAGCATTATAGTATTATAGAAAGTTCTAAAAATTATTTTTAAAAATTCAATATCACAATAGAAAAATGGACAAATATTATAAATAATTTATAGATATACAATTGTCCAATAAACATAAAAAATATGTTGACCCTCTAAAACAATCACTGAATTCAATTTGGAGGTTTTTAAAATGAGGAGCCCACTTCCCACTGGACCAATTGGTAAAAATGACAAAACAAGCCTTGGCCAGTTTGGCTCAGTGGTTAGAGTGTTGGCCTGTGGACCAGAGAGTCCCGGGTTCAGTTCCCACTAAGGGCACGTACCTCGGTTGCAGTTTGTCACCAGCCCTGGTTGGGGTCGTGTGGGTGGCGACCAGTCCATGTGTCTCTCTCACATTGATGTTTCTCTCTCTCTCTTCCCCCTCTCTCCCTCCTGCTCTATCTAAAAAGATAAAAGCAAAAAATGTCCTTGGATGAGGATAAAAAAAATGACAAAACAATAAATCATGTGCACCACATTCTATCATATTTATTACAAATGAATTTGATAGTCAGATCATAGCATATAACTACAGGCTACTGACTTCTTAATTCTGAACCCTCTACTTAGGCTGATTTCTTCACTCAGTGAGGCAGGTGAGAAAACTGAAGAGGCCTTACCAAAGGGGTTAGAATGAACCCTTGGGTGGAAAAGCAGAAGGGCTAGGCCTCCTGACCCATGAACAATATCTCCTTCCATGTTCACCCATCAGAAAAGGCACTTCATATTCATTGGTCAGCAAGAATGGAAGAAGCCTAGAGTAATAGGCTAATGGAGCTCCTTCAGCAAGGAAAGAACCATTAACCATAAGCAAGAAAATCATCCACTAATGACAAAAATTAAAGTAGATTAAGAAAAGTACATATAGTGCTATTATACAGGTAGATATTTTTACTACTTAAGTTTAGCCACAGAAAAAAAAAAAAAAAAGATTGGGCCCTGGCCAGCGTGCCTCAGTGGTTACAGTGTCAGCCTGCACATGGAAGGGTTTTTGGTTCAGTTCCTGGTCAAGAGCACGTACTTGGGTTGCAGGTTTGACCCCTGCCCCAGTCATGGTGCATGCGGGAGGCAACCAATAGACGTGTCTCTATCACATCGATATTTCTCTCTATCTCTCTCTCCCTTCCTTCCTTCCTCCCTCCCTCCCTTCTACTCTCTCTAAAAATCAATGGAAAAATATCCTCAGGTAAGGATTAACAAACAAACAAACAAAAGATTGGGAAGATTAAAAAATTTTAACAATGTTCATTACTGAGATGTTAATTTAATTTATGATATTTGCTTACCTTTATTTGGACACATTTATTTTATTCATTTTCTATAATGAACACATATAACTTTAACAACAACTTTTAAAGTATTTAAAAACTGGCAAAGCAATTACATTCCTCTAGTATTAGTACTTCAAAGTTTTGTATATGAAAATATATTTCAGATAAAGGAATGCATACATCTCTTTTAAACATTTTTACTCCTGGTAAAGTTTTTCTTTTCTCTGTGGTTTTAAGTATTTAAGTTTTCAGCTTTGTTAGAAAATGGCTGATTATCTAATAAAATTACATAATTTACAAATCCTTTCTTTATTCCAGAACACATATAAATAACCCTTCCAAAATTAAAATCTCTTCATTGTCACTATTTTAAATATAATAAGTGATACTGGATAAATAGATAGACAGATCGATTGATAAATAATCTGTTATGAAGAACCTTTTGCTATTTCTGATTTATAAACATCATTTATCTAGATAACATCCCTATAAAATAACAGATATATAAAAAACACTTTTTGTTGAAGTCCGTCATAATTCCAACTGAGAAAGAAAAACCCTATGCATTGATACTACATATGTACATATTTTTAAAATGTATTGGGAAACGAAACTTTTTCTATCATTATTACATTGGTCTTATTTTCTTTTTTATTATCCTGAATGCATATTCCAGTTTTCCATCTAATCTTGATAGACAATACTAGAGTTGTATTAACACTTTAAATTTTAGAACAAAAAAAATTAAAGATTAGTTTTTGTTTTTACTGTCCTTCATCAATTAAATGAAGCATGGAACTTGCCAATTATTCCAACTCATTTCCCTAATACAAAAAGTTACCAATTCTATCCCTAGGAACATATAAGTAGACTTTATTAAAATTAAATCACTTAGCAATTTTTAGAAGTCATTTGAAAAACAGTTCATTTAATGTTCCCTTGAAATATATTTAACTTCTTTAAATATTAAAAACTATCCATGGATAGTTAATCCAAAAATAACAAATAAATACTTTTATTAAATTTTTGGTGAATATACATGTGTGTATATATATGTGTGTGTGTGTGTGTGTATATATATATATATATATATATATATATATATATATATATAGAGAGAGAGAGAGAGAGAGAGAGAGAGAGAGAAGAGATCGTCTCCAACATTATATACATTGAAGCACTGAAGAAAGATCAAAAGTTTGAATTGAACCTACTTAATGGAATTTTATTTATTTTGGTGAATAAATTATAACTAAAATGTGCAGTTAAATATGACTACTGCTATCTTTTTAGTAACATCTTATTAATTGGAAACAAGTATGTAAATGACTACATTTATCAGTGCTCATCACTGTGTTCAGCGTTGAAGACAAAAGTGATATATTTATCAGAATTATTTTGTTACATACCAGGTCAGGGAGAGTTGAGAAGAATAAACCACAAAGTTTTTGTACAGCAAAAAATAAGAATAATAAACATAGTAAAAATGCAGTCTATTGAATGGTAGAATATATTTGCAAAACATATCTTCAATAAGGGGCTACTATCTAAAATATATTAAGTAACTCCTGCAACACAATAGCAAGCAAATAAATAAATAAACAAATAAATAAAGTAGCCCAATTAAAAAATGGTTAAATGACTTGAATAGACATTTTCCCAAAGAAGTCATATAAATGGTCATCAGGTACATAAAAAAATGTTCAACATCACTAATAATCAGGGAAATGCAAATCAAAACCTGAATGAGATATCACTTCACACCTGTTAGAATGGCCATTATCAAAAAAACAAAAGATAACAAGTTTTGGAACTGATGTGGAAAAATTGGAATACTTTCATATGTTTTGTGGGAATGTAAAACGTTGCAGCCATTTTGAAAAACAGTATGAGAGTTTCTAAACAAATGAAAAATAGCACTCCTGTATGACCCAGCAATTCCAATTTTGGGTATATATCCAACAGTAATAAAATTTGAATCTTGAAGAGATGTCTGTACTCCCAGTTTCATTGCAGCATTATTCATAATAGCCTAGAGGTAGAAAGAACCTAAATGTCCACTGATGGATGAATGGATAAAGAAAATGTGATGCATACATACAATGGAATATTATTCACCCTTAAAAAACAAAATCCTGCCATATGTGGTTACATGGATGAACCTGGAAGACATTATCCTAATTGAAATAAGACAGTCACAGAAGGGCAAATACGGAATGATTGCACATATATGAAGTATCTAAACTGCTCAAACTCATAGAAACGGAGAGTAGAATGGTGATTGCCAGGAGCTAGTGGGAGTAGAAAACTGGGAGTTGCTGTTCAATGGAAATGAAGTTTGGTATACAAGATAAGTAATTTCTAAAAATTGCTATACAGTCATCCCTCGTTTATCACGGTTAATCCATTCCAGACTCTAGCAGTTGCACCTGGAGTTGAAGGATTCCTGGGGTGCTCGAATACATAGGCCTACAGTCCATATGTACAGTAATTTTAATTGTAATTGTAATACAGGGGTGTATAATTGACTCAGACAACCGAGCATGTGCTGTATCATTTTCACTGTCTCGATCAACTTTTTAATGAATATATTTGAAAAAACCGCGATAGAGTGAAGCCACGAAAGTCGAAGCACGAAGTGGCGAGGGACGACTGTACAACATTGTGCGTATAACTAACAATACCATATGTTTAAAAAATTATTATGCGGGTAGCTTTCTTTTAAGTGTTCTTACCATAATAAAAAATTAAATTAAAAACTGCAATTCTTTCACTTATTAATACACTCATTGATTCCATTTTTACCAATACTAGGGAGAAAAAGATAAATAACAAAAAGCATATCATTGTAAAGTAGTCTGTAAGCTTAAAATCACAACTTTTAATATTTATTTAACAGGCAATTTTTCCAATAGTTTTTAAGGAAGGAAACATTATAGATATTTTTTCTTTATAACCACTGCAGCAAATAACTGTAGCTACTACAATTAATTTTGATATTACTATTATTTTTAATATGACCTCATTAAAACAGGAATAAAGTTTTTTTTTATTAATTTATTTTTGTTACAGATGTTTCTCCTTTTTCCCCCATTGACACCCTCCTACCCCTCCCTCCCTGCCCCATCCCCAGTTTTGTTGTCCATGTCCATTGGTTATGAGTACATGCGTACAAGTTCTGTGGTTCATCGCTCCCCTCCCCCACCCCCTCTCCTGGCAATTATCAGTCTGTACCCTACTTCCACGTCTCTGGGACTACCCTAAACAGGAATAAAGTTTGAAAAATATATATATGAGTTTTGACTTTGAAGAGGCACTTCACTCATATTTCTGAACACTTGCAAGGATTTGAGAATTTAAAAGTTTTTGTCAAAGACCTGTAAGCTTCTGAAAAATAATACATAAACATTTATGAGCAGGAATATAACTGTGCAATTTATGCATAGTTAGCGTAAAGTTATTTTCACATGAACCTTAATGTCTTAAGCTTATATTCTGGAAGATTTTCCAATTTTCAAAAAGCTCTATTTAAATATTCCTGGCCTCTCTTTCTTGATTTAGGTCTGCAGGACGGCTGTGCTTCAAGTTAGGAACATAACAACATAAAGGAGCTCAGTTGTGTATTGTGCAAACCAGGTGCCTAATGAAGTCTGTTTCTTGTTTCCGCTGTTTTGATCTTTCCCCACTGTCTTGTATGAACTCTGCAAGACTGTGAGCCAACATCTGCCCATTAGTCCCTGAAATCTGCCCTGCCATTTAATGAACCTTCTCATTTTCTTAGTATTGCTTCTATATTTGACTAAAACATTCTTGATACCTAAGTAAACATTGTCTTATTCTGAACTACTACTCCTCCTCCACACACAAATCCATGAGCACATACATATAATGGAACAACAACAAAAAAAATGCCTGAGGGTTTTTTCAGGATGGAGTTCTAATAATCTTCTCTTAACTTGGTGTTGGAGCAAATTTTGCAAAAAAGAAAAGCTTCTTTGAAAGTATCTCACTGAAGGCCATCCAAAACCTAACAGGCAATCACAAACTAAGAAGCTCACTCTCAGTTTCTCAGGAATAATGGTTGTAGTTGATTATGTTGATTATGCTTAAAGGATAATTTAAACAGAGTTTGATGAGTAGTCATTGACTTAGAGAAGACCTGCTCTTTGTCCTTGTGTTCAGAAGGGGAAAGCAGGTGCAGTTAAATTAAAATGAATAAGTCATCCCTTGGAGGTAAGTAACAGAAGGCTCATATTAAAGTCATCTGAAGGTATAAAATATAAATCAAGCAAAAGTTCATTAAAATTTTCATCCCAATGACCATCACATGCCACTAACACATACAAAAAATATATATATTTTATTATTGACATATAATTGACATGTAGTATGTATCTTGAAGAAACTCTTAGTGTACTGTATTTTGTTCAGAGCTGCATTTCAACTCAGAATAATGCTTTAATTTATCAAAATGTATGAAATATATACATTATGTATTTGATTTGTATAATCAAAATATTTTAATGCCTTAAACTTATTTTTTTAATTTTAAAGTAGACTACTTAATATTATACTGCCAGTAATGACCCCTTAATAAATACTGACTGACCAAAGAGGGCAATTGTTATGAAAGATGATTGTCATCTGTACAGAGACTCACCATCACTATCACACACACATACAATATGACACAATTAAAAAGGAAA
This sequence comes from Tadarida brasiliensis, assembly GCA_030848825.1. NCBI lineage: Eukaryota > Metazoa > Chordata > Mammalia > Chiroptera > Molossidae > Tadarida > Tadarida brasiliensis. The sequence goes on along the minus strand of CM061280.1, from coordinate 116,055,515 downwards.
ATAAAACAGCACAAAAATGCTAAAGCACATCTACAAGATTAACAACTAAGAAGCAGACTTGTTTTTGGTTTCTTGTAAGGGGAAGATTGAGGCAAAGAGGAAAATGGGGGGAAAAAGGAAAAGAAGAATACCTACAGTAGCCAGGACTCAATCCATAAGGGTTTTATAAACCAAAGCCAACAACATGAATTGTTCTTGGAAGCAAATATGCAATCATAGCCAGTCTTGGAGCATGGATATTACATTTAACATATGGCAGATTTGTTCAAGCATATGGTACACCAAATTACATTTGTGGAAACTTCCTCTTTTCCCCTCCATCCTTTCTTATGGGAGGGAGTGCTTCTGGGGTTACAAAGCAATGGGAATCTGATATAGAACATGAGACTGATGTCTTCAAACCAAACTAGCAAGTCTAGGTTTAGACTTGGTTTTGTGCCCACAGGAAAAATCAAGTGGCTATAGTGTTTGGAGGCTAGAGCATTATTGATTCAAGAAAATCCTAATATGTTACCTTTAGTAAATAGCATTTATGTTTCTATTGGATTTTCAGGATCCTAGGAATAACTTCCCTTCAAGCCAGGGGTTAGTCTGGGCTCCACAGAAGCACAAGGTGCTCTGTGGATAGAATTCAGGGATCACTGAAGTTGGGTGGGAAAATATTTTTACTCAGTTTAACTAAAATTTATTTTTTACTTCTATCATGACTAACTCATAAACCCCAGCAGTATTAGCAGTAACTATGATTTTACTGCTACAGAAGTCACAGATATTACTATATCACATTTTAGTTGTCACAGATCTCTTAAATATTGTTATGGTTATAATGACTTCAATATTGCTATAGTTATTAGACTTACCAATAGACATTGTTATTTTTTAAATTATTTTTATTAATTTGTTTTTGTTACAGATGTTTTCCTTTTTCCTCTATTGACACCCTCCTCCCCAACCCCCCTGCCCCATCCCCAGCTTTGTTGTCTATGTCCATTGGTTATGCATACATGCATATAAGTTCTGTGGTTTATCTCTTCCCTCCCAACACCCCCTCTTCTGAGGTTTGTCAGTCTGTACCCTACCTCTACGTCTCTGGGTCAATTTTGTTCATCAGTTTGTTTAGTTCATTGTATTCCACAAATAAGTGAGATCATGTGATATTTGTCTTTCTCTGCTTGGCTTGTTTTGCTTAGCATAATATTCTCCAGGTCTCTCCATGTCATCTCAAAGGATACGAGATCTTTCTTTCTTACAGCTGCATAGTATTCAATTGTGTACATGTACCACAGCTTTTTTATCCACTCATCTACTGATGGACACTTGGGCTGTTTCCAGATCTTAGCTATTGTAAATAGTGCTGCTATGAACACAGGGATACATATATTCTTTCTGATTGGTGTTTCAGGCTTCTTAGGGTATTGTAATTTAAAAATTAATAAAAATGTACATAACCTTATGTCACAAATTTATATTTTGATGAATGCATTTTAAGTAGTTACATTATAATCTTATGTATTTTGTTCTATGCATTCAATACGTTATTTTGATTTAGCATATATGCACATCACCAGAGGTCCCAGGAGTTTTTGATTTTAAAAAGGTTAAGGACCTCTACTTTAAATAGCGAAAAAAACCTCTAAGGAGCTCAGCCAGTGTAGCTCAGTGGATTGAGCATTGTCCCATGGACGGAGAGGTCCCAGTTTGATTCCCAGTCAGGGCACATGCCCGGGTTGCGGGCTCGATCCCCAGTAGGGGGCGTGCAGGAGGCAGCTGATCAATGTTTCTCTCTTACATCAATGTTTGTATCTCTCTCTCCCTTCCCCTCTCTCTCTCTAAAAAAAACAAAAAACTCCAAAGTTTCAAAAAGGGATTGAGAACACCCATATTTGACAACAGGCTAAATATGGTGCCTTCATACAAAATTTTGCTTAGTTTGAAATGCAAAATTTGACGACTTGAAATAATAATACTGTTAATGATGTATCAGAGATCCAAGCTTTAGTTACTGTGTCACTATCTATAGAAATTACATTGTTTCCAGGCATGTCAGAGAATTGGAAAGTACTAACAAGCAGCAGTCTAATTGTGTAAGGGACTGAAGAAATTAGGTACATTTATAGGTGATGCTCTGAAAATTATAACTGTGAATGTATTAAGTGTCAGCACACACACATTGGATCTATGCATACTTACGAGAACACATACACACATTCATGTCCAAGAATTTTAATCCCCCATCCATCCAAATGTGAAAAGCTGAACATTGAATCATTTCTGGATCAAACTCTAAAGAAATGCTTCATCTGCATCTAATTTTCACATGTCCTTGACAGTTGTTGTTTTTTTAATCCTCCCCTGTGGTCATGCTTAGAGAGAGGAATGGAGAAAGGGAGAGAGAGAGGGAGAGAGAAAGAGAGAGAGACAGAGAGAGAGACAGAGAGACATCAATCAGTTGCCTTCCACATGTGCACCAACTGGGGATCAAACCAGCAATCCAGGCAGGTGTCCTGACTGGGAATTGAACTGGCAACCATTCAGTGCACAGGATGATGCTCAGCCAACTGAGCCACTCTGGCCAGGCTGTCCTTGACAGTTTAAACTACAAAACTGACATTCTAATCTTAAACTTCTATACGTAAAATTGACACTTGAGTCTTAAAATTCTACACTTAAAATTGGCATTCTATTCTGCTAAACTAGCGGTATAAATTGTCATGAAAATGCCAATTGGCTTTAAGTGTCTTTCTTTTTCTTTTAAATATGTTTTTATTGATTTTTTTTTTTTAGAGAGATAGAAAGGGAGAGAAAGATAGAAACATCAGTGTGAGAGAGAAACATCCATCAGCTGCCTACTGCACGCCCCCTACTGGGGATCAAGCCCACAACCCACGGCATGTGCCCTGACCAGGAATCAAACGGGGACCTCTCCGTCCATGGGACGACGTTCAACTACTGAGCCACACTAGCCAGTCTATACTCTGAATTTTTGCTTGCTATAGACCTAGAAGGGAAGAATCAGAAATTATGTCTCCATGTATGACACTCAATCCATTGAGCCACACTGGCCAGGCTGTTTTTCTTTTTTAAATTTATTTTAGTGCATAAGTCATTTGAGAAAGTTTTCCTTACCAAACAGTTATGGCAAATTATATTTAGTCAATTCGTTTGTTTCCATCTCAGTGACCAATGGATAATAACAACATTCAGAGGGAATGATAGCAGTGCCCTGTATGGGCAATAGTGTCAAGAAGAATTTTCCAAAGTTTCAGAACAAAGCCACAGAGAAATTGGTTAAACATAATTATAATAGTCTCAGCCTAGGTATCACTGGATAATGAAGCCTGTGGTGAAAGTTTATTGGGGAGTTTGAAAAGCAAGAACGCAAGAAAAGTGAGACAGGAAGACGGAGATCAAATACTGAGAGTACCTAAAGCCAAATGCCAATTCCAAGGAAGGTGAAGAATGACAGACCAAGAAGAAAGCTGTGGCTCAGAGATTTTAGCATGCAAGAAGTCTACGTAAATGCAAATTTGAGTCAAAACTAAAGGCAGGCCTTGGCTAGGTAGTTCAGTTGGTTATAGCTTCATCCAGATATGCCAAGGTTGCAGGTTAGATCTTCAGTCAGGGCACATACAAGAATCAGTCAATGAATGCATCAGTAAGTGAAACATAAATCTCTCTCTCTCTCTCTCTCTCTCTCTCTCTCTCTCTCTCTCTAATAAGTACATAATTTAAAGACAAAAGGCAGCCAGGACATGAATGTCAAGGTCTAGAAATGAGAGAACCTAGAAAAGTAAGTATAATAGAGCCTCAATAAATTCTAAAACCCAAAGCATAATAAGCATAAATAAAATCTTTAGTAAGTATATCCTAGTTTAACTGATGAAAACCAAATACAAAGAGGATATCTTGAAGAAGGCAGGTGTAAAGATACATTACCTTCAAATAAACAATACTATTGAGAATTGTTTTTCAACAGAAAATATGAAATCCATGAAGCAATGGAATGCCACTTTAAAAACAAAAATAGCCCTGGCAGGTTTGGCTCAGCGGTTGGAGCGTAGGCCTGCGGTCCAGAGAGACCTGGGTTTGGTTCCCGCTAAGGGCACGTACCTCTGTTGCATTTTGTCCCCGGCCCCTGGTTGGGTCGTGAGGGAGGCAGCCACTTGATGTGTCCCTTTCACATCGATGTTTCTCTCTCTCTCTCTCTTCCTCTCTCTCCCTCCCACTCTATCTGAACAAAAAATGGAAAAATGTCCTCCGGTGAGGATAAAAAAAAAAAAAAATTAAAAGCAGAAATAACTGCTAATTTAGAACACTATACCTATTTAAATATTCTTCTAAAATGAAGATAAAATTTAGATTTTTTTTTTAGATAAATTAAAGAAATGAGAGAGCTGTAATATATGCTAAGGGACTTCTGGCAAAAGGAAAATCGTACCAGGTAGCAGCCTGGAGATGCAGGAACAAAGGAAGAAAACTGTACAGAATTAAAAGATATTTTTATATATATTAATGTAAGGTAACAAATAATTATCATTATGTCTTACAGTGTTAAATATCTGTAAAATTAAAATATATAACAATACTATAAAAGGTGAAAGGCAGTAAATATAATGTTCAAACCTTCCAATATTGCCTGGAAAGTTAAAAAATACTAAATTACAGTTGAATATAATGAACTATTAAAAGAATAACAGTAATAAAGGGATAACCAACAAGGAATAACTGAATTAAAAAAAAAAACTTGATTATTCCAAACATGGGCAAGAAGGACAAGAAATGGACTAAATAATATCACTGATGAAAAAAAACTATAAGAATTATTTTTAAGTCAAAATATAACCATATTAGGAGAATAAGAACACAAGCCACAAACTGGGATAAAATATTTGCAAAGGACACATCTGATAAAGGACTGTTATCTAAAATATACAAAGAATTCTTACAACTCAGCAATAAGAAACACACAACATGATTAATAAATTGGCCAAAGGCACCTTAACAGACACCTCACCATAAAGCCTATAAAAAAGGATAACACAACATATGTTATTAGGGAAATGTAAATTAAGGCAACAATGAGATACTAATATACACCTACTAAAATGGCCAAAATCTGGAACACTTAGAACACCAAATGCTAGGGGTGGAGTGGAGGGAGGATGTGGAGCAATACGAATACTCATCCATCGCCAGGGGGGACGCAAAATGGTATATAACCCCTTTGGAAGACAGTTTGGAGGTTTCTTACAAAACTGAACACAGTGTTACCATATGATCCAACAATTGAACTCCTTGGTATTTGCCCAAAGTAGTCCACAAAAACCTGCACATGAATGTTTATAGCAGCTTTATTCATAACTGCCAAAACTTGGAAGCAATTAAGATGCCCTTCAGTAGGTGAATTGATAAACTGTGGTACATCAAGACAATGGAATATTATTCAGTGCTAACAAGAAATGAGCTATTAAACCGTGAGAAGATATGGAGGAACATTAAATGCATATTACTAAGTAAAAGGAGCCAATCTCAAAAGACTGTGTACATTATGATTCCAACTACATAACATTCTGAAATAGGTAGAACTCTAGGGACAGTAAAAATATTAGTGATTGCCAGAGGTTGGGGGGGTAGGGGTAATTAGGCAGACCACAGAGGAATTTTAGGGCAGTGAACTTACTCTGTATGATATCATAATGACGGATACATGTAATTACACATTTGTGCAAACCCACAAAATGTACAACACCAAAAGTGAGCCCTAACGTAAACTATGGACTTTAGGCAACTATTGTGTCACTGTAGGCTCATCCTTAGTAAAAACTGTACCATTATGGTGAGTGAGGTTGATTATGAGGAAGTCTATGCATGTGTTGAGGCAGGGATTATAAGAAAAATCTCTGTACCTTCCTCTTAACTTTGCTGTGAACTTAAATCTATCTTTAAAAAGTAAAGCCTTAATTTAAAAACTACAATTTTATAAAACTTGGAAGTAAAATGGTATAAGAAGATTGACTACTTAAATAATATGCGAAATAAAGTTAATGTAACAATATTTAGGTCCAACAAAGTAGACATCAAGGTAAGATTCATTACTAGAGGCAAAGTGGGACTTAACATAATGAAGGTAAATTTATCAGGAGATAGGATTCTGAATTTACATGAATCTAATAACACAGTTTCAAATTAGGTAAAACAAAAACAGACAGAGAAATAAACCAATCAACAAACAATGACGGATTTCAATATATCTTTTGCAATAACTGATAGAAAAAGTAGACAAAAATTATTATGGATACAGAACAAGATTAACAGCTTTGAGTGGACATATATAAATTGCTGTAACCAAGAACATCTAGAATATATATTGTTTGAAGCACTCTTGGAACACGTACCCAAATTGACCATATTCTGGGTCATAAAGCAAACCTCAAAAGTTTTGAAAGGGTTGACATAGTTTGAGTATTCTCTCTGATCACAGTGGAATAAAAGCAACAACAAAAGCAAGAATATCCCTAAATGTCTGCAAATTAGACAATATACTCCTAAATAATGTGTGGATGAGAGAAGAATCATAGTCATACTTAGAAAATATTTTAATTGAGTTACAATAAAAACATGACATAGAAAATCATGAAGCATGCAGCTAAAGCTGTGCTCAGAGAATAGCTATAGTATTAAATTAATATATTTGAAAAATTTTAAATGTGGAAATTCATAGATTTAATCTTTCATCCACAAATGAACCAAATAAAACCACAAACTAAGCCCATAGTGTTAAGAAAATAAATACTATAAGAAATTAATTAAATAAAAACCAACATACAATAGAATCAATAAAGTCAAAATTTGTTTTTTTAGAAATGGTTAGAAATTTGTAAACTCTTAAAAGTACAATAATAACAAAAAAAATGCACAGGTAATCATTATCAGGAATCACTGGCACATTACTACATATCCTACAGAGGCATTAAAAAGTAAGATAATATTGTCATTAAATTTGAAGTTTCAGATGAAATGAAATGTATAAATTCATTGAAAAACACAACTTACCCAAACTGGCACAGACAAAACCCCAACGTTCTGGAAAAAAAAAGTAGTCATATACACACACATAATCATCTATTTCTATTTAAAATGATTCCATAATTTAAAATACTATCTCTAAGTAAATTTCAGGAAGAGATAGTCTCATCACTGTATTCTTCTAAATATTTAAGTAAAGAACAACAAAAAAATCATAGACAAACTTTTCCAATGGGGAGAGAGAAGGCGGAGAGAGAGAACGATGATGAACCCCTAATTTGTCTCATGAGGTCAGAATAACCATGATACCAAAATCTGAACGAACTATTACAATAAATAAATTTACAGGCCAACCTAAACATGAACATAGAAACAAAACTCCTAAACAAGACATTAGCAAATTAAATCCAGAGACATTTGAAAAGCTTTACACATCACAAACAAGTTAATTTCATTTCAAGGACACAAAACTGTCTTAGCATTAGAAGATTGGTCAATATAATTCACCACAGTAACAGAACATAGGAGAAAAAAATCATATGATGTTTCGGGTAAAGAAACAAAATTTTATAAAATTCAATACCTGATAATAAAATCTTTTAGCAAACTAAGAATAGAAAAGAACTTGTTTAATCTGATAAAGGGCACCTATTATCTTAACAACATCTGTAATCCCATGGTTACTTAATATTAAAATAGAGAGCCTGGAAGAGCTGTACCATTATTGAAACTGATAACTCACGCTCTGGATGGAGGATAAGGCAGAGATTTAGGCCAATTACCTTGGACCACCTAGAGTACAAAAAAATCACACTAGAGAAACCAGAAACTTAAGCCTGTACTATGAATAGGAGTGTGTTTGCATTTGCACCAATCTCTGAGGGTAGGAAATCACATTCAAAGAGTTAACATGATAATTGGCCCAACATTGTTGATCTATACAGAGATAACCAGCAAATGCTGCTTTGGAATGCCTCCACTGTCAAGGGCAAAGAGAAATTTCAAAGAAAAATAAAAATCCAAGTCAAGTGCACAGTAAAAAATTATAAAGCATTCAAAGAAAGTAAGCCATTATAAAAGTTGGAAGACTGAATTAATACTCTGAACAAGTAGAGATAATAGATAAATCTGAATGGCACTTTAAGATAAGTGTGTTTAAATTCAGAGAACCTAATTATATATTGCTAAGTGACTGGAAATATAAATTATGGTTCATTTGTTCAATGGGACTCTATGCTGTGTTTAAATGAGGCAGCTCTATGTTTTGTGAAATAAAACATTCTTTAAGATATAGTTTTGGGATAAAAAGAAAGGTACAGAGGAGTGTTTATAGTATGCCATCTTTTCTGTAAAAGAAATCTGACTACATATATATATATATATATATATATATATATAAATTAAATCATATCCATGGAAGAAAACATAAGACACTGTGAATAGTGTTTGCCTCTATAGAAAGGAACTGAGTGGCCAAGTAATAGAAGTAGGAAGGAAATCTTTTGAATGTCATTTCTTTTTAACATATTACCCAGCAAAAAATCATTTAAAATAAATTAAATGAGAGATTCCAAAATGGCAGCAGAGTGAATGGAAGCTACAGAGGCCATCTCCCAGAACCAAAATGGATTTACAACTAAAATAAAGACAAATCTTCGGGGGGAAAAAACAACAACAGAAAGCAGCTGGAGAGGACGCATATAACCATGGCCAGAAAGAGGACATGAAATCGAGCCTGGTAGGAACTGCGGAGGTGCGAGAGGCAAGAAGGTGGTCTGGGAGCCCATGGACAGCAGCTGTTTGAGCTGTGAGCAGCTCCCTCGAGGTTAAAATCACAAGCCAGCTTCACAGCACAGAGCACTGGGACAGAGCACTAAATTAGCTACAGCCACTCACCTTGGGCTCCAGCACAGGGAGGGCAAACTGGTTTGGAACTGAGTGGAGATACTCAGGAGCTTGGAGAGCTGGGAGAGCTGGGGCAGCAGTGGGAGTTTTGTGCTGGGTCACTCCCTCATAGGACAGTGGCCATCTTACTCAAAGAGCCCCTTCCCAGAGCCACAGGGAGAAGCAACAGCCCCTCCCTCAGAAATTTAACACCACTCAGCCAGACCAAAGAAATGCAAATTGAGGCTCATTAACAACCAGCAAGCACCTGCCCCACCCTTTGGAAATCCTCTTACCCTGAACATCTGAGGGATTTTTCATTCAGCTGAGGACTACAACCCAAGGCTCATCAAGTAACTGAGACTAATAGCCTCCAGGCAAAAAGCTAGAGGATAACTTAACCTTTCCTGGGCTTGCAAATCTACCCAGAAAAGTAAGACTTGACAGTGGTGTTTAACATGGGTCCTGCCACATTCATCCAAACCCAGTAGAGGGAGCCACAACCAACAGAGCACCAAAACCCACAGGGAAAATTTGGCAGACTCCAAAACCCACTGAGACAGCCAAAATGGTGAAACAAAGAAACAAATCCCAAATGAAAGAACAAGATAATTGGAAAGAAGATGAAATAAATGAAAGGGAATTGAGCAAGATATCAGAAGGGCAAGTTCAGAGTAGTAATCCTGAGGAAGCTCAACAGCATGAGTAAAGATATAGAAGCACTGAAAACCAACCAATTGGAAATGAAGAATGACATAGAAGAAATAAAGAACAAATAGGAAGGAATAACCAGCAGAGCAGAGGAGGCCGAAGATCACATCAGTAAATTAGAAGACAGGATAGAAAAAAATCGCCTAGAGAGTCAAAAAGAAAAAAATAATGAAAAAACAGGAAGACAGCCTAAGAGAACTCTGGCACAATATAAAACGTAACAACATCTGCATCATAGGAGTTTCAGAAGAAGAAGAAGAAAATGATCAAGGGTTAGAGAATATACTTGAAGAAATAGTGACAGAAAACTTCCCTAACTTGGTGAAAGAAAAAGGCATTCAAGTACAAGAAGCACAAAGACCCCCAAGTAAGAAGAACCCAAACAGGTCCACACCAAGACAAAAAATAATTAAAATGCCAAAAATTAAAGACAAAGAGAGAATCTTAAAGGCAGCAAGAGATAAGCAACAGATTACCTACAAAGGAACCCCCATGAGGCTATCAGCTGACTTCTCAACAGAAACACTACAGGCCAGAAGGGAATGGCATGAAGTAATCAAGGTAATAAAAAACAAGGATCTGAATCCAAGACTACTCTACCCAGCAAGGCTATCATTCAAAATAGAAGGTGAAATAAAGAGCTTCCCAGACAAAAAAAAAGGATGAGGGAATATCTTAGCACCAAACCAGCATGCAAGAAATATTAAAAGGACTGCTGTAATTAGTAGAATAGGAAGAAAAATATAACCACACTAAACAAAAATGGCAATAAATAAGTACATATCAATAATAACCTTAAATGCAAATGGATTAAGCACTCTGATCAAAAGACACAGAGTAGCGGATTGGATAAGAAAGCATGACTCATATATATGTTGTTTACAAGAGACTTACCTCACATAAAAGACTAACATAGATTGAAAGTGAAGGGATGGAAAAAAATCTTCCAATAAATGTAAAGGAAAAGAGAGCTGGGGTAGCAATACTCATATCCAATAAAACAGACTTTAAAATGAAGGCCATAACTAGAGACAAAGAAGGCCACTGCATAATACTGAAAGGATCTATCCAACAGGAAGATATAACTTTGGTAAACATATATGCACCCAACATAGGAGTACCAAAATATATTTAAATACTTCTGGAGGACTTCAAAGGAGAAATCGACAGCAATACAATCATAGCAGGGGACTTTAACACTTCACTGACATCACTGGATAGATCCTCTAGACAGAAAACTAACAAAGATACAGAGACTCTAAATGATGCACTAGATCAAATGGATTTAATAGATATCTACAGAGAATTATACCCCAAAACTGCAGAACTCACATTCTTCTCAAGTGCACATGGAACATTCTCAAAGATAGACCACACTTTAGAACACAAACTAAGTCTCTACAAGTTCAAGATGATTGAAATTATATCAGGCATCTTCTCAGATCGCAATGGCATGAAACTAGAAATCAATTACAGCAAAAACATTTAAACACATGGAGGCTAAATAGCATGTAATTGAACAATGAATGGGTTACCAAGGAGATCAAGGAAGAAATAAATAACTTGCAGGAAACCAAGGAAAATGAACACACAACAACACAAAATCTATGGGATGCAGCGAAAGCAGTACTGAGAGGGAAGTTCATACCACTACAGGCCTACCTCAGGAAACAAGAAACATTTCTAATTGACTATCTAACCTCACAACTTAAAGAACTAGAAAGCATACAAAAAGAAAAACCCGAGCAAGTAGAAGGAAAGAAATAGTAAAGATCAGAGCAGAAATAAAGGACATAGAGACTAAAAAAACAATTCAAAAGATCAATGAAACAAAAAGCTGGTTCTTTGAAATGATAAACAAGATTGATGGACCCTTAGCTAGACTCACCAAGAAACAAAGAGAGAGGACCCAAATAAACAAAATCAGAAACGAAAGAGGAGACGTAACAACTGACACCACAGAAATACAAAGGATCATTAACAAATACAATGAACAATTATACGCCAAAAAATTGGACAACCTAGGTGAAATGGACAAATTTCTAGAAACACATAGACTCCCAAAACTGAACTGGGAAGAGATAAAAAAAAACTTGAACAGACCAAGAACGAATACTTCAAAAGTTCATATGGAACCAAAAAAGACCCCGAATAGCCACAGCAATCTTGAAAAAGAAGAATAAAGTAGGAAGGAATCACAATACTGGATATCAGGTTATACTACAAAGCCATTGTAATCAAAACAGCCTGGTACTGGCACACGAACAGGCATATAGATCAATGGAACAGAACAGAGAATCCGGAAATAGACCCAACATATTATGCTCAATTAATATTTGACAAAGGTGGCAAGAGCATACAATGGAGTAAAGACAGCCTCTTCAATAAATGGTGTTGGGAAAATTGGACAGCTATATGCAAAAAAATGAAACTAGACCACCAACTTACACCATGCACAAGAATAAACTCAAAATGGATAAAAGACTTAAATGTGACTCGTAAATCCATAAAAATCCTAGAAGAAAATGTAGGCAACAAAATTTCAGACATCACATGTAGCAGAATTGTCACTGATACAACACTCCAGGCAAGAGAAATGAAGGAAAAAATAAATACATGGGACTATATCAAACTAAAAAGCTTTTGCACAGTGAAAGAACCAACCATCAAAATGGAAATGGAACCCACTATATGGGAGAGCATAACTGCCAACAATACATCAGATAAGGGGTTAATTTCGAAAATATATAGGGTACTCATACAACTGAACAAAAGGAAGACAAAGAACCCAATTAAAGAATTGGCAGAGGACCTAAATAGACACCTCTCCAAACAAGACATACAAATGACCAAGAGACATATAAAAAAAAATGCTTAATGTCGCTAATCATTAGAGAGATGAAAATTAAAACAACAATGAGGTATCACCTCACACCTTCCAGAATGGCAGCCATCAACAAATCATCAAACAACAAGTGTTGGTGAGGGTGTGGAGAAAAGGGGACTCTAGTACACTGCTGGTGGGAATGCAGACTGGTGCAGCCACTATGGAAAACAATACGGTGTTTCCCAAAAAATTAAAAATTGAACTGCCATTTGACCCAGTGATTCCACTTCTAGGAATATATCCTAAGAAGCCTAAAACAGCAATCAGAAAGAATATATGTACCCCGATGGTCATAGCAGCACTATTTACAATTGCTAAGACCTGCAAACAGCTCAAGTTTCCATCAATAGATGAGTGGATAAAAAAAGCTGAGGTACATATACACAATGGAACATTATGAAGCTGTAAGAAAGAAAAATTTCGTATCCTTTGAGATGACATGGAGGGACCTAGAGAGTATTATGCTAAGTGAAATAAGCCAATCAGAGAAAGACAAATACCACATGATCTCACTTACTTGTGGAATATAAAGAAAAAAAGCTGATGAACAAAACAGATCCGGAGACATAGAAAAGAGTATGGTTCAGACTGACAAACCTCAGAGGAGAGGGGTGGGGGGAGGGATGAGATAAACCAAAGAACTTATATGCATGTATGCATAACCAATGGACATAGACAACAGTTCTTGGTGGGGGCAGGATAGGGAGAGGGGTTTCTTGGGCAGGGGGGAACATTTGTAAGAAAAATAAATTAATTAAAAAATAAATAAATAAAATAATTTAAATTATAAAATATTAAATGGATGACTATAAAACCAAGCCATGGCAGAGAAACATGCTAAAATAATAGACTTTAATTTGTGTGTGCATGTGTGCTTAAATGGGTTTCCCAGTTATCCTTTAATAGTTAGTCTGAAGGGCTGTGAGGGGTGATGTTTTGAGCTATTACTGCTCAGTCCTCCTGGAAACTCTTGGAACAAGGATAAGTACTGTGCCATACAAAACCTTAGCTAACCTTGGAGACAGTGTTGTAGAATATAGCAATATTTAAAAAATATATTTTATTGATTTTTAGAGAGAGAGGAAGGGAGAGGGAGAGAGAAACATTGATGAGAGAGACAGATCCCCTACTGGGGATCAAGCTGGCAACCTGGGCATATGCTCTGGCCGGGAATTGAACTAGTGACCTTTTGGTGCATTAGTCAATGCTCAACCACTGAGCAACACTGTTTGGGTTGGAATATAGCAATTTTTAATCCTAACTCTCTGATTCTTCCTTTCACTAAAAATGTAGCTGATAAATTATGTTTTTTCCTGTCAATTTTTCTATGTTCCCAGGAGCCTCAGCATCCTAAAAATAAGTACTACCAATCTGAGTTATTGTAGGAACAATTTCCAAACTCCTGCAAGCTTACACTAAGATGGCATACTGAGAGATGGAGAGATTTCATGTAGCATTTCTCCATGTTCCATGTACATTCTCCAACCTTCTTTTTCTTTTTTTCTGTTAGCTGAAGCTGGTCTGCTATTTTCCTTGCTGCCAATTCCTTTCCATAGTCCTTCATAATCACTGTCTGAAAGTCTAAGGATAATTATGAAATAGCTATAAACAGAAATATTATAAATGGACCTTCTTCAGGACTGAGTTTCAATGATGAATTTGGTAGATGGAAGGAAGCAAGTTCAGATATTAGACCTGCTGCTCATGAATTACATTACACCTTAGTTTTCATTTTTGGAACTGCTTCTTGAGGCAACAGATCCACAGTTTCAAGATATCAAACAAGAGGAGTATTGTGCACTCTTGGTGGGATTGTAAAATGGTGTGGCCATTATGGAAAACAGTATGAAGCTTCCTCAGAAAGTTAAAAATAAAACTACTATATAATTCATCCATCTCACTTCTGGGTATACATCCAAGGGAAATTAATGTAGATCTCAAAGGGTTATCTAAAAGTTGGAAACAACCTAAGTGTCCCTCAATGGATGAATGGATAAAGAAAATGTGGTATATGCATACAAGAAATATTATTCAGAATTTTTAAAAAGAAGGAAATACTACCATTTGCAGCAACATAGATGGACCTAGAAGACATTATCCTAAGTGAAAACAGTCACAGAAGGAGAAATATAGCATGCTTCCACTTATACAAGGAATCTAAATAGTCAAACTCATAGAAACAGTAGAATGGTGGTTGCCAGGGGCTAGGATGAAGCAGAAATGGTGAGTTATTGTTTAACAGATATAAAGTTTGGGTTATACAAGAGGAATAAGTTCAAGAGATCTGTACAACATTGTGTCTATAGAAAACAAAACTGCATTGTGCACTTAAAAATTCAGTAAGAGGATATATCTCATGTTTAGTGTTCGTAAGAACGCTTTCTCTGTTAACAGAGCCAACAACTGTCAGACGAAATAAGAAACTAAAAAGTCACTATGGCTATCAAAGGCCATATTTCAAATTATTAATATCAGGAACAATAGCTCCCCCTTCAAACTGATGCATTTTCAAATATGAAAGTCCATTATGTTTGGTCATCAGGAATTTCAAAGTCAAAGTGAAGGTTAGCATGTCACTGCACTGTAAACCAGAATTTCCTTGAGTAGATTTTTTGGTAGGATTATTCTTCTGGACTGCAATTCAAGTGTTAGCAGGGGGCTGACTCCTGCTAACAGAGAGTTTGAGCAGAAAGTCCACACATTGTCACTGCAATCTGTGCTAGTCAATGTCAGCTTCACTGTACCACTGTAGTCGCTGAAGAAAAATAGTTTTGACCTCAAATTATTCCTAAATATAATTATTACTATGGGAGAAAGAAGTTTAGGTAGTTACTTAATATCAACCATTTCTTGGAAAGGCTTTTTGAGGTAAAGATGTTTTACTTCTTGTTAATTTAATCCACAACAAAAAATATCTAAATTTTACTAAGCAGTTGCTCTGTGACAGACACTTTTCTGAATATTCTATATGTGCATTATTTTATCAACTTTTAATAACCAACAGGAGATACTAATAGCATCATTTTATAGGTGACAAAAGTAATCGTAGGAGAAATTAAGTAACTTGCCCTCAGTTACACAATTAGTAAGTAAACCAGGAATTGAACACCAGATTACATAATCCCCAAATCATAATTTTTCTAGAATAGCACACAATTTTGCCAGACAAATACTTTTTCACTACTGTATATTGTCTATTTCATTTAATTAGGTGAATTTCATTTGCCAGTGGAATAAAAATCAGACTAGCAGGATCAAGAAACACTACTTAAAATATAGAAAATACTATGAAATATATCCTAATCTTTAATTGTATATATTGGTTTGCCTTTATTGTTTGTATACTTATTTGTTGATTTTATATCTTCTTCATAAGTACATTAGTCCTTGGAAGAGAAAGAATTTTCTGTTCTCCAAAGTATCTTCAATACTTTGAAGAGGGACTAGCACATGGTAAATGTGAAATAGGTATTTGATGAATAGGTTTAGTGAATGACTAAACATATTTCCTAGAATTTCCTTAACTTTTATTTTAATTCACACTATATATAACATTTAATATTTTTCCTATTTCTACTACAGACATTAGTATTCTATGAAAGTGCTTTAAGTTTCATAAACATTTCTTCAATCATAACAAAATGTCCAAAAATGGCACGTTTCTCAAAATTGTGAACTCTTACCTTCACCTATTTCTTCCTGCCCTATTTGCTCTTCTTTGAGCTCCACTTTGCAATTTTCCAAGTAAAGATCTGGAAATTGAGAATTTAATGAAAGGTAAGGGAGAGCAAAAGATGCTGAAACACTTGTCATGCTGCTTGGTCTTAGGAAATCCTGAGAAAGATGCAGTAAAATAAAAGATTCAAAGCCTGTAGCAGGAGGTGGAGAAGTTTTTAGTGGGGGTCAAGTTTAGGCTGCCCAGGAAACTATAAAATGATTGTGAAGAGATCATTATAAGTACTAACTAAAAAAGAACTTCCCATTTATGGCTACATATACTGGTCAGCTCAACTGGACAGGTATTGCTATTGTAGCAGAAGAAGCCTATGTCTAGCTTATATTCAACAACTATTGTAAGAAAATGGGGATTCTTGCCTTGTGACCTCTGAGGTTTTCCAGTAGGTGTATTTCTCTCTCTCTCTCTCTCTCTCTCTCTCTCTCTCTCTCTCTCTCTCTCTCTCTTCCTGTTATCAAACAGCTAAGAGGCTGAGCGAGAAAATGAGTGGTTCTCCCGGGCATTCAGCTGAAAGCCACAAGAGCCTCTCCCAGGCTGCCAGCCTCTGGTAACACAGGTGCTAAGAATTAATTTCTGGTGCCTGTAAAGTGTACATTATGCTGGCAAGGGGGGCGAGGGGAAACTATCAAGTGTCAGTAATTAGAGAAGCCATTTCTGCAGAGTCCATGATGGCCATCTGGAGTTTCTTTGACCTTTCTCTTCAAATTAAGAATCAGCAGAGGCATGACCATTAGGCACTTAAAAAACATATTTTCACCATACATTGCTGACCACACACCTGCACTATTAGGCTGTTTAAAAACAATCATAAGGAGTGCAAAATGTCCTCCTACCTTGCCTAGTAGGAACAGAATTGTAAACAGAAATGCCTGATGGGTTTCAAGGTGACATGCCGTTTTCCAATCATCTCTTTCATGGTGCACTATTTGCGCTTAGGTAGTCACCAAAGCAATGTAATTAAAACATTAAAGTGTCATTTCATTACTTCACCTTTTAGAATCCAATTTATCTAGCAGTTGTTTTTTTTTTAACCAGTAGTTTAAAGCTCAATTCTTTTTCAACTCTCAGATAGAACAGATGGCACAGCCATATTAGCAGTGACACTATATATACACACCAAGTGAACTGGTGTTATTATCTGGTTAAGTGGCTGTCAGCATTTCCATTACAAACCCCAGCTTTCAAGGGTCTATAATTCATATACTCTAAATAACATCTGGCTGAAATTTGGTGTATAGAAATGATGAGTGTTGAGTAAAAATTAGTATAATTTTGTGAATGCGTGAATACTTCTGGAACACTCAGCTTGATCAATCAGGTCCTTTTTTGGCGATGACTTCCAGTTACCAGTATATTTTTGGATTCTTAGCACATGCCATTCATTTATTCACTCATTCATTCATTCATTCAACAAATATATATTTCCCATTTACCACATGCCAGATAGTGTTCTAAATGGTGGAGATACCCTCTCCCCACAGGACTTATATATTCATAAAGAAAATTAAAAATCAGCAAATAAATATACAAATAAATCTCAAGCTATGTACAATTAAGGATTAGAATATGTTTCATAAAGTTTTCTCAGTATTTTAAGTAGTATATCTTGATCCTTCTAATCTTTTTTTTATTCCATTGTTAAGACAGCAACATTTCCTTTAATGTTTATATTGTTTCCATCATAGTTAACAACAATAAATGCAAAGCATACCCCCAAATAATTTTATCTGCCATAGAACAGAATTTTTCTCATCAGACATCACAGATTTTAAATGGACAAAAAGATTCAAAAACATGGAAACCAGGCTTTCAAAATAAATCATATAAGTTTTAAGATAAATGTTGTTTTATTGCTAGAGGAGGAAGGAGTACTCAGGTTTTATAGGGTTCAGCAAATACGATGTATATAACCCAGTCTTCTTTCTGGTAACCCACAAGTTTCTTACAGTTCACTATCTACTTCCTGTCACCATAAGGTGATGTCTGCTATGACACTATCTCTTAGCACTGAATGATGATGTCTTCTAATATAAGAAGCTCTAATATAAGAGCTTCCAGGGACATACTCTATTCTCCTCTTCTTAAAAAAAAAAAAAATAGGAACAGACATCTCTCTATATTACAGAATTATTTGTTTATCACACATAATATCCTGTAGGTATAATGATCACATTTCCTTTATTCAAAGATATCCCATTAGCCAGCCAATTATGTTGGTGATCAGTTAGTCTCCTTTACAGCCCAAATGCTCCCTGCTCTCCAATTCATATGAACCTTTAAGAACACCATATGTTCAAATTGCTTCACTTGGTACTTAGTCCCTTTCCTACTATTATCCCCATCTGTGTAACTGCATGCTTTGGGGAATGGATACTTGACTTTTCATTGGTTTTAAATCCAAGTTACTGCCTGATTTATTTACATATGCTTTTTAAAATTGCTTTCTTCAGTTATTTCTTTCATGTTTACTTGACTAAAAATCTTGGTTAAAACAGTCTGTTTTGAGATAATGTGGAATGCTTCCAAGTTGCCCATTTTATTCCTAGTTTGCAGTTCTAAGGATATGACTATTTATGTTTCAGTATGGTTGATGAAACACATCTGTCTTTGTTCCTGCATCATTGCAGAAGTTTTCAGACTCTACATTTCCTACAATTATCTTATTTTTCTTTTATTTATGCAATTTAGCTTAGGTGTAATAATTAAATTAATTAATTTTAATTAATTAAATGTCATTAATAATGGAATCATTTAAAGTCAAATAGTGGCTATATGGCTGGTGGTGGTGTGTTAGCAAAATGATGCAATCATTGTTATCACTGAAAGGTTACAATAAACCTTGAGAATATCTGATTGACTTGATGTTTTCATTAATATCAGCACTTATTAGTAAGACTGATTTTGATTGTCTCTTCAAACTGAAACATCCGCATCATGTTTACATACCCCTGAAGAACTAGCTGGTGTGCATCGTAAATATAGAATTATCTAAATGGTCATATTGCTTTGGACCAAATTAATATTTTTGGCAAAGGGTTTTCTGAAGAGGTCTGGCAGGAGAACTTTTTGTCATTGTTCTGCAATGGAGGCAGTTTAATAGAATACTTTTGTCCCTTGTCCCTACTGTATGAAAGGAGTAAATGATTTCATGAATGATACTGGATTATCCTTCTGCAGTACAGAGCAAGTGATAAGAAAATATGGCAGCATATTGTAAAGCTATTTGGGCCAAATGTCTTCCTATTTTGAGGCAAAGGTCTTGCTATGTATTTCAAAATACACAATTTCTAAGAGCAGAATATGGAGGACTTAAGAAAGGCATTCTAAAAGTCGAACACAAACTTTAACTTAAGGAATCCCCTCATTAATGGATAGATGTGAGGTTTATAGAAGAAGTATTATTTTGTCCACATTTTTCAAAATGGAGCTCCACAGACACATCTCAGGGAGTGCCAAATGAACACAAAGCTCAAGATAAGTATGATGCATCTCCTGCAAATGTTTCTTCTATTTGAAATCTTGGGGAGGGGGGATCAAGCAATATTTTTGTTTTTTAGATTATCACATACAGGTGTATTATTGAACTCCATTGCTATCTCTCCTGTCACTAGTGTTACCTTGGCAGAAATGTTTTATAAAATATGCCTTAGGTAATTTGAAGTATTACTTCAATGGCTCTCCTAGCAAAGCCTATTTAGAAGGATTTTCCAGAGGCAATATGTTTGGCCATAAACAAATATATGTTAATCCATATCTACACACTCATACCCAATTAAGAGGAGAAGTTGGAAAAACAACCACAGATACTATACACTGCCTTTCCATATCTCATCACTGCCATACATGTTTGCAAATAAAGGGCAGACAGTGATCATGACACAGACATATCAAGGAAGATTGACATCAATTCATGCATATATAATGTTTATGCTTACTTTATTTATGCCTACTTCTCAAACTGAGATGGGAATAAATCATCACTTTACTTATTATGATAATTAAAGAGGGAGTAATTAGTATGGAATTGAGGTAATTCTGAAATGATATTGTGCCTAGGTATTCATAAGGCACTTGGACTACATTAGTAGGCTGAACATAATTCAGGTTACTAATACTTTTTAAATAGATATTTTATTGTTCTGGTAAAGTAAAATTACTTTGAGGAACATAATTATTATTACACAACAACCCTCATTCATTAGAACCTCAGTCATTGGGAAATAATGATAATTTGAATTATGCTGTAATGAACTGAGCTGAGCTTTTACTACTTACCAAGATAGTAAAATTACCATGTAAGATTTCAGAATGAGTGACTCCTATGAGGCAGAAACATCATTGCTATTTTATTGCCATCATGTCAAATAAGAGCACATGGTAATTACATGACTAATTTTGTCCAATAAATTATTATTTGGCAGCAATTTCAAAATTTTCTTATTAGGGATATAATATTGCATTTCTAAAGGTTGCTATTCGTGTTCATTTTAAACTTTTCTCTAACTCACAGTTTCATTTTCTAATTGGTCTAAGATATACGTGACATTTACCAAAAGTACTCTGACATCTGAATTCATTCATAAAAAATTTGCAGTAATCATTGTCTAGCATCACTATATTTATAGCTTCTTAGACTGAATATGTATGTACATGAAGTCGTAGCTTTCCCATTGTCCGTGTACATTTATATATAATTTTGACTAATAAAAGAAACTAGACAGAAACAGGTTAAAAAAAGAGTACATTTCATAGATATTACTTTTTATTTACATTTCTCTAGTTATGAACTACATATAGGGTGCGGCAAAAGTAGGTTTACAGTTGTGAGTATGTGAAACAGAGAGTTTATTCTTGTATTGCTATTTATTAATTTTTGTATTATTTTCCATAAAAACAACTGTAAACTTAGTTTTGCCACACCCTGTATATGAAGTATTTCTTAAAATTTCTGGCATCAGTTCACTCACACTATTCTCATTCTCATCCTCTCCACATCCTCCTTTTTCTTCTTTCTCTTTCCTCTTCCACCTCTTCCTCTGTCCCTCTACTTTGAAAGGAAAATAACTTTAAAGATATATATATATTGCTAAAAAATAAATCAATGAATATAATAAAATGACAAACACTTAAGGTGCTTAGGAAAAAAACCTGCTTTGTTTTGCCTTTTCTGGATTAGCTGATCAACATATACTTAGTTCCAACTTTCCTATAGGGGGAGCTGCCGCACTATTGAATGCTAAAGACCCAGCCTTCAGTTAGATGTCTAAAATTTTAAGCCTACTTTACATAAATAGGAATGAAATACCAAGGACTTATTAACATGTAATTGGGGAACAATTTTTTTTCTTTCTTCACAATGTCACAGATGTCAACTGAATGCGTCTGAGGAAGTTGATGCAATCTGTTGGTAAAACACAGAATTTTTTGTTTTGTTCCTTTTTGGAAGAACATAGACCAGGTGTCAAGGCAATGTATTAAATGTGGCCTGCATAATACCCAAAAAGATAACTTTATAAAAGAATAAAATGATACACTTTCAGAGGAGTGAGGGACAAAGCAGTGACGCACCCCCCCCCCATTCTTCTACACCAGTGGTTCTCAACCTTCCTAATGCTGCCACCCTTTGATACAGTTCCTCATGTTGTGGTGACTCCCAACCATAAAATTATTTTTGTTGCTACTTCATAACTGTAATTTTGTTACTGTTATGAATGCCATCGGAAATAATGTGTTTTCCGATGGTCTTAGGCGATCCCTGTGAAAGGGTCGTTCGACCCCCAAAGGGGTCGTGACCCACAGGTTGAGAACCGCTGTTCTACACCAATAACAAGTGGAAATATCACAATATAATGCAAATTTTAATAAATTTATGTCAAAACTTAATGGTTGATACTTGGAAATGTGGTTTTGTAATGATCCAATCATCATGGAGGGGAGAGTGGAAATAATTAAAATGAGATTTGTCAACTCTTTTTTATATGCTGAGAAGCATCAAACTATAACTCACTAAATTTAATTAAATTCTGATAAATACCTCAGTGTCTTTATTTATTTCCTAACTCTTAGCTAAGGGTTATGAATACTAATTATTTTCAGTTATCGTTTTCAAGAGAATCTAACAATCTAAGTTAAAGTATAAATCAGTTATTGGTTAAAAATACTTTAAACTATTAGATGACTATAATAATATTATTGGTAAACTGAAGTAAAATAATTTGAAGATTGAGGCAAAGTTCCTAGGGCTACAAAAAGTGTTAGTCAATAAAGACATTTAAAATCCAGCACAGTTGTGCTTAAACAATAAAATTATATCTTTTGTAAAATTGAGCCTCTAAATGTAAAACTATTGTATCTTTTAATGGTTAAATTTATGGAAAATGCTTTGTTATTTGCTTTTCCAATTTACACAAATAATTGTAAATTTCTTAGTAGATTTATTTGAATTCAAGAAAAGTATTCATTTTATAATCATGTTTCTAGATAATAGAGCTGGTTATATTACAAAAGTTTAAATATTTATAATACTTTATACCTGGTTGATTTATACAGATTCTGAACAGATCCTTTGCAATTTTTCTCTGAAGCTTTATTTTGCCCTTTATAGTCACTGAAATCAATGACTAAATCAAGCTCATAAATTACATAAATTATTGGTTAGTACAGTTACTATAGTTCTTTTCACATAATAAAAATCTTAATCATAACCTTTATAATGTATAAATTGACAGAGTGAAAGGACTAACAGTTTTTTTAACCTCAACCAATTTTTAATAATTAATTATTCTGAAATTTACTAAATTGGTGATAGAGAATGATAAATTTGCAAGTTTTTAGTAGTGGCACAGCATGATTCATATTAAGGACCTGAAAGAATATAATATGCACACACAAAAACTGAGTTTGTGGCAAAAATATTTTCATAAAATGGAAAAATATATTTTTATATCCTTCACAGGCTCAGAGTTTTACTGATATCAAAAAAATCTCACTGATACTATTTTTCTACAGTTGAGATGTATCAAAAGAACTAGTCAAAGTTTGTAAGATAAATGATTATTTTAATCTATAAGGTTGTTTTATGCTACCTTTCATGTTAGGAATTTCAAAATATTTATCGTGTGGACTGACTAACTGAATAAGTCAAGCATGCACTCAACTTGATTTGAAATAAAAGAAAAAAACTGAAATTTGGAATTAATCAATTAGTTAATATGAAAAGTATTATCATTAATTAATTTAACAACAGTCACTGAGCATTATGCCAGCTTGGTACTGTAATAATCCTTGGAAATAAATAGTCCTGTGAGGTGCCATGCTTGCCCTCCAGTGGATAGGTCTAATACAATAAAACTTAAAGATCTGGATAGGGAGAGAAAGATCTGGATAGGAAGAGAAGAGAGATGTAAAACTCAGGATTCCAGTGGAGAGACCGGGAAAAAGAAGAAAGGAATTCAGAGAGAACTTCCCAAAGGCTGAGAAAATGGAAATATACTTTATAGGTGCAAATATAAATTAATCCCCCATTATTCCAATGAGACACACACACAGTTATTCATACATTCATGTATAAATATTCTGATCATTTTAAATATAAAACCTCAGTGAGATGCAAACAGAAAGATCAAATATGTATTTATAATCTCATTTTATTAAATTAGTTATATATATTTAAATCTCACATATAAATAATATATTTTAAATTTGTCTTTATTCTACTCTCATTTAATGAAATAATTTTATTAAAATGCTTCAAAGCCAATTTCAACATCAATTTCCTCCCATCACCTTGACCCCTTTTCTGCGTCCTCTATCACAGTGTTCTAGAGCACATACTCACCAATTTAATCTAAGTCATTTGCAAGACAGCCCATTTATTTGAATCTGTATTTGACAATTTAAATATTGATGTATGAGATAACTGTTTTCTATTTGTGGGCAGAGGTACTGCTAAATCAGCGTTTTCCAGAGTTAAGAAGTACTTAAAAATGTTTGTAGTGTGGCCTAGCCGGTATGGCTGAGTGGTTGAACACTGACCCATGCACCAAGAGGTCACCAGTTTGATTCCTGGTCAGGGCACATGCCCAGGTTGTGGGCCTGATCCCCAGTGGGGGCATGCAGGAGGCGGCCAATCGATGTTCTCTCTCATCCATGTTTCTATGTCCCTCTCTCTTCCTCTGTCTCTAAAAATCAATAAAGAAAAAAAAATGTTCATAATGTGAACTTTATTTGCTGATATGCAGTGTGAATTTACACAAAAAATATAATAGGTGATATTTCTCTTTTTTTAAACTACAGAAACTTTTGGGTTTATTTAGGTTTGCTTGTGGAGAGTTTTATAAGAGTGAGCCTTCATGGTACATGTTGCAAAAAAACAAGAAAGCTGCGATGTAAGTAAGGGACGCACACACTGTAAAGTGTGTAGTGACAGGACATAAAACTAGAAAGGTCCTTGGGACTCTTGTACACCACACTAAGGATTTGGAGCGGTAGAGTCTGGAACTGATTAACCGTGATAAACGAGGGCCGACTGTACATTGTCATATTCAAGCAATATCGAGGAGTTACATTAAATAAGATTAGGCTGAATAATCCATTAGAAACATATGTCTACATCTATCAAGTTTGAATGCATTCAACATTTTATCTCAAAATGATTCAGATATTTTGGCACGAGCTAGCCAAATACCTTCCTGTCAAATATTCACAATGCAATCACCATTCTGGAATCACAGAGGAAGTCATTAGCTACATAGTGCTTTCTGTGATTTTAAAAATAAGTATATACACACACAGAGACACACACATTCGCATATAGATTGCTGGCTTCTAAAAAACTTTTGTTCCTTGAACAAACACGACAAACATGAACTTCAAAAGAGTTCTCACAACTAAATTTGCTTAAAAAGATGAGGTCAATGCTCAGCCCATGACTGCAGAGTTGCAGTATGAAGTAGTTAAGTGCTTCAGTGGGGAAGTAGGAGTGACTTCATCTGCTCAAGTTCTGAGAAGGTGTAAACCATTTTCTTTTACTTTTACTTCCATTTTTCTTTCACATATTCTTAATTTCTTCTCTTGCTTAGTTTTCAAATCCAACATCCAGGTGAGTAGGAAAGGAGATGTCATACTAAAGATTATTTCTAATCTAACTGCCCCAGAATCAGACATTTCTTTATTAGATTATGTATATAAGAGACTAGCTTTGTGCCATTTATTCCATTCTGTTTATAGTCCCATCACTTCTGAAATTACTCTTGTAAAGGTCAAGTTGACAAAATACAATGGACATGTATATTCCCTCAATATCACAGTAGTACAGTAGTCCCTCTTTATCACTGGTTTTGCTTTCTGTGGTTTCAGTTACGTGTGGTCAACTACAGTCTGACAATGTTAAATGGAAAATTCCAGAAATAAATAATTCATAGCTTTAAATTTTGTGCTGTTCTGAGTACCCTGAGGAAATCGCATGCTGTCCCACTCTTTCCCACCTGGGATGTCAATCATCCCTTTGTTCTGCATCTCCAAGCTGTATACCTCACCCTTCTATTAGTCACTTAGTGGCTGTCTAGGTGATCAGATGACTGTCCTGGTATTGCAGTGCTTGTGTTCAAGTTTCCCTTATTTTTTAGTTGTAGCCCAAAGTACAAAAGTAGTGATGCTAGCAATTTGGATATACCAAAGAGAAGCCATAAAGTGCTTCCTTTAAATGAAAAGCCACATATGTATGCATGTATGGGGAAGAACAGTATATTTAGGGTTCAGTATTGTGCCACGGGGGTCTTGGTATGTATATTTGGCAGATAAGGGGGGACTAACTACTATATTAAGTTGATCACATCTACTGGCTTCTATGACACTGCCCCATAGTGCTTTTCCTTCAGCCGATCTAGCCACTCCATCTCAGTTTCTTTGGCTGATTCCTCCCTCAGTGAACAACCCTCAAAACCTTTATAAGTCCTAGTAGTGTTACCTTGCAAGATGTACAGGTATGAATCTCATTTGATTTAGCTCTCTCTTTGATGTGTCCTTAACACTCCTGAGCATCAACTGAGCTTTGAGTCTCTTACCTGACTGTCCTCCTGCTTACTGCCATATTTCTAATTTTATGTTTAATACAGTTAACTACCCAGTGCCCTCATTTTCATTTTTAGGGGAAAAAAACTCCCATTATTTGTTTTTATCCATTTTGCCATGGTTTACGTATACAGAATAACACAAACTTTTTCACATAGTATGAAAAATATTTGGGATAAAATGTAGGTGGAAAGTAGTGAAAAATGGTTTGTAAGAAGACATATTCCAGTTCCTTTCTCTTCACTTCCCTATAAGTTTCCCATGAGATGAGTTGAGAGACCTTCTTTCAGAATCTATATATCCCATGAGGGTCATTGGCTTTACAGTAAAGAGGTCTCCTGGCTTCTTTCAGATACAAACAATGAATGAATATATCTGAAGTTCACCAGTTTTTTCCAGTCATCAGGTAGTGTGTAATCAACTACTCTAAAATATAGTGGCTTGCCCAGCCAGTGTGGCTCAGTGGTTGAGCATCAACCCATGCACCAAGAAGCTGCCAGTTCGATTCCCGGTCAGGGCACATGCCCAGGTTGTGGGCCTGATCCCCAGTGGGGGGCTTGCAGGAGGCAGCCAATCAATGTTCTCTCTCATGGATGTTTCTATCTCTCTCTCCCTCTCCATTCCTCTTTCTCTCTCAAATCAATAAAGAAAAAAAAATTTAATAATAAAATAAAATAAAATATAGTGGCTTCAAACAACATTTAGTTTACTCACAAATTTGCAGTGTAGGCAGGGCTTGGCAGGAACAACTTGTCTCTGTTCTATGAAGCATCAGCTAGTGTGGCTCAAAGGCTGGGGCCTGGAATCATCTGAAGGCATACTCCTCATATGTCTAGTGCTTTAGCTTGGAAAAACCAAACAGCTGAGGGCTGGAATAGATGAGGCTCCTTTGACTTCTCTCTCTATCCCTATGTGGCCTTTCTACAAGGTCTCTCCAGTATGGTAGCTTCAAGGTAGCTAGACTTCTTACATGTCAGTTAGTCAAGGTTCCCAAGACTTGTGAATATGGTAACTGAATGTTTACTGTCTTAAAATGGGTATTTAGTTTGGGAAAACTGACTAGATAAATATTGCAATGTAGTCTGGATTAACACAATATATTATCTAGGACCGAAAAATAAATACCTTGGAAGTCTAATCATCTAAAGCAACCAAGAGATATAAAATGAATATTAACTTACTTTGAGAAGAATACATTTGAAAACATTACCTACCTTTAAAGCTCTAAATGGACTTACCCTTTTCACTAAAAGCACTCTTCAAATATCAAGTATAGGATCTAGAAAATGTAACACTTTCATGTCATTTATATTTCATTTTTAATTTAAACCTCAATCAGTCATCTTTTCCTAATTTGATCCATCCATTTCCCCATATTCACATTACAGTCCTTATTTAAAATATAATCCCTTTTTATAATAGATGATTTTTCTGAGAGTAAAATAACTTCAATTATAAGATGGAAGGAGGGAAGGTTGAAGTTAAATGCTTCAAATAATTCCATACTAAGTGCCTAAAACAGGACATCAAGGGTGCTGATATGTCAGAGCAGAGGATATCAAAGAAGAAGAATTTTTTTTAAAAGAAGTACTGACCCCCTGATGATTTCTGCATTAAGTTGTAACTTTTTGGCTGTGACTCTACACTATCAAAACAATCAACTGAAAAATAAGTCATTTTATCTTGTGTATGGTCTTAGGAGAATCATTTCTAAAAAGTCTTCTTGAAATAATTGATGCAAATAAAAGTGGCAGAAGCCTTTCCCTTTCTCTTCCCTGATCGCACACTCAAATGCACATACATTTCTCGCTGCTCACTGGCTTGCTCCTCTGCTACTCACACAGCTACAAGCATTTGGGCTTCTTTCTCTATAAAGTCTGATTTCATCCTGACAGAGCCCCTATTGGTATCCAATAAAACACAGAATGGAGTGTAGATAGTGTCATTATAAGAGGCTTATACCTACTGGGAAGCACAAAGGAGAGAAATGTTTAAAAAAAGAAACAGATGTACATATGAGAAGAGACAATTACTCCCCTTGATAACTCAACCAATTAAAGTTAAAGACCACAGTCTCTAATGCATTAGAACAAACATTTTCACATTCCTTCCACCTCAGCCATTCTTCCTGAAGTAGGGAGGGTGCCTAATGTTGCCAAAATGTGTCCTCTACTGGGTACCATTAATGCATCAGAGGCCTCTATCCTTGTGTGTGTGTGTGTGTGTGTGTGTGTGTGTGTGTGTGTGTGTGTGTGTTTTATTTTTATTTTTTAATTACAATTTACTTTCAATATTATTATGTATTGGTTTTAGGTATAGAACATAGTGGTTAGACAATCATATACTTTATAAAGTGTTCCCCCTGATATTTCTAGTACCCACCTGGCACCATCAGTAGTTATTACAACGTTATTGACTATATTCTTTATGCTGTACTTCACATCCCTGTAACTAATTTGTAATTGTCAATCTGTACTTCTTAATTTCTTCACTTCTTTCACCCAGTCCCCCAACCCCCTTCCTTCTGGCAATCACCCGTCTGCCCTCTGTTTCTATGAGTCTGTTTCTGTTTTGTTTGTTTATTTTGTTCTTTAGATTTCACATATAAGTGAA
This sequence comes from Tadarida brasiliensis, assembly GCA_030848825.1. Taxonomy (NCBI): domain Eukaryota; kingdom Metazoa; phylum Chordata; class Mammalia; order Chiroptera; family Molossidae; genus Tadarida; species Tadarida brasiliensis. The sequence goes on along the minus strand of CM061280.1, from coordinate 116,026,587 downwards.
ATAACACAAAATTTGTCTTTCTCTGACTGACTTATTTCACTGAGCGTAGTACCCTCTAGGTCCATCCATGCTGTCACAAAGGGTAAGATTTCATTCTTTTTTGTGGCCGAGTAATATTCCATTGTGTACATGTAACACAGCTTTTTTATCCACTCATCTACTGATGGGCACTTGGGTTGCTTTCATATCTTGGCTATTGTAAATAATGCTGCAATGAACATAGATGTGCATATATTCTTTCCAATTAGTCTTTTGGGTTTCTTTGGAAATATTGCCAGAAGTGGAATCACTGGGTCATCCATAAGGCAGTTCCATTTTTAACTTTTTGGCCTCTATCTTTAAAACTGTCTGCACTGTCCAGCCAGTGTGGCTCAGTGGTTGAGCATCGATCCATGCACCAAGAAGTTGTCGGTTTGATTCCTGGTCAGGGCACAAGCCCAGGTTGTGGGCCCAATCCCCAGTGGGGGACATGCAGGAGGTGGCCAATTGATGTTCTCTCTCATCGATGTTTCTATCTCTCCCTCTCACTTCCTCTCTCTCTAAAATCAATAAAGGGAAAAAAAAATTTTTTTAAACTGTCTGCACTAACCCAAGTGGGAGGCAGACCCTGCTCCTCCAGAAGACAGGTTAGTTAAGTGTCTGCTCAGAAGACTCATCTTATCTTTTGTGTGGGTCCCTAGGGGGACTGGTAGACTTTAAAAAGTAGGGAGTATGAGGAAGGCTACTTCAACCTCAGAATTTTTGACAACTGAGCTCCAGTGGATACAAAATAGTATCGTGTGATATCTTCATTTTAACTTCCCTAATGCAGTTGATGATTCCAATATTCGAAGTCCTCGGGCGTCTAAATCTGTTATGTGCTGTTTCTGCTGATTTATCTCATTGCAGCTTGTTTTCTTGTGTTTTCAGTGATATGCAGTTATGAGGTTATGCACGGTTGATGGTAATGATAGGAATCTCAAGGACCAACATATGGATTCAGAGGCAAAACGAAGCTGGGATATTTTCTCCTCCTTTGAGGATGTTTGCTTACCATGGACTGTCAGGTTCTATTCCTTTACTGTATGGGGGAACCAAGGGTCAAACTCTTCTTCTCAGCACTGTATAGTTATACATTTGCAGTTTATTTCAGCTCACTGCTCCTTCTCTTTTCACTCTCCTCCCCATTGAAAACCTCCTTCCTTTTTTTTTCAAGTCAGCAATTCATTAAATAATAGATTTGTTGCAAAATGCTATAGACAATTGTAAAGGGGAAGACAATCTACAAATATATAATAAATTTATGAAAGATCATTCTCCCCCTCCTTATATTAGAAATAAATAACAGAGATGGAGAAGCAGAAATAATATAATTTACATTAAACTGTTTCAAAATGGTTCCAGAAGTACCTAGAGAGTTACTCATGTATCTCTTTGGCCAAAAGGTGGCAGCAGTGATTATCTGACTAAGATGCTTTAATTCCCTATTGTGAGGTTTCCTCTTTCTGTTGATGCTAATAGGCAGCAACAATTTTGTCATTTCCCCCAGAAGTTGCTGCTGTTGTTCATGCCTGCCAAAGGCAGTGTTTCAGCCGCTGCCTTCATCATGTTGGCTAATGCCTGGTTTTGAGATGAAAATATTATCTCCTGTCTTTGCCAAAGCCACTAACATACCAATATCATCCTTCAGAAGACTTCACTCACTTCATTTCTTCAGGAGAATAAGAAACTGCTATAATAATGCATCTACTTCTTTTGTTAAATCAATTTTAGTTTTTCATTTGTTCTCTGATTATTAAGACTTATACTAGGATTTAGTCAAGAGTTCAAGGTTGGAAAAGAACGCAATCTAAGTGGCATATTAACCCTTCCTTGTAATAGCTCTTCTCGCCTTGAGCTTATTATATATGTATTTTTTCTCTTCTCATTGTGTAATCTCTCCAAAAAGGTAATTGATAAGCCTACCCATCTTTTAGATATGCATCCTTTCTCATTCTTTAGGTATGAGAAAACCTAAGATTCATTAATGCTTGGAATCAAGTATCACCTTATGTACACATGAAGGCCCTTCTAGTTTGTACACAAATGCCAGTACATGTGCAGTATACTTACTGCATGGTTTTCCAGGCAGGTATACCAAATTCCCTTAGTCTGCATTGCATTGCTAGTTCATTACTCTCATTTACACTGTTAAATGCACTAGTGGCTATAAACAAACAAACAAAAACCTGTACTGAATTCCAAAGATATCTTTGAAATTCTATGAAATAGATTTCAAACTTTCTTTTAAAATCTCACTGCTGTTTTATAAAATTACCATGAACATATATACAGAAAGCACCATAGCATGTGATATAATAGCATATAATTATAATGTGTACTTGTATATCTGCAGTCCACAAAGTTGTAGTAAAACCAAATTATCTACATTAAAAATTATAAACAATTAAAAACCTTTAATCTTTATCGATTAAAGCAATTTAATAGCTCTTTAAAATGATTTCATTTGTTGAGAAAATAAATTTAGCTTCTTTAATGAAAATAAGCACCACGTGTATGTATAAAATAATTTAAATTTAGCATACTGAAATACACAAATGTTAGTATCCTTCAACATACTGAGCTAATGAAGATTTGACAAATAAAAATGTTTTTTACTGCTTCAGTAAACAGCACAATCATGGAAGAAGTTTTATCTTTTAAGGAAGCAAGTTAGTAGTAATTAAAACTGTACATTAGATGAATAATACAGTTCCTTTTAAGAGAGGGTCTTCATTTGTAACACTCTCTTAGACACTAATGTATAATTTAGCTTCCTTTGGGATTTTCAAATAAGGAAGGATAAATAGTCCACACATATACACTCTCATCTTAAAATAAAAAGCAAAACTCATACAGCTTCATGAAAGAAAATCATTCCAAAGCAAAAGATTAACATTAAATATGAGAGAGATAAATGATTATTTCAATGTTTCCAATAGAATCTAATACAATAGCAGCAAACAACAAGATGACGAGGGCATTAAAACAGTAATTATTTTTGTGACATCATCTTTTTAAAAATTTTTATTTATTGATTGATTTTAGAGAGGAAGAGGAAGGAGAGAGAAAGAGAAAGAAACATCAATTTGTTATTCTACTTATTTGTGCATTCATCAGTTGATTCTTGTATGTGCCTTGATCAGGGATCAAACCCACAACCTTGGCATATCAGGGTGATGCTCTAACCAACTGAGCTGCCTGGCCAGGGCTGTGACAATTTTGCATTTATCTTCAGATAGAGCAGGAGGGAGAAAAGGAGGAAGAGAGAGAGAGAAACACTGATGTGAGAGAGACACATCGACTGGTTGCCACCCACACGACCCCAACCGCGGCTGGGGACAAACCACAATGGAGGTACGTGCTCTTAGTGGAAACCGAACCTGGGACTCCCCGGTCTGTGGGTCGATGCTCTAACCACTGAGCCAAACCGGCCAGGGCTGTGATATCATCTTTTAAATGAAAATTTCATTTTGTTAACTTTAGTATTTTTTAAATGTCCTTTTCCCCTTTGGTTTACTTTTTTTTTTTTTTTTTTTGCCATTACAATAAAAATCTGCACCTGCGTACTCCTTAGCAGCTTCTGAATTCCCTAGCCACTGTCCTAGGTTTACGTTCTTTTTTTTTTTTAATTGAGTTTTTTGTGGTTTTTTTTAAGAGAAAAAGGGAGAGATAGAAACATCAGTGTGAGAAAGAAACATCGATTGGCTTTCTCCTGCACGCCTCCCACCAGGGATCGAATCTTCAACCCGGGCATGTGCCCTGACTGGGAATTGAACTGGGACCACTCAGTCCACACGGGACGACTGTCAATCCACTGAGGCACACCGGCTAGGCGGGTTTACCTTCTTATTAAATGGCTTATTTTTATCTTATTATAGTAGCTGGATTATAAATAATCATTTACATGCATATATATTATATTTAAAAATTAATAATGTTAATTTAAAGAGAAATTCAAAGATAAAAACATATTAAAATTAGGAGATTTAAGGTGTTTTGTTTTTTTAATGAGCTTTTAAATTTTCTTTTGTATTATATGACACTAGCCTATGGGCTGCTACTTTGGACAGAGGGTAGATGAATATCCAGTAAGCTCTTATCTATTTCTTTAGCATTTCCACTATGCCCACTAAGACATTTATATCCTCAACCATTTTTCCCCAAATTGGTTTTATGCTCCATTGAATTATATATTAATAATCATGCAGTTAGGACCTTCTCATGTGTAGAATATTTTCTCTCTCCCTATAAAGGTTAATATTTGAGTCAAGTAGGTTTTGAATATTCAGGCATCTGCATAAGAGGTATTATTTCTTCCTATCATTCCTAGCGAATTGAGTTAACCTTCCAGTATTAAGATCTGAGGAGATGTAAGAATGCTCTACACCCCTGCTTGTAAATACAATAAAAACTGGAAGGTCTGTGGAATGTATTTTTGGTTGTTAAAGCTTTGTCTGGAACACCGGTTAGTAACATTATAGCCTCTAAAGAATTGTGAAGAATGAGACAAACGCACTGGAATAGTTAATATCACAAACCTCTCTAGGCAAAAGATAAATGGTTGCAACAATGAGATCATTTTTTCCTGTCTTTTCAGACAAAATGCTTTATAAACCGAACCACACCTCCTGCAACTGGGAATATTGTGGTGGAAGGGAAAATGGATTGATGGAAGAGAAAAGGTCAGATTCAACTTCGAAAATCATTTTGAAAGCTTTTACTTTGAGATATACTTGATCTGAGAACCAGTTTCTTCTATGCAGAATGGAAGCTACCTGCCAGTAAGATATCCTAATATCCAGTTTACCAAATGGTCTCCATTTTTAACACACCTGATTTCTAGAGTCTGGGATTTATGAGTAAGGGTGGGGGCACAATGAGATGCAGCAGGAGAAGTCCCAGGCTCTAATCACAGAGTTCCTCCTTGGCCAATTTAAACATGATTTTTACTGGGACCAATAGGTGGTGAGAGGAAGCTGCTCTTGATATGTTATTATTATAACTCTATGGGCTTGTTATTTGTCCCTAACAAAAGTTCTGGGAATAGGAGAATATGCCAATTTGCAGAATATTCCGTGAAAATGATCCCCTTGGTTTTCTTAAAGCATCACATAAGGATGCACACTAGTTCCTGTACACATAGGTTTCCCCCCACACACTTGATTTTATTTTTAGCGTGGTGAAATATACATAAAACTTACCATTTCTACCATCTTTAAGTGTACAATTGAGTAGCATTAAGTTCATTTGCAATGTTGTACAACCATCACTACTACTCATTCCCAGGATGTTTTCATCATCCCAAACAGAATCTCCATACTCATTAAATAGCAATTGCCATTCCCTCCTCCTGCCAGCCCCTGGCAACCATCATTTAATTTCTGCCTGTATGAATTTGACTCCCCTAGATACCTCATACAAGTGGAATCATACTATATTTGTCTTTTTGTATCTAGCTTATTTAAATTAGCATAATGATTTTAACTTTCATCCATGTTATATCAGAATATTATTCCTTTTTAAAGCTTAATAATGTTACATCACACATTTATATACATGTATATAAATATATACACGTACAAGTTCATGTATATATAAAAATATATACATGCACATATGTGTGTATACACATACACACATACCACATTTTGTTTATCCATTCATTTGTTGATGGATACTGGTTGTTTCCACCTTTTGTCTATTGTGTATGATGCTGCTATGAACATTGCATAAAAATATCTGTTTGAGTTCCTGCTTTCAATTCTTTTGAGTATATACCTAGAAGTGCAATTGCTGGACCATATGGTAATTCTTTGTTTAAATTTTTGAGAAACTACCATACTGTTTTCCCTAGTGGCTGCACCATTTTACATTCCAATTAGCAACGCATCAAGGTTGCAATTTCTCCGCATCCTCAACAACACTTGTTAATTTTCATTATTTTTATAATAGCCATTTTAATGTATGTGAAGTGATGTGCACACAGTTTTTTTTACCGTTCTCGTAGTTTATAGTGATTATAGAGTTCTAATGCTCTGGTATTCAATTCTCTTTTCTCCCTCAAATTGCCTTATGGAACA